>JAWHQI010000157.1:1297500-2042500 GCA_033032865.1 Dactylorhiza incarnata
CCGGACACTTCTTATCAGTCGACATTGCTAGACTGAAACTTGGAGAACTCGATGAAGAATGTATGGTTCTCTAGTTCTTGTTCCTTCTTCTCGCAGCTGTATTACTGTTTTATTGAAAAGCTTACGAGTATTCTCAATTTTTATTATGACAGACACTTATTCCTTTTATATCTCTGAGGAGCCGGCTAACGGTCTCCTAGAATGTACCTTAAGTGGCAGGAACCCATTCCTTAACGACACGCGCTGATTGGACCATCACGCGACAACATTAAATGCAGACAACACGATTTGAAATGTCTTGATCTGTATCGATGATATTTGGAATATCACGACGACAGAACTTGTCGTTACGACGATCCATCTTGGTCTTGAACAAATCTTCAAGTCCTCTTCAGAGAATGATATCTCGATGATACTTGATATCATAGTTGCACTTGCACTTACGACAGTGTCGTCGAGACCATTCTGTCTTCTCGACGGTGTTGTCGAAACCATACTGTCATATCGACGATGTCGTCGAAAGCATTCTATCTTATCGACGATCTTGTCTTGATCATTCTGACGACAAGCAATTCTTCTTTCATAAGTTGTCTTCAAGAGTTCTCCCTTAGCCTTCTCGACGACTAGGCTTCTTCACGACGATGTCGTCGACACTCCCGAGCACTTTTACTTAGGTCTTCAGAGAGCTTCCTTTCTTGTCTCGACGACAAGATCTCTTTACGATGATGTCTTCGACACTCCCGAGCACTTTTACTTAGGTCTTCAGAGAGCTTCCTTTCTTGTCTCGACGACAAGATCTCTTCACGACGATGTCGTCGACAAAACTAAATACTTTGACTTAGCTCTTCTTAGACCATACAACAAAGTTGTCGTGTGATTTCGATTGACACGATGATACTGGACTTTATTTGATTCTTCTTATTCTTACGACGATATCATCGTATATACTTTGATGTCACAACGATATCGTCGGAATGTCCATATTATCTCGACGATTTTGGACTAGGTGATATTTTAATCTCTGCACATGTAAACTAAGCAAACCATCAAATACATAGAGCACTTCTTCAAATCAGGAATATTGTTGGGCACTGGTCCCAACAATCTCCCCCTATTTGAAGAAGTTTTAACCCACCTCAATGATAAATGTCACGCATAGAAAGAATCAAAATTTTGGCTATTCAAATTAATTAAACTACCAAACATCATACAGAACTTAACTGAGTAGTATACCCTCTCCCTACCTCCCTGGAGGTAGGACTCCACTTGTCTGCATGTGGATCCTGCTCAACCTTTTCTGCCTGTACTCCCTGCCTGTGGATCCTGCATTTTTGATTGCCTTCTCCCCCTTTAGGACTTCTTCAATTAAATGATCATCCATGGTTTCTGGCATTGAGATCAACCTTTTATTTCTTTCTTCTGTTATGACTTCCAGCTGGAGAAGATTTTCCTGAGCTTCTAGGGTAGAGCACTCCCATATGGGTCCCCCCTCAACCATTGCAGTATCTTGAGCTGAGCTCCCAGGTTGGAACTCCCCCTCAACTGAATCACTGTCCAGAATTGGACTTCTCCTCTCTTCAGCTACCATTGTGTTAGCATGTTCATCTTCCTTCTCCTGGATATCTTGATGCAGGGACATCTCCCCATGCTGCAGATAGGCTCTTGTTGATCTCTTGAGTTATAGCTTTTGTATCTTCTAAAGCTCAAGCTCCCCTTTGATTAAATATTTCCTTTCTGTAGAGGAATTCTCTCTAAACTACTTTTCTTTATTTCCCCTTTCTCCATAGCCTTAGGTCACCCCTTTTCCGAACCTCCAAATATGACTGTTGGTCCATTCTCCACATGGGTGAAGTTTCTTAAATAGCTCCTTACTCCAGTCATGTGCCTGGAGCAACCACTGTCCAAATACCAAATGGGAGATTTGTTGGCATTTGGACATACCTGCAAGAAAATTACTTACCCATAGGCACCCAATTTGATTTGGGTCCTTGGTTCCTGTTAGGGGGATAAAGTGGGACACCACACCTCTGAGTGGTCTGCACTCTCTTTGCATTAGGCCTATTGGGTTGAACCAACAGTCTAAGTCAAAGTGACACACTTTCCCACAGCACCAACACTCATACCTGTTGTATCTTCTCTTCTGCCTCACCATCTGAGTAGGATGGCAATGTTGGTGGGCAGGAGTGAAGACACCTGGCCTAATAGGTCTTGGGTGAACCTCACATGTGTGAGTATGAAGTGCAGCTGCTCTCACTACCTTTTGGTTCACCTTCTTGGGAACAGGCTTGGTAGGAGCGGCATTTTCCTTGCTTTTAAGTGTTGTGGCTCTAGGTCCATGGACAAAGATCCCTGGATTCTTCATCTGAATCTCCTCATGGGGTGCTTTAAAAGCACTTAGCCCAAAGCCTGCTCTTCTATTTGGGATAGAGGGTTTACTACAACTTACTAAGCAAGCATTGGTCAGATGATCATATGAAGATTCCTGGTCAAAGGGGTTTGATATCAGCAGCACCTTCTTAAAAGAGGGTTGCTCTTCAGAGGCTTTACCCTTGACTGTCTCATTATTGAATCCTACACTAGCTCTGAATGGTGTAGAAAAACTGTCAATAATGGGAAGGACAGTCTTGGGTTTTGAAAAACTGGCAACAATCTTTTTTCAGCCAACAACATTTCCTCAAGGTCCTTGATGACCTTGTTCTTCTGAGCCAGTTCAGCATTTTTGAGCTTTATGGCTTCCTTGAATCTGTCCACTTCCTTGCTCATAGTAGCCAACTTCTCAGCTGTCTCCTGGAGCTCAGAGTGGGTAGTTATCAAGGAATCCAACTCCTTGGTCTAAACTTTTAGGAGTTTCATGCTTTTATTGAAAGCCTTCCACAAAGTTTCATATTGTTGTATCAGCTCAGATTCAACCTCATAAGAGGATCTTGAGGATGTGTTATTTACAGCAGACTCACCCTCATCATCATGCAAAGAATCTGCCACTGATTCAGAATCAAAAGCAAATAGGGGAGCTCTGATTTGTACCTTCCCAGGAGAGACATTGTCATCCTGGATTTCTTCATCTATGGCCAGAAGGCCAATAAGTGCTTCATCTTCAGTTTATGAAGAGCTTGAATCAGAATCACTCGGGGTTTTGATCTTCTTTGCTATAAACCCTTTTTCAGATTTCTTCTTGTCCCTTGACCTTCTTTTGTCTTCATGGTTCTTTGATTCCCTTTTATTGGAAGGGCAATCAGCACTCATGTGACCTGCTTTATTGCAAGAATATCAAACAATATTAGTTAAATCAAATTTACTAGGTTTTGATTTGTACATGTCCTCCCTTGAGGATTTAGATCAGTCATGATGACTAGATCTTCTGGAACTTGATGAAGATGGTCTGTAGTTGTCTCTTCTCCTTCTATAGATCTGTTTTTTGAACTGTTTAGATAGGGAGACCATCTCTTTGTCAGTATTGTCAGATTCTGATGTGCTGGCATCAGAAGCTCCACTGCTTTCAAATCTGTCCTGGTGTGCAGGAGTCTTGTCCCTGGACCTCCTCATGCTCTCAGCCTTGAGAGCTATTGATTTTTCTCTAGTTCTCTCCCTTAAGCTTTCTTCTTCAGCTTTTCTGGTGTTAAGCTGAAGCTCATGGGAAAGCAACTTCCCATATAGGTTCTTTGGCTCCATGTTGCACAGTTGACCCATTTCTCTAATTACACAAATTTTGATGTCTCATTCCTTAGAGAGGGATCTAAGGAACTTATCATTCAGATATGAATTTGTTAATTCTCTTTCATAGTTCTTCAGCTCATTGACTATCTTGAAAAATCTCTCATAACAACTAGAGATATTTTCATTCTTGCCTTGCTTGAAGGCCCATACTCTTGATTCAGAAGGGATTTCCTGTCATCCCTTACTTCTTCAGTTACCTTCATGTAAACAACCAGGGAGTCCCACATCTCCTTGGCAGTTTTGCAGCGAATAAGGTTTTGGAGGGTTGAGTCATCAATAGCACTCACAATGATGTTCTGTGCTCTCTTATCTAGGCTTACCAGTGCAAGCTCATCCTTACTCATATCAACATATTTCTTTGACACTCTTTGAGTAGGATCACTAGTAGATGCAATCATGGGGGTGGATGGACCCTCTTGAACAACTACAAACACCCTGAGATCAGCTGCTTCCATGAAAAGTCTTACCCTTTCTTTCCAGATAGGGAAGTTCTCTTTGCTACAGGTTGGAAGCTTCATGGATCTCATTTCTCTGTGCTGATCACCTCCAGCCATAATGAATAGTTCCTTAATCTAGATCTGACTGTTAAGTCACTTTTTGATCAACCTGCCTCTGATACCACTTGTTAGTTATGGAACTATCATCTAGGGGGGAATAGGTGATATGACTGTTTTTGAAATTATGCACAAGAACTAAGTAAATCTAACACAACCCAGCAGCAAACCACAAAAGCAAAACACACAAGAACACCAGATGTATAGTGGTTCCTCAAGACAGGGTGTCTTGAGTAGTCCACTGTCCCTCTGCGCCTTTCTAGCAGTGTGCTAGGGTCGACAAACTCCGCCAAAACTCAGGCCCGCAAACCCTACAATCTCAGGCTCTCAAGCCTTACACTCGGGCCCTCAAGCCCTACAAACTCAGGACCTCAAGCTTTACAAACTCATGCCCTCAAGCCCTACACTCAGGCCCTCAAGCCCTACAAGTCTCAGACCCTCAAGCACTATAAATCTCAGATCTAAAATAGATCCTACAGCTCAGGACCTCAAGCCCTACACTCAGGCCCTCAAGCCCTACAAACTCAGCCCCTCAAGGCCTACAAACTCAGCCTACAAACTCATCCCCTTAAGGCTTACAAAGCGCAACCCCTCAAGGCCTACAAACTCATCCCCTCAAGGCTTACAATGCTCAGCCCCTTAAGGCCTACAACTCAGGCCCTCAAGCCTTACATCTCAGCTCCTCAAGGCTTACAACTCAGATCTAAAATAGATCCTGCAATCTCAGGCCCGCAAGCCCTACAGAAAGAGAATAAGAAAACTCTTAGCCGGATGAGGATCGGCTTCTTGGACTTGAAAAGAATGCTTTGATGATTTCTTGTCTAGCACAGATTCTTCTTCAATCCCTTCTTCAATCTGGAACACTTCTTACCAGTCGACGTTGCTAGACTGAAACTTGGAGAACTTGATGAAGAATGTATGGTTCTCTGGTTCTTGTTCCTTCTTCTCGCAGCCGTATTACTGTTCTATTGAAAAGCTTACGAGTATTTTTTATTTTTATTAGGGCAGACACTTATTCCTTTTATATCTCTGAGGAGCCGGCTAACAGTCTCCTAGAATGTAACTTAAGTGTCAGGAGCTCATTCCTTAACGACACGCGCTGATTGGACCATCACGCGGCGACATTAAATGCAGACAACACGATTTGAAATGTCTTGATCTGTCTCGACGATATTTGCAACATCTCGACGGCAGAACTTACCGTTACGATGATCCATCTTGGACTTGAACAAATCTTCAAGTCTTCTTCAGAGAATGATATCTCGACGATACTTGATATCACAGTTGCACTTGCGCTTACGACGGTGTCATTGAGACCATTCCGTCTTCTCGACGGTGTCGTCGAAACCATACTGTCATATCGACGATGTCGTCGAAAGCATTCTGTCTTATCGATGATCTTGTCTTGATCATTCTGACGACAAACAATTCTTCTTTCATAAGCTGTCTTCAAAAGTTCTCCCTTATCCTTCTCGACGACTAGGCTTCTTCACGATGAAGTCGTCGACACTCCCGAGCACTTTTACTTAGGCCTTCAGAGAGCTTCCTTTCTTATCTCGATGACAAGATCTCTTCACGACGATGTCGTCGACACTCCCGAACACTTTTACTTAGGTCTTCAGAGAGCTTCCTTTCTTGTCTCGACGACAAGATCTCTTCACGACGATTTCGTTGACAAAGCCGAATACTTTGACTTAGCTCTTCTTAGACCATAACACGAAGTCGTCGTGTGATTCTGATTGACGCGACGATACTGGACTTTGTTCGATTCTTCTTATTCTTACGATGATATCTTCGTATATACTTTGATGCCACAACGATATCGTCGGAATGCCCATATTATCTCGACGATTTTGGACTTAGTGATATTTTAATCTCTGCACATGTAAACTAAGCAAGTCATCGAATACATAGTGCTTTTGTCATTGACCTGAGCACTTCTTCGAATCAGGAACATTGCTGGGCACTGTTCCCAACAAAAAACTTATATTTAATTTATTTCAAATAATATCACACATATTAATTAGAATAGGGACATAGAGCTCGAGGAAGGCAAAGAAAAATAACTAGAGGCTTGAAACAAGCAAAGCAAAAACAATGTATCGTTTATCACATCAATGATCCACTTGTCACCTTAACTTTAATACCATATTTTGATAATTTTTGTAATAATACATTTAAAATTAATAAAAAAAAATCAGCCAAATTTGAGCGGGTTTGGTAATTGTCGCAAAGACCGAGCGGCGAGGAGAAATGAGGAGGAGTAGGTCGGGGCTTGCATCACCCACTCCCAGCGTCATCATTGATGCCAAAGATTGACAAAGATCAGGAGAAGAACGAAGAGCAGAGATCGAAAATGAAAAGGAATGAAGAGCAAAGATCAAAGACAGAGATCGGGCAAAAAAAGCGGCCGTTTTGGAAAGGGCGTCGCAGGGGTCGGGAGCCGGTCCAAAAGGGGGCAAAACGATGGTTTTAAACCGGCCAGCTAAAGCGGTGCACGCTAAACAGTGCACCGGTACTGTTCAACCGAAACAGAGGCCAAAATGGATATTCAAACGGGCGTGGGGTAGTAAAATGCAGCCTTGCACTTTACGGTAAAGTGTAAGTTGGAGATTTCGACACCTGGGAAAAGATAATCCAATGGACAAGAAATTTTCTGCCTAAATAAATAAAAATTGGGCGGTACTCACTCTCTGCCCAAAGCCCTAATAAACCTCTCTCCTCACGCTCTGCCCTATTTTTCTTCTTCCTCCTCCTCTCCTCCACCAGACCTAGACTCAGCCTCCGCCGACGATCCTCTTCAAGGAGAGGCTGAAGTATCCATCGTTGCCTCACCGCATTCTGTAATGCCTCTAGCGAGTAATTCCGACGAACATTAAAGAATGGCCCTACGGTCCATGGAGACGAGAGACGAAATATGAAAGGAGAGAGAAATCACAATTTTATTAACATTCAATGCCTTTTTGTACAGCTACAATGTTTATTTATAGATAATTAATATTACCGTTGGAGAGGCCTGACACATTATCGTCAGCTTATCTCACCGATATCGCCTAATATCGCTAGCTCATCTCACCGATACAAATTGAATCTCAAACAGCTACGATTCAGAGCTTCAATCATGCAACCACCATCATGTGGAATGGAAAATATAAAAGTGAAAATATGATCTGCTTCCCAAAATATGATCTGCTTCCTTTTTAGTCAAAAATTATAGAGGAAAAATATAAAAGTGGAATGAAACAACTCAAAATATTGAGAGCTTCAATTATATAAGATAAAATATACAACTACATATAAACAAAATGAAATGGAACACCACCATCATGTCTCCCTTGTAATGCTATCTTTTTTTTGTTGTGTCAACTTCTCTTGCCATTGTTTCAACCTTTTCGTGTTTTTACTTTCACTTCCTTTTTCTTGAAACCCTTGGCATGAGCAAAGTTTGGATCAATCAAATCACATCCACCTCCAAATTCCATGACTTTTGCTCTTACACCATCCTCAACGGTACCATTTGATGATACAATTTGCTCAATCTCTTGACATATTTGCGGTAAACAATGAGATAGATATTTAAATGCTTTCATTCTCAACTGCCATACCACCACTTTTACTGCTACATGCTACCATGTCCTATATCTAGCTGTCACCAACAACTTTGGATCCTCCTCATATGTAGAAGGTAAATACGATGAACATGTCTTTGCATCCTTTCTCCACCTTCCCAAAATATATCTAGAAGGTAGATCTGTTATGTCCATTCTATCGAGGAACTTAAGGGCATGCCTGCATAAAATCCTGAAACATTCAAATTTTTGCAATCGCAGCATACAGTTTGAGCTTCTCGATTACCAATAACATGATATTGTTTTGGCTTCTCGGTGCCTCAAACCTTACTCCAACATCAAACTCATCGCATTGTTTAACTTTACAAGAAGTTGAAGCTAGAATTTTTTTTTGAAATATTTCAAATACTAAATAAGTGTAATACCTCGAAGCCGTCAACACGTCTTTTGTATCTCTCAGTGGTGCCATTTTCATGATGGACTTCACCTTATCAGGATTGGGCTCCACTCTCGAGAGAGTAATAAGATGTCCTAAGAACTTTTCTTTTCCTTCTCCAAACAAGCACTTTGCCGGGTTGAGTCTCAATTTGAATTTTCGCAATGTTGTGAAAGGTCTCCATCAAGTCCATGAGATTCTCCCAAATGCCTTTGTTCTTTACCAAGAGGTCGTCAACATAGACCTCAAAGTTCCTCCCTTTCCGCTCCTTGAAGATGCAGTCCATAATCCGCAGATAGGTGACTCTCATATTCTTCAGCCCAAAGGGCATTATCTTATATCTATAACATTTGTCATTCTTGATGAAAGAAATGTCATGACAATCGGGGGGATGCATTCAAATCTGGTGATACCCAAAAAACGCATCAAGAAAACTCATCACAGGAATCCGACGGCTGAGTCAACCAATGCATCAACTCGAGCCAATGGGTATCAATCCTTCAGACAAGTTATGTTAAGTAAAGAAAAGTCAGTACACATTTTCCACTTCCCCTCAGACTTCTTCACAATTACAACATTGGAGACCTAACCTGAGTACTAGATCTCTGTCACAAACTCTGTCTCGAGCAACTTCTACACTTCCTCTATGATGGGCTCTGCCAGAGTAGTGGCAATCACCCTCTTCTTCTGTCTGATAGGGTTTACTCCTTGGTCGAGGTTGAGGAGATGACATACCACATCAACATCAATGCCCATCATCTCCATGGCGCTCCAAGCAAAGACATCGACATTCTGCTAGACACATGCCATGATCTTCAGCTTCACTTTATCTTTCAGCCCATCGTTGATCTTCAAACTCCCTGGTCATCCCGCTCACAGTCACCACATATACCTCTTCCACTTCTTCCGCCAACTCCAAGCGTGTTGATGCGCGTCGGCAAGTGCACCGGTCGCTGTCAAGTAATAATTGTGGAGAATAAATTCCCCGGATGTCGGTCTCTTGAGGAATGCAGGATGGGTGATCGAATCGTGCAGTGAATATTGTTACACAAGCGTTTCACAAACACAACAAGGGGTTTTTGGTTGGTTTTCCTAATTTTAACAACAATAAAAGAGATGCGGGTCGAGAACACCGCTTCGCAACGTGAGGTGGATGCAACGGCCGCGATGCCGTGCTTCGTGAGGCGAATGAAGTGGACTCAGGCGCGAGAGAGTGAGGGTCGCAAACACCTCTTCACAACCGTCATTAGCTCTTGCCAACACGGAGCAAACGCCTTGCGTGCATGTGTGAGTGAGTGCGCTTGAACGTGGTGAATCACAACCAACCCATGAATAAGAACACAAAAACATTCATTCTCATCAAGTAAATATCACAATATTCATTTAGTAAAAGATTCAAAGGGGTACAATCAAGGAAAGAGGAAGGAGATAACCGGCGGTGAAGACTAGCGGCCGTTCACGGCCGGAATGGTAGGTTGTCGGGCTACCTCCGGACTCGGGCGGACGATGCTTCCGGCGTAGAGGGCTGTCACAATCTCCCTACGTGCTCCGTCGTCTTCGACTCAAGGTCTCTTCTTCTTCTCACCGGGCGGAAAGCGAAAATGATTGCTTGGAGGCTTGCGGATGATGGAGAACACTCACGGGCGATGGAGGATGTCTAGGAATGGACCGAGGAAGCTTCCCCTTGCGTAGGAGATGAAGTAGGGGCGATCCAAGGGGGCGGTCGGCGGCGTACGGAACAGAAATCCCGCTCCCGGAATGAATAATGCGCCCTAAAATCGCAACAGGCGCTTAAATAGGCGCTGGATTAAACACTGCGCACGATCATTGGCGCACGACCAGTGGTCGTGCGCACTGGAATCCTGCGATCGTGCGCACTGCCTGGACAGAACCTGCAAGAGATGAAATTATACAATAAAATGCTCGCACGACCAATGGCGCACGACCGTTGATCGTGCGCACTAGCGTCGGTGGTCGTGCGCAATAGGTGAGACAGAACTCATAAAATTACTATTAAGTGCGCACGGACAGTGGCGCACGACCGGTGGTCGTGCGCACTGGAGTTGATGGGCGTGCGCACTGCACCAGACAGAACTCGTAAAAAGGGGCTAAGTGCGCACGATCAGTGGCGCACGACCAGTGGTCGTGCGCACTAGAACAAGTGATCGTGCGCAGTGTTCCTGTGCAGAATTGCACCGGAAACACTTGCACGCCTCCTATTCCAGCACAAACACAGAACTAGCCACCGAAAGTGGCACTTAACAACATATGAGTACTATGAAAGGAAATAAACACGAAAACACACCAAAGTGGGCCAAAATGTGCACCTAGCATGGGTTATCAATTATAAACTATAATAAGGCTAAAGTGCGTGATATTGACTAAATAATGGCCCGGATGAGTCCATGAAGGTGTATATAATCAGGACTCATCACACCCCCAGACTTAACTGTTTGCGCGTCCCGAGCAAACGAATCCGGCGGAAGTTGAAAAAGATAATTAAAATAGCGAATTACGCAGGGGAGTACAGTGCGAAGTAACATACGCATGCGAGTAGGAATTCTAGTAGAAGAAGATTCTAGCTATGCTAACTAATTTACGTAAGTACTAAAGCGTACTCAAAGATTTAATTGTACTCAGTGGGTGAATTATGAAGAATTTGACGATCATGCCCGGTATGGAAGTGACGAGACGCTGAGGCGGGTGTTGCAAAAGATCGGGGCTTAGGAATAACTCCGCTGAAATCCATCAACGTCGTGAACCATACGCTTGCCCGGTCACACTCTTTCCACGGCGCTAGCAAACTCGCAAATCAAATCAGTAGGACTTATAGGATTAAAACGGGGCTTAGGTTACGGAATGATATGCAAAGATAAACATGACGGCTACGCAACCCAAATGAGCCAACGGCACACTGCACCTTACAAAACCAAACAACTATGCTCGTGTGACACACCCCCAGACTTATCATGAAAACCAGGTGTGCACACAGCCTACTTTACAAATACCAACAGATTTTTCTCTTTAGCTTGGGAGGATTATTTTCAGGATACTCTTTTTTTTTTTTTCTTCTTTCAAGCAACCTCCAGTTGGTTCAAAATCAGCGGATAGACATTATTTTCTCTTCAAAACACAATGACACCACACACCACACAAGTTGGAAATTATGAGCACAGTTAAAACATTTTTTTGGTTGCGGGCGTAGGATAGGCTTCAGGCTTTGGTGGATGAGGAGGAGCTGAACATAAAAATGGTAGGCACAAATTTGGCTTGCAAAGGTGAATGAAAGGGGCATGGAATAGCAAAGCTCAAACTAGCCAAATGGTGGCCTACATCATGCTTGACTCAACAAGTAGCTCTCACCCATGCTTCAAGAGTCGCTTGGGGCAAGTTCTTAGCCCACAAGAAAGATAAACCTTCCTCCCGACTCGAGCAACACACGTTTAGCGACCGCACACACACAACACCGGGTTATCATCAATTTCATTCGAATTCACCACTTGAGTACATTAAATCTAAATTTACGCAGAGATACTACACATAAATTAAATGCATAAAGAAAATCTAATTCTACTCAGGTTCTACTATAGCATGCGAAGCGACTAGAACACTGCATGAGTCGACACCGCGCTCCAAATAATAATTCCTGTGTTAATAGCCTATTTCACATTCCAACCAAACTAGTTTAAACGGAACAACACAAAAGAAAGCACGCACTCAAGTGGGTGAAGTGGTGTGTGAAGATGAACGATACTAAATAACTGAAATTAAAATACTTCTAGTATGCAAATGAGATGAGCATGTGCAGTGGGTGACAAAGAAACGGCTCTCCCCCAGACTTAATCAAAACCATACAACATAATGATATGACGGTGAAAATCAAAATTGAAAGCTAGGGAAGAAGTTACCCAATGCTCAGCACGTGAGCATACCAGAAGAATGGCGTTTAAAATCAAGACAATCCGCAGCATCCACCATCGAACACAAAACCTGCAAGCAAAACTCAAAACAACAAAAGCAAAAACAAAAACTGAACTAGGAAAGGTTAGATAAAAGGAAATATATAAAAAAAACCCGGAAATCTGGGTTGTCTCCCAGTAGCGCTTTCATTTAACGTCCTTAAGCTGGACCAAATACCTGTATTAGCATTGTTTATAAAGAGTGCAGGAATTAAGAAGACATACTCAAAAATAGTTCATTACAGCAATTAAAAACACGCATCAACTAAAAGCGCTCTTGTGGTGCGCATCTCCTGTAGCATGTAGGCGGGAGGTGAAGGCTTTAGGGCCAGCACTGGTATTACCCAATGCTCCCCTAACCTCCGCCATCTTGCTACGAAGAGCGGCAGCACGAGCGTCACGCAGAAGTTTTTCTTTTTTCAGTTTGGTGACGGTTGGAGATTGCCACCGTTGTGAACTCTCAGATTTTTCCTCCTTAGAATCAGGTTGCGTCACTTCCGGTGTCACTGTGACCACCGGATCGGCCCAAGAGACGGAACGCTTAAACAGTTTATTACACGATTCATCACAAGAAGAAAAATAATCAGCATTCTTGACTAAATCCACATCATCATTTCCCGGACAGCCGTCATCCTCCTTCTCGGCGTCGAATTCTTTCCGAAAGTCAATCACTTCCTCCTCATCAGATTTGAGCTCCTCCATTTCCCCTTTACCTGTTTCTTGGAAATGCGTCTTCCCTGCACAACTCAGAAGTTCATCAGAAATAACAAGAGGGGGAGGAGTGGATGTGTCGGCTCTAGCTTCGAGATGAATGGGCTGCAGCGCCGTGTTAGGTAAGATGACACACCCCGTGGCAAAGTCAAGGGTGGCGCCGCTCTCTTTCAAGAACGGCACCCCCAAGATAGGGATGGATTGATTTTCCCGGGGGCCCAACACCTGAAAGTCCGCGACCACAGTTGTCCCCTCAACTATTACTTCCACGTTTCTCACCTCTCCCTCGGATTGAATAATGGTGCCGTTAGCGAGAATCAGCGATTTCTTTTCCTCTGTGTTAATCTCCAATTGAAGTTTCGCAACATCTTGCAGCGCAATAACATTGCGAGAGGAACCGGAATCGCATAGAGCCTTTGTTTCAACCTGATTGATGGAACACGAGATTGTCAGCTCACTCGGATTGGCATCCACCACATCCCCCAAACTTTTCCCTTGATCAATGGGATTCTTTTCCGTATTACTGGGAAGGGACCCCTGCGAACGCTCAGTTAGCGCTTGGGCCAATTGGCCCAAGTGCGTCTCCAAGTTTCGCATAGATGCAGTTTGGTTTGCCATATTCGAGTTAGCTACAAGCATGAATTTTTCCATCATTTCTTCTAAATTACTCTTCTTTTGAGTAGGGGGTGCTTGGTTGTAATCCGGGTGCGGCGGCCTCGGTTGGCTCCCGGAGGCGTAAGCATCATTTTGATGCTGCCCCGGTGACCATCGTTGGCCGGGCGTGTTGGGATTCCACGAGAAGTTCGGATGACTTCTCGCTCCCGGATTATAAGTGTTATTATACGACGCCCCCTTGGACTGATTTCCAACATAATTCACAGATTCATTTAAAGATAAGTGCACGAAATCACCTACCACTTGGTTCCCCGAGCATTCGTAAGCATGGTGGCCTCCACCTCCACATCCTTCACAAGTAATGATGGCAGCAGATGGAGACGGAGAAGGAAGAGAATCAACCATGAAGAGTCCTCGGCTGCTTCTTGGAGCGTTTCTCCCTGCAGTCCAGAAGGTACTGTGGGAGGCAGTGTCACGCAAAATCCGCAGGGCATCTTCAGGGGTGTGGTTCATCAAGGTACCACCGGCCGCAGCATCGATCATTGCCCTATAATTGGGCTCGATCGCGAAGTAGAACAATTCAACCACATTCCATGGCTGGAGCTCGTGGCCAGGGCAACGGCGAAGGAGTTCATTGAGGCGCTCCCAAGCTTCCGCAAGAGTCTCTTGATCCAACTGCCGAAATGTGGCGATTTCACGCCGCAAGCTTACAATCTTATCCACCGGGTGGAATTTAGCCAGGAATTTGGATGCAAGGGCATCCCATGTTGCAGCAGTCCCGGGCGGGATGGAATGAAGCCATACTTTTGCTTTATCACGGAGGGAGAAGGGGAACAGTCTCAGTTTGACTGTGTCATCAGCAATGCCCGCATAGCGGAAAGTTCCGCAAATATCAGAGAATTCTGCCAGATGCAGATGCGGGTCTTCGCTAGCCATCCCCGAAAACTGAGCATGGTTTCGGATAATGTTTAAGATCGCCGGCTTTATCTCAAACTGATTGTTCATGATATTGGGCCCAAAGCCCGGATACACGCTTCCAGCAGTGGGGGTGGTATAATCTCTCATAGTACGAGGCCGAGGTCTCTCCGCCTCCTGTTCATCAGTGGCCGGATTTTGCCCCTCATCGTGCACTCGCGCATCAGCATCATTCGGGTTCACATGATCACCCATGGCTGCTTGCAGAGCCGCAACACGCCTTCGCGCGCGAGCGGTTCGTTCGATTTCTGGGTCAAAAGGTGCAAGTTCACCTGCAATCTGCCTCTGCATGCACTGTCAACAACAAGAAGAAAATGAAAAGATCAAAAACAACTGCTCGTGTAACGAGAGTCACGACACAAGACGATACACGCCTGCGTTCCCCGGCAACGGCGCCAAAAACTTGATGCGCGTCGGCAAGTGCACCGGTCGCTGTCAAGTAATAATTGTGGAGAATAAATTCCCCGGATGTCGGTCTCTTGAGGAATGCAGGATGGGTGATCGAATCGTGCAGTGAATATTGTTACACAAGCGTTTCACAAACACAACAAGGGGTTTTTGGTTGGTTTTCCTAATTTTAACAACAATAAAAGAGATGCGGGTCGAGAACACCGCTTCGCAACGTGAGGTGGATGCAACGGCCGCGATGCCGTGCTTCGTGAGGCGAATGAAGTGGACTCAGGCGCGAGAGAGTGAGGGTCGCAAACACCTCTTCACAACCGTCATTAGCTCTTGCCAACACGGAGCAAACGCCTTGCGTGCGTGTGTGAGTGAGTGCGCTTGAACGTGGTGAATCACAACCAACCCATGAATAAGAACACAGAAACATTCATTCTCATCAAGTAAATATCACAATATTCATTTAGTAAAAGATTCAAAGGGGTACAATCAAGGAAAGAGGAAGGAGATAACCGGCGGTGAAGACTAGCGGCCGTTCACGGCCGGAATGGTAGGTTGTCGGGCTACCTCCGGACTCGGGCGGACGATGCTTCCGGCGTAGAGGGCTGTCACAATCTCCCTACGTGCTCCGTCGTCTTCGACTCAAGGTCTCTTCTTCTTCTCACCGGGCGGAAAGCGAAAATGATTGCTTGGAGGCTTGCGGATGATGGAGAACACTCACGGGCGATGGAGGATGTCTAGGAATGGACCGAGGAAGCTTCCCCTTGCGTAGGAGATGAAGTAGGGGCGATCCAAGGGGGCGGTCGGCGGCGTACGGAACAGAAATCCCGCTCCCGGAATGAATAATGCGCCCTAAAATCGCAACAGGCGCTTAAATAGGCGCTGGATTAAACACTGCGCACGATCATTGGCGCACGACCAGTGGTCGTGCGCACTGGAATCCTGCGATCGTGCGCACTGCCTGGACAGAACCTGCAAGAGATGAAATTATACAATAAAATGCTCGCACGACCAATGGCGCACGACCGTTGATCGTGCGCACTAGCGTCGGTGGTCGTGCGCAATAGGTGAGACAGAACTCATAAAATTACTATTAAGTGCGCACGGACAGTGGCGCACGACCGGTGGTCGTGCGCACTGGAGTTGATGGGCGTGCGCACTGCACCAGACAGAACTCGTAAAAAGGGGCTAAGTGCGCACGATCAGTGGCGCACGACCAGTGGTCGTGCGCACTAGAACAAGTGATCGTGCGCAGTGTTCCTGTGCAGAATTGCACCGGAAACACTTGCACGCCTCCTATTCCAGCACAAACACAGAACTAGCCACCGAAAGTGGCACTTAACAACATATGAGTACTATGAAAGGAAATAAACACGAAAACACACCAAAGTGGGCCAAAATGTGCACCTAGCATGGGTTATCAATTATAAACTATAATAAGGCTAAAGTGCGTGATATTGACTAAATAATGGCCCGGATGAGTCCATGAAGGTGTATATAATCAGGACTCATCACGTGCCATTCCTTCCAGCACCTTGTTCACTTCCTCGACTTCCTCTGCCCAACTGATGGCATTAAATGCCTTCAAGTAGCACTCCCGAGAAACTTTTGGATCACTCCTGAGCCTGATCTACACCCCTCCCTGATTGTAATTCGGGAATTACAGAAAAGATGAGGGTACCGATTGGAAGTCGCTGAACAACGACCTCCCAAAGATTGCATTGTAGTTGCTCGGAGAGTCGACGATAACAAAACGACAATTCTTCGAGGTGCCCCCGAGGGTCACCAACAACTCTACCCCTCCTTCTACTTCTTTTCTCTCTCCGGGAAACCAAATAGTGGTCCATCCGAAGTTGTCACCCACTTCGCCTCCACTTCCGTCACATCAAATAATTTCTTGAAGATGACAAAAAAAAACTTCCATTATCCACCAAGATACGAGAAACGGTGAAGTTTTCGATAGCTGACTGGATGACGAAGATATCGTGAAAAAGGTTCTCATTCCCCAACATATCCTCCTCTGAAAAGGTGATCTCTCCACCAGGGGAGGTACTTGGGAGGTCGAAGCAACATTCCGACGATAGATACATGGAGACTTCCCTTCCAGTATGCTCGTATTCCGGCTCCCCCATGGATGACGTCGATCCCTCCGTGCGTCCCTACATCCACCATATCTTCCAATATACTTTGGCCCGGGGCCCGAGCCATCTTTGCTTCTTTCTGAACTCTTCACTGCTCTTCACCCCCTCCTCCTGGGGTCCTCCCTTCGTCTGCCCTTCTCTAGCCTCCAAAAATTCTAGACAAGTTGCGGTGGTATGCACCTTCTCTTAATGCAGCTCACAGTAGAGAGGAACAACCATGCGTTCTTCCCTCCGACGTTGATTTTTCTCTAGGGTCGATGCCCTCGCCTGTCAATCACCATTGTCTCCCTGGGAGGGGACCTGTTTTGCCTTCCGCCTCCCTGATGTCCTTCTTGAGGGTTGAAACGAGCTTATCTCTTCGGAGAGAAACGTCTCCTTGGTCCCATATGATGAGGTCTTCCTGCTATCCTCCACGCCGGCCTGTTCATCGGGGCCTAAAACCTCATATCCGACCCCCTATTTCCTGGAGCCTCGAACGACCTCCTCACATCCTGCCTCCTCGTCTCTTCCTTCCTCCTCCACTCCTACTTCCTCTATTCCAACTTCCTCCCCTTATACGGGGTCTTGACTTCCTCTGCCTCGGTCAGTCTTGTAATCTTGGCTAAAAACTATTGTTGGTTGCTTCTCCCTGAATGAACCGACTCACTCGGTCAATCAAATCTTCAAAAGAAATCAGGCGATCCCTGCTTACTTCCAACTTAAAATCCCTCATTGCAGACCAAAAATTAGTGTTAGCTGCAAGATAAAACTATCCACATCCTGGATATTCATGACTTTCTTTTGAAATTAGTCAATATAACTCTCCGGAGTCCGGTTGACTTCCTGTTTGAGATGGAGGAGGGCGTAGACCCCTTCTTCCTCTTCTTTGAAGTTGCGAAACGCAACATCAACCCTCAGCGAAATCCTCGAAATAGAAAATGGAGTATACCTGCAACTAATGAAACCAATCTCTCGCCTTCCCCTTGAAAGTGATAACAAAAAAACCACACTTAAACACATCCAACATAGTGCAGATGGAAACTACGTCCTCGAACTACCACAAGTGTTGTATGAGGTCATCCTTCCCCGTGTAGTAACCCAGGGTGGGTTCCTTGAACCCTTTGGGAACTGGGGTCAAAAGAATCTCCTCACAAAAATGACTCCCTCCCCAAGGATGGCGAGTCGGCGAAGCGACTTGCCCTCAGCTCCCCAAAGCAAGCACCATGAGAACTCGTCGGGTATTCGACTTTGCTGAAATGAATCCCCTGCGAACATGCCGACGAAACTCGTGACTGCACAAGTCGCCCTGGCTCTTCAAGGCCGACTTCCATGTCAGGTCTCCTGGACGGCTCGCCATCTTTCGAAGAAGTGACGCAGCGAGCTGAGGTCGCCGTAACGTCGGTGTGAGGAGCGAGTAGAGGTCGCAGTGTGTCTTCCATCCTCCGACTGAAGTTCACAAAATCTGCCTTTGTCACGAACTCACTTTTCACATGTGAGTTGTTGGCGTTGATCTCCTGCTCATCATCTAGAACTATGTCGCCTTTGTACAAGAATTTCTTCCTCTGGCTACGGTCCACGCTCACCGCACCAAAAGTGCTGGAACTAAAAAATCGGTTCACAAAAGTCTGGACCATCTGGTAGCCTAAGATTACTAATCCTGCTGTCCAACTCCACAGATCTGATGGCTAGAGCTAGTGATAGATCGATAAATAGATAGAGAGAGAAAGAGAGAGAGAGAGAGAGTTCAGATTGTCTACAAACGACCTGAGTGTTACAGCGCGGAGGTCCCGCCACGTACTTGGAAGTCGAAAAGAACTTCTTCTCCAAAGCCAAGGGCTGGGCTAGGCACAAGAAAGACACAGACTTGAAGAGTAAAGAACTTGTGTGTGTGTGTGTGTGTGGGGGGGGGGGGGGGGGGGGGGGGTAGTGGTCTGCGAATAACCACTCCCGCAAAAATACTTGACCTGTCCTATGGGTAAGAGGACCTCAGTGAGATAAAGAGTACTACTGAAGAGGATCTCGTTGGTGAGAAACTGAACCCCTGGAAACACTCTGCCGAGAAACTGTGGGACTCTCCTATGAGCGACCACAAAAGCGCACTCGCCTAAGGGCGAGTAAAAGAAAACTCTCGCCTACAGGGACTATTCGAGACTACTCACCTATTGGGCGAGTAAGAGAGAACACTCATCCGCGGGCAATTACCTCAGAATACTCGCCTGCTGGGCGAGTAAGGTGGAGTACTCGCCTTCAGGCTTGCACCCTTATTAATCTTGTTGGGGCTTCTTCTGTCTTTTGTCAATGTCTTGTTTTGCTCATGTGAACGGGATGAGCCCACTATAGGCGAATATGGGTTGTCCACAAAGTCTTGGTTAGATAAAATACCTGTTTTTTCAAAATTTGCGACCTCCTTGCGATATGACACATTGGAGGGGAAAGAGACGATCATTGTTAGCCATCCGTTTTGGCTGTTATCAAATGCGCGAGGGTTTACTGAGAATCTCCATGGCTTGAAGCTACGACGTTCTGCTTATTGACTGCATCACACGAGCTTTTGTGGCGAAGATCATGGCCTTTTCAGCCGCCATGTGCACGGCCAGCTCCTCATCACTGCCTGCTCTCAAGTTCAACCTCCCTCACCCCCACTCATTTCCAGTTTCTTCTCTGGGGATTTCATCCTCTCTCCCTGCTTCTTCCATCCGCAGAGTTCGATCATGGTGTCCGCAGCGTAGAAGAGATGCTTGTTTTAGCTTCTTGGTATGCTGTTTTTTCATGGAGACGTTCAATTATTTGCGCTCTACTTTAGTTTAATAAGTTTTTTTTCCTTTTCTTCCTAAGTTTGTTGATGTTGGGGGACTACAAATACATCAGAATTTGAATTAGCAAATGCGCTCTCGAATCTTGACCTAATCTTTCCATTCACAGTGAGATTAAACAACCTCCATGAATATTAGTTGAAATGTGAACAAGTTCAGCAAATTTATTTGCTTGCATTGTGTTAAATTGATTTGGAAGAATAATGAAAGTGCGGCGGTGAAAGCAGGCCTAGATCCGTGTATAAGTTCTAGTATATTCTAGAGTTCCTATTTTAGAGTCAAGGAGAGTAGGAGGCAACCTTTATTCAAGTGCAGAGGTAATGCTGAGTATATCAACCTTTCTTTCCTTTGTTGCACATGTTTATACTACATAGGTCTATTTTCGTTTACCTTATCTTCGATAGAGGCCAATATAACCGTTCTTCTAATATGAGTATATGACCATCTCTAATTTTTGTTTCCTAGTTTTTTTAGTTCTAGATATATTGTATTAAGTGACATAGTAGTTGTAATTTATATAGATAAATCTTTCAAGTCATTTTATTCTGTAATACCCGACCTGGTTATTAGCGTCTTTTTAGGCTCCCCTTACTCAAGTATATGTATGAGTAAAGGGTCTCTTCCATATTATGATATTATTACTTTCTTCACTTTGGTATTAAAGCCAGTTCTAATCCCTCGCCGCTCTCTCACCGCGCTGCGTGCTGCGTCCTCCTTCTTCCATCTCCGCACCGCTCGCCGCTTCTTCCTCCTCGTGCTGTTTTGTGGCCTCCTCCCGTTGTTTTGCGGCCTCACATGCCGAGCCCTTGCGGTTACTAATTGCGTCGGCTGCTACACACGCTGAAGGAGTCCGCCGCCTCTCCTTGTGATGCTGTCTGCCTCGCCGCCTGCGCCTCCCATTTACACTAATAGCTCCACCATCCTTTCGTCGCTCCCTCCTGACGGCCAGTCGACGACATCGATGCTTCCGATCGACACTGCTTCCGCTCGATCGACAACCTTGCCTTGACATCGACTGCTGCTATTGTTTCCGCTCGATAACGACACCGACAACTACTTCTTCCCGCATCGACGCTGATTACAGAAGCTGATTCCGCTGCCTGAAGCTGCCCTGGTCGCTGCCTGTAGATTTCACTGCTTCCACTATGTCTTCTTGGACTTCTTGCCGATGCGGATCTGGATCCCTATAGTGTTTATGGACGTTCTCTCAATTTCTGTCATTGTGCCTACATTGCTGATTCTTCTGCCTCCTCACCAAGTGTGGTGATGCCCCAGATGAGTGACCATTAGAGGACTCATGACCACACCGGCTTATTGAAAATCACCACTGTACCTCTTGATGGAACAAATTACCTTGAATGGTCTTGCGCTGCTCAACATGTGATTCACAATCATTAGATGTTCGGATACATAGATAAGGCGATCGTGGAACCACATAAGGACGATTCCTCTTGGAAGCGTTGGAATTCTGAAAATTCCCTTGTCGTCTCTTGGCTTCTGCATTATATGTCTCCTAAGGTGTACCAGAGCTACATGCTGATGGAATCTGCTCATGAGATATGGAGGGCACGTGAAACATTCTCTCAGATTGGTAATTCCACATAGATTTATGAGCTTACTCGTCGTATTTTGGGGTTGAGACAGAGATCTATGGCTGTGTCCACATATTTCTCAGAGTTCGAGTGACTCTCTCAGGAATTGGATTACTTTAAGCAATTTAGTCCTGTTTGTACTGCCGATGCGGTCCAATTGTAGAAAAAGGAAGAACGTTTCCGTTTTCATGTCTTCCTGATGGGTTTGAACATGGAGTTGGATACAGTTCGGACTCATATTCTCCACCGTTCTCCTCTCCCATCCCTTCGGGAAGCATTCAATATGGTACTTGGCGATGAAGACCGTCGTAGGTCCCTCAGCGTGATTGCTCCTCCTGATCGCTCTGCCTTGACTATTATTGGTTGGGGCAACGCCACCAACCCCAACAATACTGCCCCTACTTGTGATTATTGTGGCCGCAGAGGACACACTCGGGATGTGTGCTTCAAAATCCATCCTCATCTTGCTCCACCAGGACCCGGACGTGGTCGTGGACGTGGTTGTGGACCCGGACGTGGTCGTGGACGTGGTTGTGGACCCGTACGTGGGGGTTCTCAACAGGGTGGTTCAAGATCTCATGATGCTGCCTATTCTACGGAAGTCTATGAAGAGCCTACCTGTCCTCCTCCGGGACATCTTACCCGACTGGGTTATTAACGTCATTTTAGGCTCCTCTTACTCAAGTATATGTATGAGTAAAGGGTCTCTTTCATATTTTGATATTATTACTTTGTTCAACTTGGTATCAGAGTCAGGTTCTAATCCCTCGCGACTCTCTCACCACGCCGCTCGCTGCGTCTTCCTCCTACCGCTATTTTGCGGCCTTCTCTCCCTGTTTTGCGGCCTCCTCCGCTGTTTTGCGGCCTACTCTTGCTGTTTTGCGGCCTCCTCCCGCTGTTTTGCGGCCTCCGCCCGCTGTTTTGCGGCCTTACATGCCGAGTCTGTGCGGTTACTAATCGCGTCGGCTGCTACGCTCGCTGAAGGAGTCTGCCGCCTCTCTCTGTGATGCTGTCTGCCTCGCCGCCGACGCCTCTCATTTCCCACTGCTAGCTCCGCCGTCCTTTCACTGCTCCTTCCTGACGATCCAGTCGACGACGTCGTCGACGCTTCTGATCGACACTGCTTCCGCTCGATCAACAACCTTGCATTGACATCGACTGCTGTTACTGCTTCCGCTCGACGACGACATCGACAACTACTTCCTGCATCGGCGCTGATTACGAAAGCTGATTCCGCTGCCTGTAGCTACTTGCTGCCCTATTTCTGCCTGTTGCCGCTGCCTGAAGCTACCCTGGTCGCTGCCTCTAGCTTCCACTACTTCCACTATGTCTTCCTGGAGTTCTTGTCGATGCGGATCCGTCTCCCTATAGTGTTTAGGGAGGTTCTCCCAGTTTTTTTATTGTGCCTATATGGCTGATTCTTCTGCCTCCTCACCAAGTGTGGTGACGCCCCAGATGAGTGACCCTCAAAGGACACATGGCCACACTGGCTCATTGAAGATCACCACTGTGCATTTGGATGGAACAAATCACCTTGAATGGCCTCGTGCTGCTCAACATGTGATTTCACAGTCATCAAATGTTCAGATCAATAGATGGAACGGTCGTGGAACCACATAAGGACGATTCCTCTTGGAAGCGTTGGGATTCTGAAAATTGACTTGTCTTCTCTTGGCTTCTGCATTCTATGTTTTCAAGTATACCAGAGCTATATGCTCATGGACCCTGCTCATGAGATATGGACTCGGACACGTGAAACATACTCTCAGATTGGTAATTTCACCCATATTTACGAGCTTACTCGTCGTATTTTGGAGTTGAGGCAGGGATCTATGACCGTGCCCACATATTTCTCAGAGTTCGAGCGACTCTCTCAGGAATTGGATTACTTTAAGCAATTTACTCCTGCTTGTACTGTCGATGCGGTCCATTTGCAGAAAAAGGAAGAACGTTTCCATCTTCATGTCTTTCTGATGGGTTTGAACATGGAGTTGGATACAGTTCGAACTCATATTCTCCATCATTTTCCTCTCCCATCCCTTCAGGAAGCATCCAATATAGTGCTTGGCTATGAAGACCGTCGTAGGTCCCTCAACACGATTGCTCCTCCTGATCGCTCTGCCTTGAATATTATTGGTCGGGGAAACGCCACCAACCCCAACAATATTGTCCTTATGATTATTGTTGCCGCGGAGGACACACTCAGGATGTGTGCTTCAAACTCCATCCTCATCTTGCTCCACCGGGACCCAGATGTGGTCGTGGACCCTAAAGTGGGGGGTCTCGACAGGGTGGTTCAAGATCTCATGCTGCTGCTGCCTATTCCACGAAATTCTATGAAGAGCCTACCTGTCCTCCTCCGGGACATTTTACCGCACATGAATTGGATGCTCTCTGCCATCTACTTCACTCCCAGTCTGACACTGCCTCCAGTGCTTCTACTTTCTTTGATACTGTTGTTATGCCCAGTGCTCATGCTGCTACCACTCCTTCTGATTGGATCATTGATTCAGGGAGCCACCGATCATATGACCGGATCCTACTCTAGTTTTGTTTCCTAGACACCTTTGTCTGGTAAGGACAAGGTTATCTCGGCTAATGGCACCTTGCCCCTCATTGCGGGCAAATGACACATTCCATGTTCTCCATCTATTTCTCTTTCTTCTGTCCTGCATGTTCCCTGTTTTCCCCGCAGTTTACTTTTGATTAGCAATATCACTCGATCTCTTAACTGTTATGTAATCTTATTTACCGATTAATGTTTTTCAGGAACTGGTACGAAGCGGATCATTGGCAGTGGTATGAACCGCGATGGCTTGTACTATCTGGATTCTCAGTTACCGTCTCAGAATCTCTCCTCTTATACTGTTATTACTGCTGATGCTCGACGCTGACATTTGCGTCTTGGACATCCCTCTCCTGTTTATCTTCAGAAACTGTTTCTTGCTTTGTTGCCTTTTATTAAAACTCTGGCTTGTGATGTTTGTGAAATGTCTAAACATGTTAGACATTACTATTCACATTTATCTTCTCCCAATAAAACTCCTTTTGCTGCTATACATTCTGATATTTGGGGGCCATCCCTTATTTTATCTTTATCTATTTTTCATTGGTTTGTCACCTTTATGGATTGTTTTTCTCGCACCACTTGTGTCAATCATTTAAAGATAAAAATGAAGTTTTTCCTTGTTTTCAAGTTTTTCATTAAATAGTGCACACTCAGTTCAATGGTAATATTTGTGTTCTTCGTAGTGATAAGGGGGGGGGGGGGAGGGAATATGATGATCGTGGCGTGTTTGGTTCTTATCTCACCAGTCATGGTATTTTACATCAAACCACCCGCGTTCACACCTCTACCCAAAATGGTGTTGCTGATCGAGAAAATCAACATCTCCTTGATGTTGCTCGTTGCCTTCTCACCACTATGCATCTTCCTAAATCCTATCGGGGTGATGCTATTCTAACCGCTGCTCATCTTATCAATCGTTTGCCTTCCCGGGTTTTAAACTACGCTACACCTCTAGCCCGTCTCTCCACTATGTTTGTTGTGCATACTTCTCACCTTCCTCCTCGGGTCTTTGAGTGTGTTTGTTTTGTTCACGTTCATGAGCCTCATCGTGACAAACTTGACCATCGGGCTCACCGATGTGTCTTTATTGGCTATTCCACCTCCACGAAAGGATATCGATGTTATCACCCTTACATCCCGACGTGTTTTTTGTACCATGGATGTCACTTTCCGTGAGGAGGAATCCTATTACATGGATTCGACTCACTCCATTCGTCAGGGGGAGATTGGTGACATTACTTATGATTCTACTGTTCCTCTCCTTTTGATTCCTCCTACTCATACCATCCCTTCCGCCCTAGCGACGCCTCCTACGTCCCCTACGTCGCCTATGTCCCCTACGTCCCCTACGTCTCCCACGTCTCCCATGTCTCTTACGTCTCCTACGTCTACCCAGTTTCCTCTGCGTTTGTCTCTGATTTTTCCACTTCCTCTTGTATACCACCGTCGTCAAACAGGTAAACGGGTCGCTGTTGTTTCTCCACCACCCGTGCCTGCTTTGCACTAAGATTTTGGTGATGATCTACATGTTCCCCTTGCATTGCTGAAAGGTAAAACTATATGTACGCAACATCCTATTTTCAACCATGTTGCTTATTATCACCTTACCCATGCTCATCAGTCCTTTATTTCTTCATTGTCCTTGATTACTATTCCAAAGACGTGGCATGGAGTTTTGGGTATTCCTGTATGGGCACGAGCGATGGAGGAGGAAATGTCTGTCTTGGACAAGAATCACACATGGGATGTCTCCCCTCTTCCTCCAGAGAAGAAAGCCATTGGTTCAAAGTTGATTTTTTCTGTTAAGCAAAACCAGGATGGTAAGGTTGAGCGTTACAAGACTCGTCTAGTGGCTCGAGGATACACCCAGACTCAGGGAGTGGACTACCAAGAGACCTTTGCTCCGGTAGCAATGATGGACTCCATTTGAGTTCTTCTGTCTTATGCTGCTTGCTTGGGCTGGGATTTCACCAACTAACTAGATGTAAAAAATGCCTTCGTCCATGGTGAGCTTGATGAAGAAGTGTACATGATATTCTCTCCTGGATTTGTGAAAAAGGGACAAGAAGGGCTTGTCTGTCACTTAAGGAAGTTGTTGTACGGCCTGAAGCAGTCTCCAAGTGCTTGGTTTGACAGGTTTCTCAAGGCCATGCTCAAGTTTGGCTACAAACAGGGACAATCTGATCACACCATGTTTATCCGAAGATGCAGACAAAAAATTGTGTTACTTATTGTCTACATGGATGATATTGTGATCACCGGTGATCACACAAATGAAATTGCAAATATCAAGGTACGCTTGTCTACTGAGTTCGAAGTAAAAGACTTAGAGAGATTACGATGCTTTCTGGGCATTGAAGTGACCAGATCAAATCAAGGTATCTTCATCGCTCGACGTAAAGTATGTTTTGGATCTGTTAAAAGAGACTGAGATGCTCAATTGTGTTCCAGCTAACACTCATATGGAGGAAAATCATAGGATTGATGAAGACAGTGATGTTGACCGCACGGATGCCTCGAGCTATCAGAGATTGGTTGAGAGACTCTTATATCTATCTCACACTCGTCCAGACATTACATATGCTGTAGGTATCTTGAGTAGATATATGCATGCTCCCAGGATCAGACATCAGGAGGCTGCATATCGTGTACTACGGTACTTAAAGAAGGCCCATGTCCGTGGCCTCATATTCTCCAAGAACAACCATTTAAAGATTGAAGTCTTCACTGATGCTGATTGGGCTGGAAGTCGTGACGACAGGAAATCCACAACGGGGTACTGCATCTTTGTTGGTGGAAATTTGGTGACACGGCGTAGCAAAAAGCAGAATGTGATGACCAGATCTAATGCCGAGGCTGAGTACCAGTCAATGTCTCAAGGTCTCTGTGAAGGTCTATGACTGCGCACTCTGTTACAAGATCTGGGACTTCAGGAGAATGTCCCCCTCCTTATATTGTGACAACAAGACAACTATTAGTATAGCTCACAACCCAGTTCAACATGACAAGACTAAGCATGTCGAGGTCGATCGACAATTTATTAAAGACCACCTGGATAAAGGAAACTTGGTCACTCCTTTTGTTCATTCCAAAGATCAACTAACCAATGTCTTCACCAAAAGCTTGGGGTGTGCTGTGTTTACTGAAGACATTCATAAACTCGGGATGATTGATATCTTCCGTCCGACTTGAGGGGGAGAGTTGTAATTTATATAGATAAACTTTTCAAGTAGTTTTATTCTGTAATACCCGACCGGGTTATTAACGTCTTTTTAGGCTCCCCTTACTCAAGTATATGTATGAGTAAAGAGCCTCTTTCATATTATGATATTATTACTTTCTTCAACTACAGTTTACTTGTATTTTTCTACATTTGCTAAGTTATTATGTTTTTGTGTATGCATTGATGTAGAGATAAGTAAAAAGTAGGAGAGTACCTCATTTACTTCCCGGTGTTTATCAATTAGGGATAACTCCATCTAAATATTAATTTGAGAACCTGCGTGATCATGAGCTGCTTCCTTTACCGGTTGACCCTATGGGTTGACACACTTTCTCTTGACACACCCCTCAAGTTGAGCATGAGTGTTGATCATGCTCAAATTGCCAACATTAATATGGAAAGATGCTTTGCTCAGCCCTTTAGTGAATAAATATGTTAGTTGGTCTTTTGATTGAACAAGTTTCATCTTCAATTGTATCCTTTGTAATGTTCCTGTCAAATTTGATGTCCTTCATGCGATCATGTTGCACTAAATTAATTCTTATGAGTGATGTTGATGACTACTTTATTATCATAATATAACTTGATCGGGGTTTTAGTTAAGAGCCTCAAATCTCTCTTTAGAATCCTCAGCCATAATCTTTCACAAAATCCTTGAGATATCGTTCTAAACTCAACTTCTGGACTAAAGTGGGCTCATATATTTTATTTTCTATTCCTCTAGTTCACAAAAGTACTACCTACGAAGGAGCAATAACCAATAGTAAATCTCCAGTCTGAAGCAGAACTTGTGCAATCTGCATTAATGTAAAAAGTCCAAAGCTAGCTTATTGTGATCATTAATACGAACCATGGAGAACATGATACCTATCTCCAGGTAAGTTTTTAAGTGTCTAAGTACCATGCAACCCACTTCTTTATGTCTGGCTTTGGGGTCATGCATGAATTGGCTTAGTATACCAACCATATATGTAATGCCAAGTATTGCATGAGATAGATGCGCTTTCCCACATGGCGTTGGTAACATGCAACTTCTTCCATAGGTTCTCCATTCTCTCTGCCAAGGTGGTGATTAGTTTTGATTGGTGACTCAATGGGTTTATACTCTAATATTCCAGTTTCCTTCCATGAATCCAAAACATACTTTCTTTGGAATACGAAAATTCCTCAGTAAACTCTGGCAACTTCAATGCGTAGGAAGTATCTCAAAGGACCAAGGTCTTTGACCTCGAATTCATTTGAGAGATGTCTCATCGAGTCGTTTATCTCATCCACATCTTTTCCTGCATTGACTATATCATCAATATATACAATCAAGACCGTCAACTTTCTTTCTCTATGCTTGATAAATACTGTGTAATCAGCCTCACCCTGCAAACTTCATTGCACTGACAAAATGTCCAAACCAAATTCTTGGTGACTTTTTTAATCCATATAGAGATTTCTTTAGGTGACAACTTTTGTTCAGTTTTTTGTGACGAATCAAGTTGGCGGCGACGGGGAGAGGGTGGACAAGAATACTTTCTCTCCTAAATTCCAATGGAGGAAAGGATTTTTCTCGCCGAGTAGGTATAATTACCACCCTAGAATAACCGCGCATGAAAACAATACACATGCAATGTTCATCTTTGGCACATTAACAAAAGTTTCAGAAAAATCTACCCATTCTTTATTTCTATTTGATTGTTCCATTTTGCAACAAGTTTAGCTTTGAATCACTCATTTGCACTTTCTGAATTTTGTCTGGCAGTGCATACTAACCTGCGACCAACATATTTTCTCCCTCTAGGTAAAGTGGCCATATCACAAGTATGATTTTTTTCAAGAACTTTCATTTTTTCAATCATTGCATTTATCCATCTGACATCCTTCAGGGCCCATTCGTTCGGATGAAATTGAGATCTTTGTATTGGAATCAATGGTTTAATTCCAATTTTGTTGTTCATTTGCGTGCTTGAAGATCTTAATCGGAATTCAATGAAATTCATTTTGAACCGAAGCCAATTATTTTCAATCTGTATAAGAATTTGATAATTCCAGCCATAGTTCTTTTGAATGAATATATTGTTGGGTTTCAAGGCATCTAATGTGCAGCAGAAATACACAACCCCCACAAGATCCACGTGAAACTAACTAATCGTGAACTATAGTTGATATCTGTAACGAAACAGTCAATCTGATGTTTTAGAGGTGTTTGTCGAAGAAGAACCACAAAAATTGTATCCGTGTCTCTATCAGTATCCATACGAATGCATAAAAAAGTACTAATTATGTCTTTCTTTAGAGAGCATTTTTTCTCTCCTCTCCTCTTTTGTGCTTCACTCAATAACGATGCTCAGAAGAAACTCACGTAAAACAATTAACATGTTCTTCCCAAAACTGCCTCTTTTATATGTACATCAAGAGAGAGTATTTCAAAAACACTAAATGAGGAGTTATGAACTTCCAGAATTCGCCCATTCGGTTCCAAACTAATGACGCCTTGTTGGTTCAAAACCCGAGTTAATGACTTCCCGATTAATTAATTCTAAATTAATTATCATCTATTTATATATTTTGGGACTTTCGTTAGTTGAAGTCTGACTTAGTTGAAACCCAACCCGATCAATCTTCCAATTTCAGCATATTCTTAATGTGCGACCCCATATGTTTATATTACATTGACATCGATAATAGTCTTCTGATATGCTTATAGGTCGCAGACTCCAACATATATGTAAGACGTTCTTCGTATTAATAAATAAAGTTTCCTTAGTTTAAATCTTATATATTTTTCTTGTGACTCGGTTAATATTCTTATGATTTGTTGAATTCGATTCAGTTAATCAAAAATGTTGAATATAGACAACCGTGGTGGTGTCCGCCTCACTAAAAAAATGAACGTCGTTAGAGAGTCCTAAAATTTTAGAAAGCTTCTGATCGTCCAAAAATCACCGGATCTTGGGTAAACTTCGCTGAATCACCATCACTAGAAAACATGAAAGTTGTCAGATCATCCTAAAAAAATCATGTAAGTTTATTCTCGTTCTTCGCATTAATGCATGAAAATTGTTGTTCAATTAGGGCTTAACTCCTTTTAAATATTAATCTGAGAACCTGTATGGTCATGGGTTGCTTCCGTTAAGGGCTGGACCGCTTTCTCTTGACAAGATCTTTGGAACATTTTCCATATTATAACAACACACGTATTCAAATGCTTCTCATTCTAATTAGAAAATTCACATTTCTTCATGTTGGATCGGTAGGCGCCCTTAGAGGGGGGGGGGGGGTGAATAAAGGTTTTAAAAACTTATATTATATTTTGAAATATTTGCTTATGATAAGAGGTCAAAATAGTGATTTTGAATAAAGATCTAAATTGTTTTATAATGAAGGAGAGAATAGTAAACAATTTAGAGAAATGAAGATCAAATCAATTTTATTACACAAAGAGAGACATGATTATTATTAATAAAATTGATTACAAAATTTGATTTCAATGACGCTAGAAATCAAAGCGAAATATGAAAGACTTTTTTTGTTTTCTATACCGACTCGTATCCCCACGAACCGGTTGGCTTTAGCCGATCATTCCCCGGATACGACCTCAAGCCGCTCTAGCCAACCCTTCCCCGAATATGGCCTCGAGCACCCCCTAGACGTACTCCCGAGACCTAGTCGCCAACACGAGGTGAATTTTTGCCCTAAGTCCTACCCAGACCTAGTCGCCAACACGAGGCGAGTTCACTAAACGATTATAAGAAAAGATGTGAAATAAATAAACAACAATATAAGAACTCCCTATATAGATCTCTTGGAGAAGTGGACGAAGGCCCGCAGAGTATGATCGTAGTCGATGCGGTCTTTCGTCACGATGATGACGCGTGTTGAAATCTTCTCCACAGATCTCCTTAAGCCTTTATGGATTTGTGGGAGTATCTCTCTGAACCTTCCTCTCTATGCTGTGGCACGAAGCTCTGGAATTTTGGATCTCAAGAGGATGAAGAAGACTGATCCAAGGGGTCCTTTTTATAGCCTTGGAGCTAGCGCTTGCGTTATCGCTACCGCCGGCGCTATCCCGGTTTAGGAAATATTCTCCGCGTGAGAATCCTTCATTTCAAGCAAGCCGGCCGTCTTCCTCTATTGCTTTGCGCTACCGCCGGCGCTATCTGCCTTCTATATGCATCCCGCCAGTTTGAATTTCATTTTTGCGCTTTCAGGCGCTACCGCCGGCACTAGCAGCTACCACCTGCTCTAGCAGCTACCGCCTGCTCTAGCAGCTACCGCCGGAGCTACCGCCCGCTCTAGCGGCCAGTTTTGAGTTTTGGCTCCAAACTTGGGCGCTACTTTCATATGTTATCCTTGAGTCATGTGGACTTGTTTTCCTGCACACTTAAACACACAAGATCAAATACATATAAGATTTGTTATTCTCAAACCTAGGAGATGCGGAAGACCATGTTCCAACAAACTCCCCCTTTTGATAATAACAAATCCATTAATGATAAATCAGAGAATTAATATATATAAGCATGATAAACTACTTGTGTGTGTGTGTGAGTGATGACTTAGGATAATTATCGATTTTAGTATTTTAAAATTGCTCCCTCTAAATACATGCTCCCCCTAAGTGAGTGCTCCCTTAATATGTAAGCTATCGTCTTAATTAATCATGTTAGTTTTCATTTGGATAGCGGATCTTATTTATCATGTTAGTTCTCCCCCTTTTGTTATTAACAAAAGTGGTTAAGGAGGCAACACATAAAAGTTTTGATAATAAGACAGGCATGATCGAGCTTTTAGAGAGAAGGAAATGATAAGGAGTTTTAGAATTATTTTTATAGAAATAAATCAGAGTTTTTAGCATAAATATTTTCATAGACATAGATCAGGGTTTTTAGCATAAAAATGAACAATATAACATTTTCCAAGTAATCAATATTATCATGTTAGTTCTCCCCTTTATATAAAAGTTTTAAACATAAAAAGGTAATGATTTCCAAGTAACAAATCTACCCAGACAATATGTCTACACCCTAGCCCCGTACTAAGTGACGGATGGGCATGAGGAGCTGCATACATGCCGTAGGTTGGGGTGTTAGTCCCATATGCAAACACTAGACAAAACTCACCCTAGCACTCTTTCCCCCCAGTGCCTCGCAAGGCCCCACTGGAACCCTCCCCGGTTAAGGACAAGACATGACTAGAGATAAGGTTATCTAATGTCTATAACCCTACGCCCCCGCTATGGTGAGATATGTAATCATGAATAATAGTTATTGGAAACATTAATCATTTAATTCTAATGATCATTCTTGTCATGGCGTCGCCTAGGCGTCCAGGCGCCCAAGTGAAAACAAGGCGACAGCCGCCTTATTTTTTTAAAAAAAATCCTATATTAGACAGCGGTTTTATATATAACCGCTGTCTTTCCAAGTATAGACAGCGGTTATATATACAACCGCTGTCTAATGTAGGCTAAACTGTACATTAGACAGCGGTTGCATATATAACCTCTGTCGAAGATAGAATAGACAGCGGCTATATATACGACCGCTGTCGAATGTACGGTTTAGCCTACATTAGACAGCGGTTGTATATATAACCGCTGTCGAATGGAGGTACGACATCGGTTTTTAACATTAACCAACGGTTTTATATCTGCATCACTATAGACAGCGGTTCTTCATTTAACTGCTGTCTATAGTTTAATAACTGTCACTATAGACAGCGGTTAAATGAAGAACCGCTGTCTTTTTGTGTTATTATTTAAAAAAAATTTTTATTGTCGCCTTGCGACTTCTCGCCTTATTGTCGCCTAGGCGTCCGCCTTGTCGCCTTGGCGTCCAGGCCCCGGGGCTCGCCTTGGTTCGCCTTGCCGCCATGACAAAAATGCTAATGATACGTTCATAGCCTATGGGTTTATATTTTTATTTGAATTTTTTAAAGAAAAAAGTCACAGAGCTAATTTGAAATCCATTAATAAATCAGAGTTTTAGTATTACAATATAGAAATAGAAATAAAAAGCAACCAATATAAAGTTTATCAAGCAAGTCTACCATTTGTTGAAAGAAAGGAATGTTAAGATTCAAGTGAGGATACACACAAAATAAAAGACTTTAAATAAGCATGAAAGTGCAAAGTAAAACAATTATATGGTTATGATGCGGAAGACTTATCGAAATACAAGAAACATCTTATTGTAATCAATGATGATCCATAAAATGATATATGAGTTAAATTTCATAAAGAAGATGTTTTTTGTAAATCATTGTTCAATTAAAATCTTTAAGTTTGACAATAAAGTAACCAAACATGAAATAATGTTTTCAAAAAAGAAATTACTGTAACGTTATATTAATTCGCAAATTCAACACATACAAAACATTATAAAGAGCATGCTAGGTTATCTAGTGCATTTCATAAATAAAGAGTAGTATAGAATTAACATTAAGATCCAATACTCATGAGAAGAAGTGTTATGGAAGATAATGATGTGCACATAAGTGTATTTTGAATAGAGTAAACAGATGTTTTAATAAAAAATACAAGAAATATGTAAAGTAAAGAGCACAATAAAACACAAATAGTTTTACTTCCACAAACTTCAATGCACAAAAAAATGTACAACTACCAAGATGCTTTGCACACATAATGCTCATTAAGACTTATCAGAGTGCAAAATAGTGCTTGGGGGATCACATATTTTATTTTATTTTAATGTTGAGACTAGTGATCCGGTGTACTTAAGAGTAAGTGGTTTTTATTTTGAAAGAAAGATATGGTTTGTACAAGATACTTTACTATTCTTTCCAAGGTGCTCAACCTCACAACGCTTATTAAGACTTATCAGGAGGTTCAAGTAGTGTTTGGTGGAGTTATCTTTGTCACTTTATTTTATGATTTTTGTTTTGTACAAAGTTCTCCGAATACACTTGTTTTGCAAACCAATATAATTTATGAAAATATAACCACTTTTCTTAACTTTTAAAAGTGCAAATAAATGTAGTGTAGGTAAGATACTTGTGCAATTTTAATTCATTGTACTAATACAAAACATACACAAACATTCTTAGATTAAACACATATGTAGACAATGCCAAAATAAGTGAGTGAATAAATATCATTATCAAACATAAAACATTTACTCATACTTAGAGGCATGCTAAACTTAGTTCTACACTAATTTTTACAATACAATTTTATGCACAAATGAGTAGATATATCAAAGCATAAAAAAGACAATGTTCAAAGTAGTTTGAAAATATGAATCACAACATTGTAGAAAGTCTTAAATGATAGAAGAAATCATGCTTGATTTTCTCAATAAAGTCCATACAGTTTTTTTTGATATTTTTGCGAAATAATATTAATTTAAAGTTTGAACTCTTATAATTTGATCTTGGACTTCCCGAGGTCTACCCTGTGAGAGGTTCGCCCGGTATTAGGTGATATGATGGGATGATAGCCCAAATCACCCTTTTGCAAGATACATGTAAATAGAAAAGTTAAGTTCAGAATAATCATTTTTGATACTTGTTTTTGTTTTATATTTTTGTATTTGATTTTTGCATATAGGAATAGAAATCAAACAAATAACAAAAAAAAATATTTTTTGTAATTTGGCTTTTGTAATTTTGTATTTTAATTTTTCAAAAATCAATTATAGGCATAGATGCAAAAGTGAGCAGTACATATAAAATAATATATTTTTAGCGATTTTTCAGAATTTTAAAATTACAGAATATCAGACACGTGAGCTAGCGCCGGCGTTAGGTACTAGCGCCCGCGTTAGCTCACACAGAGTGCTTATTTTGATCATATAGCCTAGATTTTCTTCGATTTTGCTTCCGATTTTTCTTAACTATGTTTGTGCAATGTAAGACCTGTCTAATGAAGTGAAGAGACGAGAAGAAATCACAAAAAGTTGCGGAAGTTAAAATTTTAGTACATGAGTTTCATATTCATTAAAGCTCCATATTCATTAGACCTTAATTCTTGAGTTTTGCACAACATATGAATGAGTGAAATGATCATAAATAAGTGAAATAATATTCATGCAATTTTTCAATTCCATTTTGACACTTATTTCATTTAGTCTTAATAATATCATATGTCAAATTTAGTTTTTCAAATTCTATAAGACTTTTAGGAAATGGATTTAGAAGGATAAAAATAAAAAGGATAAGTAGATCACTTGAAAAATGACATGACTTTTTATTCAACTTTATTCAATTTGATTTATTTATGAATTTTGATTTAATATGTGAAAGTCATATCACAAGTTATATAAAGTGATCATACCATGATGGTTCAACAAAAAGGAAAATAAACAAAAAAAATAGGTTAGGCATATCATGAAGTAGATTGATGATATTTCATTTTTAGTTGATTTCTACTTCATGCAAATGATTGGATACTAATGAATGAGAGATTTAGGTATCCAAAGAGGACCGGGTGTGACGATTCCTTTGGGTACCCAAATACATCGTGTTTGCTTTTGGGGAGATATGATTGAATGAGCCCTTTTTAGTGGAGTTAGTGTTTCATTCTTAACTTTGGGCCTCAATTCAAACCTTGGTTTAATATTGTTTTTATTTGTCAAATTTCCATGATGATTTTGTAAAACATTGTTTATAGGAAATTTGTGAACATTTAATTTTATGTTGGGAGAAACATGATTTTGTAAATAATGGTGATTTTGACTTTGATTTACAAATACTTTGTGTTTCTTACTCCCATTATTTGTCTTGGTTAAAATATTCATATTCATATTCAACATACTTGTAGGTATTTTTTGATATTGTGAATTTTTATTTATAAATTTCATAAGCAAGTTGATTTTTGTTTTTAATTCATCATTCTTAATTTTTAAATTATGTCTAGCTTTATTATAAGCGATTGTGCTATTTTTAAAAACGAAAACAATTGAATCAATATGATTTTGATATTTATTTCTATATTCATCAAATGTTTCATCCATCTCTTTAATTTCAATTTTATAGTTTTTACACTTAGCACAATCATTTTTCAAGGATGAATTTTCTAAACATAATCTTTCATTTTGTTCTTTTATAAAAAGAAGTTCCTTTTCAAGTTCCTTGCATTTTTCTTTTAAATCATCAAATTCCATACAAGGTGTAATGTTTTCAACTAAGGAGCCATGGGTAGAACTAAATGAATTAGAATTTGATTCTTCATTAATTTTTGCATTTAAATTTTTATTTTCTAAGCGCAGATGTTTATTACCATTTTTTAATTTCTTAATTTTGCGATTTGTAGTTTGCAGCAATTGTAATGAAGAGATAGAAGTACAAAAAATGGGATTTGATTTCCTTACATTGCTTTCGGGAGAGGTGCGATTTGAACACATAGTTTCTTTGACATCTTTTTGGCACTCCTCTTCCGAAGACAGTACTTCTTATTCTCTTTCATTTGATGTGCACTTCATGGATCCGTTATGAGAGGAGCTTTCTTGAAAATTTGTGCAAGCTTGTATGCTCTCCAATTCTTGTGTTTGTTCCATACCTGTAAGAGGAAAATCATACATTTCTTCAAGAAATTTCCATACTTTGTATGCACTAGAAAAATAATATATTAATTTGAAAACTTCATTTAATAGACCACAAAATAAATAGTGTTTGACTTTTGCATTTAGATGACGTTCCTTTTTATTTGATTCATCCGCTGGTCTTATTATTGCTAGATTCCATGCTTCGATATCTAAAGTTGTAATAAATCTTTTCATTAAAATTTCACCCTTTATAATTTGTCCCTTTAAATAAAGGTGGTGCTAGTGATTTTTCTTCATAAAAATTTGCCCTACTAAGAGAAGCGAGATCATGAGACGCCATTATTCCCGGTTGTTAAGCCGATTGGAATAAAATCTCCTCTGATACCACTTGTTGGATCGGTAGGCGCCCTTAGAGGGGGGGCGGGTGAATAAGAGTTTTAAAAACTTATATTATATTTTGAAATATTTGCTTATGATAAGAGATCAAAATAGTGATTTTGAATAAAGATCTAAATTGTTTTATAATGAAGGAGATAATAGTAAACAATTTAGAGAAATGAAGATCAAATCAATTTTATTACACAAAGAGAGACATGATTATTATTAATAAAATTGATTACAAAATTTGATTTCAATGACGCTAAAAATCAAAGCGAAATATGAAAGACTCTTTTTGTTTTCTATACCGACTCGTATCCCCACGAACCGGTTGGCTTTAGCCGATCCTTCTCCGGATACGGCCTCAAGCCGCTCTAGCCAACCCTTCCCCGGATATGGCCTCGAACACCCCCTAGACCTACTCCCGAGACCTAGTCGCCAACACGAGGCGAATTTCTGCCCTAAGTCCTACCCAGACCTAGTCGCCAACACGAGGCGAGTTCACTAAACGATTATAAGAAAAGATGTGAAATAAATAAACAACAATATAAGAACTCCCTATATGGATCTCTTGGAGAAGTGGACGAAGGCCCACAGAGTATGATCGTAGTCGATGCGGTCTTTCGTCACGATGATGACGCGTGTTGAAATCTTCTCCACGGATCTCCTTAAGCCTTTATGGATTTGTGGGAGTATCTCTCTGAACTTTCCTCTCTATGCTGTGGCACGAAGCTCTGGAATTTTGGATCTCAAGAGGATGAAGAAGACGGATCCAAGGGGTCCTTTTTATAGCCTTGGAGCTAGCGCTTGCGCTATCGCTACCGCCGATGCTATCCCGGTTTAGGAAATATTCTCCGTGTGAGAATCCTTCATTTTAAGCAAGCCGTCCGCCTTCTTCTATTGCTTTGCGCTACCGCCGACGCTAGCACCTACCGCCGACGCTATCTGCCTTCTATAAATGCATCCCGCCAGCTTGAATTTCACTTTTCCGCTTTCAGGCGCTACCGCCGGCGCTAGCAGCTACCGCCGGCGCTAGCAGCTACCGCCTGCGCTAGCAGCTACCGCCTGCTCTAGCAGCTACCGCCGGAGCTACCGCCGGAGCTACTGCCGGAGCTACCGCCGGAGCTACCGCCCGCTCTAGCGGCCAGTTTTGAGTTTTGGCTCGAAACTTGGACGCTACTTTCATATGTTATCCTTGAGTTATGTGGACTTGTTTTCCTGCACACTTAAACACACAAGATCAAATACACATAGGATTTGTTATTCTCAAACCTAGGAGATGCGGAAGACCATGTTCCAACACTTCAGATGTTACTTTTCATTTGATATCGGTGTGAACTTCACTGTGTTAGCTGTTGTTCCACCTGCAAGCACCAATTTCACTCATGTATACACCTTCCATTGAACTTGACTGTCAGCTAGCTACTGCATGAACAAAAGTCTTTGCAGTCTCGCATTGCCCTTACGATGGTCACTGCTTCCAGTGATATCAACACTTTGTACAACATGATTTGAATGTTTTTCCAGTAAACAAGTCATCTCACACTATGATAAACATGTTTTATTACATATATCCAATAATCTTGTCTTCCATAAATCAACCAACACATCGATCTCGATTGCCACTTTATTCACTAGAAAGATTTAAGCACTTAAAGCAGGGAATATCTCTACAACGTACATATCAATTAACAATTGGCTAATATCTTCACCAATGCTTTGGGATTGGATTAATTCTCTAACCCTCTAAATATCCACAGTCCAACATGGAGGGAGATATTAAATGCTATTAATGTTGCATATTTTGTAGTAACGCTACGTATCTGTATTAAGTAAACATCGATTCTTCGAGCCCTTTGTATTCTGTATATGATTCTTCGAGCCCTTTGTATTCTGTATATGTTTTAATATAGATACCTCTGCACTCTGCCCTAATAATAATAATATTCATGTGTAAATACCCCATCATACTTGTTATTAGGGTTTGGAGGACTTGATACTTCAATAGAGGTCCAAGAACACACACACAACTAGCATCTTCGCACGGGCTACGCACGGGCTCGATGCTCTCCCACGGGGTGCGCCCGCATGCACAAATAATCATCTGATTGTAGGTTCATCTGAATGCAACAATAGTGATCACAAATAAATGCACCATTATTTATGTATATATACAATTTATTTAGCAGGGAATGACAATTTTAAGGTATGGAAGAATTCATTAATACTAAAGGTAGGAAGATTTTCAGATTCAGATTCAGTTGTGTACAACCCTCATTCTCTGAGGGTGGACCCCCCCAAGGCCACGTAGGCAGAAGTCAAAGTCAAAGAGGTCAACACAGAGCCCGGCAAATCAAGGCAGAGCAGAGAAGACCTCGGCGAGTATGCAGGCAATACTCGCCAGGGTGGCGAGTATGGAACAGAAGACCTGGCGACTATTAGCCCGGCGTGTGCGAGCAGCACCCACTACTCGCCAGATGGGCGACTATGGCAGGATACTCGCCGAGTAACCCATAGTCGCCGGGTTGGGGGCTGGACTATAAAACCCCCCCTACCCCTTGGTTTTCCTATAAATAGGACCCCAGGGGTACTTGGATTGGCACCTGGACTTGAGCTTTCGAAACCCTGCTCTTGCATTCTAGAATCTGTCGCACTTGGTCGCTACTCCCGGTACTAGCCAAGTCGGTGCCTTCCTCGTACCTTGCTCGGCCATTCTTTGGTCTTGGAGGGGAAGTCTCTTCGGAGCTTCTGGGTACGTGGTGGGACCTCCCTGCCGCAGCACCTGGGGTCCTGTTTGTTGCTCTTCTAGCTTCTTCGTCGTTGCCAGCCAAGCCATCTCGTCGGGCTGCTGGGCGAGTAGCCTCCGGCTGCATCGGTCCGAATCTTGAGGTCAGGATTTTCCTGGCGTCAACACTTTGGTGCGGTGAGCGTGGACCGTAGTCGTTGGAAGAAAGTTCGGCAAGAAGGCGAGATGGTCGTAGGTGGCGACCATGAGGAGGAGGTCGGCAACTCGACGGGAACTGACAGGTTCGTGACGCTGGAGGTTTTCGAAGCCTTCGCGCAGCGCATGGAGGGAGCCATGCGAGCAGCGCTTCAGCCGCGCGCCGAGGTCACTGCGACCTCGCCGCATCGCCCAGTTCCGTCCGAGGGAGGGAGTCCCCCTCGGCGAGCAGGAAAGGAGCACATGGAAGATGAAACCGAGCGACCAAGGAGGTCGCAATTCTACCAGCCAACCTCGCAAGGTATTCGCTTCCGCGAGCCGTGCGAGCAGGGGAGATACCCGGATACTCGCCCATATGGCGAGTATGGTGGTGATACTCGTCAAGTGGAGGATCGTCGCCGGGCAGGAGGGAGGAGCCCCTTCTGCGAGGAGATTCTCGCCGCGCCCGTGCCAGAAGGATTCAGGGACCCAGCCTTGAATTACTATTCGGGAAAGGAGGACCCCGTCAGGCACATCCAATGGTTCGAGGATATTGTCTCTATCCGAACCATGTCGGACGCCTTTAAGTGCAGGTTGTTTGCCATTACCTTCCGAGCAAAGGCCTGGGACTGGTTCCACCAGTTGCCCGCAGGCTCAATCTACTGCTTCGAAGACCTGTGTCGTGGGCTGACGACCCGGTTCGACACAGCCAGGAAGCTGAAGAAGGAGGCAACGGCCCTGTTCTACCTCGTGCAAGGGCCAGATGAGGCACTGGGACCTTACATCGAGCGCTTCCAGGAGGAGGTTCTGCAAATCCAGGAGGTGGATAGCAACATCCTGTTGCTGGCCCTGACATTCGGCATCAGTCAAGGCCTCTTCAAGTTGGAGCTCAGTGAGAACCCACCCTACTCCTACGACAACCTCATTCAGAGGGCCAATAAGTTTGTCCGGGGAGAGGCCTCCAACCCTGACTTCTTGGCAAGGTTGGCACGGGTGACCTGAGGCGACCGTGGAGAGAGGGATGGGATCCCTGAGAAAAGGAAGAGAGAGGAGCCCCGAAGGGAGGAAAGGAAGTGGCCGGAGTGGCAAGAAGAGAAAAAGAAGGTGGAGCTCAGGAGGAAGGAAACCGGGAGGATCGTGGAGAGAAGGCCCGTCGAGTCCCCTGAGCGTCAGGAGGAGGGAAGACGCTACCAGGTCCCCGTCAACCGGCCACCTTGGAGGCCGGCTGGACGGCACCAGCGTCAAGACCAAAGGGGGAGATCCCCAGAAAGAAGGCCCTTTCGCCAACCAGAGAGGCGTCAGGAGAGGAGGAGAGATGAAGCAATGGCGGTAGCCGGGCGAGGCCGCCGTCAAGGAAGGAAGAAGCCGAAGCCTAGGAGGCGTTAAGCAGAAGAGGTTCCTCTCTACTGCGACTTCCACCAGGTGGGGGGACATGCCATGACTGCCTGCCCAGACTTTTGGGAAGCCCGGAGGAGGCTGGCAGCAGGAGAGGCTGGAGGAGAGCAGAGGAGGATGGAGGCCCCTGCCGAGCCACAGGCAGGACAGGCCGCAGTCGTTCGCAGGAGGAACGAGGATCGGGTCGACCAGGGAGGTCGGGGAGACCTGGGCCAGGGAGGCCGAGTTGGAGTAATCCATGGGGGAGCAGGGCTGGAAGCTTCCCGCAAGGGAAGCCTCCATCAGATCTACCGCAGGAGTGTCGCCTCGACCTCACAAGCACCGCCCCCGATGGAGGAGATTACCTTTTCCGAGGAGGACATGCTAGGGAACGCGAACCCCTTCCATGATGCCCTCGTGATTCAAGCCGCGGTGGAGGACTTCACCGTTGATTGGATTCTGATCGACAACGGTAGCTCTGTAAACGTCATCTTCAATGGGACGTTTGACGGACTGGGAGTCGAAGCTGCCAGGGTTTGGGCACCTGATGGTCCCCTCTTCGGCTTCTCCGGAGAGAAGAAGGAAGTGGAAGGAGGAGCTGATCTCCTTGTAATGCTCGGTGGCACCTCCATCAGCTGTCGATTCATCATCGTCGACGCCCCGAGCTGTTACAGGGCCATCTTTGGGAGGCCGCTTCTCAACGCCTTCAAAGCCGTCCCATCCTCCTACCATCAGTGCTTGAAGTACTGTAAGGGAGACGTCCAGGATAAGGATAAATTGTTTTTCTTTCCTTTCTAATGAGCCCGACACATGCTACTAGTTGTTTGCCAACCTCTGGACATTTGTTGGATGGCCAACTGTGTTTTGGAGCCCCGAAGGCCAACCATATGTGGTAGGAAGTTCACTCCTCTTCTTGGGTTAACCATTAACTTTATCATTTGCTTGCAACAACAACTTAAAATATTTTTTTGTTTTATTTGTATTCTTGATTAGTTGTAATTTTGAATAGGCTCCTTTCAGATTTAATTCTTTTATCAGTACCACCAATAGTTTAGCATAAACTGAACAATAAGGATAATTGGATCTTAAGCATTTTCTTCCTATATGAAATTAAATCATCGAATATCATAAAAAAGTTGATCAAAGCTTTAAAGCATCAAGTAAAATTTTTCGAATAAAATGCATAAATCCGTCAAGCTGATTATCGTTCGTTATACTAAATTTGCATAAACATGCATGACTTACAAAATCAACCTCCATCTGCTTATCTCCCAAATTAAATAAGATTTTACACCTATGCCTAGTAATCATTAAGGTGTTATTAGGCATTGTGACTTTCAATTTTTTCGTTGAATCGTAAGGGTCCAATCATAATTGTTTAATAATATTTTCAACAATAAAGAAATAACCAGCCCAGTGTCAAATAAAACTTTAAGGGGATAATCATAGACATATATCATATTTGTTACTACAACATCATCGCCTTTAGCTTCTTGTTGGCTCAAATTGAACACCCTTGACTGCATCTGCATTTGTTCTGGTGCATTGGCAACTGATCCAGATGCAACCGATTCAGTACCTTTGTCTATATCCCATTGGCCAGGCAACCACTATGATACAACTTTTGTGTTGGCGGCGGTACACTTGTATTTTTCTCACTTGTTTCCAGTTCGGACAATTATTCTTGTGGTGTCCAGAGAGATGACATTTATATCATATATTTGAATCGGCCAAACATTCTTTACCACAAGCCTTTCCACATTTCCCACAATTCTTCTGTTCCATTGGTTGATCGATACTTTGACTATACGATAAGGCTTGTGAACCTTTCTTCATATTCTAGTCAAAACTTCCTTCTTTATTGGAAGACTCTTTTCCCTGGCTTTCAGAAGTTCTCTTCTGAAATTCCTTGCGCTTCTGCGATTTCTCATTATTTATCTTTGTGAGTCAAGTTGTTTCTACTAGATCATTATAATTCCTTATTCTCTGTGATATCAGGTACATTCGTATGTTATCTCTTAACCCTTGCTAAAAGCAGAAGCACCGCTCTTCTTCATTGGTAATATGGGCTCCCACATAGTATGCTAAATGTGTGAAGTCCATCTCATATTGTACTACTGTACGACTTCCTTGAATCAATCTAAGGAATTTCTCTAATAAGAATGTCATCTCAGATGGGGGTACGAACTAGCTCGTAAATTCTCTAAGAAATTTTGTACAAGTTAAATTTGCAATTTCTCTCCCAGCATAACGTCATGTCAACAAACTATCCCACCATCTCTTCGCCTCACCTTCTTGAATGAATGTCGCCAGATCCACCTTCCATTCATTCAGACATGTCATAGCTCGAAATATCATCTCTATACTGTTTATCCAATCCTTCGTCTTTATAGGCTCACCCGTCCTTGGAATGAGGAATACTTCAACTCCAAGAACTGTTTAAGTACAGATCAATCTGCATCTGCGGCTGACCATCGTGGTAAGAAGGTGTTGCTGTAGAATTGTCTTTAATCATCTTTATGGCTTATGTCAGTGCCCGAGCTAATGCCAATAAAGGCACATTGGGTTATTCCGCACTCTGACTTTCATCAGACATATTTGTCTCTAGTTCCTCACGATGTATTCTAGTTGTATGCACCCTAGGTGGTTCCTGTTTCAATATGTCTAGAGTCAATAACGGTGTAGGAAAAACTTATGCAAGATCATTAGTATGTTCTACATATCCCTTCAGTACTCATGTCGTCTAAGGTTTGAACCTCGCTCAGATACCACTTAATTGTAACCGCTCGCTAGGCCGCCACAATTTAAGTACAGTTTAAGTATAGATCAATCTGCATCTGCGGCTGACCATCGTGGTAAGAAGGTGCTGCTGTAGAATTGTCTTTAATCATCTTTATGGCTTATGTTAGTGCCCGAGCTAATGCCAATACAGGCACATTGGGTTATTCCGCACTCTGACTTTCTTCAGACATATTTGTCTCTGGTTCCTCACGATGTATTCTAGTTGTATACACCCTAGGTGTTTCCTGTTTCAATATGTCTAGAGTCAATAACGGTGTAGGAAAAACTTATGCAAGATCATTAGTATGTTCTACATATCCCTTCAGTACTCATGTCGTCTAAGGTTTGAACCTCGCTCAGATACCACTTAATTGTAACCGCTCGCTAGGCCGCCACAATTTAACATTCAATACGTCCATACATCATAGGTAGAGTTTTTTTACAGTACAACGAAAACATTTTATTAAGCAGTATGCAAAAGCACCGAAGAACCTGGGAATTTGTAGAACAAACTTGCATATATATATATGTATATATATAGCCCATGCTCGATGCTCCCGCGCGGGCAACGCCCGCATCCGCGCGGGCTCCGCCCGAATCCGCGCGGGCTCCGCCCGCATCCGCGCGGGCTCCGCCCGCATCCGCGCGGGCTCCGCCCGCATCCGCGCGGGCTCCGCCCGCATCCGCGCGGGCTCCGCCCGCATCCGCGCGGGCTCCGCCCGCATCCGCGCGGGCTCCGCCCGCATCCGCGCGGGCTCCGCCCGCATCCGCGCGGGCTCCGCCCGCATCCGCGCGGGCTCCGCCCGCATCCGCGCGGGCTCCGCCCGCATCCGCGCGGGCTCCGCCCGCATCCGCGCGGGCTCCGCCCGCATCCGCGCGGGCTCCGCCCGCATCCGCGCGGGCTCCGCCCGCATCCGCGCGGGCTCCGCCCGCATCCGCGCGGGCTCCGCCCGCATCCGCGCGGGCTCCGCCCGCATCCGCGCGGGCTCCGCCCGCATCCGCGCGGGCTCCGCCCGCATCCGCGCGGGCTCCGCCCGCATCCGCGCGGGCTCCGCCCGCATCCGCGCGGGCTCCGCCCGCATCCGCGCGGGCTCCGCCCGCATCCGCGCGGGCTCCGCCCGCATCCGCGCGGGCTCCGCCGCATCCGCGCGGGCTCCGCCGGCATCCGCGCGGGCTCCGCCGGCATCCGCGCGGGCTCCGCCCGCATCCGCGCGGGCTCCGCCCGCATCCGCGCGGGCTCCGCCCGCATCCGCGCGGGCTCCGCCCGCATCCGCGCGGGCTCCGCCCGCATCCGCGCGGGCTCCGCCCGCATCCGCGCGGGCTCCGCCCGCATCCGCGCGGGCTCCGCCCGCATCCGCGCGGGCTCCGCCCGCATCCGCGCGGGCTCCGCCCGCATCCGCGCGGGCTCCGCCCGCATCCGCGCGGGCTCCGCCCGCATCCGCGCGGGCTCCGCCCGCATCCGCGCGGGCTCCGCCCGCATCCGCGCGGGCTCCGCCCGCATCCGCGCGGGCTCCGCCCGCATCCGCGCGGGCTCCGCCCGCATCCGCGCGGGCTCCGCCCGCATCCGCGCGGGCTCCGCCCGCATCCGCGCGGGCTCCGCCCGCATCCGCGCGGGCTCCGCCCGCATCCGCGCGGGCTCCGCCCGCATCCGCGCGGGCTCCGCCCGCATCCGCGCGGGCTCCGCCCGCATCCGCGCGGGCTCCGCCCGCATCCGCGCGGGCTCCGCCCGCATCCGCGCGGGCTCCGCCCGCATCCGCGCGGGCTCCGCCCGCATCCGCGCGGGCTCCGCCCGCATCCGCGCGGGCTCCGCCCGCATCCTTCTTGTCTTGGCAGTACGAACTCTCCATTGCTATTCAGAAAGGTGCTCGCCCTTGTAGAGATACTCCATTATATGTTACATCTTATCAAGGGTTGTCTGCACCTACACTTGCTTTACTTTCTACATTGGATACTAATACTGCTCCGAGCTCGGTTGCGGAATCTAAGTCTCATCGTGGTTGGGACACTACCGTGCAGGAGAATCAAATGCATTGGAACAGAACCAGACCTGGGAACTTGTTACTCTCCCAGCAGACAAACATGCCATTAGATGCAAATGGATCTATAATGTCAAGGTCAAGGCCGATGATTCTCTGGATCTCCTAAGTGCTTGATTAGTTGCAAAGGGATATGCTCAAGCGTATGACCTAGATCATGATGAAACATTTGCCCCAGTGACTAAAATGTCTTCTATTGGCTTATTCCTTTCTCGTGCAACAACTCACCACTGGCCTACGTACCAGCTGGACATCAAACATGTGTTTCTATATTGGGTCCTTGAAGAGGAGGTTGATATGGAGCAACCTCCAGGGTTCATTGCTGAGGGGGAGCGTTCGAAGGTATGTCGTCTACAAAAGTCCTTGTATTGATTGAAGCAGTTTCCACGTGCTTGGTTTGGATGCTTCCGTGCGATAATGACTCAATTTGGCCTGAAATTAAGCCAAAACGACTTATTTGTTTTCAATCAGCACACCTTGATGGGTAGGCATTCTACTAGTCGTTTATGTTGATGACATTGTCATCACTGGAAGCGACTCACAAAGGATTACTCGTCTCAAGACCTTCCTACACCAGAATCTTTCAGTCAAAAGATCTTCGTCCACTGAGATACTTTATTGGCATGAAGTTGCTGATTACAAGAAAGGTCCCTTCCTATGCCAAATGAAGTATGTTCTGGATCTCCTCAAAGATTTGGGTATGTCTCAATGATTCTCCACTTGAACTAGGCGAGAAGAGTCTTTATGTGGAAATCCCATTATTTAAATGCCCAGAGAAATACTGCAGAATAGTTATAAAAAACAAAACTATCTCACTAGGACACGTCCAGACATTTCACGTGTCGTAAGCAAAGTCAGCCAGTTTATGACATATCCTACCAATGCTCAGTGAGATGCTGTCCTTCGTGTTATACGATATGTGAAGAAAGATCTAGGTTTTGGTCTAGTTAATAGTCACCATGGCCATAGTAATATCGAATTATTCTGTGACTGGGCGGTATACTTAGCCACTCGAAAACTCACCGCCGATTTTACAGTTTTCTTGGGTGGAAACTTAATCTCGTGGCGCAGTAAGAAGCAAACTACTACTGCTAGATCTAGTGCTGAAGCTGAGTATTCTGCTATATCTCATACTATTGCAGAGGTTATGTGGACCAGACAGGTCCTTCAAGAGATACGAGGTGAGGATCAGGAGCGATCCAAGAGCCGCTAGGGAGTGCTATCTTAGCGCCGTCAGTACCATCAGCTGGATGGCTGACGCGGAAGAGTTCGGAAGAGTGCTGGAGAGCCCGGCCAGGCTGGAAGTGGCTGAAGAGGTCGAGGAGATCGAGGTACTCTCTGCAGCGGGAGTGCCGGGGCTGCTGAAGATTGGCGGGTCGCTGAAGACCGAAGAGAAGATCGAGATGGCGGCGTGTCTGCAGAAGAACGTCGACATCTTTGCTTGGAGCGCAGCCGAGATGCCAGGAGTCGACCCTGAGGTTGCGTGTCATCGCCTCAACCTGGATCCCACTGTCCAGCTCGTCCGCCAGAAGAAAAGGAGAACCGCCACCATCCTCGCCAAGCCAATTAGGGAGGAGGTTTAAAAACTGCTTGATGCAGGTTTTGTGTCAGAGATCCAGTACCCAGGCTGGGTCTCCAATGTTGTAATGGTGACAAAGGCGGGGGGAAGCTGGAGAATGTGTGTGGATTTTTCCTTAATGAATAAAAGCTGCCCGAAGGATTGTTATCCCTTGCCTCGAATCGACGAGCTGGTTGATTCGGCCGTCGGTTTTTCTGTGATGAGTTTCCTTGATGCGTTTTCAGGATATCACCAGATCCGGATGCATCCCCCCGATTGCCGCGATGTCTCCTTCATCACCGACGATGGCTGCTACAGCTACAAAATGATGCCCTTCGGTTTGAAGAATGCGGGAGCCACCTATCAACGGATGATGGACCATATTTTCAAGGAGCAAAAGGGGAGGAACCTGGAAGTGTATGTGGATGACCTCTTGATCAAAAGCAAGAGTGTCCAGGAACACATAGCCGATCTGGTAGAGACCTTCGCGACGCTAAGAAGATTCAAGATGAGGCTCAATCCGACGAAGTGCGTCTTCGGAGCGGGCAGGGGGAAGTTCCTGGGACATCTCCTTACTCCGAGGGGAGTAGAGCCTAACCCCGACAAGGTTAAGGCGATCCTGGAGATGCAATCCCCAAAAACGATGAAGGAAGTCCAAAGGTTGACATGCAGGCTGGCGGGTCTTAGCCGCTTCCTCTCGAAGGCCGGAGAGAAGTTCTCTCCATTCTTCAAAACGCTCCGCAAAACAGAAAGCTTCGAGTGGACCGAAGAATGTGAGATAACATTCGGAAGGCTGAAGGAGCAGTTGACTCAGACACCTCTCCTTCAGAGCCCGAAGGAAGGCGAAGACCTGCTCATCTACCTCGGAGTAGGAGCGGAGGCAGTTAGCTCCATCTTGGTCCGTGAAGAAGGGAAGAGGCAGCTACCTATCTACTATGTCAGCCGGGTGCTGAAGAAGGCGGAGCTGAAGTATCCAATCCTGGAAAAGCTTGCCTTCGCCTTGGTGGTGTCGGCACGGAAGCTCCGGCCTTATTTTCAGGCTCACTCCATCCGAGTGGTAACTGATCATCCTCTCCGCAATGTCCTGGAGGGAGTGGAGCATTCAGGGAGGTTGGCGAAATGGTCGGTAGAACTCAGCGAGTTCGACATTTCCTTCTCTCCCCGAGTAGCGTTCAAGGCCCAGGCAGTAGCAGACTTCTTGACTGACTTCTCGGTGGAAGCGGAGCCAGGAGAAGAGGGGCTCAATCCAATTCCTTGGAAGATGTTTGTTGATGGAGCTTCGGGCAAAAGCTCTGTAGGGGTGGGCATCGTGCTCGTCAGCCCACAGGGAACAAGAATCGAGCAAGCCTCGAGATCCTCTTCCCCGTCACAAACAACCAGGCAGAATTCGAGGCAATAGTGGCAGGCTTGCGCCTTGCCAAGGAGCTGGGGATCCGTGATGTCCGGGCTTTCACGGACTCGATGGTGGTCGCATCGCAGATTCGAGGCGAGTTCGAGGTGCGCGACACCATCTTGCAGAAGTACCTGGTAAAAGTGAAAGGGCTGATGGGAGGCTTCCAATCCTTCTTCGTCGAGCATGTGCCGAGGGAGGAGAACTCGGCAGCAGATCGCCTCGCCAAGTACGGGCCAAGGGCCGGAGGAACTATCACCGAGCTGTTCCGCCCGTCCATTGAAGAGGGAGAGATGATGGAGATCGAGCAACGCCCCTCGTGGATGGATCCCTTCGTGGCATTCCTGGCCAGCGGCCAACTCTCGGCAGACGAAGGGGATAAGAGAAGATTTCGGTATAAGGCGGCATACTACCTCCTGCAAGATGGGGAGCTGTACCGCAAGACCATCTCGGGCCCCCTGGCCAGATGTGTTTCCGAAGACCAAGTACCCCGAGTGTTGGAGGAGATCCACTCGGGAGAGTGTGGAAGTCATTCTGGGACTCGCACTTTGGAGCAGAGGGTATTGAGGCATGGTTACTTCTGGCCTACTATCCGGAAGGATGCGGAGATCTTCTCGAAGAAGTGCCAGAAGTGCCAGCTCTTCGCCCCCCTTCAGTTGCAGCCGGCCCAGCAGCTCCGATCGATCATCTCCCCATGGCCGTTCGCCATCTGGGGGATGGACTTGATCGGCCCTTTCCCTCAGGCCAGTGGACAACGAAAGTTCGTTCTCGTCATGATCGACTACTTCTCCAAGTGGATCGAGGCCAAAGCCCTGGCCAAGACTACCTCTCAAGTCGTGAAGAACTTCCTCTGGGGAGAGATCGTCTGCAGATTCGGGATCCCTCTCGCCATCATCACCGACAATGGTCCCCAGTTCGCCAGCTTAGAACTGGAGGACTTTTGCAGGCAGCTAGGAACCGACCTTCGGTTCGCCTCCGTACATCACCCAAGGAGCAATGACCAGGTGGAGGCCGCCAACAAACTGATCATCAACCTACTGAAGAAGAAGGTGGAGAACCTAAGAGGTAACTGGGCGGACCAGCTCCCCTCGGTCCTGTGGGCTCTGAGGACCACTCCTAGCTCAGCCACAGGGGAGACACCGTTCAAACTCTCTCACGGGTCGGAAGCTCTCATTCCAGTAGAGTTCGAAGTCAGAAGCCCAAGGGTGGTAGCTGCGGAAAACGGAAGCGAAGAATGACGACTAGAGAATGAAGAGGTTCAAAAGCTATCTCTCGACTACATCGAGGAACTCCGAGATTTAGCTTCAGCCAGGCAAGAGGAGATCAAGCGCCGGATGGCGAAACATTTTGACAAAAATGTTCGCCTCAAACAATTCCAAGCGGGCGATCTGGTCCTGAAAAAGGTGGACGCAGCAGGAAGGTCTGCGACCGTTGGGAAGCTCAACCCGAACTGGGAAGGACCTTTCATCATCCAGGAAGCACTCCTGACAGGAGGATACCGCTTACAGAACCAAGAGGGCGAGCTGCTAGGGAGCACCTGGAGCGGTGATGACCTGAAAAGGTTTTATCCCTAAGGGGGAATGTGTATACCCCATTCTTGTAAATTCATTTCTTTGAATAAAATCTGCATCTCCCTGAAACATGGGACGAGACAGCTTCTTTCGCATCAACAAAGTTTTCATAATAAAGAAGTCAGGTAAAGTCAATCTCCACGCTAGGTTGGAAAATGAGCCTCCGACTTAACCCTCGTAAACACTCAGAATGGATGATGGGACAGTGCCTCGGGTGTGCGTTCCCTTAAGACCAAGCCTCTGCAATGACGGCCGAGATCAGCTCCCCCCTTGCATGTTGGCCGCGGTTCCCACCGACTGCATTTCTCGTCCGACTGTAGAGATTACCAGGAAGAAGTCTGGACGCCGACCTTCCGATTCGGCGAAGGGATGATCGATTTCACTAGCTCAGGGAACCCTTGAAAAAAGGCGTCGTGTACCCTCGAGAACTAAAAAGCTCGCAGCAAAGCATTTCATTTTCTAAATTATTGTGTTAGATCATATGAGTTATTGTGCCTAAAGTGTGCTTAACTCCCTGCTAAACTCATTGAGCAACAGGAAGCAGGTCCGATCCACATCCAGCATCCAAGTAGGATGGAGGCCTCGGGATGGTGTGTCCCCTTGGATCTCCCCGACTGCCACTCCCTGCTCGACGTCGTCCTACATCAACATTCGCCGCCGCAGGTTGGAAGACGAGCCTCCGACTTGACCCTTGTAAAAACTCAGAACGGATGATGGGACAGTGCCTCGGATGTGCGTTCCCTTAAGACCAAGCCTCTGCAATGACGGCCGAGATCAGCTCCCCCCTTGCATGTTGGCCGCGGTTCTCACCGACTGCATTTCTCGTCCGGCTGTAGAGATTACTAGGGTAAAGTCTGGAAGCCGATACTCCAACTTGAGAAGGGGAGCGATCGATTCGACCGGCCAAAGGATGGAGACCTCGGGAGGGTGTATCCCCTTGGATCTCCCCGACCGTCATTCCCTACTTAACGTCACTCTTCGTCGACATCCGGCATCCAAGTAGGATGGAGGCCTCGGGAAGATATGTCCCTCCAGGCCTCCCCGACTGCCGTTCCCTATCTCTTTCCCCTTCAAAATTTATTGAACGAGTCTAATGAACTCTTCACCAGGTACAGAGCGGGGCCTTGAGAGCATGTGTCCTTCGGAACCCTCCAAGTCGCCTCCACAGCTCGACTCCACCAAGGGAGATATTGAAGAGTGCGAGTATACATGCGCGAGTACCTAGGCGAGTATACAGGTGCGAGCATAATGTGCGAGTATACAGGTGCGAGCATGACGTGCGAGTATATAGGTGCGAGAATGAAGAAATGCGCCATCTCGCCGCAATCCTAAGAGCCTAGCGAACACACAATCTCGCCTCGAGCCTAGGAGCTTAAGCGGCATTCAGACAATAAAGCAAACACCAAGAAAACAGGCGAGCAAAATCTTTGACTTTTCCATATGTAAATATTTGATGTCTATAAACAAAAGAATCTGCAAGGTGTTTACAAAAGGTCGCCGGGCGAGCAAAAAAGGGTGCCCAGGCGACTAAGCGACATTCTCGCCATCAATGTCTGCATCTGGCTCGTCGCCACCATCGTCGCCCCCATCGTCATCAACATCATCGTCATCGTCGTCATCCTCATCCTCGGAATCGTCATCCTCAGCACCACTGGACGGCGGCGAGGATGCCCGCAAGGAGGAGGTGGACTCCTCGGCGAGCAGCGCCGGGATGATGTCCTCCACCGTCAACTCCATGGCCGCCGGCTTCAGGAGATCGTCCGCCTTCAGCTGACTCAGGATGACGGTCCCAGTAGCTCACGCGATCTCTCGACGAACGCGTGGCATATTGTCGCCATGCATCCGGATCTGCTTGCCGACCCTAGAGGGGCCCGCCACCGCTGGCTGTTGCTCGGCGGGCCGAGTTTCCAGCTCAGCGATGCGAACTTGGGCGGCCTCCAGGGCCAGCCGAGTGTCATCCAGCTCCTTCTCCAGCTGGGACACCTTTGTCGCCATCTCCACCTCAGCGACCTACAAAAGCAAGAGAAGACACAAAGTCAGCAAGTTATTCGGCAAAGTGGCGACTATCCCGAAGGCGAGTAGCATAGAGAAGCGAGTACCTCATGCTCCTTAGCCTTGAGCCCCATGGCGATCATTTTCTTAGTACTGATCCGGATCACCTCCTCGTACTCCAGCAACCTCCTCGCCGTCATGTGCGCCAGCTCGGCGGAGCGCAACAGAGATCGTGAGGTCTGGTGTGCCAAGTACTCGGCAGGCTCCTCCCGCAGCCTCTCAGTGTCCTCGCGACCATAGACGGCATGAAGCACGTCAAAGGCCTCGCCCTGATCCTCCCAGTCCTCTGACCAGGGGGGAAGGTTGGAGCTCAGAGATACCACATGATCGTCCTCCGACCAGGCGACTAGGCGGCGACCATAGGCGTTCTCACCACGAACACCCAAGTTGAAATTCGGGTGGGTATAGGGCTCGCCGGCCTCAGAAGGGTCCGCCTTCTTGCCAAGGTCCCGATGAGCGACCTCCTTCTTCTTCCTCGAGGGCTCGGAGGGCTCGCCCCTCTCCTTCCGCTTCTTTGAAGGCCCAGATCCTTCGCCGATGATCAAGGGCTCATCGCCTCCTGGCGACAAGTCTATGGGCGAGTAGACCCCTTCCCCGCGAACAAAAGTCCCCGCACCTCCTTGTGTGGAAGCCGTCGCCTTCACCACCGCAGGAAGAAGCTCGCGCGGCAGGACATGGACTGCTGCAGCAAGAAGAGTAATAAGTCCAGTTAGTCGCCAAGATGAAGACGAAGAGCGAGTATTGCGAATACTCGCGCGGTGGATTACCTTCGCCTGCGAAAACCTCAGCGAGTTCATCTACTCGCCTTCTCCAGTGCACCACATCAAGGCGGCGACCTTTGAAAGCCTCGAGCAGCTTCTCGCCACCCTCGCTTAGGAAGGAAACCCCGAAGACGCTCTCCGGTGGCTGGAAGGACTTGTCAGGGACGGCTTGAAAGTCGCCAGCGATGACGACTATTCGCTCTCCCCAGCGATGATTCTTGTTGGCGGTGCAGACCAACGTACAGACGTGGCTGCAGAGGAAGACGACGCCCTCGCCAGTCGCCATGAAATGGAATACTCGCCTAAAGACCGGCAGGTCGAAGGCTATTCCCTGGTCGCGCAGGTAGCAGAGGAAGCCCACGATCATCGCCACCCCATTGGGGTTGATCTGGGCAGGGACTATCCCAAAGTAACGGAGTATCTGGGAGAACTCCGTCCACAATGGTAGTCGCAAGCCCACCTCGAAGTGGCGAATAGGGATCACCCGCTCATTAGTCAAAACGGTGTTTAGTCGCTCGCTCTGGCGAGGAAGCCTCGCGACATACCCTGGCGGGAGGTACTTCGCCCTGATGACCTCCAACTCTTTCTCAGTCGTGACTGCCTTCTTGAAGATGGTCGCCGCAAAATTCTTGGCGTGATTGGCAAGCCGGATGGTCGCCTCGTCAGTCATCTTTTGAAAGGACGGAAAGAAAGGCGAGTATCAAAGAAGAGAAGGGAAAAGTGAGACGGAGGATACTCGCGCAAGAGTTCGGAACTCGCCAAAGCGTAATTAAGACTCACCCACCCCCCCTATTTATAGTGGTCGGGTAGCTTGGCGTATCGAGCACGACGGCGCGATCGGGAATAAGGGGGTGGCGAGTATCAATTTATAATCGCCAATAGCAACAAGCTCGCCATGCCTAAGACGACGCGCAGACAATACTCGCTAAGGTAAAAGAAGATAGAAAAAATCAAGAAAACCATCGCAGAAGAAGAAAGCAGAAGCAAGTAATAAAAGGCGAGTTTCTGATACTCGCCAAATAAATATTAATCAATAGTTCAAGCAGTACAGGGATACTCGCCAAAAGGCGCCATGACCTAGAAAGAAGAAAAATAAAGAAAAAGCAACATCTAGGGAGGAGCTTGCAGGTTCGCCTGAGTGTCTGGCTGTTGAGGTTGTCGCCCGACCCATCCCAAGCCGCGAGCTCGCCTGAAATGCTCGGAGGCCACAGACATCGCGTCCTCGCCCTGACGTAGCTGGTCTTCGATCCTCGCCAGTCGACCAACCGAGCCCATGCTCGCGCGCATCCCCACCAGCTCGTCGTGGTGCAGTTGTTGTCGATGTTCGAGCCTCCCAAGTCTGCGCTCAAGCTCGTTGACCGACTGAAGGCGAGATTCCGTAGCGACCAGCCGAGTATCGAACTCTTCCAGTCGAGAAACCCGCGCCTCCAACTCAGCCAGGCGATGATGAGCATCGCTGCTCGCCAAACGCTCTATGCGCGACTCCACGGCAGTCAAACGACGGTGAACATCAATGCTCGCCAAGCGCTCAACCCGCGATTCGACATCAGTCAGGCGGCGATGGGGCTCGCAGATCGCCAAGCGCTCCAGCTTGGACTCCAGCTCTAGGATGGCGCGAGTAGCCCTCTCCTGGTACTCGCGAGAAGGAAGCCCGACCGCGTCGATCAAGACTCCTATGGGAGTATGAGCGCGAGCTGCAAAGAGGGCAAAAATATCAGAGCTTTGACAACTGAAGGAACCAAGTGAAGATAGTGGCGACTATCATGAATGGCGACCAAATACCTGGCCGAGGACTACGAGAGCGATGGCGAGGAGAGCCCCTGCCTCGCTGGGGAGACGTGCTATGATGATGATCGCCTCGCCGAGCAGGATGGGATCCAGCCGTCTGATCCCGGCTAGGAGGCGCGTTCTCACGACCGCGACCATCGCCTGGTCGTCCTCCTCCCCTTGGAGGAAAGAAGCCCGAGGAGCCCCCAGTCCCGCCACGGCGCGAGGACTCGCCCTGATGAGTAGAAGGCGCAGTAGAAGTCGAAGGGCGCTGATCGCCCTGAAGAATATCGGAAGGAGGGAACGGAGGAGGTGGCGGAAGCACGCCTACATGCAGCTGCGAGCTACTCGCTGTCCCCGCAGACTGAAGAGGCGGTGGCGGTGGAGGCGGAAGCACGATGCCCACCAAAGGAGCACGTTGCTCGCTCATCGGCCTCCTCTCCAGCGAGGAGCTGTGAAGAACTCGCCCTGAGCGACCTCCACCTCTAGGCGAGATCATAGGCGACGATCTCAGAGGGGGTGCGGCTACAGGCTCCTCCTGCGCACCAATGGTGGAAGAATCTGCGAGCATAGAAGAAATATTCAACAACCCGGACCAAGTCGAGGTCAGTTAAAAAAGGTGGCGAGTATATTGCTCGCACCACGCACGGAAGCGAGATTCTCCAACGGATTCTGGGCCAAGCTCTCAGGAACGCTCGCCCCCTCGGCGACATTAGGAGCAGGAAGATCATTGGAGCGAGTCGCCCTCATTGGAGAGCCCCAGGTCGTCCAGCAGCTGCTGGTGTTGGTCGCCCAAAGGAGCAGCGACCTCTTCCTCGGCGGCTTTCTTCTTCTCCTTCTTCTTCTTCTTCTGGGCGAGCCTCTTCCTCTTCCTGGAAGATGGAAGGTCGCCAGATGCGGGATCCAGGTGAGGAGGGAGCGAAGAACCCTCAAAAAGGCCGACAAGACCAGCCATGGCCGCCTTAGCCTCGGCAGCATAGTCGCGCACCATCTTGAGCGAGTTCAGAAAAGACGTGCCATCAGAGACCCCTGCCCCTCTATTTATAGAGCTCGAGCGTCGGCCAGCGAGATGGCGAGTATAGGCCAATACTCGCCAAACAGGGAAGCTCGTTGAATGAAGGGTTGGATGATTCTTTCCGAGCAACTACGTTACTCGCAAAGAGCGGGGATTGTGTACAACCCTCATTCTCCGAGGGTGGACCCCCCCCAAGGCCACGTAGGCAGAAGTCAAAGTCAAAGAGGTCAACACAGAGCCCGGCAGATCAAGGCAGAGCAGAGAAGACCTCGGCGAGTATGCAGGCAATACTCGCCAGGGTGGCGAGTATGGAACAGAAGACCTGGCGACTATTAGCCCGGCGTGTGCGAGCAGCACCCACTACTCGCCAGATGGGCGACTATGGCAGGATACTCGCCGAGTAACCCATAGTCGCCGGGTTGGGGGCTGGACTATAAAACCCCCCCTACCCCTTGGTTTTCCTATAAATAGGACCCCAGGGGTACTTGGATTGGCACCTGGACTTGAGCTTTCGAAACCCTGCTCTTGCATTCTAGAATCTGTCGCACTTGGTCGCTACTCACGGTACTAGCCAAGTCGGTGCCTTCCTCGTACCTTGCTCGGCCATTCTTTGGTCTTGGAGGGGAAGTCTCTTCGGAGCTTCTGGGTACGTGGTGGGACCTCCCTGCCGCAGCACCTGGGGTCCTGTTTGTTGCTCTTCTAGCTTCTTCGTCGTTGCCAGCCAAGCCATCTCGTCGGGCTGCTGGGCGAGTAGCCTCCGGCTGCATCGGTCAGAATCTTGAGGTCAGGATTTTCCTGGCGTCAACAAGTTGGTTCTCTGTTCAATAGCAAATTTACATAAGTGTGTCCTCGAGGAGGTAATTTGGTATTTCCTGGAAGAGTAAATAATAAACATATTGTAGCAAGATCAAGTGTCGAATCATAGTTTAGAAAAATGACTCATACTAAATGTGAAAAGGTTTAGCTGAAGCAGTTAATGAAGGAATTAAGATATAACTCAGGTCTACAATGGAATTGATGTGTCAAGATCAATTGTCGAATCATAGCATCAATTAAGTTTCTAATTTTCTTAGGCCGAATAATCTGAAATAAAAATGGAGAACCACATCAACAACAACCCTATCTTCCGTCAACTGCTCGCTCGAAGTCTCCACCTGCGTGCAACTGTGCTTGAAAAGGGGACTTAGGACATTGCATTCTTTCAAGTAAATGTAATCATTGAAGCAACATAATTAAGAAGGTGATTTAAGAAATCACTCAATAGGAACTTAAAAAATAAGATTATAAAATTTATGTAAGTAGAAACAAAAGATCTTCCTAAAATATTTATATACGTTAATTACTTTATATCCATTAAGAATTGTCACGGAAATGTTGCAGAAGTTTTTTTATTTGAGTGCGTGGAATATGAGTAATGAAATTCCAATAAAAAAAACTAAAGTCAAGTAAATGTAGACATCGAAGCAATGCAATTAATTAAAAGTTTTAAGAAATCACTCAAAAGAAACATAAGAAATGAGACTATAGACATTGCATAAGAAATGATCTTCCTAAAAAATATATACCCGAGTTACTTTATATCCATTAAGAGTTGTGTTATGAGAGGGAAATTAGAGGGAGAGGGAGAGGAGAAATTAGAAGTGATAGAAGAGGGAAGTCCCAAGAATTTTTCATTCCAAAATCAAGATCCTCAAAGTACAATAACTATTGGCTTATATAGGTGTCGTGCTCAAGTACATAAAAGAGATACAAGAACATGATGCTCAAGTACCCAATAGGTTTGGCTAAGCCGACACGTTACTAACATGATGCTCGCGACGTCGATACACTCGTCACATTGGCGGACGCTCTTCACCTTCTTCCGCCTCGTCGATGTCCGTAACAATACCACCCGCTGGGAAATTTGCCTTGTCCTCAAGGAAAAAGTCTGGAAACTGGTGGCGCAAGTCCGATCGGTCCACCCATGTAGCCTATGATGGTGGGCCATCTTGACAAACCACTAAGGCCTGCTACACTGGCCATTCTGCGCAGAGGATCGTGCGCGTGCTCGAGATGCACTAGGGAAGGAACACCGATGGTGTGGCGCTGGGTGCAGTTGAGGGAAGAACCACCTCGACTGGATGATCTCTTATCACTCGCTTGAGCTGCGAGACATGAAACACTGGGTGAATGCGGTTCCCCGGAGGGAGGCGGAGGCGGTACGCCTGAGTGCCAACCCGGGCGAGAATATCAAAAGGGCCGTAAAACTTGGCCGCCAACTTGGAGTGGGCCCGCGTGGTCACTGTAACCTGGTGGTACGATCGAAGCTTGACAAAAACCGCGTCACCTTCTGTGAACTGGATGTCTCGGCGATGACGGTTGGCTGAGGCCACCATCCTGTCTTGGGCGTGCTGGAGGTGACGACGAAGCTGAAGGAGTATGAAATCTCTGTCGCGGAGGAGGCCAACCACGGAGGCCACGACGCATTCGCCGGGAATGCACGCATGATGGAGGGCGGAGGTCTACCGTAGACTGCCTCGAACGGTATAGTGTCAGAGCTGGAATGGAAGGACGTGCTGAAAGAGTACTTGACCCAAGAGAGCCACTCCGTCCATGCGCGCGGGTGGTCACATACAAAACACCTCAGATAGGTCTCCAAAAAACGATTCATGACCGCAGACTGTCCGTCCGTCTGCGGGTGGTATGTTGCACTCATCCGAAGTTGAGTGTCCTGCATCTTGAACAACGCCTACCAGAATGAGCTCAAGAAAAGGGGATCACGGTCGCTCACGATGGAGCGAGGAAACCCATGTAGACGGACCACCCCGTCAACGAAAGCTGCGACCACCCCTGAGGCTGTGAAAGGATGGCGGAGGGGAATGAAGTGAGCATATTTGGATAAGCGATCCACGACCACTAAGATGCAGTCCCCATGTCTTGGAGTGGGGAAGCCTCGTACATGGTGCGTTGGCACGACAGATAGGCGGCGACGAACGCCTTGACTTGTCCAAACATCCCTGGCCTGCTGGCTAGTAAAGTGAAGTTGCAAGGCGACGATATGTCCTGAAGGCGCTGGAGTGACCCCCTTCCGGGGTTGCGTGGAACTCGGCTAGCAGGAAGGGAATCAGTTGGGATGAGGCAGATAGTACCAAACGATCATGTTAGTGGAGACACTTGCCCGTAAGGCGATAAGGCGGGCGTGCAGTGGCATCCGTCCGTGAGGTCTCAACAATCTTTTGTAGAACGGGGTCAGCCGCACCTCGCGCTGAAGAAGCGAAGCATCCTCCCAAACTGGTCTAGAAATGGCAGTCAAACTCGCAGCCTGCGGCTGTCGAGAGAGAGCGTCGACTGCACGGTTGGAAGACCCGGTTCAAAACTCGATCGAAAAGTCGTAGCCCAAAAGTTTGGCTACCCAAACTCGTTGAGTTGGAGTCGCAATCTTTTGATGGAGGAGGTAGCGTAGGCTAATGGTGATCAGTCCGGACTGTGAAGTGGCGGCCCAGAAAGTAGGGGTACCAGTGCTGTACTGCAAGAACCAAGGCTATCAGCTCGGACTCGTAAGCGGAGCAGGGGCGCACAGTGGGTGCGAACATACAGCTGAAGTAGGCGATGGGCTGACCCTCTTGCATCAATACCGCACCGACACCTGAGCCAGACGCGTCGCACTCAACCACGAACGACTGCGAGAAGTCGGGCATAGCTAACATGGGGGCGGTGCTCAGAGCCCGCTGTAGGGTCTGGAAGTCCATGGCCGCTACCGACGTCCACTGAAAGCTGCCGGTCTCTGACTTCTTCAACATGCTGGAGAGTGGTTTGGTAATCTTGCCATAGTCTCTGATGAACCGGCGATAGTACCCCGTGAGACCCAAGAACCCACGAACCTTGTCTGGGTCCATAGCCACGCCCTGTGCGGAAAATGGTGTGCCCCAAGTAGCTAATTTCGGTCTGATCGAAAACAAACTTCTTGGGGTTCACCTGAAAGGAGTGCTCCAGGAGAGTGGCGAGAGTCGCCCGGATATGATCAAGATGGTCCTGCCAAGATGAACTGTAAATCAGGATGTCATCGAAGAAAACCAAGACATACCTGCGCAGGGTCGGTCAGAATAGATCATTTATGGTGGCCTGAAAGTGGCGGGATCATTCGTCAAGCCGAAGGGCATGACTAGGAACTCATAGTGGCCGTCGTGCGTGCGGAAAGCTGTCTTGGGAACATCCTCCTCCCTGACCCGAATCTGATGGTAACCCGCGCGGAGGTCCAATTTCGAGAATTAGACGGCCCCTCATAACTCGTCCAATAACTCATGAATGACCGGAATAAGATATTTGTCTGGAATCGTGACCTTATTTAGTTCCCGGTAGTCCACGCAAAAGCGCAACTGCAGTCCTTGCGGACCAGGAGGACGGGGCTCGAAAATGGACTAGCGCTGGGGCGAATGATGCCCGCGACTAACATATCTCTGACTAGTGTCTCGTTCTCATCCTTCTGCGCATGGCCGTATCAGTACGGTTGAACTGATATGGAGGAAACACCCCCTTGCAAGGAGATGCAGTGATCTGCGTCCTGGACGGGGGAAGGTGTGTCGTGTCAGCGAAGACGTCCGGAAAAAGGTCCAAAATAACCTGCAGTGTTGGGGAAGTCGGGGAACGGGGGGCCTCCTGCTCCACCGCGTGCCATAAGGAGGCCACCCAATCCACATCAATGGATTTCTGAATGGACCGTAGGGAGACAGATTGGAGAAGTAAATCCGAATTGCTTTCTAGCAAGCAAGGCTTCCCCTCTCGGAGGAAGCACATGGTCATGCAGTCCCAAGTCACGCTGACCTTAGCAAGGGTGCGGAGCCACGCTACCCCGAGAATAATGTCCACCCCACCCAGAGAGAAAGCGTAGAAGTCTGCCTGAAAAGGGGAGTGACCAACAGTGAGAGTGAGAGCTGAACAAAGGCCCCCAGTTGCCCGACGCCGACCATCCCCTAAGCACACCGAGAAGCGGTCTGCGGTCTGTACAAGCAACGCCATACAGTCCACCAAACGCTGGGAAATAAAGTTGTGGCTCGCTCCACTATCAATCATCACAACCACGGAGAGCCCCGAAAGCGTCCCCCGAAGCTTCATCGTCTGAGAGCCCGAGAAACCGTCGACGCCGAACAACGGAAGGTCCAGTCGGTGGAAGGTGGCAGATGGGGGGTCCTCGACATCCGTGTCCATCTCAAGGACCTCAAAATCGGCAAGAGTAATCTCAGGTTCCTCCTCGCCAATGAGGATCCGGAGGTCCTTCAACGGGCAGTCGTGGGTCGAAGAGTAGGGTTGTTTGCATCAGAAACACAGGCCCTTGGTACACAGATAGTGGTATACCTGATTTGAGATCCTGGGGTGGGCTATTGGCCTAGGAAGACGTGGTGGAGGTGCGGCGCTGCCGGGGGCCGGGGGTGGTTCCAACTATGGAGGACGGTAGGCCGCTGTAGGGCGGTTGATCGGGCGCGCCAGAAGCACTGTGGGTGGCCTGCCCGTGTCCATAGGCCTAACCTGAAAATCTGTTTCGACCAAGCGGGCAAGATCTATGGCCTCAACAATCGACGACGGGTGGTGGGTGCGGATCCGGGCACGAATGTGTGGAAGAAGCCCATGCATGAAGAAGCTGAGGTAGTGGTCCGACGGAAGGTGATGCGCAAAACTATGACTCGCAAACGACAACGGCAAGTGTACCGTATCGAATGTAGTATATGTTAAAATAAACCAAGGTCGTATTAGACTCGGGGCGGTTGAGTACTCTTACTTCAAGAAAATCTCTATTATTTTATCAATTAGAACTTTGGGTTGGGTTTTGCAAAAAAAGGAAAATTAAAATAATAATTAAAAGATAAGTAAAAAGACTAGCACTCGATCTTTGAATCACCTTGGAATAATAAAATAGAAGAAATAAGAAAATCTAATTCTCTTAGGAAAATTGCTTTGACCGTGGAGGTTCCCGAATTATGAGCGCGCCTTGGTCGAGGATACGCCCAACTAAGATTAGGTTGATCAACCGAACTCTCGTTCTATAATTGAAACCCCTAAAACTCGCTTTATTGTAATGAACCCCTCTATTGGATTTGACTCCAATCCGGGAGATTTATGTCATCCTCTCTCGAGGGTTGCATGTAACTCTCTTTATCCTTGAATGATCGATTCGCCTTACGAGCTTGTTCGGCTAACTAAAGAACGAAAACAAGAACGAGAATTATATATCGAAAATATAATCTCATTTCATTAAAATCAAGGATAAATCGAAAGAATTTCCAAGAAGAGAAAAAGATGTTCTAAATTACTTCATGAATTATAATATTCCTTGGATCTTCTCGACCGAGTGCTAATAGAAGTTTTAACTACTCATGGAGATTAAGGAATTAAAGAAAATAAAAGAATACATGAAGAAGGAAGAATAAATGAGAAAACAAAACTATTTTATTAATTGAGGCAAAGGAAATTACAAACTATGAATTGAAAATTACAACTACTGAATCGAAAACTACAAGTACAAGATTAAAGAGAAATGTAAGAAACTACTTAAAAAAGTAAAATAATACAAGAAATGAAGAGTCTAAGTCCTAAAAATTCATCCCAAAAATTCCTTTCTAAACATCTGCTGGAGCTGGCTTTTTATAGCTGCAAAATTGAGGTTACACGCCCTTGGGTCACGCCCGTGACCTTGGGGCGTGTAAGGGGCGCGATCTGTTGGGTGCGGGGAGGACGCCTTCTGGCTTTATTGCGAGCGTTTTGGCCGTGTCACGCCCCTAGGTCACGCCCGTGACCTGTGGGCGTGTAATCTTTAAATCTGCTGCTGGCGGGAAAACTTCGGCGGGAAGGAGCGCGGGGCGAGTCACGCCCCATGGTCACGCCCGTGACCTGGGGCGTGTAACTTTAATTGACGTGGCAGGCGTGCTCTGGATGCTGGTGGCGGGTCGCGGCCGTGTCAATGGGTCACGCCCGTGACCTGGGGCGTGTACTTGGCAAATTTTCACGGAATGCTCCCGGGGTGGCGGAATCGGGTCTGGAACACATCTAGGCTGTCACGCCCCTTGGTCACGCCCGTGGCCTTGGGCGTGTACTTTGGAATTTTTCTCAAAAGTGCCCAGGAAACCTAAAAAAACATAAAATAAGCTTAAATTAGTTAAGGAAATAAAAAGGAATGAATTCGATTGGATAATTCATGCTATTTATTCAAATTCATATAAAAATATCAATAAAATTATATTAAAGGATGAGTACAAAAAGTACTCATCAGAAGGCCCGACACATGCGTAGCGAGGGCAATGAACTCATCAATGTAATTGTCAAGGGATCCCATCTGGCGGACGTCGCAGAGATGCTCCACCGCGGAGCCCGAGTAACGAGTGTCGTAACGACGAATGAGCTCCTGCTGGAGATCTGACCAAGACATAGTCGGTTTAGATTGACGTAGCCAACACACCCAGTGGAGAGCGGAGCCCTCCATGCCGATGAGGGCTGTGCTGACCTTCTATGGTTCTGAGATCTGCTGGATATCAAAGAACTGTTCGGCTCGGGCAATCCATCCCATGAGATCAGTGCCATTGAAGGAGGGAACATCGAAGGAGCGAGGTCCCTGAGAGAAAACTGCGCCCGGAGGGGCTGGGTCCTTGTTCGGGTCAGGGGGTGGGGGGACTCCGAGGAGAGACGGAGAGTCCGTGTTGGAAGTCGTGGATGCGCTGGGGTGGGCGGCCATGATGGTATCGAGTTTTGTGTCCATGCGCATCATGAGGGCCTGTAGAGACGTAATGGCGTCGTCGTGACCGTTCCGACGACGGAGGATTGCCAGATCCGTGGAAGGATCTGGCGCCGGTGCGTCGGAATGAGTCATCGAGCGTAGCCGAGGGGGCATGCACTCAGCAAGGAGCAGACGAGGAGTGCTGGAGGGGCGTACGAAAATGCCGTAGAAGTCGACCGGCAGATTTGGTTGCAGCTGGGCTCGAACGGAGCCGAAAAGCCGGAGAAGTCGATCGATGGATCTAGATGCAGCTGGGCTCGACGGAGCCGACGCGGTGATGGAGAGCGGTCGAGCGGCACAACGCTGGCTGGACGGGGTGGGTGGTGGGGTGGTGGTGGTGTAGACTGGATTGAGCTGGTGATCGAGCGATCGGGTGCGCGTGGTATCCCGCAAGTCGGCGAGCGGACGAGCGGGTAACACCGTAGGTCGGCGAGCACGGAGCGACGAGGAGCGGTTGGGGTCGAGAGTGTTGCTGGTATGCTTCGGGCGACGGAAACCGTGGCCTGAAGGAGGCTAGGTGGGGACCAAATTGTTATGAGAGGGAAAAGAGAGGGAGAAAGAGATGAGAAATTAGAAGAGATAGAAGAGGGAAGTCCCGAGAGTTTTATTTCAAAATCAAGATCCTCAAAATACAATAGCTATGAGCTTATATAGGTGCCGTGCTCAAGTATATAAAAGAGATACAAGAACGTAACCCAATACGTTCGGCTAAGCCGACACGTTATTAGCACGATGCTCGCGACATCGATACACTCGCCACACTGGCGGACGCCCTTTGCCTTCTTCCGCCTCGTCGGTGTCCGTAACAAGTTGCCAAGACACGTGTTGCAAAAGTTTTTTATATATTTGAGAACTTGTAAAGTGAGTGATGAAATACAGAGAAATAAAAAAAAATCTAAAGTCATTTATAAAATATATATCTTAGTTGCATTATACCATTTTTAAGTAATAAAAATCATGCAATAAGCAGTTTTCCTTAACCATTGTGTAGAAGGATAATCCATTTGACAAAATTCTTATAACATCTTCTTCCTCTTGGATTCGGCGTCATAATCATTGTCATGCATCTCAGTCATTGTTCCTCTTGACTCAACTTTCAATTTATTCTCCTGAAACTGCTTGATAATTTCTTTGACGTCAATATTAGCCTTTCGGGATTAACATCTATTAAAATCACAATGAGAACATAACAAAATAACCCTACCGTGTATTCAATCTCATTCCTATATCCTTATATGAACCCGAAGATTCTCATTGCGACAGATCACAAATTCATTCAATCTTCATTTAAACTGTACCAAATAGAAGTTTGTTCGGGAGAAATATGTCGGCAAATAGTACATAACTTTTCTAGACTTCCATAGGGAAGAACATTTTCTACATTTGTAATACGATATTTTTGGCTCAAAAAAAGATGTAAAATGAATGGCATTTACATTATAGATTTGTCTGAACTTGAACTAAACCATTAAAGCATAGATAAAAAAGATACATAGGTCGGTTTTAGAGAACATTCAATAGCCGTGTCTTTTTCAAAAATCTTCTCAATCATGTGCTTTTGCAGGAAGTAAAAATAACCGTGGGAAATTTACTTTGGGAATTCCAACGTAAAACTACTCACCGAAGACATGCTTGCAGGAATTGAAGCTTTATCTAGGGCCACATGTACCTGAAATTAAACTAAATTATAATATAAAATAAAAGGAAAGAGGAGAAAACTATCAATTGTGAAGACATTGAAACATTTAATCCTCAATAAATGAAAGAGTGAAGAATAATACACACTTTGTTAGGTTATGAGGCTGTAAGTTTCCTGGTGTTAATGAATGATAGTCAATGTTCCCTTTGTTCCCAACAGGGTGATTATATTTATTTTCTACATTAGTCGCTTACATAACAAAATATAGTAAGATTCAAAGTGCCTCGAGGAGGTATGCATCTGCCTCCCTTAGCTTCATTCAACTAAAAAAACATAGCAGGTAAGAACTAAGAATATAGAGAGACAAAACACCTTTTCCACTCCGGTCTCCTAATTTAAGATGGAGGCATTTTTAAGAATTCATCCGCAGTTTATAAACTATCAAGTAGTATTTAGGCAATGAGGGTTTATAGGATTTCCAGGGGAATTCAAAAACCATGAACCTATATGAAGCACCTCATTAATCCGTGTCTAAAATTAATATATATCCAGAGAGATTCAAATAAAATAAAGAACAATATTATGTTGGTCTCAGCTGATAAAAAAACAAGAAATTACCTTTCAAATAGTTTAAACCTTCCATCAACTATTGCTGGAACCTACACCATGTGATTTATTTCTGCAAAAATATGCCTTGATAAGTTGTGTGGGGCACAAAAAAATACTCTTTCATTCTTCAATCTTGAGAGCTAAATACTAACAGTAATTCAGCAAAGCAGAAAATTCCTAATATACAAAAAATATTTGGAATCTGTATCAATACAGAAGCTTTAAGAAGTGTCATCCATAAAATGAGTGTAAGATGCCTATGAAGTTTTAGCCTACTATAGCTGCAATAAATCAGGCTTTTTTTCTTAGTTGCAGAATAATCTTCGCAGAGATTTTCTTTCCTCTTTATGGAGATCTCACCCAAACAAAAGGAAGTTCTTATGGAGTTTTCACTAATATATATAAGGATATGAATGCGGTATTTGGATACATGTACGATTAATAGAATGTTTGAATAATATCTACAGATTTAAGTGAGGAGCATATGGATACATCTACGATTAATGAATTATCCCCATATTAATGATCAGAACCCCATTGGTATATGTACAAATTAAAAGAAGGGTAATACAGGAAATACAACATTATCATCTAAGACTGATAATCAAGTTGGATCATAGGTATCAATCAGACCCAACTTGTTACATATAAATTTCATTCGAGCACCGGTAACTCTTTTAGTAAGAATATCTGCAACTTTGTCTCTGGTCTTCACATGACTTAGAGAGATAAGTCCTTCATACTTCTCCCTAACAAAATGACAATCAATCTCGATGTATTTTATGCATTCATGAAAACAGGATTAGTAGCAATCTGTATCACAACTTGATTATCACACCATAATTGAGTGGGATCTTGAACAAAATATCTTATTTCACGAAGCGTCTGTCTAATCCACATAATCTCAGCAATAGTATGAGACATAACTCGATATTCCGCTTCTACACTAGATCTAGCAACTGTGGTTTGTTTCTTACTCTTCTAAGAAACAAGATTTCTACCCATAAAGATAGTGAACCCTGTAGTTGACTTCTGAGTGGCGTAACAACTCACCCAGTCAGAGTCACAATAACCTTCTATATTGGAATGTCCTCGATTCTTATATGATATCCCGAGGCTAATATTTTTCTTTATGTATATGACAATTCAAAGAACAAATTCACATTGAGAGTTTGTTTGGGATGCCATAAATTGGCTAACCTTACTTACTATACAAGTAATGTCTAGGCGAGTCATGGTAAGATAATTAAAGATTTCCAACCACTCTTCAATATTTTTATGGTAAATCAAATAAATTACTTTTGACACAGAGATTCTTTTCTCCTGGTTCGAGTGGGGAGTCCATATGATCACACTTAACTTCCCAAGATCTGTTAACAATCAAGAGCATATTTTTGCTGACAGATGAAAATGAAGTTCTCAATATTTGCGACTTCTATGGCAAGGAAGTAACGCAATGAACCCAGATCCTTGGTTTGAAAGTTATATTGTAGGAATGCCTTAAGATTGATTATCCCACTTGAATTAATTCCTGTGATAACAATATCATCGACATACACCAATAATAGGATAATGCTTGCAGTAGTGGTCTGATAGAAGAGGGCGAGTCTTTATTACTCTTTGTAAGACCAAACTGAGTGACTACATATTTAAATTGAGCAAACTATGCTCAAGGGGATTGCTTTAATCCATATAGAGACTTCTTGAGGTGGCACACCTTGGTTCTCTCCCCCTCAGCAACGAACCCAGGTGGTTGTTCCATATACACCTCTTCTTCTAATGATCCATGCAGAAAAACATTCTTTGTGACACCGTCATTTGTACAAGTATTATTAATTAAATATTTTATTCTATTTATGGTACTCGTCGATGCGACATACACAATTATGTGACAAACGACATATGCATGTCTCTAAGTCAAAATTTGCTACAAAAGAAGTAAATGAGAATAATAATATATTATATGTTTATATGAAATAAATGAGAATAAGATATGCACGTGTTTATATAAAGAGGAATAGACCGATTAGTCCAAGCATGGTTCACGTGAGTCACGGTTAACGTGTCACGCGAAGGGAAAGACGGTGCTCTCAGTTAAGAGGAGAAACAATAAAGCCGATAAACTCATTTCCTTCCTAGTCAGGCCGTGAGAAGTTCCGCTCCTCATGGAAGTCGATCAGCGCCGCACCCTCCAGAAGCCTCAAAACTCCTCCGATTTCCACGATTCTTCTTCCTATAGCGAGGTAATCTCTTCCTCTCAACTAATCTTGAGTTTTGTATGGATTGAATACTCCGTTTTCTAGTTTCGAAAATCCTAAGCATGCCCTAAAAGCTTTCGTTTTGATATTCTTCCTCTTGAGTTTCAAAGGGGATTTCAAACATGTTTGATGTTTCTCTTTTAGTTTCATGCAAGAAATCTGAAAACCCTAGTTTGCTAGATGACTATTACACTCCTAATTTCAGTTATCTAGTTCGTCTAAAGTGTTATTTAGGTAGAGATGATGATGTCCTACGAAATTAGGGCAAAACCCCCTTGTCTTCATGTTAGGGCAACCAACAATAGTTGAGGATTGGAGCCAAATCTTTGTTTAGGGTTGCTACATGGGCTATTATGAGTTTCCCTTGATTAATTAGTGTAAATCCCTTATGTATGGAGTTAGGACAGCAAACCCTAACTTATTTAGCCTTCCTTTTACCTTGTAGGGAAGGGGAGTAGTAGTGCATAATGCTGAATTAGTTAAAGGCATGTCAAACTCTTATGTTCAAGTACTAGGGCAGCTAACAAGTATTAAGCAAAAAGCTATTTTTGAATGGATCCTTAATGGAGAAATTGTGTTAACTCCATCAATATCTGTCATAACATTAGAGCATGATGTACGGGTAGCCATAGTAAGCCAAGATCATATGTTCACACTTTACATTATTACAATATAGTCAACTAATAATAGTAATTGATTTAGGTCATGAACTCTCAAGGTAGAGAAATGAGGAAATGCGCAGCGTAAGGATAAAGGAAAGAGAAAGCAGGGGTGTGTTCTTATTTTCTAAAATTTCGATTGTTTGTTTTTATATGATTCGTATTATGCTATTAGGGTAGAAACCTTAATATATATAATCAAATGGATTTCGATATATAATTCTCAAACAAGTCAAATACAGGTAAATTCTCAAATACGTTGACCAAAGACAAATTCTCAAAGTAGACGAAGAAAGACAAAAGAACGATTAATCCTCCAAGAAATTAAAGGGCTAAAAGTCACATCAATTCAATGGGCTATATTAAGAGTTAACCCAAACCGGGAGATGAGGAGAATAATCTTCCGACATGCGAATGAAAATAATTATGATTCGTGCGAGTCAAGGGCACGAATAACAATATGAACGTGCGAGACAAGGGCACGTGATTTATATTGAAACATGAACGTGTGAGACAATGACACGTAATGAATTCATGATATATTAATTTACTCTCATATTGCTCACGATTGAAAATGATTTAAGTAATATCATTTAATTATGATATAAGATATGAAAGAACGAGAATATGAGAGTTAATTCATTACAAGTCTACGAACACAAGAAATGCTACAAGATAAAGTAATTCATCATAGGTAAAAGAAAGGAAAATTAAGAATTCACATAGTTCTTTGACTAATTAGAAAATGAAACTAAACAGGTCAAGGAAGAGGCGGTTCCAGCCACCAATAGTTAGTGTCGATCATGTTCTCCTCGCCAGAAGAAGAGGTATCTGTTGGAACCGAGATTCGGCCCAACGAGGAGTTCGAACTCCTAAGAGGGGGCAACTAGCACCTATTGATCCCGCAGAAGAACCTGACCAAAGATTTAGAACTAAACATCGACCCTTGGCTGCAGCGTGGAGGTCCCACCACACACCCGAAGATCTTAGAGCGCTTCCCCTCCCAAGCCAAAAGCTGAAGCTGGGCACCTTGGAGAGCCTGGGGAGCTAACCAAAATGTCTTAAGGAGGAAGAAGCCAAAGAAATTAGATCTTCTCCAAAGGCGCCCTTCAGAGTCTATATATTGTTTTCTCAACTAGGTCTGCTATTAGTGTAACTCCGCCTTTTGGTTTTGCTAAACGCACCCCAAAAGGGTCTGATAACAGCCAAACTCCGTTGTTCGGATGGGCTATTGGCAGACAGACTGGAATAAATGCTAATAAAATACTATACCAAAGACCTTGGGGGCTGGCGAGGCTGGTCCTCGCCTCATCCCCGGGGACCAACCCAGGCGAGTGCGAGCTCGCACCTGAGTCGCTCGGCGCCGAGCAGCAAAGCCCGCTCGCCTCGGCATTGCTAATCGCACCCTGAAGCGACGGGCGCCCACTAACCTCGCCCTCGCATTCCGCTCCTCGCAAGACAGTGAGTCTTGCTCGCCCTGCTTCCACGCCTCGCTCTTCGCGAGGGGGCGAGCCCTCGTTCGCTCACCTATGCTCAGAATTCCAATTTTACCCTTTGGCGAACACTGAGTTGTACATTATCGTTTATGGGTTGAAGTTTCTACTGCAATGTTCGACATCCTGAACGCTCATAGGGCGAGGTGCGAAGACCCAGAGCGTCCACATGAGGAGTTTCAATTCTACTTTATGTAGAGTCTGTAGTTTTCCTTCATGACATGTGTGTCTGTACATGATAGTACTACGTTATGAGTAGGTCATGTTTGTATGTACAGTGTTTGGTAATCCCCTTTTGATGTATGTATCGGGCTACCTGTTGTACTGGTGTACCTTGTATCAGATCTTATATGAAATAAAATGGGTTTATTTTGTTATGCACTTTCCTTTTTGTACTCTTTTTTATAATGCTTTGCACTGAATATTTCTTTCCTTGCGCCTTTGATGAAATATATGAAATGTATATGCTAAATTGTAGCGGTAGCCAATAAGGGGGCCGTTACATTCTTTATATCCAATTGGAGCAGGGGCCACCGGTAAGAGGCTGCAAGAGATAGGAGAGGGAGAATGAAGGATATTTTGGCGACCGAGGTAAATGTTTCATCATAGTCCACTCCATAAGTCTGAGAATAGCCTTTAACAACCAAATGGGTTTCCAAACGATCAAGAGAACCATCTACACTCACTTTGATGGAGTAAATCCATTTTCAGCCAATAACCCGCTTTCCAGAGGGAGAAGGAATTAAGTCCCATGTTTGATTTAGTTTGAGTGTATCCAATTCATTTTGCATTGTAGCAGCTCAACCAGGATGAGCTTGTCATCAATGACGGTGGATGGAATGCTCTATTAATCAAGTGTGGAGGCCAATGCAGTATAAGAAGCAGATGGTCTTTGATAAGAATTGACAAACAGAGGTTTGCCCCGACAAACGTGACTTCCCTTACGCACTACAATGGGTGGTTCTGGATTGGAAGACAAAGGATCTATGGTCGCATAGGTAGGTTCTTCTTGAGGAATAGTCACAGGAGTACCGTGGGAAGAGGTAGACTGAGGTGGGTTCGTGGATGTGCTATCAGAGGAACGACGAAAGTAAACTTGTTCCCAAAGAGGACTCAGGATGTCTACCGAGGAAAGAACAATAGGTTCGAGATGGGGCACGAGAATAATTCAATGTCATCAGAGATAACGCATCTGTTTAAATCAGGAGAGTAACATTTGTAACCTTTAGTTGTGTACAGGAATATCCAAGGAATATACACTTTAAAGAGCGAGGGTCAAGCTTTGAAGCGGGGGGACATGCATCTCTAACATAATAGACACACCTAAAGACACGTAAAGGTAGAGAGTAGGGTGTCTCCCCCTTGCTAGAGTGAGTGGTGAATAGAGTATCGTAAGGTGTCTCCCCCTGAAGAATATGAGAGTGAAGACGATTTATAAGATGTGTGTTTGTAAGGATAACATCATCCTAGAAGAGTTATGGTACGCGCATATGATGAAAAACAACACGAGTTACTTCAAGACGGTGGCAATTTTTTCATTGAGCCACACCATTTAGTTGGGGGGGGGGGGGTATCAGGACAAGTGTTTTGCTGCAATATACCATTGTCTAAGAGGAAGGAAGACAAATTAATGTTGTAATTAGTCAAGTCTATTTGGTCAAGTATTATTTCTTTCGTATTTCATTATCCCGCTGTAGGGGTATTTTGGTCCTTGTGTTTTATGCCCTACTCATATATATGTAAGAGTAATGGTCTTAGCAAATTAATCATTATCATTTCTCATTTCCACTTGGTATCAGAGGAATCAAAAACCCTAAACCGCGCATCGCCGTCACGCTCGCTCCCGCTACGCTCTCCCGTCACGCTCGCTCCCGTCTCTCACGCAGGCGCCCTTTGTCGTTCGACACGACCTCACAGTCAGCGATTTTGAGCGGCCCGTAGATGCTCAACCCGCTCCTGCGGCTGTCTGGCGGAAACGATGCCGCCGTAGGTTGCTGAGGAGGACGTCGCTGCCGTTCTCTTGTGATGCTGCCGTGTCTCCATACTTGCTTCGTTCCAGCCGCTGCTGAGCCGTTGTGTACTGGCCGCTCAAGCCGCTGCTTGCTTCGTTCCAGCCGCTCGTTGCGCTCTGCTGTGCTGTAGATCCGTTGCAACTGCTGCTGTGTCGATTCCCTACTTCTTGCTGCCGCGTTTCCTTTTTTGCTTTTTACTGCCGCTGACGTTCCAGTTGCTGAAGTTCCCGTGCTGCACGCTCCTCTTGCTCTATGTAGTGTGATCCCTGTTGGTTTCCTTTTTTCTTTCGCTTTTCCTTGGTGTGTGGTCATGGGGGATTCTTCGGTCACTTTGCCGAGTGTTATGATGCCACATATGAGTGACCTGCCACGGACTCATGGCCACTCTGGCTCCTTGAAGATCACCACAGTGCCTAATGGTCTCGTGCTGCTCTGTATGTGATACACAACCACCAGATGTATGGTCACGTAGGAGGGAGTGTCAAGGAACCTCTTAAGGACGATCCTTCTTGGAAATGATGGGACTCAAACAACTCCCTCGACGTCTCCTGGCTCCTTCACTCTATGTCTCCCAAGGTTTATCATAGCTGCATGTTGATGGATTCTGCTTCTGAGATATGGACACGGGCAAGAGAAACGTACTCACAGATCGGTAGTTCTACTCAGATCTATGAGCTTACTCATCACATTTTGGAGTTGAGACAGGGATCTCTGACTGTCGCTTCCTATTTTTTTGAGTTTGAGCAGCTCTATCAGGAATTGGACTATTTCGAGCAGTTTACTCCTGTTTGGACTGCTGATGCGGTTAAGTTACAGCAAAAGGAAGAATGCTTTCGCCTACATGTTTTCCTGATGGGTCTGAATATGGAGTCGGATACTGTTTGGACTCACATCCTCCACCGATCCCCTCTCCCTTCACTTAGGGACACTTTTAGCATGGTTCTTGGAGATGATGACCGCCAGAAGTCTCTTAGCTCGATTGTCCCTTCAGATCGCTCGAGCTTAGCTAGCGTAGGCCATATCACCTCCAACATTACTGTCCCTACCTGTGATTATTGTGGGCGAAGAGGACACACTCGTGAGGTGTGCTTCAAACTTCATCCTCATCTTTCTTCAGCTGGTCGCGGCTGTGGTCGTGGTCCCAGCCGTGGAGGGGCTCGACAGAGAGGTTCTTGGGTGGCTGATGCTGCTTATGCTACCGAGGTCTATGATGACCCTATATATCCTCCTTCAGGACAGTTCACTGCTACGGAATTGGATGTTCTTCGTCACCTTCTTCATTCGCAGTCTGACTCTGCTTCCGGTGCCTCTACCTCATGTGCTATTGCTACTCCTCCCAACGCGCACACAACCACCACCGCTCCTTCTGATTGGATCATTGATTCAGGCGCCACTGATCATATGACTGGATCCTCCTCAGGTTTTGTCTCCTACACACCTTTGTCTGGCAAGGATAAGATTATCTCTGCTAATAACATCTTGTCCTCCATTGCGGGCAAAGGATATATCTCGTGGTCTCCTTCTATTTTCTCTTGCCCCTGTTCTTCATGTTCCCTCCTTTCCCCGAAATTTACTTTCTATCAGCAACATTACTAGATTTCTTAACTGCTCTGTGACATTCTTTCCCGATTCTTGTGTTTTTCAAGAACTGGGTACGAAGCGGACAATTGGCAATGGTAGGAAGTATGGTGGCTTGTACTACCTGGACACCCAGCTACCCAGCTACCCAGCTCACATCCACTACTGTCACTGCTCCTGATGTTCGACGGTGGCATCTTCGCTTCGGACATCCATCTTCTGTTTATCTTTCCAAATGGTTTCCGACTCTCTTGCCGTTTATTAAAACTTTATCTTGTTATGTCTGTGCTTAGACATCGACACACCTCTGTGCATTTATTTTCTCCCGGTGACATTCCTTTTTCTATTATACATTCTGATGTTTGGGGTCCTTCCCCTGTGGTTTCTTTATCTGGTTTTCGTTGGCTTGTTACCTTTATTGACTGTTTTTCGAGAACCATTTGAGTTTATTTGTTAAAGAAAAAAAGCGATGTGTTTTCTTGTTTTCAAAGTTTCCATACAATGAAACAAAACCAATTTGATGACAAAATCTGTGTTCTTCGTAGTGACAATGAGAGGAATACGATGATCGTGGTCTGTTTGGCTCGTACCTCACCAGTCATGGTATCTTGAATCAAACCACATGTGTTCATACTTCCACACAAAACGGGGTTGCTGAACGGAAGAATTTACACCTCCTTGAGCTGACACATTGTCTTCTTCACACTGTGCATATTCACAAATCCTATTGTGGTGATGCTATCCTTACTGCTTCTAATTTTATCAATCGTCTTCCCTCACGTATTTTAGATTATGCTACTCCCATCTCTCGGCTCTCTTCTATGTCTGTTGTTCATACCTCTTATCTGCCACCCCGTTATTTGGGTGTTTATGTTTTGTGCATATTCATCAGCCTCATAGGGACAAACTTGACCTTCAGGCTCAACATTGTCTTTATTGGTTATTCCTCCACCACAAACGGATATCAGTGTTACCACCCTCCTTCCAGGCGTTTCTTCTGTACCATGAATGTTACTTTTTGAGAGGAGGAATTTATTATCCAGATTCGACTCACTCTCTTCGTTAGGGGGAGATGAGAGAGATGAGTGTTGATCCTCCTCTTCCTCTTACTCCTTTCATTCCCGCTCAGTCTCCTATCCCTGCTTCCCCCCATTCAGGTACCTCAGGGCCTCCTATCCAAGTCCCTCTGCTTCCTTCTTTGTTTCCTCCTCTTCCGCATATATACCATCGTCGCCAACCGGGGAAACAGGCTGGTAGCGTTCCACCTCTACCAGTGCCCGCTTCAGACTAGGATTATGGTGATGATTCTCTTGCTTCGTTGAAAGGTAAAGATGTAAACACTCAGCACCCTATTTCCAATCACCTGGCTTATCATCATCTTACCCCGACCCATCAGGCCTTTGTTTCTTCATTATCTTTGGTTTCTATTCCCAAGACGTGATAGGAAGCATTGGGTATACCGGTTTGGACACGGGCTATGAAGGAAGAAATGTCTGCCTTGGACAAGAGTCATACATGTGACCTCTCCTCTCTCCCCCACGGGAAGAAAGTCATTGGATCATGATGGGTGTTCTCGGTTAAACAGAATTTGATGGTAAGGTTGAATGATATAAGGCTCGGCTAATTGCTCAAGGGTAAACTCAGACTCGAGTGGACTATCGGGAGACCTTTGACCCGGTGGAAAAGATGGACTCCATTCGGGTTCTTCTATCATGCGCCGTTTGCTTAGGATGAGATCTTCATCAACTGGATGTTAAGAATGCCTTCCTCCATGGTGAGCTTGATGAGGAAGTGTACATGAAATTTTCTCCTGGGTTCATAAAACAGGGGGCAGAAGGTCTTGTTTGTCGCTTGAGAAAATCTTTATATGGGCTGAAACAGTCTCCAAGAGTATGGTTTGTTAGATTTCTCAAGGCAACGATCAAGTTCGGTTATAAGCAGGGGCAATCTGATCACACTATGTTCAATGTTTTAAATATAGGACGTCGGCGACATATCAGATTGAGTTTTTAAATGTCGGATGTCGGAAGTCAGAAATATGTCGGGGATATTTTAAAATATCGGATTTCCATGTCTTATAAATAAATTTTTTATTTTTATGTATACTAACTATAATTATATCTTATAAAAATAGAAAAATAATATAACAAATAGATAAAAAAATGAGTCATTTATATTACGAAATAAAATCGAATAGTATCTAAGATAAAATATTATTAACAAATACAAAATGATACATTGTAAAATACATTTAATAGTATACAATAATTTTATTTTGATAACAATAAATTTATTGCAAATAAAGAAGATTTAAATATTTTCATATTTTTTGTAATAAATGTACTAAATATTTTCATATTTTGTAATATGAAATTAAAAAATTGCGAAACAATTATACAAAATTGGTTGTAAGAATAAAATGTTAAAAAAATTGAAACAATAGGTCTAATCGATTTAAACATACAATAATATAATATTCATAGGCGATTTAAACATATGCTGATAGTCTGCTAATATAATATGAAATAAAATAGCGGACGGTATATTTAAAAGTCGCGTCGGCCGATATATCGAAAAAAATCGGACATGTTGGTCTATATTTTACAAAAGGACAATCTATTTTTTTAGAAAAACATATCATTTTGCCCTAAAAATGACATGTCGAAGGAAATTTAAAACAATGACTGTGTTTCTTATTGTCCGCAGAAACAACCAAATGATTGTGTTTCTTATTGTCTATGTGGATGACATCGTGATCACATGCAATGACACTGAGGAGATTAATAACCTTAAGGTTCTCTTATCTGCTGAGTTTGAGGTGAAAGACTTGGGAAGATTACAATACTTCTTATCTCTCAACCGAAGTATGTCCTGGAGCTTTTAAAAGAAACTGGAATGCTCGGTTGTGCCCCTGCAAATACTCCTATGGAGGAGAATCATAGGATCAATGAGGATATTGATGGTGATCGCACAGATACTTTAAGCTATCAGAAATTGGTTGGGAGACTCATCTATCTATCTCACACCCATTCTGACATCATGTATGTCGTTGGTATCTTGAGTAGATATATGCATGCTCCTAGGATCAGACATCAAGATGCAACATATCGTGTATTGCGATACTTGAAGAAGGCTCCTGGTCGTTGCCTCTTGTTCTCTCTGATCAATCACTTGAAGGTTGAAGTTTTCACTGATGTTGATTGGGCTGAATGTCGTGATGACAGGAAATCCACTACTGGCTACTGTACTTTTGTTGGTGGAAATTTAGTGGCATGGAGGAGTAAGAAGCAGAATGTGGTTGCTAGATCTAGTGCTGATGCTGAGTATCGTGCAATGTCTCAAGGCTTCTGTGAAGGTCTTTGAGTGCATACCATGCTTTGTGATCTGGGGTTTCAGGAGAATTGCCCTATCTCCTTATACTGTGACAATAAGGCTGCGATCATTATAGCTCATAACCCCGTTCAATATGATAGGACTAAACATGTTGAGATGCATCGACACTTTATCAAAGATCATCTGGATAAAAGAAATGTGGTCACTCCGTTCGTTCAGTCCAAAGACCAACTTGCCGATGTGTTCACCAAGAGTTTAGGATGTGATGTTTTTGTTGATGATATTCAGAAGCTTGGAATGACAGTTTTTTTTTGTTTGACTTGAGGGAGAGAGTTGTAATTAGTCAAGTCCATTTGGTCTATTATTATTTCTTTCGTATTTCTTTATCCCGTTGTAGGGGTATTTTGGTCATTGTGTTTTATGCCCTACTCATATATATGTAAGAGTAATGGGCTTAGCAAATTAATCATTATCATTTCTCATTTCCACAATTAAGATAAGTATTTTTTACCGTTATCACTGAGAAGACATTTAATATGAACAAAAATTTGTGTAAATATTTTATTCCACAAAAGTTGAAAAATAGAAGGAAGCTCATAATAATTTTTCATTAAGTACACCCAAGTAATGCGAGAAAAATCATCAATAAAAATAACACAATATTTATGTCCCAGTAAAGTTGGGACACAATATTTACACCCAAGTCATGCTAGAAAAATTATCAATAAAAGTAACACAATATTTATGTCCCAGCAAAGTTGGGACAGAACAAGGTCCCCAAACATTAGAATGAAGTAAATCAAATGGTATAACAACTTGTGTATCAGTACGAGGGATATAGCTAACTCTTTGATGTTCAACAAAATAACACGACTCAATTGAGATGAGAGACATTCCACACCCCAGGATGCAGTCGACGCAAAACAGAGACAATGGATGACCATGATGATAATGGAAATCCAAAAACTTGGCGTAAGCAGCAGAACAAGCAAGATGCGAGACCTCATCCAAAATATACACTCCACCACTCAGCTTCCCCTTACCAATAATATGACACGTTGATTATTCTTGAAATACACAACCAGAAGATGTAAATGTAGCAATATAGTTTAAATCACGAGTAAGCTTACTAATAGACAACATGTTATAAGTAGAAGAGGAATGTGAGCAATCGATGACAGAGTCATGTCAGAAGTCACATCACAACTACCAAACCCAACAATGAATACAGTCGATCAATCTACAATAATTGAAGACCCATTATGAGGTTTGTACAAATGTAAGATACCCGAGGTACTAGTAAGGTGATCTGAAGCCCATTAGTCCGCTAGCCAACGAACTGGGCGCTGAGAGTATGTAACACCCGTAAAATCTAAACGATGAAAGGTTATTGCAGGTTCTGATCGCGAGCGGCTTTGATCGCGAGCGGCTTTGATCGCGACTTCTGTCTTATACAGGTGTGTCCGCTGACTCGTGTTAATCAATTATTTTTTTTTGTCCTCTTGCTAAGACATCAAATTAGTAGCGTACCTTATTGATAAGTTGTAATCCACGAAATTATTCAGGTTTCGCTATTTAATAATAATCTAAGTTAAATGAATTTAGGGTCAATGGCAAATTTGTAAATAGGTTTCAAACCTAATTCCAACTCATTATATAGCCACCGTGCGGTTTCCCCTCTCATGCACGCAGCCAGAACTCCCGGGGTACGAAGCCGAGGCATAGGGTTTGGGTCGTTCCGTCTCCCGCACGACTCGATTTACGGGAAGGGCTATCGACTTCAGCGGCAGAAGGCTCCGACGACTTCTCCTCTCTCGTCGGATTCACTGGACGCCGCCTGTACGCCAATCCGACCGCCCCTATCTCGATTCCCAGAGGTCGGGAGCCCTCGTTTTCCCTCTCTCAGCCGTCGAAGCTTCCAGGTAACCTTACTGCGGCTTGATTTCAACTCTTCTGGGGGTTCAGATGTCTCCTTCTTCAACTGAAGAGTGGATCTATCCGAAAATAAGCATAGTTGTGTTTTTCCCCCTCTTTCCTTCGGCAGAGGCTTCATCAGGAGGCTCTCCTGTTTCCTTTTTCCCTCTCCAGAAGGTGCAGCCCCGTTTCTGAGACCGAGTGGAGGCTCGACAGTGCTTGCCCGATTCTTTTCGAGCAGAGTGCGCCATCGGGCTAGAGAGCTTGATAAATCGTTACAGAAGAAAGCATGCAGCCACGTCAAGTGTATGGGCGGCGCAACCCCACGGTAAGAGACTCTACCCAGTTCTTATAAGTTGTACGGGTAGTAATCAGCAGTAATTAATTCCTATTATTTAGTCTTGTAACTGCACGTAGACAGGCAAGTACATTTATTTCTTTTTAAATTGCTTTCGCCACCCGCTTAGAGGCAGCACGGTCTAAACTAAACAGTATTCAGTATTCAGTTTTCGTCTCCTCACGTAGTCCTATAGCAGCGCTCAGTAAACTCATAAGGCACAGAAGACCTTGTGGGTTTGTGATGCAGGGGCAGAACCCGGACATCATGCAGTAGGTTCGAGCCCGTGTCCTTGTGACACTAGAACGTTTCTGTTCGTTAGTAGAGGCTCGGACCGGTAGATCGCGCGTCAGGAAAGCTATATTGATGATTTGGGGGATGCAGAAGCAGCGGGCCGTCTCGAGTGTATGGCAGCTGTGTATTAGTTTCACAGTCGAATACACAATAGTCCACCTAACAGTGAAATCAATTACTTCTAAGAACAGTCATTTACAACGGTAAAGTCAAGATATAATTTCATGCATAGTAGTTTCAGTTCATTTGTTACTTTACACGTGCAGAAAACAAGTTAGAATTATTACAGTCATTCTGATCTTGCAAAAACTGTGTTTCTTAAAATACCACTTAAAGAAAAAGTCTCTTATTCACCATTTGGCTGACCCATTTTGGGCTGCTAATTGCAGGGGTCACAGGTGGGGTCTTACGCTTAGGATAAGCGCCTCAGTTCTCCTGCTCAGTTGGTTTATTTTATTTGCTTGCATTTTCATTCAGTTTATGTATTCCCTTGAGAGAACTGTTGGAATTAATATTTTGTATCACTGTAACAGACATTTTGCAAACATTTCAGTAATTCAGTTAAGTAACAGTTTCTTCTATTGGCTCTGTGAATCAACTTCGAGGTACACTTTACCCCTTGTAATGAAATGCTTCCTCTGTTGTAAGTAGCTCTGTATTAGTCGTTTTTCTCTGCCTATCTAATACTAATTTTAGTACTGCCTACTGGTTTTCCCTTTATCGCGGGCCCGGCCGGACTGCTGATATGGTATTAAACTGGTATGGGGTGTTACAATTGGTATCAGAGCTAGGTTAGGATCCCATGACCCAGAATATTCATAGAGCCATAGGATTTCAACTTATCCAAGTGTGACGTCAGAGTCATTAAGTTCTTAACGCTTAGCCGTGTGGATTTCCTATGAAAATCTCCCCAGTTAAAGATTTTTGTTTTTCATATCCAGCATTGATCGTTATGTTCCATCTTTTAGGCACCACGAGGAGGCGAGACAGGCGAGCCCTCTCGACAGAACACTACGCCAGAGATTGGAATGGATGACGGAGGTGCGCCAGCAGCACCCGCAGCTCCAGCAGCACCTGCAGCTCCAGCAGTACAAGCAGGGCCTGACCCCAACGATCTGGCAACGATTGTCGCCAGGGCAGTAGCAATGGCCCTACTAGAGTTCAGGAATGGACTGCCTGCAGGAAACCCAGAAGTAGCTCCTGCACCCGTGGCTGCTGATTTAGGAATGGATCGCTATTTGAAGAATTTCCGCAGTCTCCAGCCCGCAAATTTCGACGGGGAAGAGAGCCCGATGCAGACAGATGACTGGCTCATCAAGACCCGAGACTTACTAGGAGTTATGCAGTGCCCAGAGAACAAGAAGGTTCCCCTCGCAGCCTTCCTCCTGCAAGGTGAAGCCAATTTATGGTGGACTAGACATCTAGCAGACGATCCTGCTGGTAAGTGATTTAGTCTGCATGATTTGTGTTCATTTAGAAATGATCACCTTTCAATGTAATAATAGTGTGAACCGTGAACTTGACAGGTCGGACAGCTAATATGTTCACTTGGGCTGAATTCTCCAGAGCACTAGCTAGCTGGTTCGTACCCCCATCCGAACGCCGCAGCCTCCAGGAGAAATATCTCAGGTTGATTCAGGGGGACAAGACGGTCATAGCATACGAAAGAGAATTGACTCATCTATCACGCTACGCGGGAGTTATGCAAGGAGATGAGGAAGACAAATGCAACCGGTTCACAGATGGGCTGCGTGATTCTCTCAGGCAGCCTCTGATGACGATGGTCAATGCGGATTACAGGAGTTTGGTTGACACTGCTAGGAAGCTGGAAGCGGACCAGCAGAAGGTTCAGAAGCGGAGCAACTTCCGTTCTAAGCGCCCTCAAGATGCACCTCAGCAGCAACATCATCAGAGCAAGGGCAACCAGGGCAGAGACTGGAACAAAAAGCACAAAACTGAGAGCAGGAAAAATGAGCAGACCGGATCAAAGGGCAAAGACTATCCCCTCTGCCCAAAGTGCAACCGACACCATCCGGGTGAATGCCTGCAAAATGCTGGTGTCTGCTTTAAGTGTCAGCAGCCGGGACACATAGCCCGCTACTGTCAGGGGACTCCGATGATCCAGGTAACCAAGGCTATTTAGAAATGTGCGATTTTTTTTTTTTGTAGATCCTATCATTACCGATACCTAATACTAAAACTTGTATGCTCAGCCGAAGTTTGAGGTTGGTGGTCCAAGTGGGACTGTCAAGGGCAAGACACTGTTGGGAGCAGAGGTGAAGCCACCCCCAGGGGGTGGACCAGTGCAAGCTAGGGCTTATGCTCTTGGCCAGCGAGAAGCCAAGGAGCAGGAGGACGTTGTGACAGGTACGCTTTGGTCTTAGAACTCTTAGTTTATACCTCTCAAGTGGCAATTTAAGAAATTAATGTTTTTGCTTAATCATGCACTTAGGTATCCTTATGGTACTAAATTTCGCCGCGAAGATCCTCTTTGACACGGGTGCCTCGCACTCGTTCATATCAGAGTATCTGGCGCATAAGTTGGGCCTAAAACTAGAAGTCCTCCCGAAGTCAGAAGTCTTAGAAGTCACGATGCCAAACGGATCGGTTTTACTTACCAGGCACAAGTGTCGAGTCCCGGTCCGTTTTGGAGAAACAGAAATCCTTATAGAAGCCTCCCTCCTCCCGCTTGCTGAGTTTGATGTGATCATTGGGATGGAATGGTTAGCTGTCGTAAATGCCAAGATAGATTGCAGAAGAAAGGAAGTTCAGTTCGAGGGACCCAATGGGATCGTCATCACCTTCCAAGGCATGAAGGGAGTATCCAAATTGATTATTTCCTCCATCAAGGCCGTCAGGTGCATCGGCAAGGGTTGTGAGTCATTTTTGGCTTTGTTGAACACTGAAGCTCAAGCTAGTATAGCAGAAGTACCTGTTGTTCAGGAGTACTCAGACGTGTTCCCAGAGGAGTTACCTGGTGCCCCTCCTCCCCGAGAGATTGATTTCCAGATTGACCTAGTGGCTGGAGCCGCACCAGTAGCCAAGACTCCATACCGCATGGCTCCTAGGGAACTTGCAGAGTTGAAGGTTCAGTTGCGGGAACTGCTAGACTTGGGTTTCATTCGCCCCAGCACTTCACCTTGGAGTGCACCAGTCCTTTTTGTCAAGAAGAAAGATGGCAATTTGAGGTTGTGTATTGACTACCGCGAGCTGAATAAGTTGACAGTGAGGAATAAGTACCCTATTCCTAGAATAGATGACCTGTTTGACCAACTTGAAGGGTCCAGCACCTTTTCCAAACTGGATTTGAGGTCAGGTTATCATCAGCTGAGGATTCGTGATGCGGATATTCAGAAGACTGCTTTTAGTACTAGATACGGACACTTCGAGTTCGTGGTCATGCCGTTTGGGTTGACTAATGCCCCGTCTGCCTTTATGAATCTGATGAACAGGGTATTTCGGGAATTCTTAGATCAGTTCGTGATCGTTTTTATAGATGACATCTTAGTATATTCGAAGAATGCCGAAGATCATGCCACTCACCTCAGAACTGTGTTGGGTACTCTCAGGAAGAATCAGTTGTACGCCAAGTTTTCAAAGTGTGAGTTTTGGCTTCCTGAAGTTGCATTCTTAGGCCATGTTATCAGTCGGAAGGGCCTTGCCGTTGACCCGAAGAAGGTAGAGGCCATAAAGGGGTGGCCAAAGCCTCGGGCCGTCGCCGAGATTCGCAGTTTCCTTGGTCTGGCAGACTATTATAGGAGATTCATTCAGGATTTCTCAAAGATAGCGCTACCGATGACCACGCTCACCAAAAAGGGGCAAGCTTTCACTTGGACAGTCGAGTGTGAGTTTGCTTTCGAGGAGCTGAAGACCAGACTGATGTCCGCCCCGATTTTGAGCCTACCGTCAGGTCCAGACGGATTTCAGATTTACAGCGATGCCTCGGGTCAGGGTTTGGGTTGTGTACTTATGCAGCATGGGAAGGTCATAGCTTTCGCCTCCAGGCAGTTGAAGGTGCATGAGAAGAACTACCCGGTGCACGACCTAGAGTTGGCAGCAGTCATTCACGCACTGAAGATTTGGAGGCACTACCTTTATGGGGTGCGGTGTGAGATTTTCACCGACCACAAGAGCCTTAAGTATATCTTTTATCAGCAGGAGCTCAATATGCGGCAGCGGAGATGGCTTGAGTTCCTCTCGGACTATGAGGTGGATATTCAGTACCACCCGGGAAAGGCCAACGTGGTGGCCGATGCCCTTAGCAGAAGGGGTTCCTGCTATTTCTTGATCACTCAGCAGAAAGAGTTGGTGCGAGCCTTAGAAGAATTGGAGATCAGTGTAGTGCCACTCACCAGCCGTGGTATGGCAAGCCTGAATTGGATGGAGGCCACGTATGACATTAAAGATAGGATCCGGACAGCACTACCGCTGGATCCGAAGATGGCGGTTATCTGGGAGTTGACCCAGGCAGGTCAGAAGGAGGGATTTATCATCCAGGAGGGTCTTTTGTTGCACGGAGGTAGAGTGTGCATACCGGATGTGGATCACCTTCGAGAGGATGTTCTGTTCGAAGCTCATAACTCTAGATACTCCGTCCACCCAGGAAGCTCAAAGATGTATGCTGATTTGAAGAGGGTGGTTTGGTGGCCCGGTTTGAAAAGAGATGTGGCAGAGTATGTTGACAGTTGTGAGACTTGTAAGTTAGTTAAAGCAGAATGTAAAAGGCCGGGGGGCAAGCTGCAGCCTCTACCCATTCCAGAGTGGAACTTCGAGGACATCTCGATGGATTTTGTACATGGTCTTCCCCGATCTCAGAGTGGGAATGACTCTATTTGGGTCATAATAGATCGGTTGTCCAAGGTTGCACATTTCATCCCGAATAAGAAGACAGACCAGGGCCCGAGATTGGCACAGTTATACATTGATGAGATCGTCCGTTTGCACGGTGTTCCGAAGACGATCATTTCTGACAGAGATGACAGATTCACCTCGAGGGAGTGGAAACTTGTACATGAACGTTTGGGTACGAAACTGAACTTTAGCACTGCTTTCCACCCTCAGACAGACGGTCAGACGGAGCGCACCAACAGGACTATGGAGGATATGCTCCGGATGTGTGTTTTGGATTTTGGTGGCAAGTGGGAGAAGTACATTACTCTAGTTGAATTCTCCTACAATAATAGTTTCCAGGCTAGCATTGGGATGGCGCCCTTCGAGGCACTTTATGGCAGGCAGTGTCGGACACCGCTATGTTGGGCTGAAAGTGAAGAAAGAGCTGCCAACAAAGAATCTTGGGTAGACAAGACCACAGAGCGAGTTAAGCTCATTCAGGAGCGCATGAAAATAGCACAAGATCGCCAGGCCAAATATCATGATCAGAGACACAGATCTGTGGAATTCAGTGTTGGAGACTTTGTTTATCTGAAGGTCAGACCAGTTAAGGGCGTTTCTCGAATCAAGCAGATGAAGAAATTGAGTCCAAGGTTCGTTGGTCCTTTCAAGGTGCTTGAACGCATAGGTGAGGTCGCTTATAGATTGGCCCTACCTGAGGATATGAGTGGGTTGCACGATGTTTTCCACGTCTCCTATCTGAGGAGAGCAGTTAGGGATTCTAATCAGGTGATCAGTACCGAGGAAGCACCAATCGAATCAAATCTTAGCATCAGTATTAAACCAGTCAGAATAGTGGACTCAAGGCTTCAGAAGCTCAGAAATCGAGAGATCCGTTTCGTGAAGGTACTTTGGTTAAACTGTGGAAAACCAGAGTATACGTGGGAAAGAGAAGATGAACTCAGGAACAGTAGAGAATATGCATTCCTTTTTGACCCAGGTATGCTTTAATTTTCGTGGACGAAAATCTTTTAGGAGGGAAGATTGTAACACCCGTAAAATCTAAACGATGAAAGGTTATTGCAGGTTCTGATCGCGAGCGGCTTTGATCGCGACTTCTGTCTTATACAGGTGTGTCCGCTGACTCGTGTTAATCAATTATTTTTTTTTGTCCTCTTGCTAAGACATCAAATTAGTAGCGTACCTTATTGATAAGTTGTAATCCACGAAATTATTCAGGTTTCGCTATTTAATAATAATCTAAGTTAAATGAATTTAGGGTCAATGGCAAATTTGTAAATAGGTTTCAAACCTAATTCCAACTCATTATATAGCCACCGTGCGGTTTCCCCTCTCATGCACGCCGCCAGAACTCCCGGGGTACGGAGCCGAGGCATAGGGTTTGGGCCGTTCCGTCTCCCGCACGACTCGATTTACGGGAAGGGCTATCGACTTCAACGGCAGAAGGCTCCGGCGACTTCTCCTCTCTCGTCGGATTCACTGGACGCCGCCTGTACGCCAATCCGACCGCCCCTATCTCGATTCCCAGAGGTCGGGAGCCCTCGTTTTCCCTCTCTCAGCCGTCGAAGCTTCCAGGTAACCTTACTGCGGCTTGATTTCAACTCTTCTGGGGGTTCAGATGTCTCCTTCTTCAACTGAAGAGTGGATCTATCCGAAAATAAGCATAGTTGTGTTTTTCCCCCTCTTTCCTTCGGCAGAGGCTTCATCAGGAGGCTCTCCTGTTTCCTTTTTCCCTCTCCAGAAGGTGCAGCCCCGTTTCTGAGACCGAGTGGAGGCTCGACAGTGCTTGCCCGGTTCTTTTCGAGCAGAGTGCGCCATCGGGCTAGAGAGCTTGATAAATCGTTACAGAAGAAAGCATGCAGCCACGTCAAGTGTATGGGCGGCACAACCCCACGGTAAGAGACTCTACCCAGTTCTTATAAGTTGTACGGGTAGTAATCAGCAGTAATTAATTCCTATTATTTAGTCTTGTAACTGCACGTAGACAGGCAAGTACATTTATTTCTTTTTAAATTGCTTTCGCCACCCGCTTAAAGGCAGCACGGTCTAAACTAAACAGTATTCAGTATTCAGTTTTCGTCTCCTCACGTAGTCCTATAGCAGCGCTCAGTAAACTCATAAGGCACAGAAGACCTTGTGGGTTTGTGATGCAGGGGCAGAACCCGGACATCATGCAGTAGGTTCGAGCCCGTGGCCTTGTGACACTAGAACATTTCTGTTCGTTAGTAGAGGCTCGGACCGGTAGATCGCGCGTTAGGAAAGCTATATTGATGATTTGGGGGATGCAGAAGCAGCGGGCCGTCTCGAGTGTATGGCAGCTGTGTATTAGTTTCACAGTCGAATACACAATAGTCCACCTAACAGTGAAATCAATTACTTCTAAGAACAGTCATTTACAACGGTAAAGTCAAGATATAATTTCATGCATAGTAGTTTCAGTTCATTTGTTACTTTACACGTGCAGAAAACAAGTTAGAATTATTACAGTCATTCTGATCTTGCAAAAACTGTGTTTCTTAAAATACCACTTAAAGAAAAAGTCTCTTATTCACCATTTGGCTGACCCATTTTGGGCTGCTAATTGCAGGGGTCACAGGTGGGGTCTTACGCTTAGGATAAGCGCCTCAGTTCTCCTGCTCAGCTGGTTTATTTTATTTGCTTGCATTTTCATTCAGTTTATGTATTCCCTTGAGAGAACTGTTGGAATTAATATTTTGTATCACTGTAACAGACATTTTGCAAACATTTCAGTAATTCAGTTAAGTAACAGTTTCTTCTATTGGCTCTGTGAATCAACTTCGAGGTACACTTTACCCCTTGTAATGAAATGCTTCCTCTGTTGTAAGTAGCTCTGTATTAGTCGTTTTTCTCTGCCTATCTAATACTAATTTTAGTACTGCCTACTGGTTTTCCCTTTATCGCGGGCCCGGCCGGACTGCTGATATGGTATTAAACTGGTATGGGGTGTTACAGAGTACACACTAGTTGAATGTTTTGAACAAAGGCTGTGCAATTTTTTTTCTCATTTTAGATACAAACACTCATATAGTAGAGATAAGCAATGTGTCATTTTAGGTTTGCAAGGAGAAGTCACTAATTTATTTTAATCATAAAAATGGGGGTAAAATTTTCTCGAATCATTATTCATGCAGAACTTTTAATTATTAAGTCTAAATCTTCATCATAATAAAATTGGAAGTTCCATTGTGTGCATGTGTGCTTGAAATTGTCATTTGTGCCTGTTTATTAGGATCAATTCGAACTGTGGAAAGTACTAAATGAACTCCATACATTTGCAGGCTTGTTCTCAAGCTAGTTCTACTGGCTCCAATTCTTTATCAAAGAATTTATCTGACTTCCGAGATTCTTGTTGGAGATTTTTAAGGCCGCACACAATTCGTGGGACAACCTTGGGATCCATGTTAGTGAATCAAATATTTTGAATGTACTTCAATTTAACGTAACTTGCCCAGATACATTTTGAAGAGCACAGAACTGAAAGTCATTCTTTATCTTGACTTGGAGCTCATGTGTTTGAGTCACATAACTAATCTATCTTTTCTCATTTATTCTATCTTATCTCTGTATTTTGTTCCAAGGACAGAGCTTTGGTTGTAAGAGCTTTAATAGAGAATCAGGGCCTAATTGATTGGCGGTTGATATTCAAGGCATCATATGGGCTGATAGCACTTATTTGTGGCAACGGTTATATTGTGGGGATTAATCAGATTTATGACATTGGAATTGACAAGTATGTTCACACATGATCAATATATGTTAGTGCTTATTTTTCCTTTTCACATTTCATGGCTGTGTTTTGGTTTCTTCACGACCTCCTTACTCCTGCAGTTAAGATAGCATATGAATATTTTATTCATACATCATCTACTGTCTATGAAGATCAATTGATGTCATATACTGAAATATAACCTGATTCTTCAAGTGTTGCAGGGTTAACAAGCCATATTTGCCGATAGCTGCAGGGGATCTTTCAGTGAAGTCTGCATGGCTTTTGGTGTTATTTTTTGCAGCTACTGGCCTACTAATTGTTGCATACAACTTTGGCCCATTCATATGCTCTCTCTATAGCCTAGGACTTCTCCTTGGAACTATATATTCAGTTCCTCCTTTTAGACTGAAGCGGTATCCTGTTGCAGCTTTTCTTATCATAGCGACGGTATGTTCGAGACTACATAATCTCCAAACATTTGTTAAACTCTCTAGACTTTGTTTGAGATAACAATTACATATGAGCAGTGTCGGTATGAAATTGTGATAGTAAATGCAATGATGCTGATTTATGTACGTTTAGAACTTATGATAACTTTTTTGGCTCAAATTTCACGTTTGGGGTTTGGGTGTTCATGACCACTAATTCTTAGTCACAATTGCATGATTGTGGTAGTGTTTTGAGAAAATAGTGTTCGTGATTGCACTTACCCAAATGCTGTCTGTATTTTTCAAAATGGCCACCCCTTTCCCAACACTTTTCTAAACACTTTTCCAAACACTTTTCCAAACAGGGTCTTAGTCACGGGGAACAACTTATTAGTGAGGTTTTGAAATAGGCTGGGTATTCCAAAATATCTTAATTAAGAAAAAAGACAGTAAATTGATGTCAATAATAAAAGGACATTTAACATCATCTTCTTCAGGAATCAAATCGTAATTGTCTTTCTGAAAACTATATGTGCTTGGCTTTGTGAGCATTAGATACTTCAAAATAGTATTTTTTAAGTACCAGAGAGTTCTATAACTTTTACACCTTACCCATGGGACGATGATAGATACTCGCTATCGTCGAACTGAATGCATTAGACTAATATAAATCTAGATACAATAAATCGAGATATGCTCTATTCCTTACTCTTGAGGGCATGATCCCCTTATGAGCTCTTCCTCCTATGAGAGCCTAAACAAGACAATAACTCAAGATAAGATAAAAGGCTATACACTTCGTTATGTAAGTGTGGGCGGGCATACACTAAATTACAGAAATGCCACTTAGGGCTACATAGACCATTGAACACGTACGAGACTTTGGTGACAGTGCTTGGCGAGGCGGCTGTGGGCCCAGAGGGTCTTCTTCGTATCAACACCCATCAACCTTGTCCTCTAGGGCGAGTCCTGATAAGGCTATCCTCGAGCTCAAGATTCTCAAAATCGGTAAGGGTGATGTCTTCGTTTTCAGCGCCGAGTAGCAAACACAATTCTTTATTTAGACACTTGTGTGTGGGGGAGTAATGTTACTTGTAGCAGAAACAAATGGTATGTCTGTTGAGATCTAGGTACTCTTGGTGTGATAAATGATGTGGGCTCGGCTGGATTGGGAGGAGGCAGTGGAGGTGGGTGCATTTCCTACAAAGGTGGGGTCTCCTGCTGGTGAGTGGAAGGATGAACTGGAATGAGCTGCTAGAAGTACTAGGGTGATAGTTTAAGGTGTTGGTAGTGGGGCAGGTAGTGCTCGAGAATGCTAGGATTCTTCTTCAACAACATGGCCTGCTCCATGCCGGGGGAAAGAGTGTCTAGATTGAAAACGCGAAGGCGATCCTGATGTAGGGTTGGAGCATGGTGAGGAAGTAACCCAAATAGTGGTTTGTCGAGAGATCCGACACATGTGTGGCTATCTCGATGAAGTCATCGACGTAGGCGGAGACAGACCCTGCTTGGTGAACCATGCTCGACCGTTCGTAGGTGTTACTGCTTTGGAGGCTATTGTAGCGGCGAATAAGTTCTTCCTTGAACGCCACTCTCATGTTAAAGTCGGGTTGGTTTGGCGAGTCCAGCGAAGCCAATGAAGAGTGGATCCTTCCATGTAGGTGGTGGACAGGGGAATCTCTTGCGGTTCGGGGGTACCTTGGAGTTCGAAAAATTGCTCGCGTGAGCAATCCAAAGGGGGTTGGTTCCGTCGAAGACATGAATGTTAAGGCGAAGACAATGTGTTGGTGGAGCCTCAACAAGTTGTTGGAGAACGGCGGTCCGCGTGGAAGTGCCGCTAGATTGCGGCATGCCGACCGTGATCGGTTCCAAGGTTGCAGGTAGTGGTGGATGGTAGTGGCGATTGATAAGGAAGTGTTGGATCTACTAACGCCCTTAGAGGGGGGGGGGGGGTGAATAAGAGTTTTTAAGAATTTAAATCTATATAAAAATATTCTTGTTAATTAAAGATGTTTCGGAATATATAATATACAACTTTATTAAAATTTCTCAAAAAAGATTATACTGAAGATTCCTTTTAGACAAAAGTCGGAATACAATCTTTTTCACTACCGCCGACGGTAAGTGCTACTGCCTGACGCTTGCTCACATAGATTGAATTCAAAGAGTTTATTGAACACTAAATAACCTTGCAATATATTTGAGTTAAAGCTTTGATAGATAATATTCTTTAAAACAATTAAGAGAGAATAAAAATAAAATCAAGATAGTAAAACAAATGAGAACATGATTTTATTTCAAAATACAATTATAAAATTGTGATCTCTATGACGCCGGAGATCGAAAGCGATGAATAATATGATCTTGGGTTTTCTATACCGACCCTCCCCCCGATGACCGGTTGACTTTCTCCTTTCTCCCCCAGAAGGTCTTCGAGCCCTCCCTAGACCTCCCCGGTTTAGACGCCCCTCACAGAAGATTTTCTCACGGAATCCTCACCAGAATCCGACATCCTCCCCGGACAATTTCTCATGAACTCCTCCCTAGAATTCGACATCCTCCCCGGATGATTTCTCACGGCACACGATACAATAAAAAAGAAAAGAAATACAGAGATAAGAAAATAGATATATAAAAACAAGATTGCTCCCTCAAAGATTTTCTCCGGAGGCAGTGAGCGGTCGTGTTTTTGATTCTCGTTCCTTGTGCTCTCTATCATCTTCAGATTCTCGTTCTCGTTTGCGCTCTTCGGAGATCCTTTTTGTTCTTGCTTGAGTGTGCAAAACCTTCTCTCCTTTCTCCTAGGATGGTGACTCCTCGCTCCAGAAATGGCGTGGAAAATCTAGTCCTCATCCCCATGTCCATGGAGAAAGAAACACACTTTTATATGACGTTTAATTAAGCTACCGCCGGTGGCAGTACTATCGCGCGGCGATAGGCTTATACACATTTTCTACCAGCTGTCCGGCTCCAAGTAAGGAAGGTGGCAGCGCTTTCTTTCTGATCATCTGGTAGCGCGGAACGGTAGTGTTAGCGCGGCGCGGTAGGTGTGATAAATTTGGCGCGTGCACAACTGGCCATCCACATGTAAGGAAGGTGGCTGCCTTTCCTTGTAAGCAAGTGGTACCGCGGAGCGGTAGTGATAACGCGAGCGGTAGTGACTTTTTCCTTATATGGCTTCCATCAAGTTCCCGCGCAGAGCACACGGATCGCTGGCGTGTACATCGAGGTAGCGCGACGCGTTAGTAGTAATGCGCGGCGGTAGTCATATGACTTGTCTGGTCGATATGCTGTCTAGTCGACATCCACTGGGCCATGTCAGCAGTCGACAAATACTAAAGGAGCTAGCGCCCGGCGGTATCGTAAACGCTAGCGGTAGCTCTGTCTAGTCGATACGCCTTCTAGTTGACAAAATCAGTCTAGTCGATACGCCTTCTAGTCGACAAAAGCAGGCTAGTCGATATAAAGGAGCTAACGCCCGACGGTATCGCTAACGCCGACGGTAGCTTACAGAGATTGAATTTCGTCGTCTATCTTTTATCCTCGTTCACTGCATGCTTGTACCTGTACGACCTGCACACTATAAACACAGAAAAGACTAGATCAAATATATAACGGTATTTGTTTTTCTCAATCCAAGAGACGCGGAACGCATGTTCCAACAAGAAGGCGTGAATCTCACACACATAGAGTTGTAGGTCGGACAAGGACGTCCAGACATGATCCATGCGAACGGAAAGGGTGGAGATCATGAGAGCGTCGTCGTCCTCGAGTGTGACCATGGCACGAGTGATGGGTATGAGTTGAAGGGTTGCTGTCGGAGGAAGGAAGTTCGAAGAGTGGATGACATGAACATAACGTCGGGAGATGGTGTTGTTGCGGGCTAATGGCGGCTGGAGGGTCAGAAGCATAGACTTTGAACGCGCATCACCGTCTGCAATCAACATAGAAATCAACGTCGACATCGCTATTGGTTGACAATGTCGGGATGGGATGGAAGTCAAAAGAAGGTGGTGCTGGGAATAACTGGAGCAAGATGAGCGACTGTTATGGGGGAGCATCGGCGCACGCTGAAAGAGAGCAGCGCGGGCGGTGAGACCCCTTGTGGAACAAACTGACAGGAAGTCGAAAGATACGCTCTGGTCGGCTTGGATGTGGAAATCACAAAAAAAGGATAGTGTGAGGTGCAATTAGGAAATATGTGGGGGCCGTCGACTTGGTCGCGAGTCTCGCGACAACTGACATGGGCGAGGGAGACGCGGGTCATCTATCGGGCAAGGTCGTACTCTCGACGAAGAAGCAGTGGGTATAAGGTGTATTTAGTGTCTGGCGATGGTGGAGGATCACAGTAGAGAGCGTGAGTTGGATGTAGAACCATGAACGGAGAAGCCAAATCGTTGAAATAGCTGGGAAATGGAAGGATGATCTGATTGGGGTTTAAATTTGAACCCTAAGTTGGTGGCAAGTCGGACCAATTGATATATACTCACTATGGTCGAATTGAATGCACTAGATTGATACAAATCAAGATACAAGATATTGAGGTATACTCTATTCCCAACTCTTTAGGGCAGGATCCCCCTAAGAGTCTTCTCTCTTATGAAAGCCTAAATAAGACATTGATCCAAGATAAGATAAAAGACTCCCTTACATAGGTGAGTGGGCATATATTAAATTATGGAAATGCCACTTAGAGCTACATAGACCATAGAACACATGCGAGACTAGGTGACACCGTTTGGCGAGGCGGCCGTAGGCCCAAGGGGTTGTCTTCGTATCAAATGACTTAAACTTAGACCTGTCCAAAAAGCCCGACAGGCCCGGGCTTTTGCCACCTGGGCTTGGGGCCGGGCCTGACTTTAGCCAGCTCGGGCCCCCTCTCCAAGAGGGGGCCTACCAAGGCCCCCAAGGCCGGGCCCGACCTTATAAATATATTTTTATTTTTTATTTTTATTTTAAATTATTTCTATGCATATACTTGAATTTTGAGAGAGTGAGTGTGTGGGAGAGAGAGTGAGAGAGTGAGAGTATGTATGAGAGAGAGTGAGAGAGAGTGAGAGAGAGGGGGCCGGTTGGGGAGGGGGGTTATTTATATATTTTTTTTGTTTAAAAAAATTATAAATTTTTTGGGCATAGGGCTGCCAAATGCAGCCTGCTGCACCTAACAGCAGCGCTGCCATGCAACAACGCCTCTTAGAGCCGTTGATCCAACGCCTCTAAGAGCCGTTGGATAGGGGGGCCAGGCTTTGCCCGGGCCCGGGCTGAAAAACCGGGCTTTGCCTGGGCGGGGCAATTGCCCTATATGGGGTCCTGTTAGGCCCCCAGAGACCAGAGCCTGGGCCGGACTCGGGCCTAGCCGAGCTTTTGCTGAGCCGGGCCTGGGCCGGCCCGAGGTCCTGATTTTTATGACCACGCCTGCTTAAATTAGAAGTTAGAAGGATCTATTGTAGTACAAGTCCAGAACCAGTTTAGATTGCTCGGGGCACCAAGTGCATGTGACTTATTTTTTCTCTGTTATAAGAATACTTGCTGTTACCATATAGCCGACCCCACTATATTGGGATAAAAGCTTAAGTGTTGTTGTTGTATAAGAATACTTGCTGTTACAATTTATCAAATATATTCTAATGATTGAAACAATTAATTATCCATGACGTGAACTCCAGTTTAAGATGTATTAACATGATAAGTATGCCTTGGTTTTCAATCAATCTACACTGCTTAGAAGACAAGCTACATAATAATTCAAATGCTGATACTGACATTTAGTAAATGAAGTAGTGTTAAAGCCATTTGCAACCTCATTTGCTCATAAGAACGCTGCAAAAAGATAACCGATAATAAATGATCTCGAAAGCTTGTCTTGTTTCTGATGCACGTGAGTCCGCATCCATTTAATCTCTTTGGATCTTTGTTCGTTTACATTTTTTTGTTTGATTATTCGTGTTTCATGTTCGTCGCCATATTGCATGTTTATCATCTTCGTATGCTCGTCATTTAAACGTTGTATGCTTATGTTATGGGCAACGTGCCCAATTAGTTATCTTACTATCGAGTTGTATTTTGTATTCTTCATTATATGTTTGTTATTATTATGTGTCGGGCTATTTACGGAAATGCGCATGGACGTTCTATTTAAAGGACCCTAGGGGTCTTGTATGAGGAATGAATGAAAGTTAAGTCTATTTCCTCAACCCTAAGGAGATCTTGGAAGCTCTCTCTCCTTGAGCACACCCCGCTTAGGCAGCCGCTGTTACGACTCCATAGTATCTTTTCCGTCTCCGGTCATCCTCCGACCACCGCTCCGAGTATGCTCATAACAACTTGGTATCAGAGGAGTTTCCTATAGAACCAAAAAAACCCAGGTGTAAGGAGTTGACCATGTCAGTTGTTCATCTGTTACATTTATTGCATGATCATTTAATGCATGACTCATCTGTGTTGTATGGTTTACGTCTATTATATACCGTGCATCGTTTACTTGAAATGCACAAATTAATCAGGAAAAAAGTTATCAGCTATAATGAATTATATAAGTTACAAGCAGATGAACACAAACGTGAGCAACATTTTCAAGTGGGAGAGCAGGTCATTGTCCAAATTCGCATAAGGAGGCTCCCCAAAGGTCCCGGTACGAAGCTACAACTTAGCAAATGGATCCTTACAGGATTATAAAGAAAATTGGAACAAATGCCTACGAGATCGATCTCCCTGTGGATATAGGTATTCATCCCGTATTTAATACAGAAGATTTGAGCCTCTCAAATATATGGATCACTACCTTGAGCCACTTCTAGCACTCTCCCCGTTACAGTTTGACCCTTCCCCTGACCACCTTGGATGTGCACCTGAGGGCTTGCCCGCATCCCCTATGATTCCACCGGTTCTTCTGGATCCACCAACACGAGAGGTGAGGACTAAGAGCATTGTCGACATTGTGACGCATGAGTGAACCACCATCCCAGACGACCCACCTTTGAGGACACTTTGAGGTGAGGACTAAGAGCATTTCATTACTTAGTGCACTGGAGTGGACGCCCCACCTTTGAGGACACTTGGTTATTGGCGATGGAGCTTGATAGACTTTCCCCCGATCTTCGATTTCAGCTCGATCATTCCATTCATCAGAGATGAATGTTTTCTAGTCGGGGGGAATTGATGGGGATTGATGTTGGAGCACGAACCACTATTTGACGGGGCCCTCATTTATGTAGTCGCGCAAGAGGCGTTGATCAGATCGATGATCCGAGATCACGAGCGCGTCCGGATTGCCGTTTTACTATTTCTACGTATCTTGTTTTTTATTTTGGACTTGCATTTAGTGTTTTAGGACACTAGGCGCAACAACGAATCATAACCATTCACGCCGAGTGCCCAACCACCCCTCTCGTTATAAATAGGGGCAGAGGCTTCAATTCCGGGCATTGTTTATTATGTGAGCGAATCCAGAGTCAGCAATCATTCGTGGTGCGATGCTGTGAGACCCCGGGGTGCGACATCCCGGTTAATTCAGTTTTCTTTTTATTAATCCCGTGATTACCTTATTTTTCCGTGAATACACCCCCTGCCGCATAGCCATCTCCACGATCTATTTAAAGGAACCACCCCTGTATTCCACAATCTCCTTCCAAACTGACGCCATCCTCGTCCGCCACTCACCTTTCCAAGCCGCGAGTCATCTCCTCCAGCCGCGGACCAATCCTCCGCATCCCTTCCATCGCTGTGCCACACCCTAATCCGACACCCTCTTCCTGTCCGAGAACCCCCGATCCCATCTCCAGCGGCATCCACGCCCAGTTTCTCGCACGCCAACCCACTCCCAACCCAGCTCTTCCTCACGATCCCTCTTCCAGCACCCATATTCTCCCCATCTAGCAAGTCTATTGCATTCAGAGAGCTGCACCTTCATCCTCACGATCCCTCTTCCAACACCCCTCTTCTCCCATCCAGGAAGCCTACTACCATTCAAAGAACTTCATTTTCTTCCTCACGATCCCTCTTCCAACACCCCTCTTTTCTCCATCCAGCAAGCCTACCACCATTCAGAGAACTTATTATGAACTAGGGAGGAGGAATCCAGAAAGGGGGAGCCGGCGAGGGAGGGAGAAGAAGGGGGAGGGAGTTAGAGAGGAAAACCCATAGGGAGCAGCCCTAATTTCATAGATCCAAAGATAATTCTTACAAACCATGCCACACCCCTTTATAACTGCCAGGGTGCGCATAACCAGTCCAAAACATAAACATAATTAAAACAGGAGTTAAAACATAAACATATAACATTCATGCCACGGATGTCTTCCTGCGCGTGTAAACCCGCCATGGTGTCTCCTCGGCATACGTGTCCGTAACAATGCCGCAGTCTGAGAAATTTGCCTTGTCCTCAAGGAAGTAATCGGCGAACTGGCGACGGAAGTCCTCCCGGGGTAGCCAAGTGGCGTCAGAGTCCGGATGATTTGTCCAGGCGACTAGGACCTCTTCCGAGGTGGGGTCCCCTGGTATAATGCAGCGTCGATCGAGGTTCTGGGCCGGGTAGTAGGGTGTCTCGCCGGAGAGATAAATATCGGCTGGGATGTGATCGGTAGTGGCATGGTCACCGACCACACGACGTAGCTGGGACACGTGGAAGACCGGATGAATGCGGCTGCCCGTGGGAAGGCGGACGCGGTAAGCGGCCGGGACTATGCGTGCCAAAACCTCAAAGGGGCCGAAAAACCGGGGTGCTAGCTTCGGGCAGGGTCTGCGGGCTACAGACAGCTGGCGGTGCGGGCGAAGCTTGATGAAGACCTTCTCCCCCACGTGGAAGGAAAGGTCACGCCGCCTTCGGTTCGCTAAGGAGGCCATCTTCTGCTGGGCATGTCGGAGGTGATCCTTTAGGAGATCCAGGATCGTATCCTGGTCTTGAAGGGCGGTGGCTAAGCTCTCGACCTGACACTCCCCCGGAAGATGGCGGATAATGGAGGGTGGAGGCCGACCATAGACGACCTCGAAAGGAGTGGTTTCGGCAGCGCTGTGGTAAGCCGTGTTGCAGGAGTACTCTGCCCAACTGAGCCATTTTGCCCAAGTGCGAGGTTGCTCCCCTACGAAGCAACGAAGGTATGTCTCCAAACAACGGTTGAGGACCTCGGACTGGCCATCCGTCTGCGGGTGGTACGCAGTACTCATACGGAGGCGAGTCCCTTGGAGTCGAAAAAACGTGGTCCAGAAGGTGCTCAAGAAAAGAGGGTCCCGGTCGCTCACGATCGACCGTGGAAATCCGTGCAGGCGGACGACGTCGCTGATGAAGCTCTCTGCAATGGTGGCGGCTGTGTAGGGATGACGCATGGGAAGGAAGTGTCCGTATTTGGACAGACGGTCCACCACGACCAGTATGCAATCGTACCCCTTTGATCGCGGCAGGCGAGTGATGAAGTCCATGGCCACGTCTTCCCAAACACGATCCGGAACCGGAAGGGGCTGTAGGAGGCCTCCTGGAAAAGTCGCCTCATATTTCGCCTTCTGGCAAACAAGGCAGGCAACCACAAAGGCCTTGACCTACCGGAACATGTGGGGCCAATAAAGAGAAGCCGCTAGACGGCGATATGTGCGGAACGCCCCGACGTGACCTCCAGTCGGGGAAGTGTGAAACTCTGCGAGGAGGCGCGGGATGCTGAGAGACGACGGAGCGAGGACGAGGCGGCCCTTAAAGAGCAGGCGGCCCCAACGAGGGTGTATGGTGGATGGGCTCTGGAGTCGGCGATGAGCGCCTTACGAATCCCATTCAAGAGCGGGTCGGCCTCCACTTCCCGCTGGATGGCTGCTGCATCCACCCACACCGGGCGAGAGATGGCCGTGAGTTCTGGAGCCTGACTCTGACGAGAGAGAGCATCCGCTGCCCGATTCGCCCTACCGGGGCGGAACTCAATGGTGAAGTCATATCCCAAAAGTTTGGCAACCCACACCTGCTGTGCGGGGGTGGCGATCTTCTGCTGCAGGAGGTAGCGAAGGCTATGGTGGTCGGTGCGAACCACAAATGGGCGGCCCAGGAGGTACGGGCGCCAGTGCTGAACTGCGAGGACGAGGCCCATGAGCTCGTTCTCGTATGCGGAGCGACTGCCGATGGTGCTGGAGAAGGCGCGGCTGAAATAGGCGATTGATCGGCCGGCCTGCATGAGAACCGCTCCCACGCCCGAGCTGGACGCGTTGCACTCGACGAGGAAGGGTCGTGAGAAATCTGGCATGGCTAGCACCGGCCCACGTACAAGGGCCTGCTGAAGGGCGGCGAAAGCGGCGGCGGCGGGTGGCCACTGGAACGGGCCCTCTCCGGACTTCTTCAGGAGCTGCGTGAGGGGCTTGGCCAACGCTCCATACCCATGAATGAATCCACGGTAGTAGCCTGTGAGGCCCACGGACATCCCTCATTGAGGTCGGGGTCGGCCAGTGAAGAACCGCTGCGATCTTCTCCTCATCCATAGCGACCCCGCGGGCTGAGATGGTGTGGCCGAGGTAGCTCACCTCGGGCGTGCCAAAAGAGCATTTCTTTGGGTGCAGTTTGAGCTGATGGTGCCGGATGGTGGACAGAGTATGTCGAACATGTTGAATATGATCCTGCCAAGAAGAGCTGTCGACCAAAATGTCATCGAAAAAAACAAGTTCATGACGGCGGAGAACTGCCCTGAAGATGTCGTTCATCGTAGCCTGGAAGGTGGCGGGCGCGTTCGTCAGCCCGAAGGGCATGACCAAGAACTCGTAGTGACCGTCATGAGTGCGGAAAGCCGTCTTGGCCACATCCTCCGGCCGCACTCGGATCTGGTGGTAGCCCGCGCGGAGATCCAGTTTGGTGAAGAAGACGGCCCCATGCAGCTCGTCCAGGAGTTCCTGGATCACCGGGATCAGATATTTGTCGGGAACTGTGACCTTATTGAGTTCCCGGTAGTCTTTGCAGAACCGCCAACTACCGTTCTTCTTCCGAACCAGTAAGATCGGGCTGGAAAAGGGGCTGGCACTAGGGCGGATGAGTCCCCCCATCAGCATCTCGTGTACCAACCTCTCGATCTCGTCCTTCTGTGTATGGCCGTAGCGGTAAGGCCGTACCGAAACGACGGCGGTGCCCGGCTGCAAGGGAATGGTATGATCGGTCATCCTGGCTGGAGGCAGGCCGGTCGGGGCCTAAAAAATGTCGGCGAACTCCGTGAGATGCTCCTGAAGGTCTGCCGGGTGGGGGGGGGGGGGGTTCTGCGTGGCTGCGGACATGGGCCAGAGCCAAGCTTGAAAAGTCACTCGGTTGTCCGATGGAGCGCACAGAGGGAGTCGGGAGAGCGGAGGAGGGCCGAGTCGCCGACGAGGCTGCACGGCTGGCCGAGGTGACAGAACTGCATGGTCATGGTGGCCCAGTTGACCCGTACGTCGCCCAGCGTGCGAAGACATGCCACCCCCAAGATGGCGTCAATGCCGCCGAGGCTGAATGCGTAAAAATCGGCGGTAATTGGGCAGGTGCCGACCCAAAGAGAGACGTCACGGCAGCAACCCACGATGGGCCGTCAGCGTCCATCGCCCAGGCAGACCGTAAAATCTGGAGAAGGAGCGGACGGTATCTGTAGCTGCTGTACCAACTGAGAAGAGATGAAGTTGTGGCTCGCCCCGCTGTCCACCATAATCACGATGGGATGATCGCCAATCGAGCCTGAAATCTTCATTGGTCTGGGGGCCCGAGATGCCCCCCACCGAGAAACAGGGAAGCTCAAGACGGTGGAAGTCGCCTGTGGGAGTGTCGCCGCACCCATCTTCCTCCGAAAGCTCGAGGGACTCGAAGTCGGACGCTGTAATCTCAGGGTCCGAGGTGCTAAAGATGGCATGGAACTCTTTCACCGAGCACTCATGGGTCGGGGAGCAGGGTTGGCGGCACCGAAAACAGAGGCCCTTGGAGCGGCACTCTTTGTACTCGCGGTTGGAAATGCGTCAGGGTGGCGCGGCCCGCCCCTGGCGGTTGCCCCCAGGGGGAGGTCGTGTCGGCTGAGCTAGAGCAGGTGGCCGCCACGGGGGCCGAGGCGCGTGGAGAGGAGGCCCAGGAGAAGGGGCCGACCGTCGAGAGGAGAGGTCAGCCTCTACGAGGCGGGCCAAGTCCAGGGCGTCAGAAACTGTCCGGGGATGGTGTGTGCGCACCGAGAGCGGACATGAGGTAGCAAGCCCTGCATGAAGAATCCCAAGTAGTGGTCCGGTGGTAGACCCGGAACGTGGGTTACCAACGCCACGAACTCGTCGATGTAGTCATCGAGTCTGGTCGTCTGGCGGACCCGCAGAGACGCTCTATGGCGGAAGACCCGGAGTAGCGGTCGTCGTAACGACGAATCATTTCCTGCTTCAACTCCGACCAGGAGAGGGTGGGGTTTGACTGACGAATCCACCGAGCCCAATGGAGGGCCGAGCCGTCCAACCCCACAAGTATCGTGGACACCTTGTCTTGTTCCGGAGTGAGGTGGAGATCGAAATACTGTTCCGCCTTAGCGATCCAGCCCATCGGGTCGACGCCGACGAAAGACGGAAGGTCGAGGGAGAGGCCGAGCCGCGCGGAGGCCAAGGGGGCCGGCGGCTCGGGTAGCCGCACAGGAGGGGCTCCGAGGATGGAGGCTCCATCGAGGGCTGATCCGGAGCCGGAAGGGGTGGTCGGCGCGTGGAGAGCGTCGATCTTGGAATGGAGCTCAAGTAGGGAGGCGTGCATGGTGGTGATGAGGTGATCTTGGGCCTCGAGACGCTGGTTGACGGTCTCAGAGGCGGTATCCGCCACGGAATCGCTGCTGGAGCGGAGAGTAGGATCCATGGGGAATGCCTGGTGGGAGAGGGGGCTGCAGCGACAGATCGCTGTGTAGCCGGCGATGCGAGTAGCAACGAGGAGCAGATCGACGGTGCGAGCGGAGCAGATCGCACGATGCGTGCAGGCGGGACGACGAAAGCCGAGCGGCTGGACGAGTCGGGGGAGAATCCTCGGCGGAGAGCAAGACTCCGACGGCTAGGTCAGCGGGCGGAGCGGCAGGTCGGACCAAATATTACGAACTAGGGAGGAGGAATCCGGAATGGGGGAGCCGGCGAGGGAGGGAGAAAAGAAGGGGGAGGGAGTTAGAGAGGAAAACCCATAGGGAGCAACCCTAATTTCATAGATCCAAAGATAATCCTTACAAACCCTGCCACACCCCTTTATAACTGCCGGGGTGCGCATAACCAGTCCAAAACATAAATATAATTAAAACAGGAGTTAAAACATAAACATATAACATTCATGCCACGGACGTCTTCTTGCGCGTGTAAACCCGCCATGGTGTCTCCTTGGCATACGTGTCCGTAACAGAATTGCCCCTTCATCCGCACTTGCCTTCCACCTAACAGTCCACCCACATCCCGCTATTTAACAGCCACTGCCGTCGACCCCTCCGCCTGGATTCACGCCTACAACTGTTGCCGGATCCTCGTACTTATGAGTATTTTGTATTTTGTTACTTTTTCATTATTGAATAATGGATGGACATGCTATAATTGCTTGGGTATTGAAACTTGTTGTGCTATTGTTTATTTTCCTATTTCTTATAAGTTACCATTTGTGAAGTTGTAGTTGAAAACACTTTAGTGAAAGTGAGTGTGATTTTGTTTAAGTACTTGAAATTGAAATTCATATTGTGATTAATTTATTAAGTTTATATAAGTATCATTGCTAAAACTTCATTTTCAGATTAAATTAAAATTACTCATGCATCATTTAGATTGAGATCGTTTGAGTCCGTCGTGCATCACTCACATAGATTTGCATTAGCGTCGGCACAACCACCACAAAGCCTACCCCGCGTCACCGAGTTTCTTCTTCTGCTGCCGTTGTCTCTCCTCTTCTTGATTAGACTTATTCTGCTTTCTAGATTTTGCAAAGTATGGCCTACGGCTTAAAATGTGATGCATATACATTTATAAGCTGAAAAAAATTGGCTTATATATCAAGGAAAAATCAGCTTGCCAAGTAGACCGGTTCAGCTACAGAAATCCAATTCACCAAATTCATGATAACTTTAACAATCTATTGTTTAAACTGTTGTAACTCAAAATACACTCAAAACTTTTAGATTTAATCAAATGGGTTAATCAAGAACTTTTGTAATCATCATCATCATTATCATTACTATGAGCATTGTTTTCTTGTAATTGATTTTATCAGTACTATTTGCATTTGACCTTATGAATCCCCTTTCTTCATTAATTCTTAACTATTTTTTCTTTGCAAGTTTTCTTGCAACTTCTAGCCATATAACTGTTTTTCATCTTGTTCGTTTACAATAAATTTTTCATTCATTTTATTGTGGATCTTCTACTCTCTCTATATACTCGAAGGACATGATACTTTTAGCGATATATCTCGGGTGCACATATAATTCTCCATTCTCTTTGTACATCATTTTTTTTAATATTGTCATTACTCAAACTAGTAAAAAAACTAGTCACTGGTTGTTTCACAAAATCTTATCAAATCAGGTACGTGGTTTTCTCCTCAATTTTGGTGTATACTATGCTACTAGAGCCGCATTGGGTCTTTCTTTCAGCTGGAGGTAATAGTATGCAAAAGTGGACATATTGATGGCCATTTTTTATTTATATATAGTTTTATTATCAAAACCATGCAATTAAATAAATTTGTTTGCACATGTTAGTAAATGTTCATTAATGGCAATTTTAATGCTCCATATTGTTTTCTTGCTGCAGTTCTCCGGTTGCATTCATCACGACATTTGTGACATTATTTGCACTCGTCATTGCTATAACCAAAGATCTCCCTGATGTAGAAGGAGATCGCCAGTGAGTTTTCTGAATTACCTATAAAATGGATGCATCCACTTATATGTTTCTTTTTCTTTCAGACCTCTAATATATTAGTTTTTTGTTACTTTTTGAATGTTCCTATTGAGAATATAATCATACATCAGGGAACTCATATAGCAGTATGCAACTGTGTATTACCAAGTGATTTTAGGTTGGATGCATATGCTCAAAAATGATATAAGTGTAAACTAGGCCTATCAACCTATTTCCACATTGCTCAATTTAAAAATAGGTTATCCACGTATTTGAGGTCAAAGACCTAACATGTGAGGGTATGTGGTGCGAATCTAGTCCCATTCTGAAGAACTCATATGTCCTCGTGTACTTACTAAAGATTTTGAGCCCACATTGAGAAACTTATATTTTCTTGTGAACTTACTAAGATCTAATTGATTTTAGGTTGGATGCATATATTTTTATAGTCCCAAATCAAGTATAGATAAAATAAAAGGGCAAAGTTCTCCAAATCCTGGTAGTAAATGGTTAATCTACACTCTTATTTCATTAGCAACATGCTTATTACACCTTGATGGGGTTCAACATGACTGTGGAGCACGAGTTTCGAGGCCTCTTCAAGGCGAATTGGTCACCTGCCATATTTGTCTTCACCTGATGGATGATTTGAGTCCGCAGTCGTATTCGGGGCGACATTTTGATATTTCCATATGTATTTTCTTTATTTTTATATGTTTTTATTTAAGGAGGCCAGATAACTATCCTGAACAGTCGATCATAGCCGTTTAAGATGGTTGTGTTTTACATATTTTATTATAAGTGAAAGAGAGATGCTGAGTTTGAAGGGGATTGCAGATTTTGGAGAAAGACTCTTCTCGGAATCCTACAATTTCTCGTGGTATCGACTCCATAAAACCTCAAGGTGCGAACTCATTGGTATGCTCCCTTGTGCTTTCTTATTCCCCGTACCCTAGCCCCATAATCATATCCCCACAATGATAGCCTTCCAACTCCACTCCACCAGCCACCCCAAGTCCTAAATCCCTAGCGTTTTCGTAGTCCGCTCGTCTCCAAACATCCATAACCTGCTTCCCTCCCTCTCTCTGAGCCCTTTACTACCCTCACCCCTATACCCAATCACTATGGGAGACAACAAGACCATCCTCCTCCTCCTCCCTCAGATATACATCCTCCAGCCCCCCAATCTCCATTTCCAGCACTCCCCCATCCTTACTACTTCCTCCCAGCCCCAACACAACAACCCCTAGTCACCCAAATCCCATTGCCGGGCCCCAATACCCCCATCCCCTCTCAAATATGTCCACAATAACCCGCACCCACCCTGTATAGCCACCTTACAACACTCCTTTTGGCTCGCCAACGAAGCTCCTCCGATCACCGGATCTTCGCGTCTTCGCATATATCCCCCTCATTTGTGAGTTTTTGTTGTCTGGTTTCATTATTCTTCATTATTGTTGTACGGACTTGATTATCTGTATGATTATGAATGTCTTGTTATGCTACTATATTTGTTTTGTGACTAATTGTGCTTGCAGGATTTATTCGCTCCGCATATTAAATAACTACCCTCCAATCGGAGGAAAACCTAATTTGTTTGCACGCTTGAATTAATTGCATACTACTTGCAAATTAAATGCTATTTTTTATTCTTTGGTTTATAGTTGCAATACATTGTTGGATCGTCCTTACATCCTCGCATCATCCTAAGGATAAATAGGACTTTATTTTCCCGACACTCCACCTAAAGTTACATTGTTTAGAGTCCATTTTCACATCTTATTCTGCGTATGATTTGGTATCATAGCCCAAGGTTTGGGCCACACTTTTTGCTTTTTAGTGGTAGGGTGATGGGGATCGCGACACACATTGATCTACACGATGATCAAAGTTGTCCATTTTATGCGGATCGACGATCCGAGAATTTTAATTAATTTTTTGTATTTTTGTGATTTTTATTTTCATGTATTTTAGGAGCCATCATGATCGGAGAATCATGACCGTCCATGGTGGCCCCATAGTCTATAAATAGGGGTAGATGACTCATATTTGGATGATTGAAAGTTGAGTGAAAAGAGGCCTCTACTTTTGATCACCTGGTGCCGAAGCCGGACTCCAAGTGCTGAAGCTTGGATTTATCACCTCCCATCCCCTTGGCCGGCCACCACTTTCCCTCCACCACCATTTGCCGGGACCCTTGCCGTGGAACCACTACATCTTCGCCCCCAACTCGCTTGGCCGACCACCCCTTGCTCCCCACTACCTAGGCCGGCCACTCTTCACCACCCTCCCCTCCATATTTCCATTATTCAGTTTCCGGCGATCCAGAAAATTTTCCGGCCTCCCACTACCACCACCACCACCATCTCCATCCAGTTTCCTTCATATTCAGTTTCGCCGGAAAACTCCAGCCACCACCACCACCACCACCGGATTCCTCTCCGGCGACCAACTCCGCCCAACTCCATCCGCCTCCGGTCACCTCCGGTCAGCTACTACTCTACTACCCGTAACCACCACCTCACTGCCCCCATAACCACCTCCCCCCCACTACCTCCTCAATTTCCTCCACCTCTCCCATTTTCTCCACTCCCCCACTATTTCCTAAATATTCTCACGTGGATCCACCTTGTGCTGTCTAAACCGAGCCCCTCCTTCTGCCTGGAAACCTTCTGCCAGCATTCCTTTCTCACGCTTAGTCCGTCCTGCTACCTGGAAGCCTTCCCCCACATTCATTAATCACATCAAACCCCTCTTCTCCCTCTCTTCAAGCCTCCTGCTGCCTGGGGCTTTGCAGCCAACCAAATCTTCCCCAATTCCAGCCCCTGGAACATCCAGCCAGCACCCCAAAATTCCAATTTCTGCTGTCCAGGAACCATTCCAGCCCCTGGAACTTCCATCCAGCACCCCAAAATCCCAATTATTGCTGTCCCGGAAGAAAAAAGCACCTTCCTGCTGTTGTCCAGCCTTCCGGCCTCCAGAAACAGCCTTACCAATCATTCCAACTGCTGTCCCAAGTACCCAACACTGTTGCAGTCCAACACCGGCAGTTTGACATAGATTCAGGGCCTAAATCCAGGCCCAGGCTTTACTTCCGGCCTCCTGAAGCTCTTCGGATACCCATTCAGACCTCCCCTATTTTTGAATAGTGTGCGTTTTATAGTTTGAAGTCATTTACTTTATGTTGATTCGTTGTTAATTTCCTGCTTAATGAATAATGGTTTGTAATCGTTGTCATCAAAACTTTTGAAGCATTGTACGTCTTATTTAGTTATTTGATTTTGAGTCATCTTGCATTTATGCTTTTGTGGTTTATTTTTCATAATTGAGTTATAAAGAAAAAATATTGCAAGTAAACAAATCGTCGGATCTCATGTAGGTGCATATAGGAGTTTACCTATTATCCCCTCTTATAGGATCGTCCTGTGTCAGATTAGTGTCAGAGGGAGGTTATGACTTAGTTTAAAATACGCGGGACTAGAACCTATATGTTTCACCCATGTCACATCATAATAGCAATTACTACTCTAATCCTCTATTTGAGGAACCCGAATCCACCTATTTCTGTAATCCTCTATTTGATGAACACGAGTCCACCGGTGTCCAAACCCATAGAGTTTCTTCAGGAAGATTGACATATTATTGTGATTATTATTCTCCTCCTCGATCCATCACTGATAGAAATCGTGTTATCCCTTTGCCACGATTTGATTCTCCTAGAGGTGATTACTATGATGAGCATCATGGATCTAATAAATGATATTATTATGAGGATGAAATCACTCATAAATTTAGACTAGATGCACCATCCTTTGACGGACAATTGGACTCAAAGACTTTTACAGACTGGTTATTAGGCATGGAAGGCCGACTTAATTGGTACGAGGTACCCGACGAGTGCCGTGTTAGATTTGTCAAGATGAAGCTTCAAGGTCAGGCTAAGGTTTATTGGACTACTTTAGAGTGTAGGATTGAGTGTGATGGTCTTTACCGCATTTCCCGATGGGCAGACATGAAACGAGTATTAAGGGAGAAATATCTTTCGGTACCCCATAGGAATCAGCTCTTCGACTAGTTACATGACCTTCAACAAGGGATTATGTCTGTTGTTGACTATATGGCTCGATTCCATGAGTTAGTATTAGGAGTGATATTCAGGAGGAGCCCATTGCGTCCGCTTCTCGATTTCGATTTGGACTCCGCACTGAAATTCATGGAGAGCTGATTTCTCATCATTTAGAGTCTCTCGATCAGATATTTCACCTAGCCCTACAATACGAGCAATATCTTAGATCCACTAGATCACGGAGAGTTGAACCGCGTCTGGCCAGTCCACCACTAGAGATTTTCTTCCCTAAGGATCACAATGCACAAAGTTGTGACCTTACCGACACAACATCTCAATCCCCAACAATCGGGTTCTCCCATTCTGAGGAGATTCAATGTATTATCTTTCAGGATATAGGACATGTAGCTACTCAGTGCCCTCCGATGAGTTTATCCCACGATTGTGAGCATGAGCATAATCCTGACTTGATAGTGTATGATGAGGGAGATAGTGTCACGACTAATGAGATTATTTCTGTTAGATGTTGGTTTAATATTTAGGTTAATATGTAGGACAAGCTTGTATTTTGCTCTCTCCTATATATAAAGGAGAGACACCTTATTCTAATCAATTGATTGTCTTTTTCCATCCAACATGGTATCAGAGCCAACGAGCGTGACCTAGCGCGCTCGGTTCGTTCCGCCGGCCTTTCGATCGACAGCGTCCCCAGCGGCGTCTTCCGCTTCGAGCGATCGTCCCTACAACGGCGCCTCCAGCAGTTTCTTCCACAGCGTCTCCTACAGCGGTCTTTTGATCGACATCGTCCCTACAACGACGCCTTTCGATTGTGACCTAGCAGCGTCTCCAGCGGCGGTTTCTAGCAGCGTCTTCCGCGTCTTCTAGCAGCATCTCCAGCGCCTCCGTCCAGCAGCGTCTTCCACAGCGTCTCCGTCCAGCAACGTCCGTCCAGCGGCGCCTCCAGTGTCCGCCCAGCGGCGGCCTCCGACCGTTTTTCTCGTCCGTGCCCTGGACGCCGGCTGTATGTCCCGGTGAACTTGATTCCGGCGTCCAACCCTTCTTCTGACGGTCTTTTTGGCTCGACGCTTCGTCTGGCTTGCATGTCCTTGTCTCTTTCTATGAGCGGGGCTTGAAGTTTCTCTTTGTGGGTGTTGTTTCTTCCTCCCGTGGTTTCTATCCTCGAGTTCTGATGTCGGGAAGTGTTGACTCCACCCCGCTGTCCTTCGGTTCCTCTCCAGCTTCCAACATGGGCTCCAACCGCCCTATTCATGATCATGAGACTCCTCAGATCACGATCATGAAACTTGACGGCCTCAATTACTTGCCGTGGGCTCGTTCCATCACTCTTGCCCTCAAGAGTAGGTGTATGTATGGCTATATCACCGGGACTACTGTTGCTTCAGTGTCAACCTCTCCCGAGTGGCCTCAGTGGGAATCTGAAAAACTCTCTCGTGATGTCATGGGTGCTCAACTCCATGCAAGAGTCCATTGCCCGAAATTATCTCTTCCTTGACACTGCTGCTGACATCTGAAAACGTGCTGCAACCACCTATTCCAGCTGTAACAATGCTGCCCAGATCTTTCAGCTTCGTCGGATCTTTATGCTGCGCCAAGGCGATCGCTCCCCTTCCTCCTATTATTTGGAGTTCACCCAGTTATATCAAGAATATGATCACTTCGATGCGATCACCTTTGTCTCGCCTGAATATGCTGCTCAGGTTCGGGCTCGTGACGATCGCAATCGGATCTTTGAGTTTTTCCATGGGTTGCACCGTCACTTTGACCAGATCAGTGTCCAAATTCTTGGGAGATCACCTCTCCCGTCCTTGCCAGAGGTTTACAGTCTTGTCCAACACGAATTTGATCGTCGTCAGACTCTTCATCCTGAGTCTTTTTCCGATGGCTCCGCTCTTGCTGCTCACTTTTGTCCTAGTGGGCGACCTCCTCGGGACTACCCGCCTAAGTCTGGTGACAAGGATCATCTGATTTGTGACTATTGCGGAAAGGCTCGCCACACCAGGGACACTTGTTTCAAGCTTCACGGTTTCCCTCCACCTAGGGGTGGACCAACTACCCGTGGTGGTCGCGGCCATGGCCGTTCTCAGGGGCGTGCTTCTCATGGACCATCGACCCATCTCTCTGATGCTACTGATGATCTGTCCTCTTTTGCAGCCCCTTCGTCTCTCTCCTCCGACGAGATTCTTGGGTTTCGCCGTTTGATGCATGGACAGTCCTCAGAGGTGCCTACTTCCTCCTCCTCATATGCCCATCAGGGGCCTCCAGGTGCTCACTCAGCTACCAGTCATTCCTCCACCCAGTGGATCATCGACAACGGCGCCACCGATCATATGACCGGCACTGCTTCAGGTTTTGTCTCCTACTCCCCTCTGTCTGGACGTGACAAGGTGAGTATTGCTGATGGTTCTTTTTCCTCTATTGCTGACAAACGAACCATACCCTGCTCTCCCCTCACGCTCTCCTCCGTCCTTCATGTTCCTAAATTTACTCGAAACCTGCTTTCTATTAGTCAGTTGACTAACTCCATGCATTGCTCCATGACTTTTTTCCCTTCTTGTGTTTTTCAGGATCTGACGACGGGGAAGGTGATTGGATCTGGTAGATTGCGCGATGGCTTGTACCTATTTGACCCCTCCAGTTCGGCATCTCCTCCTCCGCGTGCTCTTCATGTCGCTTCTCTGTCCGCTCTGGATTCCTGGCACTGTCGGCTTGGACATCCCTCTATCCCTGTTATGAAATTATTGTTACCTACTATGTCTATTTCTACTCTTAAAACTTTTACCTGTGATGTATGTGAACTGGGTAAGCACAAACAGACTTCTCTACCACAAATATCCCCCTGTGTGCTACTCCATTTGAGATTATTCACTCTGATGTTTGGGGCCCTAGCCCTATTGCTTCTATTTCTGGGTTCAAATGGTTCGTTACTTTTATAGACTGTTCTTCTCGCTGCACCTGGGTCTACCTTATGAAGAGTAAATCTGAGGTTTTTCCTTTATTTCAACGTTTTCATAAAATGATTACCACTCAATTCAACGCTACTGTGAAAATTTTGCGAAGTGACAATGATCGAGAGTACATTGACTCTCAATTTCAACCGTACCTGTGTGACTCGGGTATCCTCCACCAAACTTCCTGTGCCTACACCCCTGCCCAAAATAGGGTTGCAGAGCGGAAAAATCGACACCTCCTTGAGGTTGCTCGTTGCCTGTTACTCAAAATGCATCTTCCCAAATACTACTGGGGTGATGCTGTTCTCACGGCTACGTATCTTATTAACCGTCTCCCCACTCGTATCCTTCACCATAAAATCCCGCTTGCAGCTCTCAGTATTACTCCTACTGAGCTTCCTCCTCGTATCTTTGGTTGTGTGTGTTTTGTCCATGTGCACCACACATCCAAACTTGATCCTCGTGCGCTTCGGTGTGTCTTTATTGGCTACTCAAGCACTCAAAAAGGGTATAAGCGTTTTCATCCGCAGACTCGCAAGACCTTCATCTCCATGGATGTTACCTTCCATGAGTTCGAACCCTATTATGGGAGCCCTCTTCACGGGGAGAATGCAACCGTGGAAGAGAGCTTCCCTGCTACCCCTATACCAATCTCTCCTCCTTATCAACCATCCATCTCAACTCCTCATCAGCCATCCATCTCCACTCCTCATCAGCCATCCATCTCCACTCCTCATCAGCCATCCATCCCTGTTGTTCCGCCGTCTATTACTCCTCCCTTACAGGTATATACTCGTCGTCGACGAGGGGGCACAAATGGTCAGCTCCTGCACAATATACCAGAATCCACGCCTGACCCGTTAACTGGTCCTCAAGGTAACCGTGCTTCTACTCACCACCCCTTATCTCTGTATGTGACTTATGACTCCTTGTCTTCTCGACATAGAGCCTTTGTCACCTCTCTGTCTTCCTTTTCCATCCCTTCCTCGTGGCAGGAAGCTCTGAGGCATCAGAAGTGGAGAACGGCTATGGAGGAAGAGATGGGTGCCCTTGAGAAGAATTGCACCTGAGACCTTGTCTCCCTTCCTCAAGGCAAGACAGTGGTTGGATGTAAGTGGATCTTTTTTGTTAAACAAAGCTCTCAAGGGTTGGTGGACCGCTACAAGGCCAGATTGGTGGCCAGGGGATACACCCAAACGACAAGGATTGATTATCAGGAGACCTTTGCTCCTGTTGCAAAGATGAATTCTATCTATATTCTGCTCTCGTGTGCCGCCTGTAAAAATTGGACTCTGAGTCAACTTGATGTGAAAAAATGCCTTCCTCCATGGAGACCTGGAAGAGGAAGTATACATGTCTTGTCCCCCTGGCCTTACTGTTGAGGGATCTGAAGGGAAAGTCTGCAGGCTGAAGAAGACTCTATATGGCCTTAAGCAATCGCCGAGGGCTTGGTTTGGAAGATTCCAATGGGCAATGGTGACCTTTGGATTCAAACAGAGTAACACGAATCATACTCTATTTGTAAAGCACAGACATGGAAAAGTGACGACATTGATTGTGTATGTGGATGATATTGTAATAACTGTCGATGACATTGAGGAAATAAAACACTTGAAGGTCAGACTGGCTAGTGAATTTGAGGTTAAGGATCTGGGGAACCTCAAGTACTTCCTTGGCATTGAAGTTGCCAGATCCAGGCATGGTATCTTCATCTCCCAGAGAAAGTACATTCTTGACCTTCTGGAAAATACGGGATGAGTGGGTGACGCCCTGCAGACACACCCATAGAAACAAACCATAGATTGGGAAGAGACGGAGGAGAACCGGTGACTGATATCAATGTCTTTCAACGGCTAGTGGGGAGACTTATATACCTATCTCATACTCGCCCAGATATCTCGTACGCTGTCAGAGTCATTAACCAGTTTATGCACGCTCCTAAAACTCATCACTTGGATGCTGCCAATCGGATTCTCAGATATCTCAAGACCTCCCCTGGACGTGGGATCCTATTCTCTCCAAACAAAGATCTAACCATTGAAGTCTTCACAGATGCAGATTGGGCAGGATCTGTCGATGATCGGAGATCCACTTCTGGGTATTGCACTTTAGTTGGAGGCAATCTAATAACGTGGAGAAGCAAAAAACATGTCGTGGCTAGATCCAGCACGGAAGCGGAGTTTAGGGCTATGGTCCAAGGTATAAGTGAAGGAATGTGGATCCGATCCCTTCTACTTGAACTTGGGATTCACGGCAAAGGACCCATCCGCCTATACTGTGATAACAAGGCAACCATTAACATCGCTCACAATCCCGTCCAGCATGATCGCACTAAACATGTTGAAGTCGATAGACATTTCATCAAGGAAAACATTATAAGGGGAGTTGTTAGCACTCCTTTTGTTCCCTTCGATCAATAACTGGCAGATGTGCTGACAAAGGCTTTGTCTCATAGGGTGTTTTGGAACATTATGTCCAAGTTGGGCTTGACAGATATCACAAGCACAACTTGAGGGGGAGTGTTAGATGTTGGTTTAATATTTAGGTTAATATGTAGGACAAGCTTGTATTTTGCTCTCTCCTATATATAAAGGAGAGGCCCCTTATTCTAATCAATTGATTGTCTTTTTCCATCCAACAATTTCTGAGAGCGGCACGAAAAGAACACTAGAGTTAGATATGAGTGAGTGTCTACTGCCTACACCTCTTCCTGATGAGGATGAGATTTCGATGGGTGATCCATTTCTGAGCACATGATTCTTGACGTCTCTTCTAGTCATCTTCGAGTCACTCCATCTATGAGGTTCTCGAATCTAGTGTTGCGTACTTAATGATAACCTCTCTTACATTTAAGCCCACTCATGATATTTCAGGAACCTATGTTTGTACTCATCGCATTTGCGACGAATTTCATTATATCCCTCCCGGTGAGCCACCTGATGAGTTACTACTTTATGGAGGTATTCTACACATCATAGAGTGGCATCTCAATGCCAAAGTCTCACATAGTCTTCTGAGTGTTTATCTCACACTCGATGAGTATTTATATGCTGCACCAAAAGAGCGTCCAGATAAACCACCACTCCTTAGGTACGCCGTACGTGTCCACCGTCTATGAGTCAGTCGAGAGTGAGAGTGCTCTCGATAGCCTGGGAATAGATTTCATCGTCATTTGTACTGACACCTCGGGTGATTATTTAAATGATCATCGCACCCGCGATGAATATTTTCACACCCCACCCACTGAATCCCCTGATCATGCGCCCATCTGGAATGGAGCTTAGAGGGCTGTAGACCCTCTGCTTAGGAGATCTGTTATGTCTGTCGACCATCATTCATAGTCATTGCGTATCATGCATGAGTCTATCCGACGTAGGACTGTAGGAGTACTTGCAATAAAATTATTTATAAATCTTATGTTAATAGCCATAGGAGTTTGCAAAACGCCAAAGGAGAAGTGTTGATTTGTGTATGTGCTGAGAGGTTCCCTAAGGGAACTGCTCACAAATTAAATGTCAAGCGAATGAGTCCTTACACGGTTATCAAAAGAATTGAAGCAAATGTTTATGGACTAGATATTCCACAGAGTATGGGGATTTCACACGTATTCAATATAGAAGATTTTACTTCATCCTTTGAGCTACATGACTACAAATACTCTTCGCTTCCCGCTACTTCAGCTCATCAGCCCCAACTTTCGCCTACTATTTCAGTACAACCACAGTCATTACCTACTACCTCACTATAGCCCCAACTTTCACATGCTACCTCAGTACAGCCCCAGGTTTCGCCTACTACACTACAACTCCGGTCTTTGACATCGATTGATCATACGACTTCTTCCACAACAGTACTACATTCTCCGGCACATGCATCATCTCGGCTTCTTCCACAGCTGTACCTTCTTTAACATTGATGTCCATTACTCCGATTCCGACATCTTTGACAACATCTCCTTTAGCAGCAACACCATCTACAGCACCGTCGTCAGCTTCAGCAGTACCATCCTCGATTCTATTGTCAGCATCAACAGTACCATCCTCGGTTCCATCGTCAACATCAGCTATAACGACCTACGGGTTCAAGACACCATCAGAGTTATAAGGATTCACCTTGCCTTCGAAAGAGAGCATGACCATCTTCATTCACGGAGATGAATGCTTTCAAGGCGGGGGGAATTAATGGGAATCGCGACACACATCGACCTACATGATGATCAGAGCCGTCCATTTTATGTGGATCGACGATCAATGAATTTTAGGTATTTTTTTTTGGAATTTTGTGATTTTTATTTTCATGTATTTTAAGGACCTTCATGATCGGAGAATCATGACCATCCATGATGACCCCGTAGTCTATAAATAGGGGTGGAGGGATCATATTTGGATGATTGAAAGTTGAGTGAAAAGAAACCTCTACTTTTGATCATCCGGTGTCGACGCCGGACCCCAAGTGCCGAAGCTTGGATTTATCCCCTCCCCTCCCCTTGGCCGGCTACCACTTTCCTCCACCATTTGCCGATAGCCCTCCCGCCTCCTCCTTCCCCCTTGCCGTGGAACCACTACATCTTAACCCCCAACCCCTTGGCCAACCATCGGGTGCTCCTCACTACCTAGGCCGACCACTTTCCACCACCCTCCCCTCCATATTTTCGTTATTCAGTTTCCAGCGATCATCAGAAAACCTTTCCGGCCTCCCAGTGTTACCACCATCTCCATCAAGTTTCCTTCATTTTCAGTTTTCCGGCGATCGCCGGAAAACACCTCTGGCCACCATCACCACCACCGACCGCCTCTCCGACGACCACGTACGACCAACTCCGCCTCCTCCGGCCACCTTCGGCCAGCCACCACCCCACCACCCCACTACCCCATAACCACCCCACTACCCCCGTAACCACCTCCCCCAACCCCCACTACAACACTACCTCCTAAAAGTTAGGCTCGCCTCTCCTCAATTTCCTCCACCGCGAAGAATCGGTGTTGGGGTATTCGTGCGTTGCCACACACGTAATTGTATTAAGAATGTAATGATGCATGAATTTGTGTGTAATGCCACCGCGAAGGTTATTACCTTTATACCCAATGATGTCGTATATGAATTGAATAGTGATAAAAGAGGGGTATTGGTCATTTGGATTGTATTAGGATATATTGCCTCCATACCCGTTAAATGTCGTGAATTGTGAATTCACGCAGTGGATGACTTATGTGTGATGTGATTGTGTTTGATTGTCTGTTAGACTCATACATGTGAGTAAGGTGCCTTGGTGGATCCGTGGGTGATATCCGTTTGCATAATAGACCCCTTTATTTGATGCTCAACATAGATACATGGTTGATGATTGTGACACTAGGCTAGAACTTGATATGTCTATTTAGGTGTTTTTCATATGTATATGAAGTACTGACTTGCGGGGTGATGTTGTTCTCCGGGGTCCGCTAGGACTGCCGTGAAGAGTGGGATTGTTACACGGTTTGTGGTCAGCTCATAGCCGACCCTCGTTTACCCTTCATGTTGCAGGAGCATGCTAGCCGACTATAAAAGCCATGCCTCATGAAGTGTTTTCCCCTTCTCCTTTTGATGTATTTTCCTTTGCCTGATATTCCGGCCTGCGAGTCAAGTTATCTTTGGAAATTTTATATAATTTGGATGGACATTTTTTGTACGACCTTAAGACCAAAGACTTTTGTTGTTATATTATAGAAATGTGGACATTCTGTGTTATAGTTTCATTTATGCCGTGTTAATTGTTGTTGAGTTGTACTTATATACATTTTTTTAGTGCTTAAGTTATGATGTCGTGGGGCCCGACCGAACCCATTTTATACGGGCGTTGCGATGGTGGCGTTACAATCGCTGCGTGGGCCTTTTCCTCTCCATGGGGTCGTATTCGGGCATGACGAATTTTTATGTCTTCGGACTGGGCGGTCTTGACGCCATTCTCGGCGTGTCTTGACTGCGTACTATGGGTGACGTCAAACACAATTGGGATCGCTTGGGCGGAGTTGTGGCACAACACCTTCTACCAGTCCTCTGCGGGCTCGACCCCCTTTTAGGTGGTCTATGGGCGACCGTCCCCGAAGCTACCGTTCAACCTGCCTGGGGAGTGCCAAGTGCAGGCCTTGGACATTGATATCCAAGATCGCGACGAGGCCCTCCGCCAGCTCAAGCATTATCTTCTTCGAGCTCAGTAGCGCGTGGTACATCAGACCAATCGCCTCCGTTGCGATGTGGTCTTCTCGCCGGGCGAGAGTGTTCATCAAACTACTGCCCCACTGTCAGAGTTCACTAGCTGAACGCTTACATCCCAAGATATATATTCACTTTTTTGGCCCCTTCCTGATCCTGGAGAATGTGGGAGTGGTAGCCTACCGCCTACAACTACCTCCCGACACCCGCATTCATCCAGTCTTTCATGTCTCCCATCTTAAGAGGGCATTGGGAGATCACCCCCTCCAAGCCTCCCTATTCAAGAGACTGATGGTCGAGTCCATTCCCCACTATGAACCGGAGGTGGTGTTGGGATCTCACATCGATTGGATTCAGGGTCAACCAGTACGACAGGTCCTTATCCACCGGAGGGGACTACCCGCAGAGGAAGCCACATGGATCCTGAAGGAGATCAAGCCACAGTTCCCATACTTCGACCTTTGGGACAAGGTCATTTTGGAAATCAGAGGTGTTGATACGAGCATGGGCAATCCCGCCCCTGGCCAATGATACACACATGTTTATACATGACGTGCACACACCTCAAGCACGATGACAAAATGATTATCCTACTTAGGCTTTCTATGTATTTGTCTTTTAATTGGACCCTCCTATATATAAAGGAGGAGTCTAGTCTTTTTCATTATGCATGTTTGTATCTCTTTTCATGAATCAAAAGGAGGGAGGACGACCCATTGTTCTATCCTAATTTATCATGAACCACTACTCGTTGGAATCCATCTTACATGTTAAACGAACGGTGAAAGGAAAAATTCATAGTAATATTACTACGTTGAACCCTCTTATATAAGATGTGTAATACAAGTCTAAATATTTAATTCTAACACTCACCCTCAAATTGGGCATGTTATACTTCACATACCCAACTTGTCGATAAAACTACAACAAACATTCACCCTCAGACTCTTAGTAAGAATATTTGCTAATTGTCTCTCTGAAGGAACAAAATGAATACATATAATCTTATTCTCCATATTCTCTTTGATGAAGTGTTTGTCCACCTCAATGTGTTTGGTGCGATCTTGCTGAACATGGTTGTTGGCAATACTGATTACAACTTTGTTGTCGCAATGCAACCGGATAGGACTAGCCTCACTTAATCCCATATCATACATGATGGAGCGTAATCACAATCCCTCACATATGCTATGCGTCATAGCTTTAAATTCTGCTTCCGCACTAGACCTTGAGACATGTTGCTTTTTACTTCTCCAAATAACCAGGTTCCCACCAACAAATGAGCAATACCCAGATGTAGATCGTCTGTCTTCAACAGATCCTGCCCAATCTGCATCAATATAAATTTCAATTTTCAAATCTGTATTGGGGGTGAAGAGGATCCTTTGAGCAGCATTGTGATGTCTCATCTTCGGGGAATGCATATATTGTCTAACTACCCCCACAATATAAGCTATGTTAGGGCTAGTATGAGATATATAGATTAACCGCCTGACAAGTCGTTGGTAACCAGTAACATCTTCAATGAGATCTCCATCATCTCTTCCAAGGTTGTGGTTCCTCTCCATAAGAGTATCAATAGGTCTACACCCACTCATATCGGATTGTTTCAACAAATCTACGATAATTTTCTTTGAGAGATGAAAATACCCCGTTTGTATCTAGCTACTTTAATACCCCCAAAATGCTTAAGTTTTACCAGATCCTTCACTTCAAACACCATTTCCAAATTCCCCTTTAAAGCTTTTACTTCTTCAACATCATCTCCTATTATGACGATGTAATCAACATAGACACTGGGGGCCGTTAACATGTTATCCCTCCATTTTATAAACAAAGTATGGTCAGCGTGATTGTCTGTATCCGAGAGAGATCATGACTTTGTGAAAACGACCAAACCAAGCCCTCAGTGATTGCTTCAGGCCGTAGAGAGCCTTCTTTAGTTTGCACACTTTCCCTTCAAAACCGGAAGGAATGCTGTTTTTTACATCCAATTGGGTAAGATCTCATCCCTTCACGCAACACTTGATAGCAATACTCATACATATTCATTTTTGCAACAAGGGCAAGGTTTCTTGATAATCGATCCCTGCTGTTTGAGTATATCCCCTTGACACTAGCCTCACTTTGATACTTTCAACCAAGCCTTCAGAGTTCTGCTTCATGGTAAACATCAACTTACAACCAACGATCTTCTTTCCGTGTGGGAGGTGTATTAAATCCATGTATAGTTTTTTCCAAAACAGTCATTTCCTCAATCATTGCCTCTTTCCACTTTGGATGCCCAAAAGCCTCCTTCCATGTGAAGGGAATAAAGATAGATGCAAGAGAAAAGACAAAGGCTCTTTGTGAAGGAGTTAGATTGTCATAAGAAACATAATGAGACAATGGATGTTGGCTGCAAGATCTGATACCTTTACGAAGGGCAATGGGAAGTTCAGAGGAATCTGCCGACGGAGTTGACATTGAGACTGGTAGCGTGGGATAAGCCTGTGTGTTAGGACTTTTACTCCGTCTGGTGTTCACCTGTAATTCCTGTTCTTTACGAAGAGGATCCCCGTGATTGGGAGTCTTGTCATGAATCGCAATATATGGAGGAATGGAATACGGTGGAGGGATTGGTAATGAGATAGTAGGGGAGCTCACTTCATCCGTAGGTGCATGCTCCCCCTGAAGTGAGGTCACATAATAAGGCTCGAATTCACAAAGTGTAATATCTGCGGTGACAAAGATCCTCTTAGTCAGAGGATGATAACATTTAATGCAAAATGTTATGAATACGGAAGGAAGAGAGAGATAGAGAGGGGTCTAGAAAAGAATGAGAGATTAGGGTTAGGGTTAAGAGGGAGGAGGGAAGAATACCTGAATAATATTGAACATGCCCATCCAAGAGAGTCCCGGGGTTATAAATACCCGGGACTAGAGAGGGCCGGCCAGCCCCCTCAATAGGGGTTGAACAGTGTGGTTATGCCCCGCAACTTTCCTTTAAGTGATTGGGGGCTGAACCGGTTGGTTCAGCCCCGTTGCTCCTTGTGACCTCCTTTGGTCGTCGAGCATAATGATGCCCCGTGAATCACAACGCGTTCGGGGGCATAACATTCCCCTCCTCATCAAGCACCAACTTGTCCCCAAGGTGGAAGTCTGGAAACAAGTCACGAAACTCTAGCAGATCAACCCAGATATTGTGTGCAGTCGTCAAGTTCTTCCATTTGACCATGATCTCAGGACGGTATTCAGTGCCCCGCTTTTTCCACTTGGTCAGCAATATTTCCTCCGGAGAGGTCGCAGTTCCCCCGTTGTAGTAGCTTCAGGTAATAGAGGGTTCTCCTGAACTGCGTCGCCAATCTTCTTTTTGAGTAGGGATACATGAATGGTCGGGTGAATACGGGAGCCTTCCGGAAGCGCTAAAGTGTAGGCCACCGGTCCTACCCGCTGAGTAAAGCGGAACGACCCGTAGTACCGTGGTGCCAACTTCTGATTTGCCCTGCGGGAGACGGAGAGCTGTCGGTAAGGTTGGAGTTTGAGGAATACCTCGTCTCCGACCTCGAACTCCCGCTCTTTCCGATGTTTGTCTGCCTGTACTTTCATCCTGTCCTGAGCCGCTCTGAGGTTGTCACGTAGGAGGGCCAATGTGCGGTCCCGATGCGCAGTGTTCGGTCGACCGCTGGAAGAGCTGTGCTGTCTGGCTCGTAAGAACCCAAGGATGGCGGAGGGAGGCCATAGACGACCACAAACGGGGTAAGCTTGCTGGCTGTATGATAAGAGGTGTTGTAGCAGTACTCCGTCCAATGTAACCAGCGGGTCCAAGTGCGTGGCTCGTCCATCACGAAGCATCGGAGATATGTCTCCACCCCTCGATTGAGAACCTCCGTCTGGGGATGGTTGGCCATGCTCAGGCGCAATCGCGTACCTTGTAATCGAAATAGCTCCCACCAGAAGTTGCTGACGAACACCGGATCGAGATCCGAAATGATAGATCGGGGCATGCCATGCAGTCGAACAATCTCTCGGGCAAAAAGATCGGCTACCAATTCCCCGGTGTAGGGGTAGCTCATGGCGAGGAAGTGCCCGTATTTCGAGAGTTTGTCGACCACGACCAAGATGACAGACTTGCCTTGTGATTTGGGTAGGCCGTCTATGAAGTCCATGGAGATCATGTCCCAGATATGGTGCTGAATTTCCAGCGGAGTAAGCAATCCCGCTGGGGAGGTTGTTTCGTATTTCTGTCGTTGGCAAACTTCACACTGCTGCACAAACTGTTGTACGCCACGGCGTAAGCCTTTCCAAAAGACATTCGCCCTCAGCCGTTGGAGAGTTCGAAGCACGCCTGCATGTCCCCCCATCGGAGAAGAATGGAACTCCTGCATCATAACTGTCTTCCAGGCTGAGGTAGGTGTGAGGACTACTCGGCCCTGGTAATAAAGGTGCCCTCCCTGTAACTGGTACCCCGGTGTGGTCGTTTGCCCATGTCGTAGTGCATCCACGATGATCCGGAGCTCGGGATCCTGTTGTACCTCCTCTTGTATGTTGTCGAGGGAGTCGATCAAGGGACCCAAAATGTGAGAGTGAGCTCTCTGGGAGTCGTGATAGAGCATCTGCGGCCACGTTCTCCTTCCCTTGCTTGTAGATGATCTCATAATCATAGCCCAACAACTTGGTCACCCACTTCTGCTGAAGAGGGGAGGCTAACCGTTGCTCCAGGAAGTGTTTCAAACTCTGATGGTCAGTGCGGACCTTGAAATAGTGTCCCAGCAAGTACGGCCTCCATAAGGCCACCGTGTGTATGATGGCTAGCATCTCCTTCTCATATGTGGACAATCCCAGGGTCCTTGGGGCTAGTGCCTTGCTGAAATAGGCCAGGGGTCTCCCTTCCTGCATCAAGATTGCGCCAATGCCTACCCCGGACGCATAAGTCTCTAACTCAAACTCCTTGCTGAAATTCGGTAGAGCCAGGACCGGCGTAGTCGCCATGGCCCGTTTGAGAGCCTGAAAAGCCGCCTCGGAGTCCTCCTGCCACGCGAAGGCTTCCTTCTGTAAGAGCTGAGTGAGCGGTCTCGCAATCTTGCTGTAGTCCTTCACAAACTGACGATAGTAGCCCGTGAGACCTAGGAATCCCCGCAAAGCCCGGACCGTCGTAGGGCGGGGCTAAGTTATCATGCACTCGATTTTGTGTGGGTCGGCCCGAACTCCCTGTGCCGAAACCAGATGGCCCTGATACTCGACCTCTGCTTGGCCGAAAGAGCACTTGGACTGCTTGGCGTATAGCTGGCGCTAGCGCAATATGGCGAGGACTTGCTTCACATGTTCGAGATGCTCCTCCCAACTGCTACTGTAGATCAGGATGTCATCGAAAAAGATCAACACGGAATGACGTAGAAGTGGTCGAAAGATCTCGTTCATCACGGCCTGAAATGTTGAAGGGGCGTTGGATAGCCCGAAAGGCATCACGAGAAACTCGTAATGTCCATCATGGGTCCTGAAAGCAGTCTTATGGATGTCCTCCTGCATCCGAATCTGATGGTAGCCGGAACACAGGTCCAGCTTGGTGAATAGGCACGCTCCGTGTAGCTTATCTAACAGTTCCTCAATCATGGGAATAGGAAATTTGTCCTTGATTGTAGAATTATTCAGGCCTCGGTAATCAACGGAGAATCTCCAAGAGTCGTCTTTCTTCTTTACTAGAATGATGAGCGAAGAGAAGGAACTGGTACTGGGACGGATGATCCCTGATGTAAGCATCTCTCTAACGCTGCACTCGATCTCCGCCTTCTGTATGTGCGGGTAGCGGTACGGTCTGATGTTGGTGGGCTATGACCCCTCCTTGAGCTGAATCGCGTGGTCTCAGAACCTCGGCGGGGGAAGTGCGTGCGACTCCTGGAAAACATCTTCGTACTGGGCCAACACGGGACGTATCTGCTCCGGAACCTCTGAGGGAATATGAGTGGGAGATTCTAGTCCCATGATCATCGCCATCGAGCTTCCCTGTTCACCCAGACGTTCCAAACTCTTGACCGAGATCTCCTTTAGCGGGGATAATTTGATATCGTGAAGACAACAATCCTTTCCAAGCTGTGTGAACTCCATGGTCATCTGGTCCCAGTCGAAGGTGACTCTCCTCAGCTGTCTCAGCCACTGGACTCCTAGTACCATATCAGATCCCCGGATGGGCAGGAGGTAGACGTCGGTGCGGCAAGTATACCCCTGTATCCGCAGTTCTACTCCCCTCATCACCCCTTCACACCTCAGTTTGCTCCCATCTGGTACCATGACCTGGAAAGCGGCACCCCGATATACCGCGTGTCCCACCTTCATGGCCATGATTGGGTTGATGAAGTTGTGGGTGTTCCCACTATCAATCAGAATTGTAACCCGCTCCTTGGTCACTTTCCCCGCTATGCGCATAGTGAGGGGGGCCATACACCCTTCCATTGCCTGTATGGATACCCCGAATTCTGTCAGGTCCAAATCTTCCTCTAGTTCCACCACAGCGGTTTCTTCGTCCTCTTCCTCTTCTCGCAGCAGGAAAACCTGGATCTTCTGGAACTTGTGCCCTGGACCATACTTCTTATCACAATTGAAACACAAGCCTTTCTCCTTCCTTGCCTGTAGCTCGGGCCATGTCAGTCACGTCACCGTCGGTCGGCCGATCGTCGACGGGTCTCTCCTAGCTGGTGTGGGGGTCGTAGCATTTCTACCCGTGGTGCGGTTCCTCTGTCAGTTGAAGCGCTCCTCCTGTATCCATGCCAGACTGATGGCGTGACTCAAGCTGCGGGGCATATAGACATGGACCTCGTCCCTCAGATGATCCTTAAGACCAGAGACGAAACAACTCAGCAGTGTTTTCTCCTCCCATCGGACCCTGTTGGCCAACCTCTCAAACTCCGTGCGGTATTCCATCACTGTTCCCTTCTGTCGTAGCTTCTGCAGCACGACCTCGACGTCCAGGGGGCCAAATCGGGCGGCAAAAGCCTCCACAAACTCCGTCCACAGCGCATAGTCGCGGCCTCTCAGAAACCGCTTTGTCCACTGGTAGGCGTCGTCCTCCAGGTGGAAGGACGCAAGTTGCACCCATTGTTCCTCGGGGATTTCCTGGTAGTTGAAGAATAGTTCGGCTTTCTGCACCCACTTTAAAGCATCCCCTCCTCTGAATTTGGGAAAATTCATGTGGGTCCTCTTGGGTGGCATATACGCCCTCTGATTCGCCTGCCCGTATCCCCCTGGTTCCTGGTCGTACCCTCCCAGCCTCCATTGCTCTATAGGGTGATCTGGTGGTCCTTGGGGTCCCTGAAAATACGTGCCGCCTTGTTGAGTAGTTGCTGGAGGTCGTTCGTACCCTTGGTTTCCGTTGCCGTAGCCTCGAGGTGGTCCGAAGGCATGTGGAAGCGGTAGGAGTCCAGCGACACCTCTAATCGGAGCGCCCGACGCTCCGTTAGGTTGAAAACACCCCCTGTATGCTCTGGAGGTCGCCAATTAGGCGTAAAACCCGCCCCGGTCCCGTTCCAGGCCGTCTGTGCCGTTCCAGGGCGGACGACCCAGCCAGGGCTTCCGCCGGTCTCCACGCCCCTGGACGGCCTCCTCCGGCCCCCTCCACCCACCGACGCTTGCTCCCACCTCCGGCGACTGAATCGAAGTCTCCCCGCTCCTCCCCACCTGATTTCCGGCGGATCTGGACAGATCGGTCCCCATCCGGCCGCTCGACGGTCTGTCCGTCGCGTGAATCGGCACAATCTGCTGTTGCCGGTTATACTCCCCCATACCGTGTGGTATCGGCTGGTGATGTGAATCCTCGGCCTCCGATCCGTCGTTGGCCGTCGCTTTGCCTTTCAGATTTTGTGCAAGGAGGGCTTTGATCTCCTCCATGCGAGCGTCCAAGCGTTCTTCCAATTGTTTCGTGGATGTTGTCATCCTTTCTTCCATAGCCGCCACTGAATCCGTCAACCATACGCAGTTTTCCTTTAGGGTTGGCAAGCGTGTGATTTCTGCGTCCGAGCGCGTGGTCACCATGGTCGCAGGATAGTGCTCTGATACCAAATGTTATGAATACGGAAGGAAGAGAGCGAGATAGAGAGGGATCTAGAGAAGGAGAGATTAGGGTTAGGGTTGAGAGGGAGGAGGGAAGAATACCTGAATAATATTGAACATGCCCATCCAAGAGAGTCCTAGGATTATAAATACCCGGGACTAGAGGGGCCGGTCGGCCCCCTCAATATGGGCTGAACCGTGTGGTTCAGCCCCGCAGCCTTCCTTTTAGTGATTGGGGGCTGAATCGGTTGGTTCAGCCCCGTTGCTCCTTGAGGCCTCCTTTGGTCGTCGAGCATATTGATTCCCCGTGAATCGCAACGCGTTCAGGGGCTTAACACAAAACTATAACTAATTGGAAGTTATCAAAACTAAAACAGACCTTTCCGTGGGGTGTGTGGGTTTTAATGATTCTAGATGCATTAACAAGACATACTGCAACTACATCAATGTTCTTCTAATGTTCACAATTCTTTCAAATTGATATCACTAAAGTTGATACATTAAAACTTGTCAATATGATATTGCCATTTTATTGTATATAAAAGTTCTCATTGATTAAGGACAGATTTCAGATATCAACTTTTGCAACCAAGCTTGGTGTCAGGAATATTGCGCTTCTTGGTTCTGGACTATTGCTGGCAAACTATGCCAGTGCGATTGTCATTGCACTTTATATGCCTCAGGTGATTCTAACTATATTTGCTGGAGTAATTTGATATTTTTTTTTTCTGAATTCTTATACTCTCCAACTTATTATTAATAACGGATTTTTTTCTAAGAATCTCTAGATTGTAGAGCAATTATTTTTCAAATTACCATTTTTCTCATTGATTTTTTTCTTATTGCTGAAATATACATCTTTTCTATGCAGGATTTCAGACGCAGCATAATGATATCTGCACATGGTATCTTAGCACTAGGCTTGATTTTCCAGGTTATTTTTCTGGACCATTATATGAATTTATGGTTTTTACTTGTAATTCTTATGCTGGAATCTGTTTTTAGTGTACACTTGGTTTCCTACCTTGTTATTTCTTGTTGCATGCATTGTCTGTCCTTGTGATTTCACTGAGCAATTACACAGTAGATTTCTACTGTGGCAAGCGCCGATCGCCCGTTGATTGGCACTGTAGATAATATACTGATTTCACTATAGATGAGCTGACACTTTATTGTAGCTTGGGCTGCTAACTTCACTATAGCTACTGGACAATTTCTCCATAGCTTGGGTGATTTACATGTGTACTTTACTGTAATTGGATAACTTTAATAGAGTACTGTAGCATAATTCTTCCTTTAGATGTCCAAAAACTCAGCACTGTCTACTGAAGATATAATCTTGCTTTATCATCAATTATAAATGGTTTTGTACCATCGAATCATCAAAGATTTTCCCAACATAGTCAACGTCGGAGTAGGCTATTGAAAAGTAGGATGATAAATAATATCCTGTCTAGGAGCGTGCTTGGATGCGAAGAATAAGCTCAATTTCTTGTAGATGCATGACTCATGTAATATCCATAAAATGAGCAACGATACCAACAACAAATGATATGTATGTAAGCGTGACAGTCAAATAAATCAACTTCCTAATTAAAGCAGAGGCAATCAAAGATAGCTTCACATTTTTACCCATGGGTCTATCAGTAGGTTTACATCCGAAATAATTTTCATCTTGGAAGAAGTGGAATAGAACTCACATTTACTCGGTTGCCCTAATCCGGGCTAGAAATACATATATATAGAATCCTACAGCACGTGACATCACGTGGATACAAATATGCGCGAATATAAAATAACGTGTATATTCAACTCTCCCCCTCAAGTTGGGAATATATATTGATCATTCCCAACTTGTCAGTATTGTGCTGGAAGTTGTCACTGCTTAATCCCTTGGTGAAAACATCAGCTAGTTGATCGTATGAGCTCACAAAAGGAGTGCAGATGTTCCCCTTGTCAAGATGATCTTTAATAAAATGTCTGTCAACTTCAACATGTTTTGTTCTGTCATGTTGTATAGGATTGTGCGCGATACTGATGGCTGCCTTGTTGTCGCAGTAGACAGTAACTAGTTTGTTCACCAGGAGGCCCATATCTTGAAGAATAGTCTTCAACCACAATCCCTCACACACTCCTTGTGCCATAGCCCTATATTTTGCTTCAGCACTTGAGCGAGCAACAACATTCTGCTTCTTTCTCTTCCATGAAACCAGGTTCCCTCCCACAAACGAGCAATATCAAGTGGTAGACTTTCTATCATCTTGACTACCGGCCCAATCAGCATCTGTAAACACTTCAATTTCCAATGCTTGGTTAGCTTTGAACAGAATCCCTCGTCCTGGTGTCTTCTTGAGGTATCGCAATACTCTGACTGCAGCCTGCTGATGGCGGACTGAGGGAGAGTGCATAAATCTGTAATATCAGGGCAAGTATGAGATAAATATATGAGCCTGCCAACCAAACGTTGGTATTTCGAAGCATTAACTTTCTCCCCACTAATATCCACATCAAACTTGTGATTAGCTTCAATTGGAGTATCCATGGGAGCACACACTAGCATCCCAGTCTCATCCATAAGGTCAAGGGTATACTTCCTCTGAGAGATGAAGATCCCTCGTTGAGACCTCACTACTTCAATTCCCAAGAAGTATTTCAGCCTCCCAAGATCCTTGACTTCAAATTCCTTGCCCAGTTATTTCTTCAAGTGAATAATCTCCTCTAGGTCATCACCAATAATGATGATGTCATCCACATATACAATAAGAATAGAAACCTGCACTCCTCTCCTCTTGATAAAGAAAGTATGATCAGCTTGTCCTTGAGTGTAGCCAAGTTGAAGCATGGTCTTGTTAAAACGCCCAAACCACGCTCTCGGAGACTGTTTCAGGCCATACAGGGATTTCTGCAGATGACACACCTTCCCATTGGATCCTTCGGTAACGAAGCCCGGGGGGATATTCATGCAGACCTCTTCTTCCAGATCACCATGTAAGAACACATTCTTGACATCGAGTTGCTGTAGCTCCCATCCACGACTAGCAGCACAAGAGAGAAGCACACGAATTGAGTTCATCTTAGCAACATGGGCAAAGGTCTCTTGGTAGTCAATGCCTTGAGCCTGGGTATACCCTTGAGCCACCAAGCGAGCTTTGTACCGCTCCACCACCTCATCTTGATTATGTTTAACCGTGGAGATCCACCGGGACCCAACCGTTCGCTTCCCAGGAGGAAGACTAGTCAACCGCCATGTTTCATTTTTTTCCAAGGTACACAATTCCTCCTTCATCGTCTGTTTCCACTCAGGAATCTGGACAGCCTCCTGCCATGTCTTAAGAATCATAATAGATGAAAGAGATGAGATAAATGCATTATGGGCATGAGAGAGGTGAGTATAACAAATATAGTTGGCAATGAGGTGTTTGGTGCCACCCCTTTTACCAATAAGACGAGCAAGAGGAACATGGAGGTCATCATCTGAATCTGGAGCGGAAACAGTCACTGGCACTGGCGAAACATCCACAGTCTGCACTTGCTCAACAGTCCTGGGACGACGGGAGTATGTATGTAATATAGGAGCGGAGATGGAAGGAACAGGAGCAGTAGATGGACTATGGGAAGGAGAAACATGAGGGGTGACAACAATCAGAAGAAGAGAGGTGATGGTCTCGTCACCGTGACTACTCGTCTCCCCCTGACGATGACCAAAGTACGACTCCCCCTCACGAAATGTAACATCAACAGTGCAATAGTAGCGACGAGTGGGAGGGCGATAACACCGATACCCTTTGGTAGTAGGAGAGTACCCAACAAAAACACATCGGAGGGAACGCGCATCCAGTTTATCCCGATGCGGGGTATGAACGTGGACAAAACAGACAGAGCCAAAGATACGAGGGGAAAGATGAGAGTTGTGGACGATGTGGTTCTTGGCAAGACGGGAGACAGGCGTATCATAGGAGAGGGTGCGAGACGGAAGACGGTTAATGAGATGAACAGCCGTGAGAACGACATCACCCCAGTAGGATTTGGGAAGGTGCATAGCAAGGAGTAAACACCGAGCCACCTCCAGCAAGTGTCTGTTTTTCCGTTCGGCGACCCCACTTTGAGCGGAAGTGTGGACACATGTAGTTTGATGTATAATGCCATGATCGGCAAGATGGACTCCAAACGCGCCCCGATTATCATATTCCCCACCATTATCACTACGAAACACATGAATTGTACCGCCAGACTGTTGTGTTACCATTTTATGAAAGGACTGAAAAGAAGAAAACACGTCACTTTTCTTTTTGAGTAAATAAAGCCACGTAGTGCGAGAGTGACAATCGATAAATGTAACAAATCATTTATAGCCAGATAAAGATAACACCGGGGAAGGACCCCCTACATCAGAATGAATAACATCAAATGGAAATAAACTAGGAACAGACAGATGACTAATACTCTGACGAACATGTTTAGATTATTCACATGAGTCACAGGAGAATGATTGAATTAAACGACAAAAAACAGGAAACAACTTAGTAAGATATAAAGCAGAAGGGTGGCCAAGGCGCTGATGCCAGCGCTGGATATCATGAAGAGTCGGAGATCTGGTGGATGAAAGAGCACTGGGAGAGGTCTGGTCCAGCAAGTACAGTCCGCCAATGTTCCTACCACTGCCAAGCGTCCGCCTCGTCTCCAGATCCTGAAACATACAAGCATCCGGAAAAAAGATTACAGAGCAGTTTAACGAGGTAGTCAAGTGACAAATGGAAAGCAAATTGCGAGAAAATGACGGGATATGCAAGACCGAGGACAGTGATAGATCGGGAGAACAAGCAACAGTTCCTTTACCAGCGATGACAGAGAGAGCCATTATCAGCAATAACCTTATCCCGACCAGAAAGAGGAGTTAGGAGGTAAAACCTGAGGCAGAACCAGTCATGTGGTCTGTCGCACCCGAGTCGATAATCCACTCGGAAGGTGATGAAGACACGGCATGAGCACTCCACAGACCTGAAGTAGCAACAACAACATGAGATCCAACAGTAGTAGAGTCGGTCTGGGAGCACAACATACGACGAAAAGCTTCTAACTCGACAGCAGACAGGCCGCCAGAATGTCCTCCACAACTTCAGTAGAGTGCCCAGAATACTGAGTTTGATCACCAGATTTACGACCACCACCACGGTACCCACCTCTACCACGTGCACTAGAACCCCGACCAGTAGGGGCAAGGTTGATAGTTTATGTAGGATGTAGTCTTAAACACCTAGAGGTGGGGGGGGTGAATAGGTTTCTTTTATTTAGGCTTAGTGTTTTCTGATTTTAGGTTAGTAAATTATCAAGCACACAGAAAACACACAAGCATTTATAGAGGTTCCTCAAGACAGGGTGTCTTGAGTAGTCCTCTTTCCCCCTTCACCTTTCTAACAATGAGTTAGATAAGGCCAACTTCTCCAAACTCAGCTCCAAGAGCCTACAACACAGATCCCACAGGATCTCTCAGGTTTTCCCAAACCCTACCTCAGGCACAGCAGCCCTACCTCAGAGGAATCCTCCTCCTACAACTCAGACCACCTCCTGGTCCTACAACCTCAGGCCTAACTGCCTTACAATCTCAGGCCTAACAACCCTACAATCTCAGGCCTAACAACCCTACAATCTCAGGCCTAACATCCCTACAAATTCAGGCAATAAAGCCCTACAGACTCAGAATCCAAAGGTTCCTACAGATGATATAATAAGGATTACAAATAGAAGGAAGAAGAGGTCAAGCCTTGTTCTTCTTCTTCTTCTTATCAGTTGCTGTTGCAGACTTGAACCAGGGAGGAGAAGTGCAGCTCCAACTTGATTCTTCTTGATCAGTCCTTCAGATGATGGACTGGATCTACTTGCTAAGCCTTGTTCTTCTTGATCAGCCCTTCAGATGAAGGATTGGATCTACTTGCTCTATCTTGAGATGAATCAAGATGAGCTATCTCTTTTCTCCTTGCAGCCTTGTGTTAGCTCAGTTTTTGGCTGCCGACAATGGAGCAGTAATGTTCTGCTTGCTTGCGTGCTTGAGAGATAGATGAGTAGCAAAAAGCCCTTTGTTAAACCCTAACTTATTCCTTTTATACATCACTGACCCCCAACGGCTCTTAGCTGTCCTCCTGACAGGTATGAGAGTGATTGGTGGTCCCCAATACGCATTTCTGCAGCTTGCCCCAAAAGCAGAACCCGCCAGATCACGTTTGAACTGTCTCAGCGGTTGGGCTGAGATGGTCAGCCGTCTCAGCGGTTGCTTCTGTCCCGTCTCAACGGATCCGCTGAGACAGACAGTTATCTCAGCGGTTTCTTCTATCTGCAGCTCAGCTTGCCCAGATGCCTTCTCAGCGGCTCCTGGTCTTGTCTCAGCGGTTCAGCTGTGACAGAGAGCTTGTCTCAGCTGATCATACATTACATACACCATGGTGTGCCCTTGTCCTGCATACTTATGAGATAGAAATAGGGTTTATCAAATACAACTTGTACTTAGCATTGATTGTGAGGACTCTTCAAATCAAGGGAACATTGAGGGTCATTTTCCCAACAAAGGTGCGGGTGGAGACGAAAGCAAGAGTCTTTGGTATGATCTTTCTTCCCACAATGGCTGCAAATAGGGGGGAACCGCGAGAAATCCCAGCAAGCGCAGAATGATCAGTAGCGGGACCAAGAGTGCGACGATGATTCTCATCACTGAGGAGCATGCTGAAGGCCTCCCGAAGAGAGGGTAGAGGCTCACGATGAAGGACATGCAAGCGAACATCGTCAAACTCCATGTTGAGGCCCATAAGGAAGACGTGAACCCGAAATCGATCTTTCTCTTTCTGAAGGGCCTGCGCATCAGCAGGACAAGTAGCAGTAAAGACGTTGAAGAAATCCAGCTCCTGAGAAATACACTCAAACTCAGAATAGTAGGCAGAAACGGTCATAGTACCCTACTTCAGCTCCAGAACACGGCGAGTGAGCTCATACACCTGCATCGAACTGCCGGCCTGAGAGTAGGTATCACGAGCCCGGGTCCAAATATCATATGCGGAGTCCAACAACATATAACTGCGGTACACCTGAGGGGACATCGAGTGAAGTAACCACGAGACAACCAAAGAATTGTCCGCATCCCATTTTCTCCATGAGGGATCGGTACGTGGTGGCTCAATAGTGGTACCATCAATATGTCCGTATAGCTGGTGACTGCGAATAGCTTGTTGGGCTGCCCTGGACCATTCCAGATAATTCGTGCCATCCAAGACAACAATGGTAATCTTCAACGAGCCAGACTGGCCATGACTCCGAGGAGTATCGGCAGAGGTACCGGAGAGAACACCGGAGCCAGACTGGCCATGACTCCGAGGAGGATCGACAGAGATACCTGAAAGAACACCGGCTGGGGAAACAACGGAGGTATTGGATGGATCACCCATCGGAGAGACAACGGTCTCTCAAATCAGACGAAACCACATCCTACGGGTGTCTCTTAGATGATGCCGCCAGAGAAAACATCGAAGGATGTGAGTGCGAGGTCTCCGACAGTCCCCATGGAGGACAAAACGGCCGGAGACACGGGGGCCGCCCGGAAGACCGGGTGGAGAAAAAAACGCCGAAAAGGAGAAGAAGCGGAAAGAGGCGCGGCGGGCGAGCGAGCGGAAGAGGCTGGAGCGACGATGCCTAGGCCACGAGCTAGGCGGGAGACGGGGCGGGCTTGCGCTGATGCCTAGTCCACGACGGATCGGGAGACGGAAGCGATGCGCGGGAGCGGGCTGACGGGCGAGCGGCGAATCGGGAGCGCACGGGAGCGGCATCGGGCGGGCGCGGCTAGCTCTGATGCCAAGTGGAATAGAACTCACATTTACTCGGTTGCCCTAATCCGGGCTAGAAATACATATATATAGAATCCTACAACACGTGACATATCACGTGGATACAAATATGCACGAATATAAAATAAAGTGTATATTCAACTGAAGATTCATACAATACGTTTTTGAGAGAGAGGAGTGAAACACTACGAGATGCGACTCAATTGACAAAAAATAGCGAAGGAGACCAAAATATTGTCTAAAAATGCTTGCCTAAAGTATTTTTTCACTTTTAAAATCCCTCTCAACATTGTCGCCCATAATAATGATATCTTCTACATACACAAGAATAATCATCGTGTCCTTGCAATAATGAAAAAGGGAGTAGTTAAACTGGGTACATTGAAACCATAGCTTGAACGACTTGGCTAAACTTTTCAAGCCAAGCTCGTGGAGACTACCTTAGGCCATATAGAGATTTTTGCGTATGACAGACAAGAGTGTCCTTTGTTGTCTCATAGCTATGTGGTTTCCACATGTATACTATCCCAGACAGAATACCATTAAAGAGGCATTTTTAATATCAAGCTGATGAAACTTTCGACAATGGTGGACGACAAGAACTTAATACTTCAGTAATGTTTAACTTCACATCAAGAGAGAAAGCCACCTCATAATTAATACTTCGCTTCTTAGTAAAGTCGGGGGTCCACTAGACATGCCTTATGGTATTCAACTGAATTATCAGCTCGTGTCTAATTGAGAACACCCAGCAACAACAACCAACCCCAAAGTGGACAAAGGACAAGGGAATTAGATTTCAGTTACGATTGCCCATAGGGCTTACATATCTTCATCCGACATGGGACGCTACCACGGATGTTGTAGTGTCTCAAGAATAGAGGAGGGAGTAGTAACCACAAAGAGAGAACTGACAAATATGTGAAGCATGGGAGGGAAGGAATAAAAAGATTCACAATTCGACAAAGGGTGAGCAATGCATGCGTGCTTACCTATGCGAAGAGCAATATGATGATCCTATGGCACAAGAGTTAATAGACAGCCTGGATTACAAACTCTACGAAAATAAAGTATTTTTATAAAAGATCAATGCTTTTGGTGTTGATATGAGAGATGAAATAGGAAGATATGTGGGCTCAGATGTCACAGTGGATGCTGATGGAGATTGAACATTATGAGTAGAAGATAAATAATGGGGATCAGACGGAATCGAAGACTGTCATCACTTATGTATTATTTTTTAAATGTTTACGTACTTTTTAATTCTTTTTGAGTGATGATTTCAGAATAAAGTTAAAATACCCAATCGGGCGATCCTTAGTTATTAAAGGCTCAAGGCGCAAAAGGGTCTTGGAGCCTAGACACTAAATCCTATAGTTAAAATAAACAACATCAAACATCAGTTCATCTTCTTGATCAGACTCTTTATCTATTTTACCCATTAATTATTCATTACTATCATTTATATCTCTTAAAAAATAGAATTAATGTGGTCACTTGCATGATATCTAAATTTCAATGCTCGATTGTGTATCACAAACACTAAATCATGAAAAAATTATTGAGTTTTTACATTATATCTCACCCAGAAATCTCACCTCAGGTGCCCTTTTATGCTTCAAAAGGTGCACGAAGGCTCAAACCTCTGAGCCTAACGAACCTTAGGAGTGCCTTTAACAACATAGAGGCGATCTGAATCATTGTATGCATTTGACATGATCTCATTTCCCCCCTTTATTTATACTCACAAGTTAGGAGGATTGAAGGATTGATGCTTGGCTTCCAAGAAAGGAGCCATCGATTACAAATATCAGTCGGAGGCCATGATCTCACAAGGATGCGTCAAAGCCTCTTCCTGCCCCCGCCATTGCACCTGTATCTCTTGGCCGATTTTCATTCCTCTTCCTTTCCCTTAAACGGGCCTTCCCCAACCCTTCATATCACAGGCCCATCCTCCCGATTCATCCTAATTTTTTGCCACAAATCACGAGGACTTCTCGTGCCTAACTCCACGAGACTGGTTCCTCCTTGTCCTTGAAGTACCTCTCTAAAGAGAGTTCCTAAAACCTAATAGAAGCTAAAGATAAAACCTAAGACCCACTAGTCACTTCCTTATATAGAAAATGAGATTCATTTGCATATTACCAAAATACCCAGCATGAATTAAAATACATAAATGATAATATAAAATGCTTCCAATTTTCATCGTTGCGTGTGCGTATTAGTTAGTTGAGTATTTTCCTTGACATTTGCATTAGTTGGTTTGCATTTGACCAGAAAGGCTCCCGTTGGGAACAATTAAGAAATTGAATTTCAGGCTCCTTGAACTAACAATGATGAAGGGACGTGGGGAATGATACTTTCCGCGAGGAACCGAGCTCAACTCACAAATGTCAACCCTAAGAGTGAGTTCACAAATGTCAACCCTAAGAGGGACGATTAGCAGAGGATACGGATAGGATGAGTTTTAGAATTAGATTTTTGCTTTCTTTCCATGACTACCCATACTTAAGTAGTGAGAGAAATGTTCAAAATATTATAATTACGTTACGTAACATCATGGCTAACTACGACCCATTGTCGGTGACGATCGCTAGGGGGATCCCGAACCTGCAGACAATCTCTCCCCAAATAAAGTTCTTCACTATCTGCAACGTTGTCTTAGCTAGGGCCTTAGCTTCAATCCACTTTGAGAAGAAGTCTATCATCACCAGAATGAACTTCCTCTGCCAATTTCCTGGGGAAAGGAACCGATCAAATCCATTCCCCAAATAACGAATGGCCAGTGGGCAGTGATCGAATGAAGCTGCTGGGCCGGCTGCGACTGGAGAGGAGCGAAGAGCTGACACTTCCGTCACTTCTTTGAGAATGACTCGACATCCTTCCTGATAGTTGAACAGAAATAGCTCTGCCGCAAGATTCTTTGCTCCAGAGTACGAGTCCTATAGTGACTTCCAAACTCCCCGGAATGGATTTCTTCGAGTACTCGCGGAACTTCGGACTCCGATACACATCTGGCTAAGGGCCCGAGATGGTCTTTCGGTACAACTCCCCATCGTGGAGCAAGTAATAGGCCACTTTGTACCGGAGCTTCCTCTTATCTTCCACCTTCGTTGTAAATTGTCCGGTAGAGAGAAACGCCACAAATGGATCTAACCAAGAAGTGTGATGCTTGATTTCTATCATTTCTCCCTCTTCGATGGACAATCGTAGCAATTCAGTGATTGTGCCCCTGGCTCTTGGGCCGTATTTGGCTAGTCGATCGACTGCAAATTTTTTTCTCTCGATACATGTTGAACGAAGAACGATCTGAATGTTCCCATCAACCCTTTTACCTTTACAAGATAGCATTGCAAAACGTTATCTCGTACTTTGAACTCTCAACGAATCTGGGATGCGACCACCATTGAGTCTGTGTACGCCAAAAGATCTTGGACTCCTAACTCCTTGGCCAGACACAACCCTACTACTATCGCTTCATAGTTCGCTTGCTAGATCCTCGTTCCTTGCGGGCTTACTAGCACGATGCCCACACCCACACCCACAAAATTTTTGCCTAAGGTTCGGTCAACGAACATCTTCCATGACACCAAATTAGAGTGAACCCCTCCTTCCTCTGCTTCCACCGAGAGTCAGCCAAGAAATCCGCCATTGTTTGCTCTTTGATTGTAACACTAGGCAAGAAGGTAATATCGAGTTTGCTAAGCTCCACCGACCACATTATCAACCTTCCCGAATGCTCCACCCCATCCATGATGCTTCGAAGAGGATGGTCTGTCACAATGCGGATGGAGTGTGCCTGAAAATCTTGTCTGAGCTTTCGTGCTGTGATGACTAAGGCGAAGGCCAGCTCTCGAAAATCGGATACCGCTTCTGCCTTTCAGAGCACTTTGCTCACATAGTATAATGGAAGCCGCCCCTTCCCTTCTTCTCTCACCAGAACTGAACTCACTGCTTCCGCCCCCACACCTAGATAGAGGAAAATATCTTCCCCTTCCTTCGGCCCTTGAAGTAGTGGTGCTTGCATCAGTTGTCGCTTCAATTTCTCGAATGCCTTCTTGCACTCCCCGTCCATTCAAACTATTGACTACTGCGAAAAGTTTTAAAGAACGGGAAGCACTTTTCTTCCGACTTTGATAAAAAGCAACTCAGGCTGGCTAACCTTCCGGTTAAGTGCTGCACTTCCTTGGTATTTTTTGGTGACACCATCTCCAGGATTGCTTTGATTTTTTCCAGGTTTGGCTCGACTCCATCTGTATTCAGGAGATGTTCTAAGAATTTTCCTCTTCCTGCTTCGAACACACACTTTGCCGGGTTGAGCCTCATCATGAATTTTCGAAGCGTGGCGAAGGTCTCCATCAGATCATCCATATGCTCCCGAATGATCTTGCTCTTTATCAAGAGATCATCCACGTATACTTTCAAGTTCCACCCCTTCTGCTCCTTGAAGACACTATCCATCATCCGCTGATAGTTAGCCTCCACATTTTTCAATCCGAAAGACATCATCTTGTAGCTATAACACCCATCGTTCGTGATAAAGGAGACGTCGTGCCGATCGGGGGGATGCATCCAGATCTGGTGGTATCCTAAAAAGGCATCAAGAAAACTCATAACAGAAAAACCGACAGCTGAATCAATTAGCGCGCCAATTCGAGGCAGGAGGTAACAATCCTTCGGGCAAGCTTTATTGAGCAAAGAAAAATCCACATACATTCTCTAACCCCCTCCGGTCTTTTTGACCATTTCAACATTGGAGACCGAGCCCGGATACTGGATCTCCGAAATAAAACCTGCCTCCAGCAGCTTCTTCACTTCCTCCCTGATGGGCTCAACCAACGCAGTGACTATCACCCTTTTCTTCTGATGGATGGGACGAACCTTAGGGTCGAGATTGAGTTGGTGGCATGCAACCTCGGCATCTCCGCAATGCTCCATGCAAAGACGTTGACGTTCTCCTGGAGACACGCGACCACCTCCATCTTCTCTTCTGTCTTCAGTCCTCTATTGATCTTCAGCATCCCGGACATCTCGCCCATCGTCACCACCTCGCCTTCTTCCACCTCCTCTGCTGCTCCAGACGTGTCATCGCTTCCAGCACCTTGTCTACCTCCTCTGCCTCTTCCATCCAGCCTAAGTTGTTAAAGGCGCGCCTAAGGCTCAAGGCTCACCAAGCTCAGAGGTTTGCGCCTTTGTGCGCCTTATTTGCGCCTTTGGAACATAAAAGACGCACCTGAGTGAGATTTTTTTTGTAATTTTTTTTTTTCAAAAATAAAGAAAAAAATAACATAAGAACTAAATAATTTTTTATTGATTTAGTGTTTGTGAAAGATAATTGTGCGTTGAGACTTAGATATGATGCAAGTGACCACATTGATTCTATATTTTAAGAGATATAAATGATAGTAATGAATGATTAATTAGTAGACTAGATGAAGAATTTGATTGAGAAGCTGAAATGATGTTGATTATTTAAAATGGATGTGATTGCGCCTTGCCTTCGTCAGGCGCGCGCCTGCGCCTTGAGTCTTGCGCCTAGGCTCCAAGACCCATTTGCGCCTTGGTGCGCCTTGCGCCTTTAATAACTAAGCATCCAGCTGACAATCCTTATCTGTAGGCCTCCCGAAGATAGCGTTATAACAGCTCGGCGCATCGACGATGACAAATCGACAATTCTTCGAGGTGCCGCCGAGGGTCACCAACAACTCCACTCCTCCTTCCACCTCTTTCCTTTCTCCTGAGAAACCAAAGAGAGGACCATCCGAGGCCACCACCCCGCTTGCTTCCACTTCCAACGCGTTTAACGCCCTTTTGAATACGACGTTGACCGAGCTCCCATTATCCACCAGAATCTGAGCGACTGTGAAGTCCTCGATCACTTCTTGGATGACCACGACATTATGGAAGAGGTTTTCATTCCCCAACATATCCTCTTCCGAAAAGGTGATATCTTCCAACGGGGGAGGCTCTTGGATGGTCGAAGCGACACTTCGGAGATAGATTGTATGGAAAATTCCCTTTCGGGAAGCTCCCACTACCTCTCCTCCATGGATGACGCTTACTCTCCTACGGCCTCCCAAATCCACCCTGTCTTCACATCTTCTCCGACCCTGAGCTTGAACTGACTCACCTTCCACAAGAGCCGCCTGTCGCTTGTCCTCTCCACCTCCTACTCCTCGTTCTCCAACTCTCCGCCTAGCGTACAAAAACTATGGATATGTTACAGTGGCGTGCCCCTCTACCTGGTGCAGCTCGCAGTATAAGGGGACCAACTCTTGTTGATTTCTCCTGCGCTGATGTCTTTTTTGATACCTATTCCCTTGCCGTGCTATCGCCATCGCCTCTTTAGGAGGGTGCCTATTTTGCCTTTTCCCTCCGGTGTACCTGTCAGGTTGGTTGAAATGGTTCCACCTCTCGGGAGAGAATCGCCTCCCGTGACCCATCTGGCGGGGTCTTCCTGCCAGCCTCCACGACGGTCTATTAATCGGAGCCTGAAACCTCCTCTCCGGCTCACGATTTTCTGGAGCCGCCTAAGGCCTCCTCACCTCCTATCTTCTCGGCTCTTCTTGCTATACTTTCCTCTTGCTACGGTCCACGTTCACCGCACCAAAGTGCTGGTACCAAGAAAATCCCAGTTCCAAATGTTCAGACCAAGGTGTAGCCCAAGTTTACTGATCTCGCGGTCGAACGACACATATCTAACGGCTAGAGCAAGAGAGAGAAAACCAGACTGTCTATAAACACGACTCGAGTGTTGCAGCGTGGAGGTCCCGCCACTTACCCGAAAGTCGAAAAGAACTTCCCCTCCAAAACCAATGGGCTGAGCTAGGTACTAGGAAGACACAAATTGATGAATAGAGAACTTATGGGGGGGGGGGGGGTGTCCAAGGTGTCATTCCTGGCACCACCAGGGTCTTATTTATAGACAAATCCTGGGGGGAGGGGGAGGGTATTGATGCGAAAATATTCTCCCCTACGAAATACCTGACTTGCGACTTGAGAAAGATGCTCGCCCACTCTGCGACTATGGACATCTACTCGTCTATAGCGAAGATCGTAAGTACTCGCCCTCTGGCACCCTTCGTATATGCCTTACTGGTGGCGAGTTTCAAGGGATGCCCGCCTACCTAGCGAGTTCCAAGCGATACTCGCCTCTTGACTTGGGTCGCTCCCAATCTTTGAATTTGTCCTCTTTTGCTTACGTGGCCTAAACGGGCCAACCCTCGACGAATGCGGGTTGCCTGGGGGGAGGGGGGGGAGGGTATTGATGCGAGAATATCCTACCCTACGAAATACCTGACTTGCGACTTGAGAAAAATGCTCGCCCACTCTGTGACTATGTGTAGCTACTCGTCTATAGCGAAGATCGCAAGTACTCTCCCTCTAGCACCCTTCGTATATGCCTTACTGGTGGCGAGTTTCAAGGGATGCCCTCCTACTTAGCGAGTACCAAGCGATACTCGCCTCTTGACTTGGGTCGCTCCCAATCTTTGAATTTGACCTCTTTTGCTTACGTGGCCTAAACGGGCCCACCCTCGTCGAATGCGGATTGTACATGGTCCATTTTGTTCGATGACCTGATGGGGGAACTGAAGAACTTGCGCTAAAAGGGTCAGTGCAACAGGACTTGGAAGAATTTGATGTACTTCTCCATCACAAGCAAATCACAGAGGAACGTGTCGTGAGTTTCTCCTTAGCTGGATTGAAAGACGTGATCGAATACTCGGTGCAGATGTTTCAACCAAAGTCACTATCCGTGGTAGCCTCTCTTGCCTGTCTCCAAGAACACAAGTTGCACCTTCGCCACCATCTGATATGAACCAACGAGGGGACCGACCTTCGGTTGGAGCAGCCACGACAACTCCCGAGGCTCGCCGAGCACACTGCGGGCCTCAGTCCCACCTTCTAGAGGAGGACGACGCTTGATGTCGACCGAGATGGATGACAAGTGTAGCAAAGGGTTGTGTTTTTGGTGCGATGAGAAGTATACCCCGGGCCACCGTTTTTTGGGCCGGAGGTAGTCCTATGCTTTCAAATTAATTCCGGACTTGGAGGATGACAGTCAGCGCATCCATATTCTGGTAGACTCCGGAAGCACACATAACTTCCTGGACAGCGAGGCCGCCATTCGGTTTCAATGCAAACTTATACCGATTCTCATGTTTAATGTGGTCGTGGCCAACGACAAATGCATATCTACCTCGCATAAAGTGGTGGACTTCAAGTGGCGAATGTAAGGTGTTTTATTTACGTCCGACATGCTCGTGTTGCCATTAGGGAGATGCGAAATGGCGCTCGATGTGCAGTGGCTCATCACCTTGAGAGTTGTTCATTGGGATTTATAAACTTGAAGATGAAGTTCACATGCCAGGGAAAGAAAATATTGTTGCGAGGCTCCAAGAGCATGTCAGGGAAGTGGATGAAACGGAAGCACCGTGAAGCCGTGCGAGCAAAACATGGGAAGCTACACATGTTAGCATTATGCGATGTCCAGGAATTAGCACTTCAGGAATCCACTTCCAACCGAACACTACAGGGAGCAGCATAGCCAACCGACCCCTTGGACCCTTCCAAAATGCAGTAACTTCAAGCCTTATTGGGGATTTCCAAGACCTTTTCGTGGAACCTAAAGAGCTACCACCCACCCGGGAGCACGAACAACGCATTGCATTAAAACAGGATGTGGACATCAATTTGTGACCTCATCGGTAGCCACCCCTACAGAAAATAGCGATTGAACATTTGATCAAAGAAATGCTACAAATGGGTATTATTCGACATAGTTTAAGTCCGTATACGTCACCGGTGGTGCTAGTGAGGAAGGTCGACGACACGTGGAGGCTATGTATCGACTACTGTCACCTCAAGAAACACACGGTGAAGGATAAATTTTCGATCCCCATTATCGAAAAGTTGATTGATGAGCTGCACGGTGAGGTCTCTTCTCTAAATTAGACCTTCGGGCGGGAAATCATCAAGTGCAGATGATGGAGGGGGATGTGCATAAGACTTCGTTTCACACCCATTAAGTCCACTACGAATTCTTGGTCATGCCCTTTGGGCTAACCAAGGCACCATCTACATTCCAGAGCTTGATGGACATGATTTTTCAGGACCAACTCCGCAAAATTATCCTGGTATTTTTTGATGACATTCTTGTTTTCAGCTGGTCGTGGGAGGAACACCTAGAGCATTTGCTCTTCACTTTTGGCATATTGCGGTAACACAGACTATTCCTCAAGCAGCCCAAATGTGCATTTGGACTGCAACAAGTCCAATATTTGGGCCATGTAATCTCCAACAAAGGTGTGGAAACCAACCCCATGAAGCTCCGGGCAATGGTGGAGTGGTCTCGATCGGATACGATGAAGAAATTGCATGGATTCCTTGGGTTGACAAGTTATTACAGGCGGTTCATTCAGGGCTATGGGACGATTGCCAAACTACTCATCGATATGCTCCATATCAAGGCATTCAAGTGGACGGCGGCAGCAAACACGACGTTTGTTTAGTTAAAAGAGGCAGTGTCTAGGCTGCCGGTTTTACGCTTACTGGATTTCAACAAATCTTTTGTCATTGAGTTCGACGCATCGGAGATGGGAGTTGGGGTCATACTACTACAGGAAGGGAGACCGATTGCGTATTTCAGCAGGGCATCTGACAAAAGAAATTCAAGTTTCTTGGTCTATGGTAAGGAATTACTTGCGATTGTGATGACCGTGCAACAATGGCGGCATTATTTGTTGGGAAACTCCTTCATTATCAAGATCGACCAACGCTCCTTGAAGTTCTTGTTCGATCAAAAGATAACGACACTAACACAACATAATTATTTGGCCAAACTCCTTGGGTATGACTACACCATCCAATACAAACAAGGGAAAGAAAATCTATTTGCAGATGCTCTCTCGCTGAAGTATGAAGGGGAGACGGTGAAGTTATGTATGTTGGTTACAATCAACTCAAATATTTTACAACTCAAAGAGTCATGGGCAAAAGATCCGGATATCCAACAAGTGATTGCACAAAAAGTGCAGTGCCGTACTAATCAGCCAAAATATGAGAAGGGATGCTGTCGTGAAGGACACCTTGCTGAAATTGTACCACGATGGAGTTGTGGGTGGGCATTCGGGCATCACCTCCACATATCAGCGGTTGAAGATCTTTTATCGAGAAAAAATGAAACTGAAAGTATATGCTTATATCCGGGAGTGCGTGGTGTGCCAACAATGCAATACGGACACGCAAAAATCTATGGGGATGTTACAACCCATATCACTCGAATTTGGCAAGATATCTCCCTCGATTTCGTAGAAGGATTATTCTAGAACAAAGGGAAAACGACGGTTCTTGTCGCAGTCGACCATTTGAGTAAGCAATGTCTCTTCATCTCTCTCTCTCTCTCATTGCTACACCGCTGAGGGCGTGGCTCAATTTTTTTTAGATTCCATCGTGCGGCTACATGGGTTACCGGCCTCGATTGTCATCGATCTCGACACTATCTTCCTCAGTCAATTTTGACAAGAGATATTCCGCAGCCTCCAAGTGCAGTTGAAGCTTTCCACGACGTTCATCCACAAACAGACGGTCAGGCAGAGGTCGTCAACCGTTGCCTTGAGAGCTATCTTCGATGCATGTGCTTTGAACAACTGTGAAGTTGGGCGAGTTGGTTGCCGCTAGCAGAATGGTGGTATAACACGACGTATCTTTGCGCCATAAAAATGACACCATACGAGGTAGTATATGGCCAAGAACCGGCATTAAACTCCCAATACATACCCGATGAGGCAAAAACGGAGGAGGTGGACTGCTCACTTGAGGCAAGGGAACGAGTCATTTCCTTGTTGAAATTCAATTTGGTGCAAACACATAATCGAATGAGGGTATTAGCGGATAAAAAGAGGTGGGAACAGACTTTGGAGGTGGGATCGTGGGCCTATATCCGAATCCACCGTACAAGCAAACAAGTATCTGCTCACATGTGTTTCACAAACTGTCACCAAAGTTTTTTGGTCCCTTCCGAGCGCTGGAACGTATTGGCGCCGTCGCCTACCAGTTGGACCTTCCATTGGATGTAAAGTTTCACAACATGTTTCATAAGTTTCACTTACGTGAGCATCGAGAAGAACTCCCGGAGCAGCAAATTTAGCTACCTTCCACTGTGAATCAGGACAACAACTTGATGGTGGAGCCGCTTACGATACTGAATCGTCTCATAGTCCCTCGCAATGGCCGCGTGGATACTAAAGTGCTCGTGTAATGACTCAATCAACGGGTTCGTGGCGGATGCAACATGGGAGGATCCGTGGGTGTTCCGGAAGCGCTACCCACATTTTGTCATTCCTTGAGGACAAGGATGTTTCGGGGGAGGATGTGTTATTGTGATCCTGTTTTGGCGTCGGGGGTAATTTGTATTTTCCCAGTTAGATATAAGTATAAATAGCTGGATGTGGTTTTAAGATTTTCTCTGTTTTGTTGTGTAGCTAACTGGGAGAACTAGTTTTATCCGCCTGTAACTGTCCGTTCAGAGTTTAGCTCTTAGGCATGGGGCCTTCCTTTAATGAAAGCTTGCATTGTCCTGATTCTTTCTATTGAATATCTTCTGTAAGTTGTTTGGAGTTTTTACTGTTTTATTGGAAGAATCATATAAGGGGGAAGAATCCTCTTTGCTCACATTGTAGGAGGTTTGGTCATCTTGTCGAGCGATGCTTTACGAAGCATCCTCACCTTCGTCCTCAGGCACATGCCAACACTACTGATTTTGAGCTTTCTCCGCCCCATCCCCTGCACCGCCAGAGTCCGGCCGATGGTTCTCTTCGGTAAATATTGTGTCTCTAATCAGTGCTTCCAAGTAATCTATCTCCATTGCCATTTTTTCAGGTAGCGCTCATGTTGCTATGCAGGGTAAGTGACTCATCGACTATGTTGTCATCAATCATATGACTGAGAACTCTCCTATCTTCTCTCATCTCGAGAAGCATAACTAGTTACCAGTAGTATTTGGGGCTGATGACTCTCCTACTCCAGTTTGTGGAACTGGAGTTGTTACTGTCGCCGCTCTTCTCTAGACGACACTTTATGCGTCCCAAATATTCCTTGCAATCTGTTATCTGTCAGTACCCTCTCACGAGTATTACAATGCTCTATGTCGTTTACCCCTACTACATGTTATTTTTAGGACCTTCAATTGAAGAGGAAGAGGATGATTGCTACTGAGACTGTATGCGGCGATCTTTACTTCCGGAACGATCTTCCCATTTTCTCTACATCTGCCGTCTTAACTTCTCTACTGTAGTGGCATCACCGCCTTGGCCATCCGATTATCCTCTGCTATGACTCCTTCATCATCTCCTACCATCTTTACATTCAGACTCCATTTTAGAATGTGAAGCTTGCCAATATGGCTAGCATCATCATATTATTTTCCTTGCCAAATTCCGTAAGAGTTCTATTCGTCTTTTTGGCATTGTGCATTCAGACATTTGGGGTCCTAGTCCCACCAAGCATGTTGGTGGCGAAAGTCTATATTTTGTTACTTTTATTGATGATTTCTATCAATGTACTTGACTGTATCTTTTGAAGGAACGATATGAACCCTTCTATGTTTTTTATAAATTTTATAATGAAATTCACCCTTAGCTTGACTTAACACTAAATTTTTTTCAAACCGATAATGTAAAGGAATACATGAGCCAAAAGTTCTCTTCTTTTTGTACCTCCAATGATATTATTCATCAGACCATTGATGTGCATGCATCCCAACAAAAAAGTGTGGCAGAATGGAAAAATCATCTCTTTGACGTTGCTCGGACACTCTAATCTCAGATGAAGTTTCTCGCTCTTATTAGGGTCATGTGATTCTTATTTTATATTTTCTCATTAATTGTCTTCCTTCTTATACTCTTCAAGACAAGACACTTTTTTTCTCTTCTTCATCCAAATGGTACTCCTTTTTCCCTCACCCCTCGTGTGCTTGACTGTACTGCTTATGTCCACACTCCCACATTTGTTTGGGACAAACCCTCCCTTCACGCCACCAAATATAACTTCGTATGGTACTCACCTACTCAAAAGGGATATCTTTGTTTCCACCCTATCAACAAAATGTCAATATGTCTGTTAATGTCACCTTCTTTGAGCCTACCCTCTATTTCTTCACCGATGGCGGGTCTCTTACTCTGGAGACCCCTCCTCTCACTAATACATCTCCTCCTACCCCTGTTCCATCCTTCCCTATTATTCATGTTACTCCACCAGATATCCCATAACCGACACCAACTCCTGAACATATACCTCTTTCTGTTTTTCCTTATCATAATCATCGACGCCCTGCCCCCCCCCCCCTCTCCTCGCTCCTTTCATTCCAGAGTCCCCGTCGTCAGCTCGCAAGCCAACTCTCTCCTCTACAGACGATCCCTTCACCTCAGCAACCTCGGACGTAAATGTTCACATTGCTCTGTAAGGGGTAAGGGGGAGTACATAACATCTTACTAATGTTGTGTCTTATGCCAAACTCAGCCCTTCATGCAACAAGTTTGCCCGGGCACGCTCTACAACCACCGTACGAACTACATAAATGATTGTTTATCAGGAAAATGGAAAGCAGAAGATGAATACAGAAACTTGACTCTGATTGTTTGTGAGTTAAAGTGGTCGAGAACATTTCAAAACGATTTTAGAGAAACTTGCCATTATTCTCTACTGATGTTTTGTGATAATAAAGCTGTCATTCTACATATCTAAAAATCTAGTGTTCCATGAAAGAACAAAACATATTGAAATTAATTGTCACTTCATCATGGAGGAAGTTATCAAAAAAATGAATATGTACTCTGTTTGTTATGTCAGATAAATACTTTACCGACATTTTCACCAAACCGATTTCTCCATCCTTTTCAGATATTTGCTACAAGTTGAGAATGATCAACATATATACTTCAGCTTAAGGAAGAGTTTTAATGTCCATTTGTAAATTGCCCAAAAGGGGACCATTATACATTTTTTACCTTTTGCTGCATTTAGTCACAGAAGGGGAGCTTTGGCGCACCGGTTGAGGTGTTGCTGTGTGACCTTGAGGTCACGGGTTCGAGTCTTGAAAGCAGCCTCTTGCAAAAATGCAAGGTAAGGTTTGCCTACATTTCACCCTTGTGGCGGGACCCTTCCCCGGACCCTCGCTGCACGGGGATGCTTCGTGCACCGGGCTACCTTTGTTGCATTTAGTCCCACATCTCCATATGTATATTTCTCCACCTCCTATGCTCTATATAAAGAGGGAAGTCCCCATGTAATAAGTTAGTGATTTTGGAATAATAATTATTTTATTCTCACAAATCTCATTTAATGTCAATCTCAAATAATGTAATTTGAGAAAAAATTTCAACATTCAAATTTTTTTCACATTTCTATAAAATTCCTTAATACTTAACTAATTTATCTTTTCTGAACTGATTTTAATAGACACTAGCGGCGGCATAGAGTTCCCCATGCGCAGTGTGCTACAACAACAATATCAAGCCGCCGCTCGATGTTCCCTGTAATATAATAGTGAAAAGCGATTGTGCACTTATGAATGGGGGACGTTAAGTGGTGGCGGGTATATGTCGCAGCCGCACACTATGCATCAAGGAGCCTGTGCATGCAGTGTATATTTCTAATACTCTTTCTTGATTATACTGTTTTTCATTTTATTTTACTAAAGATGGCCCATTGTAACATTTTCTTGCACATAAGCTAATGTTTATCTGATGAGCTCACTTAACTGTTTCTGCTTTTGCCATGTTTATCATAATTCGAATCTATTATGCTTATGATTTCAGGCATGGGTTCTGGAACAAGCAAAGTATACCAAGGTAAAAACAGGCTCTAGTCATAATATTTTTTTTACTGTTGCACTTCATCATCTTTAAGCACACATACTACACTACCACTATAAAATGCAGTGGAGTTTTCTAAAATATACATTATATAGTATGTATTATATGAAGTTTGCTAGCTGCACTGCAACCATAGTATGCTTGTGTATCATAGTTGTTTTGGAACCAGCTGTGGGATAATGATCCTTTTATGTGCTTCGGAAATGTATTCTGAAATCATACAGTTTGTCAATAATGTTAAAATTTTCAGCATTGTCGGTGAGATTATATATATGAAATGTTTAAAGAGGGAGGAAATTCTTAAAAGATGAGGGCCATATGGATAGCTGAATAAGAAAATGCATGATATTCATTCTTAATAGACGTGAAATTGATTATGACCAGTTGATAGTGCTAGAATATAGATTAATATCTAGGTGTGACATCTTCAATGTTAATTGGATCTGGTATATAGATTAATCAGCATATATGAATGTCAACCCCTCCTAGGGACCTTGTAATACCAAGATAATACAAATCCAGCTACCTTAATATGAAAATTCCGCTTATTATTTAATCCTCCAGCCGGCCAACCAACTTAACCAATATAGAATATCAAGATCTTATAAAATAAGAGTAAGAATGGATAATAAGAATGCAATATAACGAAAATTCGCATGGCTGAATTCGAAAATCTAAAGAAGTGAAGTATTTCTTAGGGATTGTTGCAACATCCAATCGAGCAATCTTTATATCCTAATGAAATTATTCCCAAATCTTTTAGAAGAAACTGATATGTTTGCTACGAAGCACCGGTACGGGTACGGGTACGATACGTATCCGGTACGGCGGTATGACAAATTTTAAAAATAAGGATACGGGTACGGCGGAATATGTTGTATTAAATATAATAAATAAATACATATATATATCACAAATACAATTATAAATTCTCAAAACAATAAAACAAGAAGCATAAATAGTCAATTGAAATACAAGATCATAATTAATACATAGAATGAAGTTCTTAGACATAAATTATAAATGTTCATAATCATAGAATGAAGTACGGCCTATCCATCACTCATTTTCTTCATCATCCTCAGTATTGTTGGAGATCAATGCATCTTCAATTTCTGGCTCATCTAAAGACAAGTTGGCAATTGCAAGCATGCCAACTCCATCAAAAGGATTTGCCCAAGCATCTCCTCCTATATCCCACATTTGACTTCTCCCTTTACCGTAGATTTCATTTCTTCTCGAGAGTAGGTGTAGATTACTATGCACATACACCAAATTATCAGCTCGTTGTGGTAGTATTTTATTTCTTCTTAATGAGTGAATGAATAAGTATGTGCTCCAATTTCTTTCACAGCAGGAAGATGAAGAAGGTTGACCTTGAAGCTTCAAAGCAATCTTTTGCAATTTTGGTGCTGAAGTTCCATAGTAACCCCACCAATCTTTGGGCAATAATGAAGCTCTACTCTCCAAACTATCTGGCTCACTAAAAGCTTGACCAAACCCCGTGAACCTAGAGAATTCATTGATTACTATATTCCTCTCCAACACATCAGGAAAATATCTTCTCAAACATTTATTCCTCTCCAAGGAAATCTCCTCATCCGTATTCGGAGCAACCCTATTTGGCCCTCCTTCAAGCCATTCCCGACTATAATACCTACAAATAAAAACACAAAGTAAATAAATAAATCATTATAAATGTTAAGACTGAAATATGCAAAAAAAATTACCTTGGGTTAAGAGAATGAGCCATGCAATGTAGTGGTGTGCAACTTTTGGTCCACCGATCAACGAGGACATCATAAATTGCCTCATAAAGAGGGCAATGATCTTCCAAGTCCGTTAACTTTTCATGTCTATATACTTCAATCTTCATATTCTCGATCATTGAATCCCACATATCATATACCAAATGAAGGTTAGGTTTGTCTGTATCACAAACCCTAAGCATATCATATATGGGTCTTGTTATATCAAGAATTTTCTCAACATCATCCCACCATTTGTCATTATATATGATATTTTTAACTTCCAAGGCCTTTTCAACATCATCAGCTCTATATGTATTCCATTCGGGACATCCAACCATATTAAGCAAACCCATCTTCACAAGTTTAAACCTCTTCAACATCACTATAGTTGAAGCAAATCGGGTTTCCGCAACTGCAAGTAACTTGAGTGAGACAAACGAGTTATACATGTTCAACCTGTATTGATGATTCATTATGAAAGTTCTGATTGATTGAGCTTCATTGGCCACTTGAGTTATCCATCCGCATTGTTCTCTAACCGTTGCACAACGATCTGTATTATTAGCGGCACAAATATTTTTAATGCTAGATTTAGAGTATGCACCACACAAGGTGTTCAAAAAATATGTGAGAATCGTGCCTCCACAATTGCTCCTGCTGCCTTACACACCGGTGCATTATCAGTGATAACCTGAATAACATTTTCGGCACCAACTTCATTAATGACTTCAATCATCAATTTTGTCATATAATGACGATCCTTGTACTCTCCGGATGCATCAACTGCCTTCAAAAAAATAGGACCATCCTCGGAGGCCGCCATAAAATTAATCAAGGGTCTTCTTTGAGCATCTGTCCAACCATCACTAACTAAGCTGATTCCCTTTTGTGGCCAAGTATCTTTAATTGGCTGAATCATTCTAGTGATATTTGATTTCTCTTTTTGCAAGAGTGTAGTTCTTAGAGCATTGTATCCAGGAGGAACAAATCCATCAAGATTATGGTTTGCAACAAATTTATAGGAACTAACATAATATGGATTTCTAGCTAGGTGAAATGGCAAACCACCAGAATAAAACATTCTAGCTATGTGACTCCTTAAATCATCTCTAACTTTATTTTGGAAAGCCATATCAATAGGTCCACCTCTTCTTTTTTGGTTTCCTCAACTAATTGAGAAGCTTGACTTGCATTACGAAACGACAATACCTTGGGAGTTGGTTTGCATTTTTCTTCTGCTGTAGAAACCACTTTTGAAGCTCCTTCAAATACTCTTGGGTTACCTTTGGGCATACCCTAATACCATTCCCAGGTATTTTAAGCAAGTAACTTTTTACTCTAGAATACGAGCCACTGAATTCTATCTCACAAAAGTTGCATTTCCATTTTCTGTTTCCTCCACCAACTTCTCTACTATGGATAAGAGATACATAATCCCAGAGAGACGCATTATCATCCTTGTTTGCGTCGTCAGAAATAAATCTACTTGTTGCTGAAGTAGAAGTTGAACCAGTGACACTAATCGGAGATTGTGATTGAGACATAATTGTTGTAATAAGAACAAGATGAAAAAAACAATAATACAAAAATTATAACAGAAATTTTTCCACAAAAGCAGAGCTAAACAAAAAATTATGCACAGAAACAGTACAAAAATTTCTGTATCAGGAAATTCTGTACAGTACAGAAATAACATAAATTTATGTACTGTACAGAAATTCTGTACAGAAATTTCTTCCTGTGCAGAATTTCTGTACAGAAAGAAATTTCTGTACAGAGATTCTGTACAGAAATTTCTGTACAAAATTTCTGTACAGAAATTCTGTACAGAAATTTCTGTACAGAAAGAAATTTACGATTTCTGTACAGGAATTGAAATTTACGATTTCTGTACAGGAATTGAATGTTTACGATTGCACAGGAATTGAAGAAGAAAGGCGCAGGAAAACAGGAAATTTACGATTTCTGTACAGGAATTGAAATTTACGATCTATCTCTGTACAGGAGAAGAAGAAGAAGACTTACAACAGGGGGGAAGAACGACAGCAGCAGCGAGCGCAGCAGGGGGGAGGAACGACAGCAGCAGCGAGCGCAGGAGAGCGGCGTCACATCAGCGAGCGCAGGAGAGGGAGCGGCGTCAGCAGTGAGCGCAGGAGAGGGAGCGGCGTCAGCAGCGCAGGAGAGGGAGCGGCGTCAACAGCGAGCGCAGGAGAGGGAGCGGCGGCAACAGCGAGCGCAGGAGAGGGAGCGGCGGCAGCAGCGAGCGCAGGAGAGGGAGCGACACAGCAACGAGCGCCGAAAAACCTAATTTAGCGATAATATTGCGTATTCCCGCGTACCATACGCGTACCCGTACCGGAAACGTACCCGGTACGGGTCTGTTTTCGGCGTATCCGTGCTTCGTAGTATGCTTGGTTGTACACCTCTGGATACTCTTATTAAAGTTCATCACAATATTAATGAAGACAAAGATGGAGATAAAGTTGACTCCTCGAGCTATAATAAAGTGGTTGGCAGACTCATCTACTTATGCCTGTTCCGACATCATGTATGCCTTGGGAATGTTGAGCAGACACATGCGTGGTCATAGGATCCGACACTTGGAAGCAACTCATGGGGTTTTATGGTATCTCAAGAAGTCTTCTGGACGTAGGATTCTTTTTCAAACTTTTTTCAATAAATAATCACTTAAATAATCTATATTAGTTTACATCATAATTAATCTAGGCCCCTTTATTTCAACTCTTTTATTTATATTATCCGTGTAATATTGTATTGTAGCTAGACTTTGGTATGTGTGCTACATCACTTCCTTCCCTGCTTTTATATTATCTGCGCTGGAGGGAAAGATCAACTCTTCAAGCCTTCTGCTCATCTGCTTTCCGTTTTCCTCCTGCTGTTCCCCTTTTCTTCCTCCTGCAGATATAAACTAGAAGCTCAAATGTTAATATGGTATCAGAGCTAAAGGCTCACGCCATCAGAAGATCTAGTGCAGTATCTCAAATCATCACGTGATTTTTTTCTCTGTGTCTTCATCATATGGCGACATCGTCTGGATCTTAGACGTTTCTATATTCACAAACATGGATTCCCATTTTCGAAGGGGAATCATACGACTACTGGAGCAAGTAGATGAAGATCTTTTTTGTTTCTCAAGGTCTGTGGGATCTTGTTCAAGATGGATACACGATCCCGACTGAAAAAGCATCAAAAGATAAAGGAGAAGTATCGAAAGCCCAGACTACCTCAGAAACTCAGAGAAGAGATGCAAAAGCAATTCTCTGTATCCAACAGGGAGTGGGTAGATCCATTCTACCTCTTATCATAGATGCTGAATTAGCAAAAGAGTCATGGGATATATTGAAAGAAGAATACAGAGGAAATGAAAGAGTTATCTCTATCAAGCTAACTCTTCTCTGGAGAGATTTCGACACCTGCACAATGAAGGAAAATGAGTCAGTATAACAATATATTTCAAGAACATCCATGATTGTGAATCAAATCAGGACATATGGTGATGACCTCCCTGAGAAGCGTGTGGTTTCACATATTCTAGGCAGCTTAAGTGCAGGTTTTGAGCATGTGGTAGCAGCCATACAAGAGGCAAAGGACATCAACAAGATGACTGTCACAGAGCTCATGAGCTCCTTACAAGGCCATGAAGCGAGAATGAAAAGAAAGGATGCTCAAATGGAGCAAGCTTTTCAAAGCAGGCTGACCATATCATCTGTAAGACCTAATACCAGTTCTTGGAATCAAAATTACAAAAGAAGAGAGAAATTCCTGGAATCAGTCTAACAGAGATGAAGGGACTGATCAGGGTCTCAAACCCTTCTGTAAGCTTTGTAATAAAAGTACTCACTTCACAAAAGATTGTTTTTCAAAATGCAAGAGGTGTAAAAATCCAAACCATCTACAAAGGGATTGCTGGCATCGGGAAAACAGGCCAAGAGAAGAAGCAAACTTCACTAATAATCCCGAATCCTTGTTCTATTCATGCCTCAAACCTACTAGTTCAGAATCTGAAGTTTGGTTTCTTGACAGTGGATGTTTGAATCATATGTCAAATAACAAAAAGGCTTTCATTCAACTAGACGAATCTGAGAAGTCAGAAGTTATCATGGGAGATGGAAATGTTAGAATAATTGAAGGTAAAGGTGTTGTGGCTGTGAAATTAAAAACCGGGGAAATCAACCACATCCATGAAGTGCAGTATGTTCCAACATTGTCTCAAAATCTTCTCAGTGTGGGACAACTATTAAAGAAGGGTTATAAGCTTGTATTCGACAAAGATGAATGCAGTATTCAGGATACTAGAACTCATCAAATGATTACCATAGTGAAAATGTCAACCAACAAGATTTTTCCTCTCAAACTACAGATGAATCCAAATGAATCAGATCAGGCACACACAACCAGGAGCATGGATAGCTCAATGATGTGGCATTCTCGGTGTGGACATCTCAATATTGGTGAGGTGACTGGAGTTCAAGGGACCTTACATGATATAGAGTTCTGTGAAGTGTGTGCCTTGACCAAGATTCACAGGAACCCATTTCCTAGTCAAAGCCAATGGAGAGCATCTACACCACTTGAACTCATTCATGCTGATATCTGGGGCCCAACATCTACACCAACCTGGGCAGGAAATAGGTATTATCGTCTCTTTGTGGATGACTGCACACGCATGATGTGGGTTTACTTCCTAACATTGAAATCAGAAGCCTTTTCAATGTTTGTGAAGTTTAAAAACTTAATCGAAAATGAAACAAGCAGTAAAATCAAGGCTTTCAGGACAGATAGGGGAGGTGAATTCACCATCAAAGAATTCTCCTCTTACTGTGAGTCTCAAGGAATTAAGCACCAACTTACTGTTCCTCAAAGTCCTCAACAGAATGGTGTGGTGGAGCGAAGAAATCACACAGTGTAGAGATGGGAAGAAGCATGCTTCATCAGAAGCACCTACCCAAGCAATTTTGGGGTGAGGCCATAAGCACATCTGTCTATCTTCTAATTAGAGCCCCCACCAAGGCTCTTAAGAATTCAACACCTTATGAAGCATGGTACGACCAGAAACCTTCAATACATCATCTAAGAATTTTTGGCAGCTTGACATATGCTCTTCCAGCAAATGAACATTGAGACAAATTAGAAGTTAAAGGAGAAAAACACATTTTTGTGGGGTATAGTCTAGAGTCCAAGGGATACAAACTTTTTAACCAAGAAAATCAGAAACTAGTGATCAGTAGAGATGTCATCTTTGATGAGCAAGGGAGCTAGGACAATTGGGGAAATGATGAGAATCAGAGTTAATTATTTCCCACAGCTATGGTGGATGCCGTGGATGAACCTTCTGCTGATCTCAATCCACAGCCGCCCAGTCCACAAGCTTCAAACGATCCTTCTCTTATGTCAAGGTTAGACTCATCTTCTCCTCGTAAATATTGTTCCCTTCTCTTATGTGGCTCTCTTATGTCAAGAGCCAACTAGATTCTCTGAAGCTACCGCTCAACCTAAATGGATTGAAGCAATGAATGATGAGATTGCTGTGATAAGCAAAAACAACACTTGGGAACTTGTGTCTAAACCGAAAAACAAAATTATAATTGGGTTGAAATGGGTCTACAAATTAAAGCTAAATGAAGAGGGAGCAGTAGAAAAGTAAAAAGCCAGATTAGTCGCAAAAGGCTACTCACAACAACCTGGAAGGGATTTCACAGAGACATTTGCGCCGGTAGCCCGTATGGAAACTATACGAATGCTATTTTCCTTCGCCACCCAAAAAAGGCTGAAGATTCATCAATTAGATGTTAAAGCTGCTTTCCTCAATGGTGAAATCCAAGAGGAGGTGTTTGTCCAAGGTCAATAATGCTCTTCCCTCCGCCCATCAGCCACAGCGCAAGAACACTTTTCAATAGATGAGTAGAAAGAGCAAAGGGCAGGGGAGTATGGGGCTTACGACAATAGGTGAGGGTTCTGCAATGGCCTTCTTTGACAGAGGAGAATGGAGGTCGTCCGCCGGATCTGCTTCGACGGTGGACGACGAACGGCGGATCTGCTTCAACGGAGGACGACGAACGTCAGATCTGCTTCCAACCCAGACGCTGGATCTGCTCGACGGAGGACGAAGGAGGAGAATGGAGGTCGGCAGCCAGATTTCTGAAGAAGAGCAGCGGCGGTTGCACGGGTTGGCGGAGATATCAGGGGTTGGGAATGAAGGAATCGCGGATGCGGCGCTGAGGTGCGGTCGAACTGGAGTTTATTGCCGCGGTTCAAAAACCCCTAAAACAGCTGATTTAAAAAACAACTTTTACCAAAAAAGCGAAGCCAAACGCAGCTTATGCTCCAAACGGAGTTTTGGAGCTGCCACACCAGAGGCAATAAGTTGTCCCAAACGCTACCTTAGAGTCTCACATCTCTAATAATCTTACCCGCCGTGAGACTATCCTCGTCAAGTACATTGAACAGCTCTTCCTTCTGCATCTTCTTGGGTGGTAAAAACAACGAATTAGTCAAATGATTAAATGACCCCCCCCCCCCCCCCCCCCCCCCCACACCACCTGAATCCTTATATTCCAAAGAAAGGTAGAGTCAATTGTCAAGTTACAATAAGTCTGAATACAACACAATATATATGTAATAGTATGGAAAAAATATATTGAATATATATTATGCAATAGTACAAACACTAATCTAATGTCTCGACCTTATCGGTGTTCACATCTCACAAACACTCTCCAAACACGTGTTTGTATAAACAATAGTTAGTTGACATTATTATGTACTGATGTAACCGAACAGCGTTCCCCTTGGTACTACACTTCATTTCAGTCATGAACATATCTTACCATCATTGTGCATATCAAATCAAACATGTTATCTCGGCATAGACATAGCCACTAGTTCGTGGGTAGCTAACTATACAGGCCTCGCCGTCGTGGCCAGTGGTGATAGTTGATCAATCGTCTCCTCTTGTCAGACGTTAAACATTCCTCGGTCCTAGGCCTTCACGTACATTAGAAAACCAGTACTCTCGATTACCTAGTCATTTAAATGCCATGACAACAAACATATATAGGTATAAGAAACATTGGCCTAGGTCCAAACTAAACTTTGTGAGAGGCCGTGAACGAGGGAACAACCTCCAAATATAAGACAATCAATTTAGAATGACACCTTCTCAAAGTAGAGATGACGCACCAAGCTCGCCTTCAGGGGTGCATCTATTCGGTCGAACCCATTATCCCGCCACACAATCACCTTCACATACAATCTAGTATAATTGTCGAAACGATCTATCCGACCGACTTTGTTCGGAGAACTGTTTAGTGTTCAACCATCGTCAAGGTTAAGCTCAAAATAACCTGCGCAACTTAATTGTCCGAATCCAGGTCCAACCTCAAATTTGAGGCTACCGATAATCACTATAACACGAACCAAGGTCGGAAAAGTATGATTCTCACTATGTAACCCAATTTTGTTGGGATTAACCCTGTTAAGGTTATCTAAGGCTTGAACTTCAAATTGAAGTCCCGGGAGCTACAATTATCCTTAGAAAATGCACCATATATGTAAATGGGGTAGAATGGACCTAGTTAACACTATGATAGAGTCATAATCTACTAATGATGTCCAGAAAGTAAACTATACATAAATAATTTTTTATTTCAATTAATTAAATAAAATAAATGCACAAAGACTAGATCTCTTTGTGACAAGCATTTGTCATAATAAAAGTTCACATAAATAAGCATGTCATGATAGCCTAATTATTAATCAAAGTCCAAAAATGGATTAGGTGTACATTGAATTTCTAACACTAAATTAAGATCCTAATTGATTTCCAAAAACTTCAAAATTTTGGGCATTGGAAGGCTCCCAAATAAATTTCTCAGGGGAAAATTTTCGGAACTCAAACCGGTCACCATTTCGACAAATTGAAGGTTCAAATGAGGAAATAACGGTAAATTAGGTATGAATTTACCTACAATTTTCATGAAGTTTACTTTCCAAAAGGAGACATTTAATTTAAGGTCGACAATTTCTCAAAATTTTGAGATATATCTGGCATCTCCTTCATGCTAAAATCAATTTGGGCACTAAATGACCTCCCAAAATTATGGAAAAAACAAAATAAAAACTAAGGGATGTCTACTAAAACTTTCATAAAGGTACCGTCTCCAGAAAAAATCGTTTTGATAGTGTAATAATTTACGGAAATGTGTTACACTGGAAATTGTTATTAGCGCCCCACGTCTGCATGAACCGGGTTCCGTTACGGTGGTATGCTTACCTCCCTTATGCAAAACCCGTTCCTCTGCCAGCCAGAGCTTCTTCTCGTCGACCACCGCCGACCAGTGGATGGTGGCCGGTGGTGACATTGCCCTAGGATCTACTATTCCGGGGGTGAGTCACCTTTGTCTGTGATGGTAGTGGAGGTCCATGAGGGTGATGGATGCGTGTAGGTAACGATTTGCTTTAGCTTGCTGTCGCTGTCGCCTCCTGAGGGGGAGGGTATCTTGAAATAGGTCTCTAGAGTCTGAGATGGAGTTCTGGAGAGTTAAGGATCGAATGGAGGTAAGTGGAAGAATGAGGAGGTCTCTAAGGGTCATAGGCTAGGTTTGGAGATCATGGGGGAAGTGGCTGAGGTGGAGGCCCTTAATGGTGTCCATGGACATTACTTAGAGCTTAATTAAATACTGAACACTAGTGAATCAACAGGGCTTTATTTCCAAGCTTGAAATCATTAATATAGGTCAAAATAGGCATAAGGAGAAGAGTTTAACCAAAGGCGCCTCTAGGTTTTGAACCAAACCTTCAAATTTTGTCCATAAACTCTCCTAGGTCTAGTAATGCTAGTTGCACCCTCAATTTTAAATTCCGAAGTGATTTACCCAGAATTGATCAAAAATCAAGGTTACCTTTTTGCTCTTGCCCAAGGTCAACCAGCACTCCCACACAAAATTTTGATGTCCTAAAGTGTTCTAAGCATTATAAAATTAACATACACTCCAAGTTTGATAATTTTCGGAATTGATTTGGTATTTTCCGTCAATTAAACCCTTTAACAAGTAAAGGGTCACCGAACTAGGGTCAAGGACTTGAAAAATCCGTGATCGGGTCACCAGTGCAATCCAAATTGATCAGGATAGTTCACATGTAAAAATGACCTTCTTAGAGTTGGCTCGGGTCATATTTGTGCACGAAAACTTAAACTTGTCAGTCCAGTGTACTCAACGTGTCATAATAGGTCTAGGGACACTAGTCCTAACTCATCAGGCTCGCTCCGCCCAAGATTTCCCAATCCGGTCAACCCTGGGTCAGTATAGGTCTAAGCGCCCCTTAGGGTGCACAATTACTCACATGACCAGGTCAGAAATCAATATGTTGCTTTTTTTTTTTGCTCGTTTATGTTTTTGGTGTAAGGAATGAGAAAATATTGCCAACACTATTTTGGTCACTGCAATACTGAGGTACGCATTGTATTCAAAAATTTTCTTTCTTCCTTTTTGTGACCTGACCATGCTCAATGATGCGCCTTCTTGCGTTCAGTTATGCCTATTTTAAAGTTCACATATAATGAATTGTTTTGCTCGTTTATGCTGATGTGAGCTAGCTTACGCTTAATTTGAGGCTCACACTAAGTAAAATTTGCATGACGAAAGGGCGACCTACATAGTTATTAAGGCGCCCGCCTAAGCGCATCGGCCCTCGCCTCTGCAAAGCAGAGGCGGGCGAGGTGCCCCAGGCGCGCGCCTGGGCCTTTCAAGGTGTTTTCTTCAACCTGATTAATGGAATTTTTTGGGAGGTGGGCAAAAATATGATCTCAGACGCACCGAGGCGCACCATGTTTTTCAGTGAATTGGTCATCCAATTCATTTTTGCGCCTCAGGCGCGCGGCTGCACCTTCTGCTTAGGCTCCGGGACCCCTTTGCGCCTCGGTGCGCCTTTAATAACTTAGGCGACCTATCACTTCTTCATTAGGATGACTAATTCCTTGTAATGAATAGCCTAATTCAATGATGAGGATTTATATTTTTTGTAACCTTTTGCAGGAGGCCATATTGCAGTACTATCGGTTTATTTGGAACCTCTTCTATGCTGAATACCTTATTTTGCCTGTGATTTAGAGAAACGTGATAGTGCTGTTTGTGAAGCCTTTAAAAAAAAAAAAATCCTGTATTCTGTTCTTGGTTCCAAGTCTGAGCGAATTGTAAGCTTGAATAATCACTTTTGATCTACCAGTTAATGCAGATCAGTATTTTATGAGCTAATGCTTCAAATATTGCACTAATTTTTAGAAATATTTATTTCACCCATAGAAAGGGAGCCCCGGCTCACCGGTTGAGGTATTGCCGTGTGACCTTGAGGTCAGGGTTCGAGTCCTGGAAGCAGCCTCTTGCAAAAATGTTGGGTAAGGTTTGCCTACATTTCACCCTTATGGTGGGACTTGTCTGGAACGGTGGTGGCGGTCTTGAATATCGCGAACCGTCGTTCGTGTTCAATTTTTTTGGGGGGTGGTGGTCATTATTATCATTGTTATGTTGAGCAAAAATACCTCCCAAACTGACAATGGTTCGTAACCGCCGCGTTCACGACCGTCGCCGCCGTGCCGAATGGACACTTAGAGTGGGTAATGAGCACATTTATGATTGCCGAGCAATGATTATAAAATAATGAGAAGAAAATTGCTCAAATTTTGGTTTGAACATGATATGTATAAATAATATCTCCGATTAAAGTGCAAATGCTTTGTACATGATTGAATTCGGAATTGAAGCAATCAAACCGCTTTCTAATCTTGTTTATGAAGCTAGTGGTGCTACTATGAATATTGAATTTCCCAAGAGAGATTCTCATGGCATTGGTTAGAAAGAGAGAGTAGTTTTGGTAGAGTGTAATTTGTTTCCTTATGATGTGTAAGATGATGAAATGAATGTTTCCTTACATAGGCACACGTTTTTTGTCCGCACGCATATTTTTGCCCGGACGCATATTTTTTCACATGTGCATGCTTTTCGTCTTGACTTTCAATTTTTCACCTATGCGTGTGTTTTTTGCTTGGGGCGCGTATTATCGACCAGTCTGAGCATTTTTTGCACGGGCAAGTGTTTTTTGCAGCTCTAAAAAAGCTGAGCCAAGTGTAGCCTTAATTAAACTTAACAAATTTATATATATATTAAAGAAAAAGTTGTTTATCATGAAATATTCAAAATTGTCAAATATAGTCTTATTGTTTATTTAACATATATTATAATCTATTTTGCTGAAAGTTTATAATATTGAAAAGAATTTAGTATAGCTCGTGTATCTATTATAGTAGACTATCATTAGATATATTAACTTTATTAAAGTTGATTTTAAAAATAAGGATGAAAACAAATTAATTTAATTTATAAAAGTAACAATGAAGAATTAATAAATATGAATAATGATGTTTTTTTTAATAAAAAAATGGTGTATAATTATTTTCCGCATTATTAATTAATAATGTGTTTATTTTAAAATGCACATTCACATTTGAGATACTGTCGCGATTGGCCGTAGGATCTCTCACTCGTATGTCTCTCACTCGTAGGATGTCTCTCACTCGTTCAAAATGAATTTTATGAAATTCATTTTAAATTTCAAAACCATCCTTAGAATCAAGGAACTGAATACCATAAAAGTGAAATTAGTCCTCCAATTCAATTCAGTCCAAACAAATAAACCATAAAAACATTGTGCTAGTATAATCATAAATACAAACATCAAAATACTAGAAACACCCAGAGCCACACATGGTCTAAATTGGTTGCAAAATGATGTTTTAGGAAGACATTTAGGCTATGTTTGGCGGGCGGCCACCACCACCCGGTGCTTGGCGGGGCAGCGGCCGGGCGGTGGGGGATCCGCCCCTGCACGAGGATTTCCAGGGATTCCAGGATCGACTTCCTGAACTCGGTGGGGATCCTCGCAAGAGCTCCAGGATCGACTTCCTTAGCTCTTCCTATACGATGTTTTAGGAAGCCATTTAGGCCATGTTTGGCAGGGTGGATTCGCGCCGGTCGCGGCCGCCGACACCCGGTGCTTGGCGGGGGAGCGGCCGGGCGGTGGGGATCCGCCCCCGCCAGGAAATAACCGTGCGGGTTTCAAACAAAGCCTTAATCTTTTGATAACACAAGTTAAAAAGCTCAGAAGCAAACATCTACATTTGAACTTAAATATTTTTTGGTCCATAAAGAGTAAAACTAAGATAACTTAGATGCACTTGAGAACTACTGAGAGCTATTTAGATGAACTCAAATATCAACAGTAAATACAAAATAAATAGCTTCTAATAGTACATTTATCCAAACAGTACAATAACCTTTTCAACATCAATAAATATTGAATGATACAAAATAAAACAGAACTGGATGCGCGCCGAGGATTAATTCGCTCTAGTCCTGGAGCTGCCAAGAGTGAGCTCTAACTCATCAGAACCACAATCCTCGTGAATCCTCTCCCCTTCCCAAGGCTTCACAACACCCAGCTGCTGCTCATCGCCGCAGCTTCCGAAAGCAAACTCATCGGATGCATCATCCAGCATCTGCGCATCCGACGCCAAAACCGGGGAGCACATCCCGCTCTGTCCGGGAGTCCAGAACCTCGACGACCCCGCACTAGGAGTTCGCTCCTGGAAGAGCCCGCCAAAGGGATTCGACATAACGAGGCTGAAGGTGGGAGACATCGGCCACGCCGGGTCGGCGACTGCCTTCCAGTCCGGGCAGGGAAGGGCGGAGATTGGCAGAGCGGCTGGCCAGGAAGGCTGCGGAGCGCTTGCTGGGCTGTCCCGGACGGTTTTGAGGCAAGGAGTGCGGGCGGTAGGGGAGCTGGAAGGAGGTGTGACGGGGGCGCTGGTGGAGCTGTGGTTGATGCAGAGGTTGTGGAGGCTGTGAGACTTGGATGAGGAGGCGGAGGAGGAGGTTGATGATGAGAGATTCTTCAGCCAGGGAATGAGGCAGTTCACGTCTGTCGCTGGGCTGGGGAAGGAGGAAGTGCGGGGGCTGGGATGGTACGAGGAGCGGGGGCTCGATGGGGTTGAGCATCCGACAGAGTCCATGCGCTCAGGTGGCATGCAGCCCTGCATGAATGGCAGTTACTATTATTAATTGTCACTGAGAAGGTCCAAATCCAGTAATGGATAACGCTGGTTGAGCAACAGAGATTATTGTAACGCCACCAATATGGACATTCTAAAAAAAAGGCAATAACTATATGCAGGCCGACTTCAGCTATGTGCAGGCCGTGCAATTTGAAAATGGTTATATGCAGGCCAATTCCTAAACAGGTTCACACTTCCTATAGATTTATAGTTTGGACTGCATACAACCGAAACTGACCTGCATATAAGATGACCCAAAAAAAATTACAACAACAACACTCAAGCCTCTATCCCACCATAGTGGGGTCGGCTATATGGATCCTTTGTCGCCATTGCGCCCTATCTTGAATAATAGTCTCACTAATGCCTAAGTACATCATGTCTTTCCTTATAGTTTCATTCCAAGTCTTTTTTGGTCCACCCCTCCCCCATTTAACGTCTAGTGACTAAACTCTCACAATGCCTAAACTCTCACAACGCCTCTAATGGTCTCCTATGTGCATGTCCGAACCATCTTAGACGAGCATCTCACATCTTCTCTACAATTGGCGTCACTTCTATCTTATCCCTGATACATTCATTCCTAATTTTATACAGTCTCGTGTGACCATAAACAGAAATTTCCGAACAAAAATTTTCAAGCGCTAGTAATATAGACGTATATAAACTCAATTGATTTGAATTACTTTTTTGAGAAAATAGGTGCTAGTTATCCCGACACAGCTCTGCGTAGAGCGTATATGCTCGAACAGTTAGCGTTAATGATTTAAAAAAACGTTACATGAACAGATTTCAATTTGGATCATTTTGTGGACTAAATTCTTTCGGATATACTCAAAAGGGCCCAAAACATTGAGCTTATTTACCAAAAAATTGCGACGAATGGTGAATAACAAAACAGTTTCTCTCTTTTAATCTTTCGAATAGCTTTGCGGAGATGGCGTGTCGGGACACTCCTAGAAAACATCTTTGTCGAGATGTTGGATCAACTACCACAGCCATGATATCTGTGACTACAAGAATCTTTTTTCAAAGCTACTCATGCATAGAGAGAATGAGAGTATTTGCCAATTAGAAGTATTTCAAGGCAGACAGCATGTACTGTAAATACCACTTTGTAATAAGAAAAAGGAGCTCTTTCGTAATCTCAGAACCTTATTGTGTTTGTTGTGAGTCTCGGCAATGGCACCTTTGCCTAGTTCGTGAGTAGGTTGCTTGCTCTCAATGATCGACATTTCATCTCGTTGTGTCAACTACCACAGCTACGTATATGTGAAATGTTTCTTGGGTGACTGATAATATGGCACATGAGCTTTGCACGATGGACACCTCAATAATTGTATTGAGAATGAAGGGAACAATCTCACACTCAACCCATCTCAGAAGGAGGTGTCCTGCACCATGGTAGGATCAAGGTTCGAGATTGAGGGTGTTACGGGAAGGGCTTTCAGCGTAATACCGAGAGAAAGAGAGAATTGGAGAATCGAAATCCAAGGGGAGAATCCCTCTTGGCCAGCCCTAGGCTCCACTTAGTTTCCAAATCCAAGATACAAGATGCCCTAGTACAAGAGAGAGACTAGTTATATAACTCCTCTCGGCAAAAGCGTAAATACGAACAACAAATAAACGTGACAATAAAATAAAGATACATCACTCGGGATCACATCATATCATGCGGGCGTCGCGACTGTCCGCCTCTTCCTCCAAGAATAAACCCGCCATGTTGTCGATGCCCCTTCCTCTGTGTCGTCCTCCGTGTTCGCAACAATACCCTCATCTGGAAAATTTGTCTTGTCCTTAAGGTAAACTCAGAAAATTGACTGCGGAAATCATCGCGGTCCCACCACGTCGTGTCGGAGTGAGGACTTTGTCACCATGCTACTAAAACTTGCTCCCAAACCCGATCGTCCACTGTGACGGGTTTGCGGTCTAAGATAGTCTCTGGAAGGTAGACGGTGGAGCCGTCTGATGCAACGTCTGGTGGAAGGGTCTCTTCAACAGAGTGGTCGCCCATCACCCGTTTGAGCTGAGATACGTGGAAAACTGGATGGATCCGACTGTGGGTAGGAAGGCGGAGGCGGTAAGCCACCTCACCGATGCGAGTGATCACCTCAAAAGGGCAGTAGAAGCGAGCAGATAGCTTGGGATGGGAACGCGTCACCACAGAAGTCTGGCAGAATGGTCGTAGCTTGACGAAAACCACGTCCCCCCACCTGATACTGGGCATCCCGGCGGAGCTGGTTCGCATGGTGGAGCATCTTCTGCTGGGCACAGAAGAGATGGGTCTTCAAGACCCTTAGGATCTCGTCCCAATCCAAGAGCTGAGTGCGCACCGCCCCGACATGGCATTCTCTTGGAAGGTGTTGAAGCACGTGGTGGGCGGTCGTAGATGGCCTGGAAAGGAGTCATACCGACTGAATAATGGAAGGAGAGACGTGTAGAAGGAAGTGCCAACTTGTCGTAGTCGTGGATAAAACGATGGTAGTAGCCCGTCAGACCGAGGAAACCTCAGACCCCCCCCCCCCCCCCCCCCCCCCCCCGTAAGGAGCGCGGTGGCGACCACTGCAAAACCATCGCGAACTTGTCAATGTCCATCGCCACACGGTGCGCGAAAACGGTGTGACCCGGGTAGGAGATCTCGGGTTGAGTAAACGCACATTTCCTTAGATTGCCGACCAAAGAATGACGTCGTAATGTCTCCAGGGTGGTTTCCAGGTAGCATTAAGTGATCATGCCACGTTAAATTGTAGCCTGTAAACAAGTATGTCGTCAAAGAAAACCAACACATACTTACGAAGCACCGTCTAGAATATGTCGTTCATGGTGGCTTGGAAGGTCGTCGAGGCGTTGGTTAGGCCGAATGGTATAACCAAAAACTCGTAGTGGTCGTCGTGCGTGTCGAAAGAGGTCTTCGGGACGTCCTCCGTACACACCCAGATCTGGTGGTAACTGGAACGAAAGTCGATCTTGGAGAAATCGGTAGCCCCACTCAACTCATCCAGAAACTCTTGTATAAATGGAATATGATACTTGTCCTCTACGGTGTCTTTGTTAAGCTCCCGATAATCCGTAATGATTGAGAACAATAGTCCATTCCAGGAGCACCAAAATTTTTGGAAGGCAAATGCATCAAGCGAGATTGAAATTTGGGAGGAGGCACCTTGTCAACAGGTTTAACTAAATTAGGAAAGAAATCACAACTAGCTTGATGCTTTATGAGCAGCATGGACTTCAGAACATGTAAGAGATTTGGGCTTCTGGTAAGAGGAGGCATCATGTTTTCCTTGACTAACTGGCCTCGAAGGGCTGAGGAAGAACCATATGGCTCTCCACTTCAGTCTCATGCTTCTTTTCCGCCCTCACAGAAGTTCGCTTGGAATTAGATTCGTCCCGAACAATTTCTTCACCCCTTTCCACTAAAGTCTCACCCGAGAGCTCAGTGCGGATCAAATTCGTCGTTAAGTGTCGTAAATCGATTAGAATTCTTGTGGCCAACATTGTGGTTTGAAGAAAGCGCTCTACGACCTAATAATTTAGAATTTCTTCGACTTCCCCTAGGAACAAGGATCCATGGGCCAAAAGCATCATTACTTCCAAGAATTAAGGATGGGGCTAGAGGAACAGCCGGCCACTGCGGATGGAAATGGAGTATGACCCAGATCACGCGCAGTAGGAATAGCCTCTGTAGACGCACTCCAACAAGAACATGAGGAAAGAGATCGACAACGTAGTTGAACAGGTGTGCGTGACCGGGATTTTGAGCAACGACGCGGAAACAACATCAGCAAGCGTCGAGCCAGAATTTGGGGAAGACAGACAAGTTGATGCTGCGAATTGGTTGATTGAGGGCTACAAAGCAGAGCGCGGGCGAGGTGCTGGAAGAAGCCGCGCGGACAGGAGGCACGAGCTTAGTCCAAATGATTGTAAGCATGCGGGAGCAGTTGTCAGGCCAATGTTAGGGGGTGTAGAGAAGGATCAACCCTAGCCGACAGTGAAGAGGGTGCAAGAGATGAAGAGGAAATCCACCAAAAAAACTTCTCTTGATAGCCTTGGGGAGCGACCCTAAAATCTACTTAATGAACCCAAAGTTAATTACATGTGTTTCTCCCCGCATATAAATGGGGTTACAAGAGGAGAATATATTAATATCTAATAGCAAAAGGAGAAACACAAATAACATCTTATACAATATTAAAATACCATGTAATTAAAACAAAATAGTGACGCTCGAAGCATAATTGCGTCTCGTACAAACTCTTCATGTGTGCGTGGGTTATGTTGTCCCCTAGTGGAGGCCTCTATAACATACTATCAATGACATAGATGGACGGTTTACTTCTAAGGATTGAAGATTAATGCAACAAAAGCTTAGGACAAGTTGAAGTATAGTTTAGCATTCCATCCGCAGAACGACGTCAGACGGAGAGAACAAATCGAACAATGAAAGATATGCTAAGAATGTGTGGGAAAGTCACCTTCACGTGATTTCAATTTTCCTACAAGAATTTTTAAGCAAGAATTAAGATGGCACCGTGTGGGGCCCCCTATGGTCGAAAGTGTCGCACGTGAATGTCTTGGGTGGTGGCAGCTAGCATTAAGCTATAAAGACAGAATATTGATAAAATATTTGAGGCGGAGGAGGTTAGTCTAGAGCGAATGAGAGTAGCTATAGATTGCCAAGCTATGTACTTAAACGCCAGTCACCGAAACGTGGAGTTTGAGGTGGGGGATTTGACCTATTTGAAAATCAAGTCGTTCAATGAAGTATCCAAGGTCAGAAAATTGAAAAAGTTGAGCCCACGGTATGTTTGACCATTCGAAGTGATAGTGTGTTAGCCAGCTGCTTACCATCTTAAGCTATCGGAAAAACTGTGTAGACCACACGATGTAATTCATGTATTTGTATTGAGGAAAGTCCTGATAGAACCGAGCCAAAGAAGAGATGTTGATGTGATTAAGTTGAAGAAAACTTGTCGACAAAGGTCAACACGGTTCTTGTTGTGAATTCTGATGTTTGCATGCGTCAAAACAAGGAGATCAAGTTAGTGAAAGTTCTATGGAACAATTATGACAGAGATAAGTACTTGTTGGAGAAGGAGATCGTTACGAGGAAAGAGTATTTGCAGAGATTACTCCACTCATGAAACCTTATTTATACTTCTTGAGTTTGAGAGCTAGAGAGGAATAGAGGGGCTCTCCCAAATCCCAATCACATCTTCCCCAGATCATGGAGCAAGGAGAGGGTCTTTAATGTGGCGTTGTCCGGAAGAACGTGGGAGGCAATCTGGCGATCTTGTGGAGATATTTAAGAGGAGCCATGGTCGTTCGAGGGAAGAAGGAACCGATTTCTCTCTTCCTAGGCTTAGTTTCTCACTTTTTTTTCCTTAGTTCTTGGAGGCACTCAGATTCGGGGTAATGCTGGGTCTTTTATCACAAATGCATGTGATTTCATTCATATTTGTAGAGATTATTCCACTAGGTTTGATAAACTTGAGCTAGCATTTTGTGATGATGTCCATCGAGACGATTTGACCGGGATTGGCAATGTTTGGTTGACGATGGCCATTTAGGATGTGGCCTAGATGCGAGTCACTATAATATTTCGGTGTAATTCATGAATGTGGTACATCGCTAGGGTCGGAAATGTCGATACCACATTTGTTAGAGGATTGTGTAGTAAACAATATAGGGGTATCGGAAAAAACCCCACGAGGAGATCAATCACTATAGTACTAATTTGTGATAGTGACTTTGATTATGATGGTTGCAAAGTTCTTTTTTGATATTGTATGCGGACATGTCGGAATGTCGTTCAATGTTGTGTGATGGAGACCTTGATGTCATGATATGAAAATTCAGTCATAGAGTGACAAAAAGGGCAGATCAAATTTTTGTAGCACCCATGATTGCGAACCAAAGGCAACCTTTAGTGTTCAAATACCAGGGGCGGGCGTGAATGCCTCATTACCAAGGAACAAGCGAGAGTGTTGCAATGCCACTGAACAAGTGAGTGTTCCATTTATGTAAAGTCTATGGAACCTATTTGCATACAACGTTGTGGGTGCGTCGGGGAATGATGTTGATATGATGTAAACCCTTCTAAGACTAGGGGTTGATGGCCTTCATTTTATAGCTTACAAGCCCATGATGTTATTTCTCTATCTAAGTATAGGCCCTGATTGCATATCAACAAATGCATGTTCTACAGCCGTTTATAGGTTCCTCGGGGTTGCTAGATGCTCGGAAGGAGGAAAGTCGATAGACAGATTGGTCAGCTATCTGTTGACCCTCGTTTAAATTGAATTGGGCTTGCAGGAATGCTAACTAAGGGCTAAGGATGGCTGACCCACAAAAAGGGTCCTTACTACAAAGTGTTCTCCATAATCCTTTTTATGTACTTGATTTTGTGATGTAATGGGTCTTAAGAGCAGAACTTGATGTTTTTTTTTTGAGACAATTAGTATTGGTTATAAGACCTATTTTATAGATTTAAATGGTGTAATAGACATTAACATGGTGGACTCTTCCCCTTCTAGTATGCATATTTCCCCTTATTTAATACTTGTGTAACGAGGTTGTATGTAGTGGGGATTGACCGGGCCCATATCATACTATGAATTTATATAAGGGAGTTACACATGATATTCTCTTCCAAAGTCACTCCATAATACATGAACATAAGCATGATCTAAAGTACAGGTGGTGGTTCTTAGTAACAACCGAGTTGAAGGAGTTGATTATAACGAGACCTTCAGACATGTTGAAAAAATGGTGACAAACAGAACTTTCTTATTCGTTGTGGCATCGAAGGGATGGAAACTCCATAAGATGAATGTTCACAATGATGTTAGTTTGCTAAACTCACAAATGCCTTGTAACGTCATGGTTTTTCTCAATCTCAGGCTCTGTTTGGGGTAGTAGTGGCGGTTGCGAACGCAACGGTTGGAAACTACGGTCATGAACGCTGTGGTTGGAAACTGCGGTCATGAACGCAGATGCGTTGTTTGGAGAAACTGTGTTTTTAATGTTGTCATGAACGTGAAAAACGTTTTATCTGTTTGGTGACACGGAACTGTGGTGGCTATTGGAGCCAAATTTCTCAACATAAATACTAAAATGTTCAGCCCTAAACCAAACTTCTCAACATAGATATTATAATGTTCAAACATAGCACTTCTCATTCAGACAACAAACATAGCCCGATCAACCCAACAGAGGACATTCAAAATCACACAGAATAACTTGGATCAGAAGAGGAAGGGGGAGAATATTACCAAGGAAAAGGAGTAGCCTTAGGTCAGCGAGAAAGGAACAATCGGTTCTCGGCGAGTCGAATGGGGGTCGATCCGGCGGCCTTCTTCGAAAAACCTTATGGTGGTCAGCAAGCCAACTTTGGTTGGCGACGGGCTCGCATGGAGAGGAATGAAATTAGAGGAGAATCATGAGTGTAAGCGAGGAGGGGGCTCGTCGGGAGAGTGGTGAGGTTATGGAAGAAATCGGGAGAGGATTGAGGTTGGAGAGGAGAATCGGGAGAGGGTATGATCAACTCTCGGTGTTTTTAGGTGACGAAAGTAAAGGAATTGCAAAAAATAAAAAGCGGAGGGGGATGCAGTGGTGTATATACACAAAAACGCTGAAATTAGGGTTTTGCATTTTTAAATGCGGTACCCAAACAACCATAAAGCAGTGGTGCATTTGTTTAAAAACGTCACCGCTACAAAACGCCCCCCAAACAGACCCTCAATCTAATTATTCCATTGTTCACTCTAAATCACAACGAAATAAAATTGTGCATTTTAGTCAATGCTTTAGAACTTAAAGGCAAGTTTTACCGTACTGCAATTAGACCAACGATGCTCTATGGTTCTGAGTGTTGGGCAGTGTATTGTGTATATGAGCAAAAAATGGGAGTTGCGGAGATGAGAATGTTTAGGTGGATGTGTGGACACACGAGACTAGATAAAATTAGGAATGAATGTATCAGGGATAAGACATGAGTGGCACCAATTGCAGAGAATATGCGAGAAGCTCGGCTAAGATGGCTTGGACACGTACAAAGGAGACCATTAAAGGCACATGTTAGGCGTTGTGAGAGTTTAGTCACTAGGAATGTTAAATGGGGGAGGGGTAGACCAATAAAGACTTGGAAAGAAACTATAAGGAAAGGCATGATGCACTTAGGCATTAGTGAGATTATGACTAAAAATAGGGCACAATGGCGACAAAGGATCCATATAACCGACCACACTACAATGGGATAAAGGCTTGAGTATTGCAGTGTTGTTGTTAGTCAATGTTAATGATCTTGTAATTGGAGGAAACAATGATGCCGCAATTCAAAATTTCAAGCAATATCGATGTGTGTTTTCACATGAAAGAGTTTGGTGTATTCAAGTATTTATTGAGCGTGGAAGTGGCCAGGAATACTGCTGGAATTTTTCTCTGTTGGCGCAAATATGTGTTGGATATTATGACTAAAGCATGGTTATTATGAGCCAAGCTGATCGGATTTCCGTAGAGCAAAATTAGTGCCTGGCAGTAGGCGGATGGGTTAACCTTAGGAGATCCATAAGTATATAAGGTTAATCGGCTAGTTGAGTTATTTAACGATCACACGACCTGAGTTATCCTATGATCTTATAGAGTGCGCGTTCTTGCTCAATTTATAGAAAAACGGAACGATAAACATTGGGAAGCGGATTTGCGCGTGGTATGTTATTTCATGAATAATCATGGGCAAGGTATATTTCTTCATTCCAATTGTGATATGCAATTGTGCGCATATTGTGATTAGGATTGGGCAAGTTCCTTGAACCCGACAATCTATCACCGGCTATTTCATTTCACTAGGAAATTCACCTATTTCCTGGAAAACTAAGAAGTAACATAATGGGTCATAGTCATCTACTATGGCCATGACGACTTGGGAATTAAAATGATAGAAAGGATTACTAGTTTCCCAATGTACAACACATTCTGGACCTACGAAGTTTTATTGTGACGGTAAAGCGGCATTACACGTGGCAAGGAATTTTGTGTTTCATGACGGAACGAAACATATAGACGTGGAGTATTATTTTGTGTGACTTAAGAAATATTATAACAAGTTATGTACTCGTTCAGACCAATTAGCTGACATCTTCAAACCAGTGTTGTGGATATCCTCCGACATGGCCGACATGTCGGCCGACATAAAGGTTTCATGGACAAAACGACACGTTTCCGATATTTTTTTGCAAAATATCCTTTTGGAATATATCCCCGATATATCTGTTATTGACCGATATATTCACGATATATCGACCGATATATCCCGAAATTTTATCGACTGGTTTTTTTCAAGTTATTTTAATTATTGTCTATGGTCTAATAGACAATAAACCGAAATTATTTTATTTTTTATGTAGTTTTTTTCATTCCTCTGTCTTTCTTCCTTGCTCAAGTCTGTCATCGACTTCAATTATGCATGGTCTTTGAATTATGGGCTAAAGGTTCCTAATCTTCCATTGTCATTGACAATTTCCTGTTACTTTATTTCATGCGTTATATTGTTATTACTTATGTAGCACAAAATGTTTATATTAGTTTGATAAATTTAGGAGTTTAATAAATATCAAATTATTAATATATATAAAAAATGATTAAATTTATATATAATTACACATATAAATAATTAAATATTAAAACCCGATATATGAAATATCCCCGATATATCCCCCGACATATTAAAACCGACATGAAAAATCTAAACCGACGTGTCCCCGATATCCGACATCTACAACCTTGCTTCAAACAAACACTTGGGAAGCAACAATTTGAATAAATGTTGCGCGATTTGGAAGTTTGAAATCTTCACGCACATTGTATTATCAGTGGTTATAGTTATGAATATTTTTAGGAATTATTTTAGGTAATATATTAAGCTATATATTGGTAATGACCGGATGGCCTATATGAGAATTGAGTGGTTGCTATATAAAATTAGGGCATAGGTGACTTTAGCCGGACCAGGGAAAATATTCTTAAAGAAAGCTTTCATTTCATAGTTTTCAACTTATAATCACAATAAACCGGTCCACACAAACCTGAATGTTAACACACTTATAAAGTAGGTGACACAATTCTCGTGTGACCAATAGCCCACCTCATATATGCAATGCGGTGCACATCCCGAAAGAAAAGCAGCAAAATTAAGTTCAAAGATCCAAAGTAGTGTGTTGGTGATACGTCGTAGTCATATCAAAAACAAACACGGACGAGGACTTAGATTGCAATAAAGGAAACACTGATACAATCGGGAGATAACTCTCGTTAAGCACCTGGAGGCTAGGTCCTCCTGGACACTCCACTCTCCAAGAGAGCACAAAACACAAAGACTCCAAAGATACCAAGACTCCAACATAGGGCTCCATATATAGATGGAGCCCCACACTACATGACGAAATACTCAAAGGATAAAGTAATACTTAATTAATACAATAAAGTAAACAAGTTATTGAGCGACTCCTGCGAGGTAAGGCCGATCGTCCGAGCGTATGCGTGAGACGTGTTCCCCAATGCAAATACATATCAACACCCCCGACTTGAAAATTGACCTTCTCCTCAAGGTCGAGTCGGTAAGGAGGGCCCCAGGAGCGTGACGTGGAGACTCGGACGGCTCCTCGGGTGGGCGGTTCTGGTGAAACATCAGAAGCGCAGTGTCATTGTATCAGTCTGGGTGCGCAGACTCGGGCGGCTCCTCGGGTGGGTGGTTCTGGTGAAATATCAGAAGTGGTGTCGTCGTGTCGGTCTGGTTGCGCCAGAGCTATGGTAAACCTGACTGAAATAGGTGTAGAGCTTGGCATGGTACGGTCCGAGAGGTGAAGCAATGGAGGGCCCCAAAAAGAGCTCGCCCGCAAGGTCGAGCGAGGTGTGCCGAACTGGAAGGTTGCCACAGCGGTAAGTGTACGCCAGGTGGGCCAGGGCCTCGGTCGAAGCTGAAACAAGTGAACGGAGGTCAGAAGAAAGTGGTCGGGGACTATCATGATCGTTGTCAGGACAAAGTACATGACGATGTGCGGCGGTGCTGACGTGCAGGCAGGGAGAGGAGCGGCTGCTTCGTCGACTGCAGAGAGAGGAGCGGATGCTTCATCAGCAGTAAGGAGAGGAGCGGTTGCTTCATCGGCAGCAGGGAGAGGAGCGGCTACGTCGTCGGCAGCAGGGAGAGGAGCGGATGCTTCTTCGGCAGCAGGGAGAGGCGTGTCTTCTTCGTCGGTAGCAGGGAGAGGAGTGGTTGCTTCATCAGCAGCAGGGAGAGGAGTGGCTGCTTCGTCGGCAATGGCTGTGGCAGCAGGGGGAAGATCGGCTTCGGTGAGCGTGGAGGCTCAGCGGGTTTGTCTGCGATGGAAAGGAAGCCCGAAGGTCGTTCCCCCGGGTCAATTAGTCGAGGCAGGGCCAGGGGCGGTTGGTGTGCGATGCAAATGGAACGTCTACTGGCAGGGCGTGGAGCAGTGTCCCGACGGGGTTAGGGAACAACGGCTGGACATGCGTTGGAGGACGGAGCTAGCGACACAGCTCAGATGCCATGGCGAGGAGGTCATTCATGGTAGCGTCAATGCGATCGAAGCAAGCGTACAGGGAGGCCGGAGATATGGCCATGGCGGAGGAAACTGGGAGAGTGATGGTTTTCGGCGGCCTATGCGGCGGCTGGAGAGCGGCAGGTCGGAAGGCGGCGAGGGCATCCAAAACATGAAAGGAGGCACTGGAGGAGGTGTTGGACTGAACGTGTCTGGAGGGAGGAATTCCATTGGAAAAGGGGCCAGGCTTGAAGGAGGATGCACGAAAGGCGAGCTCGTCGTTGGAAGGAGCGCGGAGGAAGTCCAGAATTGGGCAAGCGGCATGTGGCGTACTGGAACAGAACCGACGAGTGAATCTGATGCGATCTGCGGGCGGACGAGCGAGGCACGGGAACGGCGAGGCTGGCGCGATCTTCGTGTGGAAGAGAGAGTCGGTGGCTGCAGAAGAATCAAAGGATGGAATGCGCAAAGATGCTGCGGGACACAGTGGTGAACGACTTGGAGTCCAGCGGCCGAAGAGAAGTGATCGGCGGCAATATCCTCAGAAAAACAGTGAGGAGATGAAGTTAGGGTTCACGAAGGAACCCTGAGCGACAGGTCAGACCAGTTGATACGACACGGACGCGGACTTAGATTGCAATAAAGGAAACACAGATACAATCGGGAGATAACTCCCGCCAAGCACCTGGAGGTTGGGTCCTCCTAGACACTCCACTCTCCAAGAGAGCCCAAAACACAGACTCCAAAGATACCAAGACTCCAACCTAGGGCTCCTTATATAGATGGATCCCCACACTGCATGATGAAATACTCAAAGGATAAAGTAATACTTAATTAATACAATAAAGTAAACAAGACAATGAGCGACTACCACGAGGTGAGGCCGATCGTCCGAGCGTATGCGTGAGACGTGTTCCCTAATGCAAATATGTATCAGTTGACATCGGAATCAAATACTTTCAAAAAAGTTTAAGCAAAAGAAAAAGTCATTTGTGAAATTAGCTTATTAAGACGATTGTAACAGTTTATAAAATCAGTTGTGAAATTATTACGAGGAAATCTAATTTCGAAATCAAAACAAAAAATATAAACATCAAGATATTGGAAAAAGAAGCATTTGTGCAGGATAATTGCAAAATAAAATTTTGGGATTAGCTGATTATTGAAAAAGTGGGCAAAAGCTGATCACGCAATGTGAAATATCAAGCTTCCCCTCTTAACTTTCATTTTAATTTCCCTACAGGGCCCATTCGGATCCCAGGAATTAGAATTTTGCATATCTAGGTATTTGATGCATATAACTCTTATACTCAATCCCCAAAAATGGCCAGAGACAGAGACGACCGGTGGCAACGGTTGTTGTTAGGATTGGAAGTTGCAGGCGGGTTATCATGAGAGATGAATTGAGATGACCGGTTGCCAGAGACAGAGACGACCGGTGGCCAGAGATAGAGACTTTCTACTAGGTTTCGAAACATCAGATTCAAGGGATCACGTGAGAGATGAATCGAGATGCAAGCGGGCTTACAGTTTACCTTGCGGTATGTCGTGCCGTCAGGCTCTACGGTCCATCCAGCCTCACTGCAGAGAGCTTTCAGCACCTCGTTGTTGTCGCAGTGCTTCGGAAGCTTGTAGTTTCCGTACATCCTCAGTCCGGCGTAGATCTTCGCGGCGATCGCGCGTCGGCGCCTTTCCCTCCTCTTGTTGTTCTCCCTCTCCTTCCATGTCGAAAGCCTCGTCCCAGAAGTCATCGATCCTCTCCAGTACCAACAAAACTGTAAGCCCCAAGTCAATCCATAATCTCCGACAAAAATGGCACGAAAACCCTCATCCAAGCCCCAAATCAACCCAACAAATTAACAAAAAGATCCAGCTCCATTTCCGAAGAGAAGAACCATTGCATCGACGTCAGATCGCAGCGTCCACTTCAGACAGCAACCATTCAGAGCTCCAATTTCCCAGAGAACAGCAGATCCGGAGCAGAAACAGGGACCATCATCGAAGCAACATGGAAGGAGTAGTCGATCTCACTGGCTTTAACCCCACTGGCATTATACATAGACGGCGTTAAATATTCCGCCGCTAGCGTTTGACATTTTGTGCCTTTTCTTACTTCGGCTCCGTTTGGGTGGACTTATTTTCACCGGTCAAGCGGTTAGCATGAATTGGACCTTAACTAAGGTCCGGTTCATGTGGTCGTAACCGCTTGACCTATGAAAATAAGTCCCCCCAAACGAAGCCTTCGTCTGTAGTGCAGCGTAATTATATTCGAGCATTGGATTTAGACCGAGAGAATTTTAGGCACGCGTGCGTACACAGAGGATCTTATGCAGGGGAGGATTCAGAGGGGGCCCGAGGGACACTGACACCTCTATTATTTTTCAAAATTGTTAGTGGATTTGAATTCGTCGTGGCAATGAATTTTGACTACTTATATGTTAGAAATGGTGGTCAGATGAGCGAGAAACAACTCCGATAAGATGGAAACGTTCTCACGTCATGTAACCAGTTTGTTTTGGGACAAATATTGGCTATTCGCGGACCAAATTTGGCAATTCGCAGACCAAGTTCAGCTATGTGCACCCCCAAAATTAATTTCCAACATGTGTCCCACGACCCTCCTACTCACACGCCTAGCATTTGTGTTTAGAAATTTTTTATGCACCCCTATTTATAATTTTCTGGATTCGCCGCTGATCGTATGAGATTTTTTTTCTTGTCAAATTACGGTTGTATTTTCAGTTACAGTTGTAAATGATTTGTATTTTCAGTATAAATTACAGTTGTAATTTAGTTCAAAATTTTCACTTTTTTATAGATGTATTCATCCCAAAATATATACATATGGCTACTTAAATGATCGTAAAAATACATGAATCAATATTTCGTGATTTTTTTTAAAAATAAAATAAAAACTGTAGTGTGTAATTTAATTTCCCGCACCATGTATATGTACGCTCCCCGTACCTAAAATTTACACATTTAGATTTATGTCGGGGACTCACATGATGATGACACGTGGCAACTGATTTAACGTTTTATTTTCTCGAGGGAAGATGCATCGTAAATATTTGCATAGTCCTTTGATGCAACGCAAAGTGGAAATTGCCCAAGCCAGAGATGAAAGCAAATTTTTGACCACCGTCTTTGTTCATTGTCGTAGGCGACGGACTCATCTTCCTTGTCTCTGGACACTGTGAAGCATGAAAGACTTGCAACGTTCAGCCATTTCAGGTAGCATTCGTCTTCTTCGATCGCATTCTTAGCGTCACCTAGTGCAGTGATTTGTGTGATCATTCTGAACCCTAGACGACGACATTAGGATATCGATAAAATCCACTTCGGAATGAAAGAAATCATGTTTGAATTTTCAGATAACAAGTATAGACTCTTATTTGCAATACTTGTAGGTATCTGAGATATTCCATTTGTAATTGAGATATTTGAATTGTATCTGTGATAATCTATTTGTATTTGAGAAATTTGAATTGTTTACGAGATACTTGATTTGTATATGATAATCTGCAATTGTTATCCTTACATATTAGGTCGAGTAAGATGTATAAGCCAGATAACAAACATCATATTTTAAGTTCGAGACGTTGTGTGTCTTCCTTTGGTTAAGCTGCGGGTGTTATTATAAAGAAAAATGAATCATAAGTTATTGAAACATCTGTAAGATATTGTGATTCTTCAACTGTTTTATAGTTCTACTATGACTTAAAAACATTCCAATTTTGTAATCTACGATATTATGTTACAGCCGAACAACCCTAAACCTTAATATTAGTTCCAGGGAGATCAAATTTACTATCAATGAAGTAGCCATGATTGTTGGTTTGCCCAACAAAGGAGAAAATATGAAGTATGAAAACAAATCTATGTCAAACATGACCAAAACAAACTTGAAGGACAAGATGTTGCAAATTTCTAGTGACATTGAGCACATCCGGAGTATAATGACTTGAAATTCCTACTACTTTATGTTCTATGCAATCTATTCTTTCTCTGCAGTAGCAAAAAAATTCCGAAAGAGTATGCGTGGTTATCTGACCCAGGGGAGTTCATTAAGTACAACTAGCTAAAGTCTATTCATGGGTATTTTGTCTCAAGTTTAGGCACTCACACCGAGAGAACGACAAACTATATTGTTAAAGAAATTAATAAACGGTTACCTGAGTCAATGAGCTATTTAAATGGTTGCTCTCACGTGTTGCTTGTAAGTAGTGTGCTTCTTTGTTTGGTTAAGTATTATGTGTTAGGATATTACTAAATGATCTTTTTGTTCAACAAAGATATGTTTTCTTGAACGTATACATATTCAAGTTCATTTAAAGACAAAAAGATTCGCATACATCGGTGGGCTAATATTAAAAATTTTGAGAGCATAATGAAGTCCTTGTTGGCAACTATCAATTTATGTATTAATATCATTCATGGATTTATCTTCATATGAATTAATCTCTTTCACTAATTAATGTGTTTATATGTACTTCCAAGTTCTACAAACTTTTGAAAATATGACAGAGGATGATTTGCCGGTATGAACTGGAGGAGGAGTTGTCATCGAGCAGTGGTTTTGAACAAAGGTTGGGTGAGGGACTACTACAGTTGAAGCAGGAGGAGGAACTATCCAATACTTACACATACAAGAAAAAAATGTTCGAATAGTGATACACATACTATTCTTCAATTACTTGAAGTAATGCGCTCATTAGAAGATAAAATGATAGCATATTATGATAAAATGGTTGCATGTTATGAAGAGTTGGAAAGGAAAATAGATATGTTAATTATATTAAAGAAGATCTAAATAGTACTTCAGCAAAGACATCTCTAGATAAGTGATTTTCACCACATTTGATTTTAGTAGTGTAACACCCCGTTTTCAGTATTAACTATTAGGTTGATTCAATATATTGGAGTTGTGAAGGAAGACTACCCTCTGGATGAGGAGGAATCAGTGATCATTGGATGATTAGGGATTGATCAGCAATTAGTGATCGTTGACGTTAGGTCCGATCGACGATCATCGACCGCTAGGACCAATAATCAGCGATCATCGACCGAGAGTTCGATCAGCGATCGACAACCAAAAGGTCAATCAGTGATCATCGTCTATCGAGAGAGGACCGATCAACGATCGTTGGCCGGGAGAGCCGATCAGCGATCGTTGACCGAGTTAGGGTCGATCGTTGAATGATTGGGAAGCTAAAATCTGACGGGTCCAGTGAGTTGAAATAAAGTGTTTTTCCCTCACTTGAGATCGAGGATCTTTTGGAGAGTTAATCCTACGGCTAGGACTCTTCCCTAGACTCACTTAGGTCGGACTGGGGAGACATAGAACCCTCTTTTCCTACTTTTGGGAAACCGAGAGTGAGTGCGAGATGTAGAGGGAGAAAGATCTAATATGGGTGATCTTGTTGTTGGATCCAAATGGGGGCATCAAACAAAGGTCTCATTCCAGATTGTGGATGACTATGTACATTGATCACACCTTACCTAATATGTCACTGAAGAGAGCTTTAAGGATAACGACTCTTCTCTCTGATCTTAAGACCGTTGAATGTTCATGTCCCTTTTCGATTTCTTGCATAGGAGGGTCTCATCAACAAATTAGTGGAGAGAATGAAGAACTTTATTTCATTAGAACCCAGGGGAGTGGGATTGTGCTTTCGACATGCATGCATTATAAAACCTGACATGTGAGTTTGGATTAGGCATGACGTGTGAAGCCTACCCGTATTTGTAGGCTCGGATCGGTGATGATGATGTGATGATGCCTATAGACTTCACAACATTGTGTACCAGAGAATGACTCCGAAGTGAACTTTGTTAGTAAGGGAATTAGAGGATACTGCGGTTTGGGTAGAACGTGTTGTCGTTCGTTAGTAGTGAAGGGCCTAGTAAATGGCTTGTCATGATTGCATGTTGAATGAGTACTTATGTACCATGATTATGATGATGGAGATGGTTATATCTCCTTGCTTGACATTCAGTGGTGAGGTGCGCCTAGACTTATCGCCAAGAAGTGAGACAATGTTATCTAAGGTCCCCTTCCTGAAAGTAGACTCGGCCAAGAAGGATCTTATGCCCAATGTAGCCGCCCTGCGATAGTGCTAGCACACAGGCTAACACCTACTACATGATCCCTACCCCGCCGACAAATCATCATTACATTACATAATCAATATAAGCGGAAGAATAAAGACATACGAAGTATCGTAGCCACACACAGTAAATCAACATGAGATACAAATGTCCATAGCAAGCTTAAGTACATCGAAAATCTTGGGCTAAGAAATGCCCAACATCAAACTATGAAATGTATAGTAAAGTATATCTATCAGCTCACTACAATCTCAAGACGGTGGTAGCAACATCTGCCACTAGGTACCATCTACATCTCTTCTACATCACTGTCGCCCTCTGCTAACTCACTGGTAGGAGCGCTATATATGTTACTCCTGCTCCTGAGGTGGTGACAAAGAACTGTTAATCTAAAATACTAAGTGGTTCCTCTCACTCCCCTAGTGCCACCTAAGGCACTAGATAGAAGGAAGGATAATGAATATGCAAGTGTTAACAGAAATGATAGGTATATATATATGGAAATGGCAGTGTATAAAGACAATCAATATTAGTAGTGTAAGAGAGCAATGTAATAAGAAACACAATATAGCCAAACTGAATATAACTTATCATGTCTATACAAACTTATATGATAAGGATATGATGCTGCAAAAGTAACTTAACTTATAAGGATTCTCATATAAGCTTATAAGTTAAGGATCTTTTTAAAGTAACTTATCGTATAAACGTGCTCATACAAATTTATATTATAAGAAACTACAAATGCTCAGGTGGCCGGGAAATCCAAGCTCTTTCGGCTCAGGCGCGGTAGATCTCGGCCGCTGTTTATCGGGGACGATGAACAGGCGCCGTTAGATTTGCGCCAAGATTCGTGCGGCCCTTAGTTCAAATCCTTATTTTCTGTGATTAAAATGCAGTGTTTAGTTAATTCTGGTAAAAATACTTAGAGGCCTCTAGGGAATTTTTGCCCAACATCAAAGTTGGAGCCCTTGAGGTCTAGTTTAATCCAAAATTTAGATCACTCGATTTGGAGTCCTGGTTAGGGCACAACACTCATTTTAGTGGGGACTGTCCATAAGGCTATCCAGAACTTATTTTTGATGCCCACACCAATCTAGAACTCCAAATGACTTGATATTTGGGGTGTAGGCTAGTCTTAGGCATATATAGGTCATGTCCAAAGACCAGATTGATTGGAGAAGTTTTCCCCATAATTTTTGGGAAAGTTCAATAATCCTGGTGTAACCTAATTAGGTGCCCTAAACACCTCAAAACCCTTCCAAACTTGGATGGGTGGTCCTAGGGAGTAAGTATAGGCCCTGGTTAAAGTATCATAATTTTTGGAGTTGCTTTGGTGGGGTAATTCACCAAGACAACCTTAGGCTCCCTAGGTTTAGGCAAAACTTTGGGTGAGTGCCCCCACACTTCCACAAAGCCAATTGGCTTCATATTTGGGGTGCACATCACCCTCCCCCATGCCAACCTCTGGTCCAAATTTGGTGGCCATTGGAGGAGGTTTGCCCTAGTAAATCAAAAAGGGGCTAAATTGCTATTAGCACTCCAAATAGGTACCCAATAGAACCCCACTCCTCACCAAGTGTTGGTAGGATCATGGGTGGTCATTCACTGACCCCTGGCCAGTATAGTGAGTAGGTTGGACTTGGGCAAGTAGGGAGTTCCCCTTGGCCTTGTGTTTGCTTAAGGGTTTGTTTAGGGCAAAAAGTGATCTTAAGCAAATTTTGGGGTGTGGAGGGGTTTCCTCCCACTGATTGATGGGGTGACCTTGGTCACTAACTTGGGAGGTATGAGACACCCCCAAGGAGCAACTTTAGATGAGTTAGGGCCTAGTGTGCCCTTAAACCCTAGTGGTTAAGTGTATGGTGCCCTTTAGGGTTTGTGAAGGACATAGGAGTATATGTCCATGGAGAGAAGTGCAATAGCCCTCTCTGAGTTCTAAGAGTGTTATAATACCCTCACAAGAGGTTTGGGTGGATTTGGAAAAGTTTAGACCCTAACCCTAGGCTAAACCCTAATGGGGTGCAATTAGAGGCTAATGAAGGAAGAGGGGTCAAACCTTAATGGTTTGACTTGAAATTTTGGGGAGATGATCTTAGTGACCAGAGATTGCTACTGTGAGGAATTGGAGGGATTTGGAGTTGTCAATCCTAGGTAATAAACCCTTGGGTAGATTTGCAAATAATTAGGGTTTTGGAGTTTAGGATGAAATAACACTTAATGTTTAACCATCTTCTGTCACAAACTTAGTTTTAATGTTATTAATCCCTGGAAGATTCTGTCAGACCATGAGAAAACTTTTGGAGGTCCAAATTGTAATATTTCATATTGTTGGCAATTTTTGGGATGATTAATTTTAGGGTGCTAAATTTCTGTAATGGCATGGAACTTTGCTGGAAGCCTTTTTATACCAACTTGTACCCACTGTATTTCTCTCATAATTTATGGATTAATATTTTTGGTACCTCTAGTTCAATTTGGAATTAATTACAAATATATCCTCTGTGGAAATTACAAATGTACCCTCTGTGGAGCATGGTCAAACTTTGTAGGACTGAATATTTTATTATGAAGCACCTCTGTATTAATTTTCATAAGGTTTAGAGATCATATGAGGGTACCTCCTTTGGAATTTATAGGAAATGAATGAGTTTTGGAATTTTTAAAAATAGTAAATCTTGCTGGTTTTTCCTAAAAATTTATATCCACTGATTATTAGGTACCCTTGATTTATGTAAAAATTTAGGCAGGCATTGGAAGTCAGGAAAGTATACTTGTAGTTCAAACCCTAGGAAATTGTGTTTTGGAAAAATGTCTTAAATATTAATAATAATGGGAAAATTATGAAACTCTAGGTTTGATCTTAAACAGGTAGCATGGACCCCCAGTAAAATTGTTGGATCATGGAGTTGACTAATTAGTGTACCTCCCTTCATGAGCATCAAAACGTTAAGGGTGGTCTGCGTTTAGCAATTTAGCAACCTTGGGGTACATTGATTGGAGAGGTGAGAAGTCTAATGGTGATCACTTGGATATGAGAGGACCCCTGGAGATAATTAGGGTTGATGAGTTCTGGAGTGGTGGGGTGCCACCCTTGGGGTAGGTCATCTTGGGATTGACGAAAGATCGTCCCTTCCCTTTAGTGTCTTAAAGCACTTAGGTTTAAATCAGGTGAAAAGTATTAAGAGGGTTTTCTTATGGGTAGATACCAATAATACTAAGTGTCTTGGGAAATGGAACTTTGGGGTGTCATCCCATTGTAGTTCCTAGTACCGTAGCGAGCCCCTTACAGGGTAACCCTCGGGAAGTCCAAGACAAGCCCTAAATTATAGGAGTAAGACAGTGTACAAGAATAATTCATCTCACACTCACCCGTGGTTACGAGAAGTTAGTTGGTTTGGTCTTACGAGCGGTAGGCCCGGTGGTTAAAGGTGCGGATTGCTGAGTCAGGAGAGCTTGTGACGCAGTAGTGTTTTGGGGTACGGACGGGTTGGTTCGGCGAGCCGATGGCTAAGAAGGTTTCCGATGGCGGACAGGTTAGCCCGGGGAGCTTATGGCTCGGAAGGTTATTGATGGCGGGCAGGTTAGCCCGGGGAGCTTATGGCTCAGAGAAAGGAAGTAGAACATGTTGCTTGTGCATTGAAGGTGGTGGGTCTTCGGTATTGGACGGTCGTTCACACCGACGTCAATACGTTGACTCGGCGAGTGTGGTATTTACACTTAGCCTTGAAAGTCTGGCGGTTTAGTCAGCAAGAGTACGCAGACGCTCCGCGGGTTTAGTGGAGGCGTACAATAGGTCTAGGTTAGGTAGTGTGAATACCAACCTAGAGGTGGGCGAGGCCCAACCCACCGCTTCCGTTTGCCACTACGGGAGTATCCTGGGAGTCTAGCTCGCTCCAAAAAGGGGGAACTAAAGGTCTATGCGCATAGAGTCGAAGTGGGTGAGTTGCACTTGTATGAACATAGCATAACAACATACCTTGCATGTCATAGCATGAACATTGCATTCAACCTACCCCTAACGTATAAGTCGGTTATGGGACTTCTTATACGGTAGGCCCTGCTAAACGACCTCTTGGTCTATAGGTTTGTATTGGCATTCCTATAAACCAATGGTTACTTTTATAATGCTTACTTGTCTCTATTCTTACTGCTTACTGTTATTTATGCACTTTACTCTGCTGTTTCTATTTCATGTTTCATCTATATATATATAACACCTGTGTAGAGTAGAACTCACCTTGTCATCTGCTTTTGTATTACCCCTTGTTTGTCCTCCGCTTCCTCCTCCCCATACGGTGCCTAGGAGCCTTGGGGGGAGGGGTGGGGAATTGGCTGAGTCATTTTGACTGACGGTCGGTGGACCTTATCTTTTTAGGGGTTCGAGGAGACGCAGCAACACCAGAGGCCGGAGCAGACGGAGGCGGGCCAGTCTAGTACAAGAGCACAGGATTCAAGATCTGTGAGTGTTTAGTAGTTAGCTTCCGCGAGTGATCTTGTAGTGAGGATATGATGTACAGGGCACGAGCCCTTTATTATTGTATCTTTGCAGTCTTTTATTAAGTTATAACTGTGGACATTTACCTTTGTGGTTTATAATTCATGTGACTGTGGACTTGTCTTATCTCTTTAATGTACTTTTCTTCGTGATCGATTTGGCCGGCAGGATCGGCGTTTTGTAGTGGCGACCTTCCCGAGTGAAGGTGTCACCGCAAAGCGGCGGCTCTGGGCCTAAGACCCGGTGGTTTTTACAAAAAAAAAAATGGGGTCTTACAAGTGGTATCAGAGGTAACCTCGATCCGAAGAAAAGAAGTCCACAAACCCTGGGCCACCCCGCGCGAGTTTAGTTTGAGGACAAACTAAGCGGCGGAAGCAGTGGTGTGCCCATATGGGGAAATCACATGAAAAAGTCCACTTTTAACTGAATCTTCTTAGTTATTTTCCCTACGAGCGTCAATTTTTTTCTTTTGTAGCCTGCGGCGAATCCTGCCCCCAGCAGGGAATACCTCCGGCTGCAAAAGAACTCTTTAGATAGTCTTTTAGTCAATAAGTTAGACTCAACCCCACTAGGACACGTGACTTACTTTGACAATTTATACCATGACCTAGTCTGAAATAGACCGTAAGTATAACTTTTGGTGAAGGTACGAGGATACCCAAAAGAGGCTAGAGAAAGAGAGATTGACACATAAGCAGAATGGTGTGAGACTTGTAGACTCAATCCTCGTATCCGTGACGTGATTACATTAAGACAACCACCACGCAAACACCGAGGGTTGGATAAGAATTCAAGTTCAGAAGGGACCCGTTTGGGATTGGGTGACATAGTGACCCTGATAAGGTTGTCATAGAAGGTACCTAGAAGAGTCTAAAGTGTGGAGTATACCAATGAGCCCCAAGATAGAACCCCAAGTCTAAGGTTGTATGCCCTAAGAATTGTTTGCATACTTGGGACGAATGTAACTTGGTGATATTGAATGTACTCAGCCCAAAATAGATAGTGGCTTATCTTTTGTTTATTGGGGCGAACCTTTTGTTTATTGGGCAAATTATTGGCGGACTTAGATTTCCCTTAGACCTAAATTAGAGAATTTTGGTGTCGTGAACAAAATGATTTCGAAGTCGATCTTACTCTATGTTACTTAAAAGAAGAGGAGACGGTGTAACAGTATGTTTGGAATGATGACCGGTAGAAGTACCAGGGCAATTGATGGACATCAGTTGGGTCAGACAACAACTTGCCCTTAGTTGAGTCTTGGGAAATGTAAAGTCGCTAGGATTAATCATTTAAGGATGTTGATGTCCTAGTATAGAAGTTAAGGGTGGAAATTAGATCTTACAAGTTGTAGTTAAATTTGAAAACTCTTGTGACTTCGGGCATTTGGAAGTGATCAACTTATGTTTTGATAAAAATCATGCCCCGTCATGGTTGAAAATTTTGTCCACATTAATAGCTTTATACCTTGTGAACTTGGATGATAAATAACCAGAGATCTTAGACGATGACTTGTTAGATTTGGAATATAGTGTTTGATTTCATTATGGCAAGAATGATCTGAGTTTATCTTGCTTAAGACCATTTGAGAGTGATCAAGACTAGCATAAGTGGAAGTGACAGGATTTTGGAGAAATAAACATGATGATATTTCCTTGATGAATCGAATTGTGAAAAACCCTAGGGTATCAAAATCTTGCCGTTATGAATAGAATTTCACGTAGAAAATGATCGGGAGTCATCTTACTATTATGGTTGGTTAGCATGTACTCATAAAGGTTCACAAGTGCACCCCCAGTAATATTTAAGGATGATTGGGACGCTAGACGATTTGATTAGTTCCATCAAAAGTAAGAACTAGATAAAGTGTAGATTAGAGACGATTGATTATTCGGACGTACCTGAAAGAGTAAGAATTTGAATGCGAGAAGAAAACTTTAGAGGCATAAGAGTCTGCCCAGGTTAGAGTGGAAGTTCGAGGATAGATGATACGACGGTGCGAGTCTTGCGACGCAAGAAGATTCCAGAGGTTAGGACATGTGGTAAAATTAGGGTCAGGAGGAGCACAACTTGGAGCCACTAGAGCTGGTGTGGCAGAGATAGTCAGTGCTCTCCGAACCAAGAATAATTTCAATTCTTAGGGGATGTTACGTTCAGTTGCTCTCGGTGAAAACCCCGCAAGCCTAACCTGAATTTCGAGGACGAAATTATTATTTTTGTTTATTGGGATTTGTAACATCCCCCAGACAGCTAGACCCCCCCCCCCCCCCCCCCCCCCCCCCCAGGTGAATCTGTCATGACAAGGTCATGACAAGGTCATGACAAGGTCATGACAAGGTCATGACAAGGTCTTGGTAGTGTAGAAATCCCTTTATCTTAGGCAAGATTAGGGTTGAAAGTGCCTTGGACTGCAAATAGTAATTTCCAGTGACCAAGATTAGGGTTGGACTTAGGGGCCTCAACTTGATCAATTGACCCTATCATAGTATCCCTAACCCTTTAGAGGCCCCCTTAGGGCACCAAGGGCCCATTGGGGTCAACCAAAGAGGCCAAATTGACCAAAGTCAACTCTAACCCTAAATTGGTCAAGGTAGCCTAATTAGAGTCAATTAACCCTCACCATACCAAATTGACCACTCCTCTAGGTCTAAACTGTCATAAGAAACCTAGTAGACCTAAAAGCCCCATCATGGGACCCCCAGTAGTGCAAATTGACCAAAATGCCCCTTTTAGGTCAAAATGGCAATTTTTCACTAAGTGCCCTAATTGACCATCACCATGTTAAATTGACCCTACCCTTAGGGTTATCATATCATAGGGGACCCAGTGGACCAAAAAGCCCCATGACCAAGTCAACCCTAGGGCTCAATTTGACCAAAGTCAATTTAGCCTATTTTGGTCAAATCAACTTAGATTGGGTCAACTAAGACTCATATGACCAAATTGACCCCACCAATAGTTTCTAAACTTAATTTGGAACCCAATGGACCCAAAAGCCCCATCCTAGGGTCACCCAATTGGCCAATTTGACCAAAAGTCAAAATTGCCCAATTTAGGTCAAATCTCTCAAACCTAACCCAATCCCTTTGGGCTAACTCAATTGGATGGTCAACCAGCCCATGTAGACTAACATTAAACTCAGGAGAGAGTGTAGAAACCGGCCATGGTGATTAGGAGAGAGAAAATGGGGGTTTTCCCATTTTTGAAGTGAGAGAAGGAGGCCATTCATGGCCATTAAGGAGTTCCACCCCTTGGCCTCCCAAATTAACTCTCCCATTCAACTCCTCAGCCGATTAGGAGGAGTTTTCAGCAGTTACCAAGAAGGATTAAAGCAGGGGAGATGAATGGGGGCCGGCATTGGAGGAATTCGAAGAGGCCATTAATGGCAATGGGGGTTAAAGCCACCATCACCCTCATTCGAACCCCCCATCACCTTCAGAAGCCAGAGAGGAGTGAAACCCCCAACCTTTCAGAGGATTTCGTGTGCTGTAGGCGTGAATCGGCATGGCATCGCAACCAACCCAAGCTCCCATGGTGTACTTCAGGATAACTCGCCGGCAAGCTCTACAGCAGGTCCGATTCTCTTCCCTGACCCCTAAGGATTAGATCCCAATCACCGGCGGCTCGTTTCGTGGCCAATTGGCCGGGAATCAAGCCAGCCATGCCTCCCATCGATTGGGTTGGGCTTCCTATTCCAGATCGTGATTCCGGCCACCTCCGGCCGAGCAAACACCGCTCATCGCCGGCCCCCACCTCAACGGAGGTGGTGGTGGCGTTGGTCGGCCGGGGCGGCGCTCAGGTGGCCGGGAAATCCAAGCTCTTTCGGCTCAGGCGCGGTAGATCTCGGCCGCTGTTTATCAGGGACGATGAACAGGCGCCGTTAGATTTGCGCCAAGATTCGTGCGGCCCTTAGTTCAAATCCTTATTTTCTGTGATTAAAATGCAGTGTTTAGTTAATTCTGGTAAAAATACTTAGAGGCCTCTAGGGAATTTTTGCCCAACATCAAAGTTGGAGCCCTTGAGGTCTAGTTTAATCCAAAATTGAGATCACTCGATTTGGAGTCCTGGTTAGGGCACAGCACTCATTTTAGTGGGGACTGTCCAAAAGGCTATCCAGAACTTATTTTTGATGCCCACACCAATCTAGAACTCCAAATGACTTGATATTTGGGGTGTAGGCTAGTCTTAGGCATATATAGGTCATGTCCAAAGACCAGATTGATTGGAGAAGTTTTCCCCATAATTTTTGGGAAAGTTCAATAATCCTGGTGTAACCTAATTAGGTGCCCTAAACACCTCAAAACCCTTCCAAACTTGGATGGGTGATCCTAGGGAGTAAGTATAGGCCCTGGTTAAAGTATTATAATTTTTGGAGTTGATTTGGTGGGGTAATTCACCAAGACAACCTTAGGCTCCCTAGGTTTAGGCAAAACTTTGGGTGAGTGCCCCCACACTTCCACAAAGCCAATTGGCTTCATATTTGGGGTGCACATCACCCTCCCCCATGCCAACCTCTGGTCCAAATTTGGTGGCCATTGGAGGAGGTTTGCCCTAGTAAATAAAAAAAGGGCTAAATTGCTATTAGCACTCCAAATAGGTACCCAATAGAACCCCACTCCTCACCAAGTGTTGGTAGGATCATGGGTGGTCATTCACTGACCCCTGGCCAGTATAGTGAGTAGGTTGGACTTGGGCAAGTAGGGAGTTCCCCTTGGCCTTGTGTTTGCTTAAAGGTTTGTTTAGGGCAAAAAGTGATCTTAAGCAAATTTTGGGGTGTGGAGGGGTTTCCTCCCACTGATTGATGGGGTGACCTTGGTCACTAACTTGGGAGGTATGAGACACCCCCAAGGAGCAACTTTAGATGAGTTAGGGCCTAGTGTGCCCTTAAACCCTAGTGGTTAAGTGTATGGTGCCCTTTAGGGTTTGTGAAGGACATAGGAGTATATGTCCATGGAGAGAAGTGCAATAGCCCTCTCTGAGTTCTAAGAGTGTTATAATACCCTCACAAGAGGTTTGGGTGGATTTGGAAAAGTTTAGACCCTAACCCTAGGTTAAACCCTAATGGGGTGCAATTAGAGGCTAATGAAGGAAGAGGGGTCAAACCTTAATGGTTTGACTTGAAATTTTGGGGAGATGATCTTAGTGACCAGAGATTGCTACTGTGAGGAATTGGAGGGATTTGGAGTTGCCAATCCTAGGTAATAAACCCTTGGGTAGATTTGCAAATAATTAGGGTTTTGGAGTTTAGGATGAAATAACACTTAATGTTTAACCATCTTCTGTCACAAACTTAGTTTTAATGTTATTAATCCCTGGAAGATTCTGTTAGACCATGAGAAAACTTTTGGAGGTCCAAATTGTAATATTTCATATTGTTGGCAATTTTTGGGATGATTAATTTTAAGGTGCTAAATTTCTGTAATGACATGGAACTTTGCTGGAAGCCTTTTTATACCAACTTGTACCCACTGTATTTCTCTCATAATTTATGGATTAATATTTTTGGTACCTCTAGTTCAATTTGGAATTAATTACAAATATATCCTCTGTGGAAATTACAAATGTACCCTCTGTGGAGCATGGTCAAACTTTGTAGGACTGAATATTTTATTATGAAGCACCTCTGTATTAATTTTCATAAGGTTTAGAGATCATATGAGGGTACCTCCTTTGGAATTTATAGGAAATGAATGAGTTTTGGAATTTTTAAAAATAGTAAATCTTGCTGGTTTTTCCTAAAAATTTATATCCACTGATTATTAGGTACCCTTGATTTATGTAAAAATTTAGGCAGGCATTGGAAGTCAGGAAAGTATACTTGTAGTTCAAACCCTAGGAAATTGTGTTTTGGAAAAATGTCTTAAATATTAATAATAATGGGAAAATTATGAAACTCTGGGTTTGATCTTAGACAGGTAGCATGGACCCCCAGTAAAATTGTTGGGTCATGGAGTTGACTAATTAGTGTACCTCCCTTCATGAGCATCAAAACGTTAAGGGTGGTCTGCGTTTAGCAATTTAGCAACCTTGGGGTACATTGATTGGAGAGGTGAGAAGTCTAATGGTGATCACTTGGATATGAGAGGACCCCTGGAGATCATTAGGGTTGATGAGTTCTGGAGTGGTGGGGTGCCACCCTTGGGGTAGGTCATCTTGGGATTGACGAAAGATCGTCCCTTCCCTTTAGTGTCTTAAAGCACTTAGGTTTAAATCAGGTGAAAAGTATTAAGAGGGTTTTCTTATGGGTAGATACCAATAATACAAAGTGTCTTGGGAAAGGAAATTTTGGGGTGTCATCCCATTGTAGTTCCTAGTACCGTAGCGAGCCCCTTACAGGGTAACCCTCGGGAAGTCCAAGACAAGCCCTAAATTATAGGAGTAAGACAGTGTACAAGAATAATTCATCTCACACTCACCCGTGGTTACGAGAAGTTAGTTGGTTTGGTCTTACGAGCGGTAGGCCCGGTGGTTAAAGGTGCGGATTGCTGAGTCAGGAGAGCTTGTGACGCAGTAGTGTTTTGGGGTACGGACGGGTTGGTTCGGCGAGCCGATGGCTCGGAAGGTTTCTGATGGCGGACAGGTTAGCCCGGGGAGCTTATGGCTCGGAAGGTTATTGATGGCGGGCAGGTTAGCCCGGGGAGCTTATGGCTCAGAGAAAGGAAGTAGAACATGTTGCTTGTGCATTGAAGGTGGTGGGTCTTCGGTATTGGACGGTCGTTCACACCGACGTCAATACGTTGACTCGGCGAGTGTGGTATTTACACTTAGCCTTGAAAGTCTGGCGGTCCAGTCAGCAAGAGTACGCAGACGCTCCGCGGGTTTAGTGGAGGCGTACAATAGGTCTAGGTTAGGTAGTGTGAATACCAACCTAGAGGTGGGCGAGGCCCAACCCACCGCTTCCGTTTGCCACTACGGGAGTATCCTGGGAGTCTAGCTCGCTCCAAAAAGGGGGAATTAAAGGTCTATGCGCATAGAGTCGAAGTGGGTGAGTTGCACTTGTATGAACATAGCATAACAACATACCTTGCATGTCATAGCATGAACATTGCATTCAACCTACCCCTAACGTATAAGTCGGTTATGGGACTTCTTATACGGTAGGCCCTGCTAAACGACCTCTTGGTCTATAGGTTTGTATGGGCATTCCTATAAACCAATGGTTACTTTTACAATGCTTACTTGTCTCTATTCTTACTGCTTACTGTTATTTATGCACTTTACCCTGCTGTTTCTATTTCATGTTTCATCTATATATATAACACCTGTGTAGAGTAGAACTCACCTTGTCATCTGCTTTTGTATTACCCCTTGTTTGTCCTCCGCTTCCTCCTCCCCATACGGTGCCTAGGAGCCTTGGGGGGAGGGGTGGGGAATTGGCTGAGTCATTTTGACTGACGGTCGGTGGACCTTATCTTTTTAGGGGTTCGAGGAGATGCAGCAACACCAGAGGCCGGAGCAGACGGAGGCGGGCCAGTCTAGTACAAGAGCACAGGATTCAAGATCTGTGAGTGTTTAGTAGTTAGCTTCCGCGAGTGATCTTGTAGTGAGGATATGATGTACAGGGCACGAGCCCTTTATTATTGTACCTTTGCAGTCTTTTATTCAGTTATAACTGTGGACATTTACCTTTGTGGTTTATAATTCATGTGACTGTGGACTTGTCTTATCTCTTTAATGTACTTTTCTTCGTGATCGATTTGGCCGGCAGGATCGACGTTTTGTAGTGGCGACCTTCCCGAGTGAAGGTGTCACCGCAAAGCGGCGGTTCTGGGCCTAAGACCCGGTGGTTTTTACAAAAAAAAAATGGGGTCTTACAAGTGGTATCAGAGGTAACCTCGATCCGAAGAAAAGAAGTCCACAAACCCTGGGCCACCCCGCGCGAGTTTAGTTGAGGACAAACTAAGCGGCGGAAGCAGTGGTGTGCCCATATGGGGAAATCACATGAAAAAGTCCACTTTTAACTGAATCTTCTTAGTTATTTTCCCTACGAGCGTCAATTTTTTTTCTTTTGTAGCCTGCGGCGAACCCTGCCCCCAGCAGGGAATACCTCCGGCTGCAAAAGAACTCTTTAGATAGTCTTTTAGTCAATAAGTTAGACTCAACCCCACTAGGACACGTGACTTACTTTGACAATTTATACCATGACCTAGTCTGAAATAGACCGTAAGTATAACTTTTGGTGAAGGTACGAGGATACCCAAAAGAGGCTAGAGAAAGAGAGATTGACACATAAGCAGAATGGTGTGAGACTTGTAGACTCAATCCTCGTATCCGTGACGTGATTACATTAAGACAACCACCACGACAAACACCGAGGGTTGGATAAGAATTCAAGTTCAGAAGGGACCCGTTTGGGATTGGGTGACATAGTGACCCTGATAAGGTTGTCATAGAAGGTACCTAGAAGAGTCTAAAGTGTGGAGTATACCAATGAGCCCCAAGATAGAACCCCAAGTCTAAGGTTGTATGCCCTAAGAATTGTTTGCATACTTGGGACGAATGTAACTTGGTGATATTGAATGTACTCAGCCAAAATAGATAGTGACTTATCTTTTGTTTATTGGGGCGAACCTTTTGTTTATTGGGCAAATTATTGGCGGACTTAGATTTCCCTTAGACCTAAATTAGAGAATTTTGGTGTCGTGAACAAAATGATTTCGAAGTCGATCTTACTCTATGTTACTTAAAAGAAGAGGAGACGGTGTAACAGTATGTTTGGAATGATGACCGGTAGAAGTACCAGGGCAATGGATGGACATCAGTTGGGTCGGACAACAACTTGCCCTTAGTTGAGTCTTGGGAAATGTAAAGTCGCTAGGATGAACATTACATTCAACCTACCCCTAACGTATAAGTCGGTTATGGGACTTCTTATACGGTAGGCCCTGCTAAACGACCCCTTGGTCTATAGGTTTGTATGAGCATTCCTATAAACCAATGGTTACTTTTATAATGCTTACTTGTCTCTATTCTTACTGCTTACTGTTATTTATGCACTTTACCCTGCTGTTTCTATTTCATGTTTCATCTATATATACATAACACCTGTGTAGAGTAGAACTCACCTTGTCATCTGCTTTTGTATTACCCCTTGTTTGTCCTCCGCTTCCTACTCCCCATACGGTGCCTAGGAGCCTTGGGGGGAGGGGTGGGGAATTGACTGAGTCATTTTGACTGACGGTCGGTGGACCTTATCTTTTTAGGGGTTCGAGGAGACGCAGCAACACCAGAGGCCGGAGCAGACGGAGGCGGGCCAGTCTAGTACAGGAGCACAGGATTCAAGATCTGTGAGTGTTTAGTAGTTAGCTTCCGCGAGTGATCTTGTAGTGAGGATATGATGTACAGGGCACGAGCCCTTTATTATTGTACCTTTGCAGTCTTTTATTCAGTTATAACTGTGGACATTTACCTTTGTGGTTTATAATTCATGTGACTGTGGACTTGTCTTATCTCTTTAATGTACTTTTCTTCGTGATCGATTTGGCCGGCAGGATCGGCGTTTTGTAGTGGCGACCTTCCCGAGTGAAGGTGTCACCGCAAAGCGGCGATTCTGGGCCTAAGACCCGGTGGTTTTTGCAAAAAAAAAAATGGGGTCTTACACCTTGACCAGGGACCATTTATGAATGATGTTTCATTTACACATAGGATCTCGCATTCAAATCACGCACTAAAATTTCTACTAAACAAACATTCTAAGGGCATTTATTATGTTCAATTATTTTATATCTATAAAAATAAATAAACACAACAAAAGACATGCCTTGAAATATAAATGAAATAATAGTACAAGTCATCACATGAACTCAAAAATCGATAAATCCAAACCCATAATGCTCCAACTAGAATTGATCATTCATGTATCGAATACCCAATGATTGAGTATGACAATCATGCTTCCTACGAGGAAGAGCCTCCGTTAGTGGATTTGTTATATTCTCATTAGTCGGTACTCTGCATATGTTCACATCTCCTCGATCAGCAATCTCTCGAATGAGATGGAACCGCTGAAGTATGTACTTGGAGCACTGATGAGATCTAGGTTCCTTGGCCTGTGCAATGACACCGTTATTGCCACGGGAAAGAGTCACATGATCAAAAAGACTAGGAACTACATCAAGCTCACCGATGAATTTCCTAATTCATGCAGTCTCCTTCGCCACATTAGCAAAAAATATATACACAGCCTCTGTTGAAGAATCGACAACAATCTCTTGCTTTGAACTCTTCCAGCTCATAGCGCATCCATTATGACAAAACACAAAATCTGATTGAGACTTTGAGTCATCTCTATCAGTTTAGAAGCTAAGCATTCGTGTAACCTTTTGCAATGAGCTCTTCCTCACCACCATATACCAAGAATACATCATTAGTTTTTCTCAAGTACTTTAGGATATTCTTAACTACCATTCAGTGACGTTCACCTATATTAGACTGATATCTACTAGTCATGCTCAAAGCATATGAGACATCGGGACGAGTGGATAACATTGTATACATAATTGATCCAATTGCAAGAGCATATGAAATCAACTTCATGTGATCCTTATCTTCCAAAGATTTATGACACTGCTCCTTAAAGAGACCACACCATGTGACATGAGTAAGAATCCTTTCTTAGACTCGAGCATGTTGAACCACTTCAACACGTTATCAATGTATGTACTCTGAGTTAAACTCACCAACTTCTTCGATCTATCTCTATAGATCTTAATACCAATATGTAAGTCGATTCGCCAAGTCTTTCATAGAAAAGTAGTCCCCTAGCCAGTTCTTAACAGCTTGTAGGGATGGAATGTCATTCCCAATCAATAGCATGTCATCTACATACAATATTAGGAAAATAACAGTGCTCCCACTAATACTCCTATAAACACAAGGCTCGTCTTCATGCTTAATGAAACCAAACTCTTTGATTTTCTCATCAAAATGAAGATTCCAACTTCAAGAAGTTTGCTTCAATCCATAAATGGATCTCTGCAACTTGCATATTTTAATGGCTTCATTTAGAGATACAAAACCCTTTGGCTGTGTCATGTACATATCCTCGAGAAGTTTTTCATTAAGGAAAGCTATTTTGACATCTATTTGTCAGATCTCATAATCATAGTATGCATCGATAGCAAGTAGAATTTTGATGTACTTAACCATGACAACATGGGAAAAAAATCTCATCATGGTTAACACCTTGAATTTGCTTGAAACCTTTAACCATTAATTGCCCCTTTGAATGTCTGTACATTCTCATCCATGTCGGTCTTCTTCTTGAATATCCACTTGCACCATTTGGGTCGTAACCCTTTAGGTGGTTCCACCAAGGTCCAAACTTGGTTTACATACACGGAGTCCATTTCAGATTTCATGACCTCAAGCCACTTCTCGGAGTCCGGTACATTCATAGCTTCTTATAGGTTGTAGACTCATCATCTTTATCCATAAGCAAAACATTATCAATTTAAGACATGAGAAATTCATATCTCTCTGGCTCAAAATGTGGTCTACCATATCTATGTAGGACTTGCGTTTCTTGAGCAAGCTCTTTAACTACATGATGAGCGTATTTCATATAGTGTTTTAGGCGCTCATCTAACATGATTTTCATAGCATTTTACTCACCATTTAGTATGTTTACATGATATTTCAATTCATATTTGCAAAAGTCATCATGTAAGCACATTAATGCTAGATAAAGTGATTTGCATTCATTCCATGCATGAAGAAGATTTCCACTCCTTCTCATTTCATTTTCTTATATTATTATATGATGTATGGCTGTCTGGATGTGTATTTCTGGGTGTTCTGGAGGTTTTTCATGCAGGTGCATGCCTTGTGTAGCTTCCCCTGTGTGTTTGGGCCCTATTTCATTGAGGAAACCATTAGTCGTGTGTTTTCCTTGGCGTACGGGCAGTGGACTCCTCCATGCACGACCACTGGTCGTGCACGTTCTTTGGCCAAATTTTAGGTAATCAGACGGTCTCTTGATCGTCTTCAACCTCTAGCCAACGACGGCAATTTCTCCCGCCTGGACGAATCTTTCAGGGCTCCTCCACCGCCGTCTGTCCATCACCACCACTCGCCACCACCACTAACAGTTTTTTCATGACGAGGGCTATCCTTTGGCGGCGGTCAACGGCTTATTGGCACCACCGGTGGAAAAAATTACAGGGACATTCTGACGGTTATTCCCCACCAAATTGAGTGAAATCAAAGCTCAATCGAGCTCGATTTCGATCCTAAAGCATTCTGGAATGAGTACACAAGGGGAAGAGGAAATCTCACCTTTAGAGGACAATTCCCTCTAGTTTCAGTTTGTGTTGACATGATGGTGTAGGAGGTGATCGACCATAGGCTCTTTAGGCTTCCTGAGGCTCTCCAATCAATTTCTCTGCTTAGAACAATTGCTTGGGAGGTGGGTGAACTAACTAAGGGGTTAGGGGGCTTTTATAGGTTGAGGAGGGAGAGGCCTTTTTCCTTTGCTTCCTCCATGGCCGGTGAAGCTTCCACTTAGCTTCCTTTGTGTTTTATCCCACTCTCTCCTAATAACTTCAGAGCAAAGTCTCTGCCTTCCTAAAATGGTACGAGGCCATGCTTATCCCAAGAATTCCTTTCAAAGTCTTTTCATTTTGGGTAATTTTTCATTAATCAAGCTTAGTCTTTTAATTAGCTTAATTAGCCTAATATGGGTTAATCTGATTTTGGCAAGGGGTTTGAGTCAAGATGAGGTTAGGGCTTGATTCATGAGCCTTTAGGCTAGTGTAGGGTTAAGTAAAATACTAATGAAGATTTAGGCTTAATTTAACAATGGTTTGACCATGGTTAATTTTGGTTGACCATGGTTGACCAAAGCAAAAATTTTGGTGGGTTGGCTAGCCTTGGACATGGGGTAGGTTTGGGCTAGATCACTTGATAAGGTATGAGGTCAATTGGACTTTGGTCAAGTCACTTAGGTTTTAGGTGTTCATTTCACCACTTAAGAGCTCCACCCTAACTCCAAAGTGAAACGGTGCTATCTTTGGGTGCCCTTGGACTTCTGAGGTCCTAATTAAAAATAGGATGTTACAAATCCAATAAGACACCACTGCTCATCGAATGACTCCACTAAGATGCTATTGTTTGAACAGAAAGGGAATAATCCTCAGCTGCCTCAAAAAAGAAAAGATGGTTTTGGTTGAGCTATTTATGGGGGAAAACAGAGTCAAAGATGTGAGAAAGCTTTGAGATTGTAGACCTTTGTTTCTCTTCTGGCGGCTCCTGCAAGTTTCGCAACAACCTCAAACTGCCCTTTGATGAAGAGATGATGAAGACTAAAATTCCTCCAAGGGACTCATTCTTGCAATCTGAAACTAGAAATCATAAATGCTTGGGAGCTCGTGGAAGGCATCGGTAAGGCCAGAGTGACGACATTCCAACAAAAGATTGATGTGAAAAAGGCGAACTTCATGACAATGGCTTCTTCTTTCAAGGTGGAGAAATGCCCGTCCGGTGTAAGGGGGAAGCTTGTTATGTACTTCACAAGCCTAAGAGCTGTCTCCGGAAGACATTCGAGGACTACTCGAATGCCAGGATTATCATCCAAGGATACAGATTTCGCATCGATGAGAGGGATGTTTCGATTCACGGAGGATTCAAGGATTATCATCCAAAGATTGATTCTTGACGTTGCTGCAAGTGGAGTACTGCGGGGCGAAGGAGCAGGCAAGGGAGATTCTAAGCATGCATGCTAGGATATGGAAGAAGTCACCATGCTTATCTTCTCCGTTTCTCTGCATTTTAGTGTGCCTATAGCGAAATTGGGCTGTAATTATATTTTGACTGCACATAGTCATTCTTGGTGTGCCCATAACACCGCTCTTTTTAAAAATAAAAGAGCACTTGGTACAAAACAGTGGACATTTTAATATGATAAAACTATTAATTACCCAAACATTCTGTGGGAGTCAACAAATGTCTTAATAAATAACCCTATAATTGAACTATAAAAAGAAAATTTTAACTATTGTCTTGTATTTTTTTATAAGAGCATCATCAACTTTATACTAATAAATATCATTTTAGTCTGATATTTTGTTGAGTGCGCTGATTAAAAATCAATTATTTTAGGCGATTGTTATCCGCACTACAGTTTTGGTCATCCACACTCTTTTTGTATGAGTTATTATGCGCCTTTTAGAAATACGTCTTGTGCGTGCATTTTTAGGAAAAATGATCAACACGAAAGTTATTACAACTTTCGTGTTGAACACTTTTCCTAAAAATGCACGCACAAGACGTATTGCCGCCCTGATTGAAACATATGCGTAACTTTAGCGAATTTTTGGAAATACGTCTTGTACATGCATTTTTAGGAGAAATGTTCAACACAAAAGTTGTAGATCTCGGGTGCGTAATAACTCATACAAAAAGAATGCGGATAGCTAAAACTGTAGTGCGGATAACAATCGCCTTATTTTTTCCCTATTTGCTAATTTCATCCAAAATTCAGATAATTAAAAAAACATCAAAACTGCAGGAAAATTGATCAAAACCGTCAAGTTGCTTGATGTATGAAAATCACCATTAACATTTTTATGATTCACAAACCTCTGTAGCCATAGTCTAAGCATCCTACAGGATGAACGAATCCTCAGGGAATCAAGACTAATAAGGCTCCGTTTGGGGGGACTTATTTTCACCGGTCAAGCGGTCACGACCGCATGAACCAGACCTTTTAAGGTCTGGTTCATGCGGTCGTGACCGCTTGACCGGTGAAAATAAGTCCCCCCAAACGGAGCTTAAGGCTTCGTTTGGCGCGGTGGTGGCGGTCGTGAACGCGGTGGTCTTGAACCGTCGTTCCCCCACCTCACCTAAAAAAATTCATGCATTTTATGCCCAAAACTAGTTTATTTTCTTGTAAACATACAAACTATAATAATTGCGTTTTTGACCCAACTCACCGGAGCAATATTTGCCGTGCGTGGCGTTTTTGATCCTGAGTTTGGACAAAAACGACACAATTATAGAACGTGTGTTTGGCATGACAATGGTTATGACCGCCGCCAAGAAAAAAACGAGTTTTGAACATAAAAGTGAATGAAGTTCCTTAGGTGAGGTCGGGCGGTCACGAACGACGGTTCATAACCACAGTGTGTTCACGACCGCCACCACAGCGCCAAACGGAGCCTAAGCATAACAAAAAAAGATACAAGATTCATGAGGGTAAAAAAAATACAATACATGTTGGGTCATTATTTGGTTTTCTTCTTTTGGAGCTTCTTCCACTTGAGGAAAATGTTGTAAGAGAGACCAGAAAAAACCATGGCCACGCTTCCCCATTGCTTCGCCGAGAGAGGATTCCCGCTCAGCAGAGAGGACACGACAATGCTAACGAATTTGCGAGTGGTAGTAATGGTGGTGTTGGCAAGAGATCCGAACCGACTAATCGTCAAGAAGATGAAGTTCTGTCCCACGGCCCCGCAGAGGCAGAACATAAGAATGTCCCACGCGACCTCCGGGTTCTCCCTGCAGAACCTCAGGGCAGCATAGCCAGTGGCATTGGCCCACCCAAACATGTAGATGAGGTTGTATATGGTTCCCCACAGGTTCATTCCCAGCATAATTTCCCAGGCGCTCGTCTTCGGATATCTGCAAGAATTTTTCGATGTACTATTATTATTTTTTGGGAATGCGATGGTATGAGGGGGCGAGATAGGTAGGTAGCTACCTTCGATTGATAGAATCTTGGGTTGCGTTTGTGAAACCGTCGAAAAGCAGGTTTAAGAAGCAGAGTCCATATCCGTAGGGAGCATTCGGGTGAGCGAGTTTGCTTATGGTTTTCGAGCTTGTCTGGTGTGGATTAGAGAATTCAAGAGCAAGTCAGTTTCTGTGCTGTATTAATTTATAGGTGTATTTCTCATGGGCTAAAGATCAGATGCAGGTGAAGTAGCTGACCTTGGACAGAGCAAATGCCGACACACCTCCGGCAACAAGGAAGGTGCATATATATTCAGGCAAACTGTACTCGATCCCGTACACGAGAGCCCCCATTAGCATAACTGCGTGTTAAAATATATATATATATGTTAGTTGATGGCCAAATACAAGCATCTTTATCATAAAAAGTGAAAGCATAAAATAATTAGTTAAAAAATTTATTCAGCACTGTATTGACCTTATGTCTGGAGTTAGTTTGCTCGATCAAACTCCCCCTGATGAGAGACATTAAGTACTATATTGACCCTATGTCACTAGTTAGCTTGCGACATATTCCAGATTATGGCAAGAGACTGAAAGAGCATGAGGAGCTCCAGAGGCAGGTGACCAATCTAATTTTGAAGGTTTACATTAAGGAGAGCGTGAGTTTGAACTATGTTCCGGTATTATTAGTCCTAAGAAAGACGGCACCTGGCGCATGTGCGTTGATAATGAGATCACGATCAAGTATCGTTTTCCAAGCTCGATATGTTTAGTGGGGCGAGTAAACTCAAAGAAGAGTGGAAGACGGCCTTTATGACAAAGAAGGTTAATACGAGTGGCTGATGATACCTTTTGGTCTCTCCAATGCACACAACACATTCATGAGAGTGCTGAATCAAGTACTTATGTCACTCATTGGAGTCTGTGTAGTAGTATACTTTAACGACATTTTGATTTACAATAATGATCCTGAACAACACTTGATTCATCTTATGTATGCCTTGAGATTTTGCGGGAGAATAAATTGCACGCAAATTTGAAGAAATGCTCATTTACGGCGGATAGCCTGATCTTTCTAGGAATTTGGCATCTTTTGAAGGTGCCAATGTCGATAGAGAAAAGGTCAAGACGATTGAATCATGGCAAAGACGATTGGCATCTTTTTTCCGTCATTTTATTAGGAATTTTAGTAGTTGATTGCTCATATTACTGATTGTTTAGCCTCTCTCACTCCCCGTACAGCCTGCCGCTCTCAGATACCCCCTTGCCGAGCCCCTGCATTTCCCCTACAGCCATCAGCTTCTAAGGAGGCTGCTGCGAGCAGCCAAACAGCAGTCCAGCAAGGTCTAGTTTGCTGTCCTGGTTCCAAGCGTCGTGAGTGCTGTCTAGCAGTTGGGCCCTCATTCGGAAGTTTAAAACCATTCCCGGATTGAGATTTCGGCTTCCCTACAGCTTTACAAATACACCTCCATCCATCCTCCTCCAGTATTGCGTGAGTCCAAGGTTTGTTTGTTATTTCTTTTAGTTGAATACTTTGTTTAGTCTCTAGTTGATTGAGATATTGGATTGTAAGTTTTGAATTCGGTTGTTTAAGTCTTTGTATTTTCTCATTTAATTAGTCATTTATTTTCACGCACTCTTGCATTTGTACTTCTCTCTTGTTAACTTAATTTAAATACTTTATTTTTTGTGGCAAATCAAAAGAACTTGATTTTATAAAAGTACTTTATTGCAAGCTTAATTCAGTTGAAAATTGTGTCTGCATCTATCCTTAGTTCCCTCAGGACCTTACCCTGCATCAAAAAGCACAACTTAAAATTACCTTAGAGTTGTCGACCTTATTTCATTTAAATAAATATGCAAAAATACCTAAATGTGCAAGTTCCAAGGGAGAAGAAATCAATATAAACTAAAAGTTCTTGACATTAGTAATCTCACCGGGAATCATCTTAGATGATTTTGCCAGTACCTGCACACAAAAAATAATAATAAGCATGGAATAATTTCGTCTCAATAGTACTATTTTTGAATGTTTCATTTCAAAGGTAACAGAAATCATGTAAGAGCTTGAATAAGGGTGGTTAAATTCCAGCCAAGTAAATCAATATATTCAATTAGACTGTCCTCTGCGAACTGGATTTATTACATCAGTTGCCCCCTCTTCTACAAACCAAGCACTTAGCCAAGAAAATCATTTTAGTATGCATAGAATTGTCCCTGAACTAGAGTTTGAATTTGTGGTCATAGACAAGAAAATTGTATTTTAGCATGGATAGCTGATAGCTCTCCTCCGAGAACCAATGAAGACAAACCGTGATCTCTAGTTCTGGTAAGTGTTGGTCTCTAGGTCTTCTTTACGGCTATTTTATTTCCGTTCATGGTTAGGTGTCTACAGGTTGTCTCCTTGGAGTAGAACAAGACACGGAGTTGCCAAGACTGCAGAAATGTAGGTTTATGAGTGCAGCTGAAGGAAGAGATAGGCGGGAAGGCTCTTGTTAGCGCGTGAAGCAGTTATTGATCGTGAAGCAGCAATGTGGTCATCACAAAGGGTACTGGACAGGATATTGGGGTTTAGGGTTTAGGGCGAGCTGAGAGAGGCCACTGTGGCCGATGGTGAACCGTTGTGTAGAAGCGGTGATCGTTCAAGTACTGTTATGCATCGACGGTAATAACTGTCAGTGGACAGTGCTTCAGCGATGGTGCGTCTGACAGTGTCAAATCGCAATGGGTACAATTTTTTGTGTTTGCTCAAATTAGCAAGGTTATGTGCACATAAATCAAAATGGATTCATGGGTCTGCCCTCTCTGATGTCTTTGGCTTTGATTTGAGGGCATGATTCCGCAGCAAACGCGACGGTATAGGGGGCCACTATTTCAGTGGTACTCTGTGAGCAGCCACTTTGTGCATTTATTGTCAAAGGTTAGGTCTTTCTCCTCTGAGAGAAGCCACTTTGTGCATAGTGCCAAAGGTTAGGTCTGTTTCCAATCTTCCCCCGCCCATACCCCCAATGATTGGGGACTATATGGGTTATGTTGTTTGTTAGGGCACGACTACTAGAGAGATTGAGAGAGAGGAAGATCTAGAGAAAGAGGAGGAATTAGGTCTAAAGGGAGAAGAAGACTAACCTTGATAATCTCTTGCATAACCCCAAAAGGGGGGCTGCCCGGGTATATAAATACCCGGGCAAGGAGGGAGCCGGCCGGCCCCTCCAAGGAGGGCTGAACCCGTCTGGTTCAGCCCTCGGCCGGCCGGTTTACTGCATGGGGGCTGAACCGGATGGTTCAGCCCCGTTGTTCAGCGCGCCGTTGCACCTTCGTACGTAATGACGCCCCGCAAAGCGTAACGGGGGCGTAACATTCCCCTCCCCATCGAGAACCAACTTGTCCCCAAGGTGGTAGTCGGGGTAGAGCTCCTTGAAGTCGAAGAAGTCCACCCACGAATTGTGTGCCGGCGACAGGTTCTTCCATTTGACCAACAGCTCGGGCCGGTATTCCGCGCCCCGATTCTTCCACTTGAGCATCAAAATATCTTCAGGAAGCGGTCGCAATTCACCCGCCGAAGTGACCTCTGGCAACAAGGTGCTCGGTTGCACATGCGGACCAACCTTCCGCTTGAGTAAAGAGACATGGAACGTAGGATGGATACGCGAACCCTCCGGTAAAGCCAGCGTATAAGCTACCGGTCCCACCCTGTTGACAATCTGAAAGGGACCGTAGTAGCGTGGGGACAACTTCTGATTGCCGCGACGAGCAACAGACAATTGCCGGTATGGCTGGAGCTTGAGAAACACTTCATCACCCACGGCGAACTCCCGCTCAGTGCGGAGCTTGTCCGCCTGGGTCTTCATACGATCCTGGGCTAGACGGAGATTCTCCCGAAGTGTGACCAACATGCGATCCCGGTCCAGCAGAGCGCGATCCACCGCGGGAAGAGCGGTGCTCCCAGCCTCATAGCTGCCCAGAGTAGGAGGAGGTCGGCCGTAAACCACCTCGAATGGAGTCATCTTGCTGGCGGAGTGGTATGCCGTGTTATAACAGTACTCGGCCCAATGCAACCAGTCCGGCCAGCTGCGCGGCTCATCCATCACAAAGCAACGCAGATAAGTCTCGACCCCACGATTAAGCACCTCCGTCTGACCATCCGACTGCGGGTGGTTGGCCGTGCTGAAATGTAAGCGAGTGCCCTGCAGCCGGAACAGCTCCTTCCAGAACCCGCTGACGAAGGTAGGGTCCCGATCAGAAATAATGGCGCGTGGAAGGCCATGCAGCCGGACAATCTCCCGAGCAAAGAGAGCAGCCACAGACTCCCCGGTGTACGGATGGCTGAGCGCCAGAAAATGACCATACTTGGACAGCTTGTCCACCACCACGAGAATGACAGACTTCCCCTTAGACTTTGGCAGGCCATCGATGAAGTCCATGGACACCGTGTCCCAAATCAGCTGCGGAATCTCCAACGGTACAAGCAGTCCTGCCGGAGAAGAGGTTTCATATTTCTGCCGCTGGCAGATCTCGCAGTGCCGAACGAACTGCTGAATGTCCCGTCGCATGCCCGACCAAAAGACGTTTGCCCTCGCCCGCTGAAGGGTCCGGAGCACCCCAGCATGCCCTCCTGTGGGTGACGAGTGGAACTCATGCATCAACACGGTCTTCCAAGCTGAATCAACGGGCACGACCACACGGCCCCGATAGTAAAGCCGGCCATTACACAAGTGATAGCCAGCTGTGACGGTCTCTCCTCGCTGTAAAGCCTCCACCAATGGACGCAGTGCATCTGATCGCCGGACCTCTTCCTGAATATCTTCCACGGAATCAACCAACGGCCCTGAAATATGAGCGAGAGTAGCTTCTGGCAGGCGAGAGAGAGCATCGGCGACCACATTCTCTTTACCCCGGCGATACACAATCTCGTAGTCGTAACCGAGGAGTTTAGTCACCCATTTCTGCTGTAGCGGCGAGGAGACCCGTTGGTCTAGGAAATGTTTCAAGCTCTGGTGGTCCGTCCGGATCTTAAAGTGTCGGCCCAGTAGATATGGTCGCCAAACAGCCACTGCCTGAATAATCGCCAACATCTCCTTCTCGTAAGCTGAGAGGCCCAAAGTACGAGGGGCCAAGGCCTTGCTGTAAAAGGCTAGCGGCCGCCCTGCCTGCATCAAAACCGCCCCGATGCCGACACCTGAGGCATCCGTCTCCAGAACAAACTCCTGTGTGAAGTCCGGTAAGGCCAAAACTGGTGTGGTGGTCATGGCCCTCTTGAGGGCCTGAAATGCCTCCTCCGCCTCCTCACTCCAGGAAAAGGAGTCCTTCTGCAGCAGCTGAGTCAGTGGCCGAGCTATCTTGCCATAGTCCTGGACAAACCGCCGGTAATACCCAGTGAGCCCCAAAAAACCCCGCAAGGCGCGGACTGTAACCGGCCGTGGCCAAGACTGCATACTCTGAATCTTTCTTGGGTCGGCCCGGACGCCTTGACCGGAGACCAAATGGCCCAAGTACTCCACCTCCTCCTGACCAAAGGAGCACTTAGAACGGTTGGCATAGAGATGGTGTTGTCGAAGTCGGGCAAGAACCTGTTCCACGTGACCCACATGGTCCTCCCAGTTCGCGCTGTAGATGAGTATATCATCAAAGAATATCAGAACAAACACCCGCAGAAAATCTCTGAATATCTCGTTCATGTTGGCCTGGAATGTCGCGGGCCCTCCAGTAAGCCCATTTGCCATAACCAAGAACTCGTAATGGCCGTCATGCGTCCGGAAGGCCGTCTTATGGACGTCCTCCTGAGCCATCAAAATCTGATAATATCCGGAGCGAAGATCCAACTTGGTGAACCGTTGCGCCCCATGCAGCTCGTCCAGTAACTCTTCTATGTGAGGAATAGGAAAGTTATCCTTGACAGTAGCGCCGTTTAAGGCACGGTAATCCACACAAAATCTCCAGGAACCGTCTTTTTTCTTGACCAGGATAATGGGAGCCGAGAAGGAACTCGTACTCGGCCGAATGATGCCGGCTTCCAGCATCTCGCGGACACTGCGCTCGATCTCCGCCTTCTGGATGTGTGGGTAGCGATACGGTCGAACATTGGTAGGCGCAGCGCCCGCCTTGAGCGGAATACGGTGATCGCGGAATCTTGCCGGAGGTAAAGTACGCGGCTCCTGAAAAACATCATCATAAGCGGTCAGAAGAAACTGTAACTGAACCGGTACCTCAGAAGGCGTGGAGCCGCCGGTCTGGACCTCCCGCAGGACAGCCATCATCTGTCCATCCCCGCTCAACCGTTGCATGCTGCGCAGAGAAACCTCCTTAATAGGAGAAGACTTGAGACCTTGCAAGCAGAACTGCTTGTCCCCGTGCACAAACTCCATAGTCATGTGGTCCCAGTCGAAAGTCACCCGCTGTAACTGGCGCAACCACTGAACTCCCAGTACCATGTCGGAGCCCCGAATAGGTAATAGGTAGACGTCGGTCTGCCCCACATAGTCGTGCAGCCGCAGCTCCACTCCCTTCAGCACCCCTTCGCATCGCAGCTTGCTCCCATCCGCCACCATAACATGAAAGGCAGCCCCTTTGTCAATCACATGCCCAACTCGTCGTGCCACGTCGGGGTGTATGAAGTTGTGGGTACTCCCACTATCCACCAGTATAGTAACCTTCTCTTGGGCGATCCGACCCGCCAGCCGCATAGTAAGCGGGGGAGCGCAACCCTCAAGAGCATGAAGAAAAACCCCGAACTCCCCCTCGTCCAAGTCCACCTCCAACTCCGCATCCGGAGCCGGCTCATCGTCCCCATCCTGCTGTAACATGAAGACCTGTAGCTTCTGGCATTTATGGCCGGGCACAAACTTCTCGTCGCAATTAAAGCATAGCCCTTTCTCCTTTCGAGCCGCCAACTCGCCCCACGATAACCGAGTCACGGTCGGTTTGTTGCCGGTGGCCTGTTCCCGTCGTGCTGGTGTGGCGGTAGTCGTAGTCGGCCTACTCGTGATGCGGGTTCGCTGTCTGTTGAACCGCTCCTCCTGAATGCGAGCCAAGGTAATGGCATGGTTCAACGAACGAGGCATGAGAGCCTGGACCTCGTCCCGAATGTGCTCCTTGAGCCCCGATATGAAACAGCTGTAGAGAGTTCTTTCCGACCACTGGACTCGGTTCGCCAACTTCTCGAACTCGGTGCGGTACTCTGTCACGGACCCCTTCTGACGAAGTTTCTGAAGGAGGGCCTCGAAGTTCTCGTACTCCAGTGGCCCAAATCTGGCCGCAAAACCGTCCACAAACTCGCCCCACGGTACGTAATCTCGTCCCCTCAAGACCCCTTGCGTCCATTGGTAAGCGTCGTCCTTCAAGTGGAAGGCCGCCAACTGCACCCACTGCCCTTCCGGCACCTCGTGATATTGGAAGAAGAGTTCCGCCTTCTGAATCCATTCCAAGGCGTCGCCGCCCTCGAATTCCGGAAAGTACATGCGAGTTAATCCGGGGGTCAAGCGTTGTGCCCCATGACCTCCTTCCCGTCTAGCCGGCTCACCTTGCTCGAATCCATAACCTTGATGTTGACCGTTTCCCCAAAGAGGGGGTTGTTGTTGTCCGCCCCATGCTTGGCCAAATCCACCCATACCCGGCGGCCCAAACCCACGGGGAGGAGGGAGAAGCCCTCCCCCTTGATATCCTGCAGGGTCTGGAGGTCGCCTAAGCCCAACCGGCTCCTCCCAGCCTCGACGAACCCCAGCCGGGTCCTCCCAGCCCCGACGAGCCCCAGCCGGGTCCTCCCAGCCCCGACGAGCCCCTCCCGGCTCCTGCCAGCCCTGCCGGCGCACCCCTTGGCCCGCGCCGAAATCGGGAAAAGCTCCTGCTGCAAGCCCCGGCCCTGTCGGACCTGCCGAAGCCCCATTTGCGGCCCCAGATGCCGCCGCTGCTCCGTAAGGTGCCGCCGACCCTCCTGTTGCCCCGTGCGCGCCGCCGGTGGGCCCTCCCGTGCCCTGCCAGCCGCCGCTGGGCCCTCCCGTGCCCTGCCAGCCCCCTCCAGGCGGGATCCAGCCGGTGCCTGGCGGAAGAGAGGTCGCCCGTGCGCGATCGTCGTCCGAGAGACGCGCGATGCCGACTCCTCCTTGCGCGCCGTTTGCCGCCAAGTCCGCCCCCGATCCGGTCGAATCCTCACCGGTTGTGGCTTTCCCTTTCAGCAAAGCCTTAATTTCCTCCATACGAGCGTCGATCCGCCCTTCCATGGCCGCCATAGAGTCGGTGAGGCCAACCATGTTCTCCTCTAGGGTTTCAATCCGTGAGGACTCTTCTTGATTGCGAGTGGTCACCATGTCCGAGAGAAGGAAGAGCTCTGATACCAAATGTTAGGGCACGACTACTAGAGAGATTGAGAGAGAGGAAGATCTAGAGAAAGAGGAGGAATTAGGTCTAAAGGGAGAAGAAGACTAACCTTGATAATCTCTTGCATAACCCCAAAAGGGGGGCTGCCCGGGTATATAAATACCCGGGCAAGGAGGGAGCCGGCCGGCCCCTCCAAGGAGGGCTGAACCCGTCTGGTTCAGCCCTCGGCCGGCCGGTTTACTGCATGGGGGCTGAACCGGATGGTTCAGCCCCGTTGTTCAGCGCGCCGTTGCACCTTCGTACGTAATGACGCCCCGCAAAGCGTAACGGGGGCGTAACATTGTTGTTGTTGTTGTTGCTCAAATTAGCATGTGAATATTTTTATTTTCATCCGGATTAGTTGTGCTAGGTTATGTAGGTTGATAGATTAGATTTTTTTTTAGTTTGATTTGGGTACTGGTGTGTATGTGACAACAAGTTTGTTCCCTAGCTTCCCAAATCAGATCTTAGAGTACAGTTGAAGGTTGGCAATCGTAAATAGAAGTGCAAATTTGAATACATATTTGGTCAATACTTTGATGGAAAGCAAAACTTTGGTTTGCGACATAAAAGAGTTAAGTACCTATTGGTTAAGTACCTATTGGCACGATATGGACTTCAAAAAGTACTGCAAGGGACAGTCAAGATGTCTTTAAGTGATGAAAAAATAGGAATGGCTAGACTTAGATGGGCATGACACTAGTTTCAATAAGATATGTCCAGCCAACAATGTCCTCTTCAATGTTGTAGAAAAAGAAACTACAATGCAGTTTGCTTTGGGAGAAGCTTAAGATAATGTGCATGGCGTGGTCGATCATAATGAGGCTACTCCTGAAGCAGCAATTTTGGATGCAAGAATGTGGCAACCTTCATTAATACTTTAATGTGTTCAATGGATTTTTGAGCCAACTACAAGTCGTTGGCGCAAAAGTGGTATAAAAAACGAGGGTCTATAGCTTCTTACCTCACTCACATCTTCCTACACCCACATAGTGACAACGCTCCTGGATGGGAAGGATACATTGAGATTGGAATAGATCATTGTTTTGTTACTGTCTAGTCAGCTGCTAAAAGGCCCCGCTAGAAAAGGGGATGATATTTTGGCAATAGAAGTAATGTACTAAGCGCATGTAACTGTTCAAAAGTCTTTTTAATGTACTAAAGCATTCCTGCGTCATGTCATATTCCTCAACTTTATCCTATGCAATTACTGCTTCAAGATTAGCCTCATCAGAACTGACTTCGCCATGTAAAGTCTCTCAAGCTTCTCTTAAAGCCCAATTGCAGTTCTTCTTCTACAAAAATGAAAAGGGCATTATTGGTACACACATTCTAGTGGAACTCGTGACATGCTCATCCAAGTCTAATCATAATTATACCTTAATCCCTTCCAGTCACCACTTTGCTGGCCGCCACCCCCTTCCCAACCACCCCAGCCCTTCACCGCCTCCACTACAAGCCTCCAACAGCCACCCCATCCAAATATGTCCTTCCCTAGTCCGACCACATCCTCTACAGTCAGATCCCGCTTATCCAGCCCCGTTCCCATCCAGATCTTCCCTTCCCCAATCCGACCACACCTTCTACAGCCAGATCCCACCTATCCAGCCCTGTTCCCCATCCGGATCATCTCCACCGCGTTGTGCCTCACTGGATCTTCACATCTCTGGCAACCCCTAAACATTTGTGAGTGTTTTATTGTTGTATGGATCTTTGTTCTCATTATCAATATATGGCTATGTGATTTCATGTTTATTGGATCTCTTGTTCCGTAGTTGTTTGCTCTGGATTATTAATGTGATTTGCAAGATCAATTTGCCGTGCGCTCTTGCTTTGGCCCTCCACGTGGAGGAAAGCCTAAGACTTGTTTTGCTTTTGTTACAATCATACGCGTGCGATTTAATTAATTATTATTATTATGTCTTGAATTCACCATCGGATCTTGCATATGTTACATATAGTAGTTTAGGGTTGTCGAGTTGTTTCCCCGACACTTCACTTAGGATTGCGTCTTAATCGGGTACCCATGTAGCCTACCCTACATCACATATTGGTTTCCCCTGCAGTATTCTTTGAAGTCCCTGTTGCACCAACAGATCCTTGACTTCACAAGCCAAAAAAAACTTCATCGAACTTCTCTACAGAATATCTATCAAAATTTGTAGTATTCCCAACCACTAATGGACTTCAACAACATAAGAGACCGTCTTATTTCAAAGAAAGGATTTGGAAAAATAAGAAGCGGACCTTGTCCGTACCTACTATTACTCAAATTGAATCCAAAAATCTAATCGATCAACTTACAAAACCTGACACTTTGACATCACTTTGGTAAAAATGTGTACATTTCTCCAAGAATCAACACTTGATGAATAACACATTACCTCATTTGATGAAATATAACGGCATACATAATCTTGATGCAAACAATAATTTGAGCAAGAATGGATAAAAAATATGTACATGCAATGATCTGACATTGTCATCGTGTCCTTCACCGGCAATAACCACATTGTTGCCTCACGAAAACAGTTGATTCATGCACTGACAAGAGCCTTAACTAACCACCTAGTTGCTCTTTCAGTTTCACTTAAAAGTCTACAATGTAGCAAGCTTGGCAGCTCCTCCTGTTCTGCTCCCCGAGGGCAAGCTGTAGCCACCGAACCAAGAACAAAAAAATGAAGAGTTGCAAAGGTAGGCTAGAGGGTAACACTCTCAGTCTAGAGATCAATTATACATTAATTTTGTTCTATGGCTGATTTCCTAGGAGGAACAACATCATTTATACATTAATTTTGATGTAAAAATATCTAAATATCACCCTTTACATACATAACAATTGATGCTAGATTTCAAAGATCATCGAGAAGAATAGCATAAAAAAGGAAATTGGAACATACTTTCCAAACAACAAAACTTCAATCTGAAGGCTAACCTGAGCAGGATAACTTATGTACTTGAGGGCTTCGATCCCCATGGCCGGCCCAATAGTGTTGGTGATGCTAGCGCTCCAATATCTCCACAATGGAGCTCCATCAGATGATCTTCTCACAAACATTTTAATCACTATCAAAGGACAAACATTGAATTTCAGATGAAATATTACGAGAAAAAAATTCAAGCAAGAAATCAGCCTAATGGAAACTTACTCATCAAGGACCAGACAAAACAAACCACATTCTGAGCAAGATTTAGGAAAGCAAGATGCTCAAAGCGATTCCCATTCGGTCCAAAGCGCTTAGTGGATCTGATTTCAAAAGCAATTCGCATCAGAAACCCAATGACTCCGACTCTACTGCTATTTCTTATCCTACTTTGAAACATGAAAAAACTTGGAGCGAATCGAGGGGGGAAGAGGTATGTAAGCTTACATGGTCTCCTGGAGAACGCCTTGGTATATATAGGACGCCCAAATGCCGAGGACGCAGAAGCAAAGAACTATGACCCGAGGGACACTGATGTGGTTCTCCATGATCAAATTGTATTTGGGAGGGAGGTGCGCTAGTAACGTGCCGCCGGAGCACTGCTGGTTCCGGCGGCCGTGTGGCAAAAACGGAGGAAGGAGAAACGAGAAAAAGAAGTTCCACGCGCAACAGCGGAGAGTCCTGGAATTATCTCAGAGTTATACATGAAAGGCTTAGTTTTTTGCTGAAATTATCACAATTCACAAAAAAAAATTGGGCCACAAAAGTTCCACTGCATTGACACATGCGAATCAAATATAAAAATGATCTCTTGCTCAATACCAATATAGAATATAGAGAATATAGAATATAGAGAAGGAGGCCAAAACTCATGTTAAAAAAAGAAATAGAACTGGAATCAGCACATTGATTTTTTCGCAATTCTTTCGAACCGTATGCATCCAAAGTTGCATGTACTGTTCTTCAGGGATAAAATTTTGCCCTAGATAGCGAGATCTCGAATCAACTTGTTGGTCTCATGGTATATCTCAGTATAGAAGATACAAATCACAGTAATAGGCTTATAGGCACATAACCCACTGCAGGAACAAAGATCAAAAAACTTAAAACACTAATAACAGAAACTCTTGTCTCGCACAAATCGATTTGTCTTCCACAAATTTCTAATTTCGCAGGAATCAATGAAGAAAAGCAGGAATAAATGAATCTGAAACTCACTCTACAACTATTTACAGTCCTGAAGGAGCAGCGGGAATCAAAAGAGGAATCCACACAAACAGATGACATTTTCGAGCAAAATGAGCAATCCGATGCCCTAGAGAAGGAGAACGAACCTTCAGAAAACGTATTCACTGCAGATCTGCAAACAGCGCGTCTCCTTCGTCTGCTCACTGCAGATCAGGTCGATGCAGATCTGCAAACGGGGCGCGGGAAGAAAACGGTGAGATGGAAGCTCGCGTAAAGAACAGGGAGATTAATAAAGGAATATAAACCTTCGCCACGTCATAATACAGACGTGGCTCTATTTTATTGGCTGTACTGAGAAGAACAAGCTCTAATTGGTTGCTTGGACGTGGTCTTTTAGAGTCGAGTTTGTGGGTCAATTAAAAACTTCCATCAACTTGTCTTCTAATATTTGTTTGCTTTGAAGTTCAATGGAGCATAAATATAGAAAGTCGCTCTATGTTGAGAATTGACCCACTGTTACTCGGGCACACAAGCAAGAAAAATAATGCAAAAAAAAAAATCACTAGAGAACACCAGATATATGTGAAAAACTCTTTCTAAAATAATGAGGGAAAAATCACGGGGCGAGATACACAAAAACACTAAAATCAAAAACGATTACAAGAATAAAAACTCACCGAATTTGACAGACCGGATCTCTCCTCACAAACCCACGGTGAACAGAAAAACTCTTCAATGGAGAGGTCATCACCACTTCTCTTAAAGCACTCACGACAACAAAGATGAAGATGAGACTTCTCCAAGGTGAGGATGATAGCACCGGGCTGTGAAACATATGTTCTTCCTCTTGAAGAACTTGGCATGCGGCTTCTTCTGATTCGCAAAACTGGCGGCTCTCGAATTAGAGATTAGGTAATCTCACTCATTAGGTCTAAACTGCCTCGCCCTATAAATAGAGAAAAGACAAGGTGTCACTTGCGACGAGGTCAGATTTCGCACAACGCAAATCTTAATTATGCGTGATATTATTGACCAATCAAAGAGGTTACAACCATTACAAGAGAGTTACTCGCAGGAACTGTTTCGAGATTACGCGAGTCCAAGAGCCTTTTGGCTTGGATTTCTAAGATGTCTTTTGATGTGGACCCGTAAAAATGTTACGGGATGCGGTCCCGTAAAACGTATCCGGACGGGTGCCGCCGAGCACGCAAGCGTCATGCTCAAAAGAGTGCGGCACCTGCCTCACCAAATTGGTGCGGCAACCGCCACACCAAAAAGGCGCGGCAAATGCCGCGCAAAGGGGGGGGGGGGGGGGGGGGGGGGGGGGGGGGGGGGGGGTGCGGCAATAGCCGCACGCCCAGCACCAATCAAAGGGGTGCGACATTGCCGCACCCCCAAATTGTAATAGGGGGTGCGGCATTGCCGCACCCCCAAATGATAATAGGGGGTGCGACATTGCCGCACCCCCAAGTGCTGAAAGGGGGTGCGGCCCGCACCCCCAAAATAGTAATAGGGGGTGCGGCATTGCCGCACCCCCAAAACATTAATGGGGGGTGCGGCATTGCCGCCCCCCTCCCCCCAGCGCCTATTGGGGCGCTGACCAAGTCAGCGCCCCATTTTGGGGGGCTGACTTGGTCAGCACCCCACGTGGCACTCCCCAATTGGGGAGTTTGCCTTAACCGCACTCCCCTATTGGGGAGTGCTATTTGCACTCCCCAATTGGGGAGTTTTTCGTAACTATACTAATTGGGGAGTGCAATTTGCACTCCCCAATTGTGGAGTTTCCTCTCGCGCAACGAGGGGCGTCGGACGGACGCTTGACGCCCCCGCAGTCATACCTTCGTCACCATGAACGGTACGCCCTCGCACTCACAATGTGTTCACCTCCTAAGTGCACATTCACAGCACGCTCGGAACGCCTCAAAGCGCGTTCAAAGCGCTTCCGTGCTCGTAGCGCGCTCAGAACGCTTCTGAGCGCGCTCAGAGCATTCTCACTTTTCCGCCTCGCCTCGCTCACATTTCAGCCTCGCTCACTTTTCCGCCTCGGCTTGCTTACTTTTTGTCTTTTCAGTTTCTCATTTTTCAGGAACGGCTTGTCGCCTTTCCTCAAAGGGCAAGATGGTCATTTATGAAAAATGGTGATCCGAGTGCCCCAAATCGAGAAATATGATTCGTCCGCTAAGGTGGTTATGGTGGTTACGACGGCAAAATTACCGGGCTACCCCCGGCCAAAGCTATAAAAAGGCCCCCAAGGCTTCATTGAGGGGGGTCGAGCCGCATGACCAGAGAGAGCTCCTTGAAGATTTCCACGGATTTCCCCTTCGGTGCTTGAAGATCTTCTTCGTGGACTTAGAGATTTCCTTCTTCGCGAAAGCGGACAAGGCTCCCGCTTTCGTTCTCAGAAAAGCGGACAAGGCTCCTGCTTTCGTTCTCAGGAAAGCGGACAAGGCTCCCGCTTTCGTTCTTAGGGAAGCGGACAAGGCTCCTGCTTTCGTTCTCAGGAAAGCGGACAAGGCAGTCTCACTTCTGTCTTCTCGAAAGCAGACAGGGCAGTCTCACCTCTGTCCTCTGGAAAGCAGACACGGCCTTCTCACTTTCGTTCACTGTTGTACTCATAGGAAAAGTACTTAGTTTTTCCGAGAGGTGGCCTGTCACCCTCGGAGTGCTCTCCCTCCCTCTCTCTCTCTCCATTATTGTAACGAGCAGCGGCCTGTCGCGCTCGATCTCTAAGCATATAATTGTAACCCCTCGGGAGATAGTGAAATTTGGTCGGCACAGCTCCGGCCACGTGGTTTTTCACCCTTTCCGGGTTTTCCACGCTAAAAAGTCCCGTGTACTCAGCAATCTCAAATTGACTGTTTGCGCGCTTAGATCATTCCCGAGCTAAGGCGGTTCAGTTGAACCGGTCTACCAAGAGCCCTAAGCGACCCGCAACAGTTTGGCGCCGTCTGTGGGAAACAGTTCCCAAAATTCTCTGAAGGCCAACTGCAATGGCAAGAAAGAGTGCTCGCACTACTGAAGGATCAATGCCGGAGGGGCGCGTCGACCCAGCTCCCTCCCACTCGCTTATCAATGCACCTCCCGGGGAGGAGGCAGTGCCTGCTCCCGTAGCTGGGCTGGAAGTGCGCATGCAGCATATTGAAGAACACCAAGCCGAGATGTTGGCTCTCGTAAGGAATCTCGGGGCGCCTCAAGTCCCGATCCAACCGCCGGCCCTGAACGCACCGCCACCCCCAGTTCCGAATCACGCCCCGAACAAAGAGGTCGTTCGGGAGGACGAGGCCTCGGAAGGATTCTCCAACGCAGCAAGCTCCGCTCACCTGACCCCGCCAGCTAGGGGCCCAGAAGCTGACCACCATCGCAATCACCCGAGAAGAGATGCCCCTGATCGAGCAACAGGAAGAACCACGCGAGAAGAAATACGCGACATGATAGAAGAGGAGTACTGTTGAAATTGTTGAAGTGGAAGTTAGAAGGTTTTTTGGACCTGGGCGGTCTGGGAGATTGTCCGGGCGGTCTGGCTGGTATCAGCCTAGCTGCGGTCTCCTGGAATGACTGCTGGTATCTGGTCCAAGGCGGCAAGGTGGAGCCGCACGGTCTGCCTCTGACCGCGTGGCGGGTTGTCCTCTTCTAGGCTATGGCGGTCTGGTATGACCGCACAGGGTAGTCCAGGTTCTCTGGTGGTATTCGCGGACTAAGGAAGTTAGTCGCGCGGTCTCAGTGCGCGGTCTCAGGAGGAGGCTGGAATGCGAGTTGGTTGCTGTTCGCGGTCTCAGGAGGAGATCGGCATGCGGACAGGAGTTCGCAATCTGATGGCGGACTAGCTGTGTTCGCGGTCTCAAGCGAACACAGGTGGTGAACAGCTTCGGGCGGTCTGGCGAGCTCTTTGTAGAGTCGCGGTCTGCTGTGAGAGCGGCGGTCTCTCATGGTCGATGTTGAAGCTGGCGTGTTCACCAAAATGAAGCAGGAGTCCTGTTGCTGATCGCGCGGGTTGACCGGTCTGGTCGCGCGGTCTGGAGGGTGGTGATCCTATCTCATAGGGTGGTGACTGGATCAGGTCCCGCGCCTATAAATAGGAGCCACTGTAGCAGCATAAACATAGACACCAAGTGTAAGCTGAGTCCGGCTTGTTCCTGCGGTCTGTTTTATTCTGACTGTGCGGTCTGCTGATTGAATTCCTTTTGTGCAGCTTCTGCGGATAGTGCGGGCAGCAGCGTTCACCTCTTCCTCTGAAAGTGTTCGGGCGGTCTGCGGCTTGGAGTTGTGGTGCTGGAGTTCGGGAGAATCAGGAGGTCGGAAGTAGTGGGCGGCTTGATCAGCGTGTTGGTGGGGTTCTGTGATCGTCAAGTAGCTGCGGTCTGGCAGTGTGTTGAAGTCGCAGGGAGGTCGCGCGGTCTGGAGCGGTCTCAGTTATCTGCATTTCCTTGTATTTCCTTTTTTTGGTGTTTGTGCTGGCGAAATCATGTCTCGCCAAGCATGTCTTGCCCTGTAATGAAGTTTTATGCTATCAATAAAGATCACATATTTGCCTGAAGATTGTTTCTGGTTGCTTTGGCTAGTATCTCTTAGTTGCATAATCGATTCCTGCTTGCTCTCACAAGGTCCTTAGAGAAATTTTCACATGGTATCAGAGGTAGGTTGGAGTGGATAGAGCAGGTTGCAACTTAGAGTAGCCATCACCTTTGTGAAGAAGGAACCAGTGGAAGAGCAATGGAAGGTGGATATTCAAGAGGTCTTGGTATTGAGATGCTTACATCGACTAACTTCAAGAAGTGGAAGTCGTGTATGCAGATCTATCTTCTGGGTGAGGACTTATGGGAAGTTGTTGGAGGAAATGAGACAGAAGAGGTGAAGGCAACGGAAGCTGGTGATAACGGTCCGGCTGTAAGGGCATGGAGGAAGACCAATGCCAAGGCCGAGTTCACCTTGAAGCGTGCTATTTCACCTGATCTCTTTGATCACATCTTGGGGTGTGGATCGGCTGCAGAGATCTGGAGAGCCCTAGATGGGCTGTTTAACAAGAAAAATGTAGCAAGACTACAGTTCTTGGAGAATGAGCTGGCAAGGTCGGCTCAGGGTGATCTATCTATCTCAAACTTCTTTCTGAAGATGAAGAACTTGTGTGCTGAAATCTCAGCACTGGATCCTGATGAGCCTATCTCTGAGGCGAAGCTGAAGAGGCACATCATCCGCGGCTTGCGGAAGGAATATGTTGCCTTTGTAACGTCGGTACAGGGATGGGCAAATCAGCCGTCTCTGTTGGAGCTGGAGAACTTGCTTGCTTCGCAAGAAAGCTTGGCAAGACAGATGGCGGGATTGTCAGTGACTGGGGGAGATGGCGAAGTGCTCTTCTCGGGGAAGAAGAAGAAGTGGGATAAGAAGAAGAAGACCACCGGAGGTTTTGGGCCCTCAACTTCTGGGCAGCAGGAAAGGGGATATGCTCCCAAGGCTGACGGGAAGAAGAAGGGAGAAGGTCCGAAGTGCTACAAGTGTGGCAAGTTTGGCCACATCAGGAAAGATTGCAGAGTGGTCACTCAAGCAGGGCATGCTGCGGAGAAGGAGGAAGCTGAGGTCAGACATGTAGATGGAGGATGGGGAGGAGCCTTCTCGGCTTCTGTTGGAGCTTCGGCTTCTATCAACTATCTGGAGGACTGGATCGTGGACTCGGGGTGTGGTCATCACCTCACCGGAGACGGGACCAAGCTTTCTTCTGCACAGCCCTACACAGGTAACAATGCTATCATTACTGCTGATAATACTGTGCATCCAGTAGAGAAGGTGGGGGTTGTTTCTTTGGGCAGTGATAGAGGGCCACTTACTTTGAAGAGTGTCTATCATGTGCCCGGAATGAAGAAAAACCTCTTCTCCGTGACTAACGCTATAGACGCTGGGTATCACGTTCTGTTCGGCCCAACAGAAGTGAAGTTTCTACGTAATGTTGAGGCCGTAAATGCCGAGGTCGTTCATGTCGGGAGACGGGCAAAGGACTTGTTCGTTTTATCGACAAGTTCCTACGTCGACAAAATGAAGACGAATGATGGTGCCGTTATATGGCATGAGAGGTTGGGGCATGTAGGGATGGACAAACTAAAAGCTATGGCGGTGAGAGGTCTGGTCAAGGGCCTGCCAAGTCTATCTTCCTACGGAGAAGGTCATGTTTGCGCGGGATGTCAGTTCGGCAAGTCTCATCGACTACCGTTTGACAAGTCGCAGACAAGGTGTAGTGTGTCGTTGGAGTGCATCCACGGTGACTTAATGGGACCGACTGCTACCCCAAGCCTCGGAGGCAGCAGGTATATGCTGGTGTTGATCGACGATTACACCAGATATGTCTGGGTTTATTTTCTAAAGGAGAAGGCGGAGGCGTTCGCCAAGTTTGTGGAGTTCAAGGAGCTCGTGGAAGGTCGGCTGGGACTGCGGGTGAAGAAGCTGAGGACTGACAACGGAGGGGAGTTCACCTCTAATGAGTTCTCTAGTTTCTGCAGGAAGGCGGGCATCCGGAGGGAGCTTACTTGTGCGCATACTCCACAACAGAACGGAGTTGCAGAACGGAAGATCCGTCATCTGACGGAGACCTGCAAGTGTTGGTTGCATGCCAAGAGTATCCCAAAGTCCTTCTGGGCGGAGGGAATGTCTTGTGCTGCTTACGTCATCAACCGGATGCCTCTTAGTCCCATCAACATGTTAACTCCGCATGAGATGATGTTCAAGGAGAAGCCAAGTGTGGCACACCTTAGGGTGTTTGGTTCCACCTGCTATGTGCATGTTCCAGATGCTCTTCGGACGAAGCTAGATGCGAAAGCAAGGAAGCTAGTCTTCGTGGGATACGATGAGCGGAAGAAAGGATGGAAGTGCATGAACCCGGAGACGCGGAGATTTGTTGTATCTCGTGACGTTGTATTTGATGAGGTGACATCTTACAAGGGGTCTTCTGGAGTGGAACTACCAGAGAGCAGGGTGGAGGAGCCGGAGCAAGCAGTGGAAGATCTTCAGGTGGAGCTACCTGTATCACCAGGTGGTCCATCTCCTTCTAGTTCCGAGACAGGGGCTTCTGGTTCAGGGAGCAGGGGGAGCAATGCTCCTAGCACGTCTGGAAGGGGAGCTAGGGAAGAAGCAGCTGAAGACAATGCGGTTCAGGGGAAGGAGCTGAGGAGGTCGAAGCGATCGATCGTTGCCCCTGATCGCTATACAGGAGGAAACGCAGTAAGCTTCGTCTCATGTTTCTTCGCTGGTCCCTTGGATGAGAGGGAGCCGTCGAGCTTTGAGAAGGCCAAAGGCGTGAAGGAGTGGGACGTTGCGATGCAAGAAGAGATGGCAGCTCTCGAGAAGAATGAGACCTGGTCTCTTGTGCCCAAGCCCAAGGGCACCACTCCTGTGACATGCAAGTGGGTCTACAAGCTGAAGAAGAAAGCTGACGGCAGTATCGAGCGGTACAAGGCTCGTCTTGTAGCTCGGGGGTTTTCGCAGCAATACGGTGAAGACTACGATGAGACATTCAGTCCGGTGGCAAAAATGACTTCAGTTCGATTCATCATTGCCTTGGCGGCGTTCAGTGGATGGAAGATCTGGCAGCTCGACGTCAAGAATGCCTTCTTGTACGGCGAGATTGACAAGGACATCTTCATGGCTCAGCCACCAGGTTTCGTGTCTGAAGATTTTCCGGAGCATGTCTGCAAGCTAAAGAAGGCCCTGTATGGGTTGAAGCAAGCGCCGAGGGCGTGGTACGGGAAGATCGCAGAGTATCTCTTATTCTGTGGATTTGTTGCTTCAGACTCGGACTCAAGCTTGTTCGTCAAGAAGAGCGGGGAGCTTCAGGTCATCGTGCTGCTGTACGTCGATGATATGATCGTGACGGGGAACTCAAAGGTGGAGGTAGCTAGGCTTCGGGCTGAGCTATCTATCAGGTTCGAGATGAAGGATCTGGGGGAGCTTCACCATTTCCTTGGACTTGAGGTGCAGAGGAAGGAAGGTGGAGTGCTGGTGACCCAGGCCGGGTATGCGGAGCGGATCGTGAATCGATTTGGCATGAAGGAAGGGAAGTGCACCTCCACACCTCTGGAGAAGGCTATGAAGCTTCGGAAGGATGAGGGGAGGATTATGCAAGATCCGTTGGTGTTCCGAGCTCTGGTTGGGAGCTTGATCTATCTGACGATCACAAGGCCGGATATTGCATATGCAGTAGGCATAGTGAGTCGGTATATGGCGGAGCCACGGGTACCTCATCTGCTAGCGGCCAAGAACATTTTGAAGTATGTCAAGGCGACCTCGGACATGAGTCTCCTATACAGGAGGGATGCGGGCTTCGAGGTGCATGGATACATGGATGCTGATTACGGGGGAGATTCGGATGATCGGAAGTCGACATCTGGATTCGTCTTCATGGCGGGCCCTACGGCTATATCATGGTGCAGCAAGAAGCAGGATTCCGTATCGGTCTCCACCACAGAAGCGGAATACAAGGCTTCGGTCTTGGCAGCTCAGGAAGCCATCTGGCTTAGGAGGTTGGTGGGAGACGTCCACAAGGAGGTTCGGGAGCCGACTCTGCTACGCGGTGACAACGAGAGTGCTCTCAAACTGGTAACCAATCCAGTTTGTCACGCGAGGACCAAACATATCGAGATCGAGCACCACTTCATACGGGAGAAGGTGTTGGAGGGATCTCTTTCGGTCGGGCATGTGCGGAGTGCGGACAATGTCGCAGACATCTTCACAAAGGCGCTGGCGAAGGGGCCGTTCACACGGCTAAGGGAGTTACTTGGACTGGTTTCAACTTCTCACTTCAAGGGGGAGTGTTGAAATTGTTGAAGTGGAAGTTAGAAGGTTTTTTGGACCTGGGCGGTCTGGGAGATTGTCCGGGCGGTCTGGCTGGTATCAGCCTAGCTGCGGTCTCCTGGAATGACTGCTGGTATCTGGTCCAAGGCGGCAAGGTGGAGCCGCGCGGTCTGCCTCTGACCGCGTGGCGGGTTGTCCTCTTCTAGGCTATGGCGGTCTGGTATGACCGCACAGGGTAGTCCAGGTTCTCTGGTGGTATTCGCGGACTAAGGAAGTTAGTCGTGCGGTCTCAGTGCGCGGTCTCAGGAGGAGGCTGGAATGCGAGCTGGTTGCTGTTCGCGGTCTCAGGAGGAGATCGGCATGCGGACAGGAGTTCGCGATCTGATGGCGGACTAGCTGTGTTCGCGGTCTCAAGCGAACACAGGTGGTGAACAGCTTCGGGCGGTCTGGCGAGCTCTTTGTAGAGTCGCGGTCTGCTGTGAGAGCGGCGGTCTCTCATGGTCGATGTTGAAGCTGGCGTGTTCACCAAAATGAAGCAGGAGTCATGTTGCTGATCGCGCGGGTTGACCGGTCTGGTCGCGCGGTCTGGAGGGTGGTGATCCTATCTCATAGGGTGGTGACTGGATCAGGTCCCGCGCCTATAAATAGGAGCCACTGTAGCAGCATAAACATAGACACCAAGTGTAAGCTGAGTCCGGCTTGTTCCTGCGGTCTGTTTTATTCTGACCGTGCGGTCTGCTGATTGAATTCCTTTTGTGCAGCTTCTGCGGATAGTGCGGGCAGCAGCGTTCACCTCTTCCTCTGAAAGTGTTCGGGCGGTCTGCGGCTTGGAGTTGTGGTGCTGGAGTTTGGGAGAATCAGGAGGTCGGAAGTAGTGGGCAGCTTGATCAGCGTGTTGGTGGGGTTCTGTGATCGTCAAGTAGCTGTGGTCTGGCAGTGTGTTGAAGTCGCAGGGAGGTCGCGCGGTCTGGAGCGGTCTCAGTTATCTGCATTTCCTTGTATTTCCTTTTTTGGTGTTTGTGCTGGCGAAATCATGTCTCGCCAAGCATGTCTTGCCCTGTAATGAAGTTTTATGCTATCAATAAAGATCACATATTTGCCTGAAGATTGTTTCTGGTTGCTTTGGCTAGTATCTCTTAGTTGCATAATCGATTCCTGCTTGCTCTCACAAGGTCCTTAGAGAAATTTTCACAAGTACGTCCGAGCAGGGCGACGCGCAGTTCTCGCCCGTCGTCCCGCGCACCACAGCTCCCCACTATCACCGCAAGTCCTGGCCCATCCAATCCCGAACGGCTTCAAGCTTCCCAGCATCGAGACATTTGACGGAACGGATGATCCGTTAGAGCATGTCAATCACTTCACCACCGTCATGAGGATTTATAGCGCCCCTGATTAGCTCCTCTGTCAAGTGTTCCCGGCAACCTTGAAGGGACAAGCGCACACTTGGTTCCACTCCCTACCGAATGGGGCCATCAACAACTTCGCAGAAATGGCGCAGCAGTTCGTGGACCAGTTCATCGCAAATCGTAGGATTGCCCGAGATCCCTCCCATCTCTCAGGAATCCGCCAAAATGACGGAGAGACTCTCAAGGATTTTTTCCGACGCTTCACCTCGGAGGCTCGACAGATCCCAGGAGTCGATCCCGAACTCTTGCGGGGAGTCTTCCTTGGAGGACTCCGCCCAAGTGGCTTTTACTCAGCGCTCATGAGAGAAACCGTACCAAGTTACCCCGACCTCGTTCACCGAGTGGAGGCTCAAATAGCCGCCGACGAGGCCATCGAAGCACACCGATCGCAGTTCGAGGGGAGCTCAAAGAGGAAGAAAGAGGAGTTGTCACTGCTGACAGTTTCCAACAAGAACAACAAGCATCGCGACAATCCCATCCGAGATCGAAGATCTCGCCAGCATCAAGACTACACTCCCCTGAACACGACCAGGACTAACGTTCTCCTTGCCATCCGCGATCATCCCTCTCTCTAGAGGCCTAGGGCTCTTGCACCAAATTCTGGAGACCAATCCAAATTCTGCGACTACCACCGAGGACGCGGACACAAAACAGAAGATTGTCGCGACTGAGCGCAGAAATCGAACGATTCGTACTTCGAGGACTCCTTGAAAAATTTCTCCAAACCAAGGATCCTGAATCAACAAGTCAAGAATGATCCAGCAGGAGAGCAATCTCCAGAGCGACAGTCCCGAAGAATAGCCTGTTCTACGCCTAACGTATTTACTTGTATCTCGTGTTTTCAGCATCAATGTAACAAACAAATATCATTCTATTTATTAACCTTCATCCTGCACCCAAACCACAAGCGTCATTTTCAATTGTACTGGGCCCAAAACAGAGTGTTCAGATTGTCCGACAATGGACGTTGACCTCTCCCAGAACAGAGTGTTCAGATTGTTCGACAACGGACGTTGACCTCTCCCAGAACAGAGTGTTCAGATTGTCCGACAACGGACGTTGGCCTCTCCCAGAACAGAGTGTTCAGATTGTCCGACAACGGACGTTGACCTCTCCCATAACTGTTGACGCCAGGAAAATCCTGACCTCAAAATTCGGACCGATGCAGCCGGAGGCTACTCGCCGAACAGTCCAACGAGACGACTAAGCTGGCGACTACTGAAGAGACAGAAGAGCAACACACAAGATCCCAGGTGCTGCGGCAGGGAGGTCCCACCATGTACCCAGAAGCTCCGAAGAGACTTCCCCTCCAAGACCAAAGAATGGCCGAGCAAGGTACGAGGAAGACACCGACTTGGTTAGTACCGGGAGTAGCGACCAAGTGCGGCAGATGCTAGAAATCAAGAGCAGGGTTTCGAAAGCTCAAGTCCAGGTGCCAATCCAAGTACCCCTGGGGTCCTATTTATAGGAAAACCAAGGGGTAGGGGGGGTTTTTATAGCCCAGCCCTTGCCCGACGACTAGCGACATTGAGGCGATCTCCCCGGGCAGATGGGCGAGTATCGACTATGGTCGCCCACCTTTTGGCGAGTATCCGAGCTACTCGCACGAGTGCACCCCTACTCGCCTAGGCTGTCTTCTGCTCTTACGCTTGTCTGCCGTGTTGACCTTTTTGACTTTGACTTCTGCCCATGTGGCCTTGGGGGGGTCCACCCTCGGAGAATGAGAGTTGTACACAATCCCCGCTCTTTGCGAGTAACGTAGTTGCTCGGAAAGAATCATACAACCCTTACTCGACGAGCTGTCTTCTGGGCGAGTATCAGTGAGTAGTCGGCATCCCGCTGTTTTGACTCCCCAGCCCTATATATAGAGGGGGAGGGGTCTCTGATGCCAAGGTTTCTTTGGTTCTCGCTTCAAGATGTCGATGAGTATTGCCGAGGAAGCTGCTGCGGATTTGGCCGAGCTTGCCAGTTTGTTGCCGCCGTTGCGGAAGCCTGCTCGCGATGTTGAGCTCGAAGACTTCCTCGCTTCCCGGAAGAGGAAGCGCCTGGAGAAGAAGAAGGAGAAGAAGAGCAAGAAGAAGCAGAAGAATGTCGTCGCCCCTGAGAATGTCGCTGATTCTCAGGTCGGCACTACCCAGCAGGTACTCGCCGACTTGGGTCTCGGCCAGTCAGGTGGTTCGCCTGCTCCTGATCCTCCTTCGCCGAATACCGCTCCAGAGGCGAGTACTGCAGGGATCTCGGCTCAAGATCGAGCTGAAGTTACTCCTGCGCAAAGTGAGAGATACCTACTCGCCACTTTTATTAGTCGCCCAAGTGTCGGCTGGTCTCTGACGTTTTCTGTATTATTTCGCAGATACGCTTCTCGCTGATACTCGGCAGGAGCCTCTGAGCGTCATCCCCCTACGATCCTCGCCTATGGTCTTGAACACGGCTGGGGGAGGAACTCGCCAGGGCGGATCGGTGTGAATCCTTCATAGCTCTGCGGTAGACAAGAGGCCGATGAGCGAGCAGAGGACTCTTTCAGCGAGCAATCCTCTTCCGCCGCCACCGCCTTTGCAGCGACCTGAGGTGGCGAGTAGCTCGCAACTACCGGCGGACCAACTTCCTCCACCTCCTCCATTTCCTCCTCCGGCCGATATGCAAGATGATCGCCGCCTTCTGTCTTCTTCGGCTCCTACCGCTCTTCCGGCTGGATCCTCGCGTCGAGGTGGGATGGCGGGATCTTCTGGTTTCTTCGCTCCCAGAGGGGGAGGGCGACCGGTGGATGGTCGCGGTCGGGGTGATGCGCCCTCCAGCAGGGAGCACATCGGCGGGTCGCATTCGAACCGGCGAGATGGCACTCGTCGCAGTCCGTCCCCGCATCGGGGAAGGAGCTCTCCTCGCCGACCATCTCGGAGTCCTCGCCGCGATTCGCGGAGTGAGGTCTATCGGCCTGGTAAGTGGAGTCGCTGCTTTTTCGAGTATCATCTAAGAAGAGTCTTCTCGCTACTCGTCACTAAGATTTTGCTTCCATGTCTTTTCTTGCAGCTCGCGCCCCTACCCCTATCGGGGCTCTGGTCGACGCCGTCGGGCTTCCTTCTCGCGAGTATCAGGAGAGGGCTACTCGCGCCATCCTGGATTTGGAGGCGAAGTTGGAGCGGCTGACGATCAGCGAATCTCATCGGCGTCTGACCGCGGTTAAAGCGCGAATAGAGCTCTTGGCGGCTGCTGACTCCCAGCGTCGTCTGACCGAGATGGAGGTCCGAGCATTACGGCTGGAAGAGTTAGAAACTCGCCTGGCTAGTGTAGAATCTCGCCTTCAATCTGTCGGTGAGCTGGAGCGCCGGGTGGGCAGGATGGATCATCGCCAGCAGCTGCATCATGACGAGCTGGTGGGGATGCGCGCGAGCATGGGCTCCGTAGGTCGCCTGGCGAGGATGGAGGAACAGCTGCGACAAGGCGAGGATGCGATGTCCGTGGCCTTCGAGCATTTTAAGAGAGCTCGTGGTTTGGGCTGGGTTGGGCGACAACCACAACTTCCCAATGCTCAACCGAACCCCTAGGATCCTGCCCTTTTTTCTTTTTTTAGTCGCTTGTCGCCTTCTGGCAAATGTTTGTAATTCTGAACAATTTTTATTTTTTCGAAGTAATTTGCTTATTTGGCGAGTATGAATCTCGCCTTGTTGCTTCTCTTGTTTCCTGTGATGTGTTGATGCTTCTTTTTTGTTTTCTTTTCTGCGAGTAGCTGTTGAATGTTGCGTTGATGTGGCGAGTAGCCTAAAAATTTGATGCAGGTGCTCGCTCGTTCGACATCAGTGTTCTGATGTGCGCCCTAGGTTTTGGCGACTTTTTCTCGATATGCGCCACCTCCTACTCGCGCTCGCGGTGGCGTACGCGGGAAGCCAAGCTTTGTCGAGTACTATAAATAGGGGGGGTAGATACGTATTTATTACGCTCTTGACGATCTTCCCTTTCTTCTAGCGACTATCTCTCGATTGCTCCTCTCCTCGCCCTTCGCTACTCGCTTCTTCGATCCTTCCACTCTTGGATGGCTGACGATGCAGCTATTCGCCGTGCAAGTCACGCGAAGAACTTCGAGGCAAATTCCTTCAAGAAGCCGATTACTCGGCCGAGCGACTTGAAGGAGTTCTCCGCCAAGTACTTGTCGCCGGGATATGTCGCCAGGCTTCCTCGTGAGGATGAACGCCTGAATTCCTTCTTGGCGACCGAGCTGGTCTTCCCCATCCGCCACTTTGAAGTCGGCCTGCGACTACCCTTGTGGCCGGAGGTTTGCCAGATCCTCCGCTACCACGGGATAGTCCCGGCACAGATCAATCCAAATGGAGTGGCGATGATCGTGGGGTTCCTCTGCTACCTGCGCGATCAGGGGATCGCCTTTGATCTCTCCGTCTTCCGGCGAGTATTCCACTTTGGCGCTACCGGCGAAGGCGTCGTCTTTTTGTGCAGCCATGTATGCACCCTAGTTGGTACGGCGAACAAGAACCATCGCTGGACGGAGCACATAGTCGTCATCAAGGGCGACTTTGGCGTCGTGCCGACTTCCTCTTTCCAGCCGGCCGAGAGTGCGTTCTTCCCTCCTTACCTGGAGGAAAGCCGGGAGAAGCTACTCGACAGCTTCCGAGGTCGCCGGCTGGATGTCGTCTTCTGGAGGAGGCGAGTAGATGAGCTCGCGGAGGTGTTCCCTGGTGAAGGTAGTCGCCTAAACGAGTATTAGGTCATACTCGCCAATTCGTCTTCACCCGGTGTTTAACGCTTTGCTCTTTACATTTTGTTGTAGCTACTCGCTCTTTGCCGAGCGAGCTTCTTCCCTTGGCGCCGAAGGCGGGAACCCCTGCCTTGGTTGATTTGTCGCCCGGCGGCGATGATCAGGAGGTCGCCGGCGATGATGCTGGGCCTTCGAAGAAGAGGAAAGCCAAGGCAAAATCCGTCGAGCCTGGGAGAAAGAAGGAGGTCGCCAGGAGGGATCTGAAAGCGAGGGCCGATCCATCGGAGGCGGGCGAGCCTAGCGGCCATCCTCTCTTCGGCGAAGGTGGGGGCAGCGAGGATGCTTATGGTCGCCCTTTGGTGTCCTGGGCTGAGCGAGCCCATGAAGTGACCTTGAGCACCAACCTCCCCGCCTGGTCGGAGGATTGGGAGGATGCGGGCGAGGCGTTCGACGTTACGTTCGCCCTCTATGGTCGCGCGGACGCCGAATCCTTGTAAGAGGTCTCGGCCGAATATCTCGCCCATCAGAGCTCGCGAGCCAACCTGCGGGCTGTCGAGCTTGGGCATGCGACGGCGAGGAAACTGCTCGAATACGAGCAGATGATCAAGGTGCAGGGCCCGAAGATGATCGCCATGGCGAACAGAATTAAGGAGTTCGAGGTACTCACCGATGCGACTTTACTCGCGTTTTGGGATACTCGCTACCTTGCAAACTTATTTAAACTAACCTTCTTCTTTTCGCTCGCTGCAGGCCGCCGAGCTGGAGTCGGCAAAGAGGATGTCCCAGGCCGAGAAGGAGCTGGAGGATACTCGGCAAACCTTGGAGGCCGCCCAAGTGCGAATTGCTGAGTTGGAAACTCGGCCTGCCGAGCAACAGCCTTCATCGGCGGGCCCCTCCAGGGTGGGCAAGCAGATCCGGATAGTAGGCGATGATATGGCGCATATCCGCCGGGAGATCGCTCGAGCAACCGGGAAGGTGGTCCTGAGCAGCTTGAAGGCTGATGGCTTCTTGAAGCCGGAGGCAATGCATCTGACGGTCATGGACATCATCCCGGCATTACTCGCCGAAGAGTCCACTTCCCCCATGCGAGATCTCCCATCCTCATCCACCGATTCTGGCGACGACGATTCTGAGGACGAGGTTGATGATGTGGAAGATCTCGATCCCGATGCCGATGATGGTGGCGAGGATGCATAGTCGCCTGTCTTCTTTTTGCAAATCTGTATAATCATTTTTGTGTATGTATTTACGTTAGTAAATGAATATAATCATTTTGCTCGCCTTTTTCTTTGATGCTCGCATCCCTTTCTTTTTTGGAATGTCGCTTAGGCTCCTAGGCTCGGGGCGAGGTTGAGTGCTCGCTCGGCTCTTAGGGTCACGGCGAGATTGAGTGCTTCTTCATGCTCGCACCTGTATACTCGTCGAGATACTCGCGTATGCATACTCGCCGAGATACTCGCGCATGCATACTCGCCTTCTTCAGTATTTCCCTTGGTGGAGTCGAGTTGTAGAGGGTACTTGGAGGGTTCCGAAGGACACATGCTCTCATGGCCTCACTCTGTACCTGGTGAAGAGTTCATTAGACTCGTTCAATAAATTCTGAAGGGGAAAGAGATAGGGAACGGCAGTCGGGGAGGCCTGGAGGGACACATCTTCCCGAGGCCTCCATCCTACTTGGATGCCGGAACGTCGATGAAGAGTGACGTTAAGTAGGGAATGACGGTCGGGGGGATCCAAGGGGATACAACCTCCCGAGGTCTCCATCCTTTGGCCGGTCGAATCGATCGCTCCCCTTCTCAAGTTGGAGTATCGGCTTCCAGACTTTACCCTAGTAATCGCTACAGTCGGACGAGAAATGCAGTCGGTGGGAACCGCGGCCAACATGCAAGGGGGGAGCTGATCTCGGCCGTCATTGCAGAGGCTTGGTCTTAAGGGAACGCACACCCGAGGCACTGTCCCATCATCCGTTCTGAGTTTTTACAAGGGTCAAGTCGGAGGCTCGTCTTCCAACCTGCGGCGGCGAATGTTGATGTAGGACGACGTCAAGCAGGGAGTGGCAGTCGGGGAGATCCAAGGGGATACAACATCCCGAGGCCTCCATCCTACTTGGATGCTGGATGTGGATCGGACATGCTTCCTGTTGCTCAACGAGTTTAGCAGGGAGTTAAGCACACTTTAGGCACAATAACTCATATGATCTAACACAATAATTTAGAAAATGAAATGCTTTGCTGCGAGCTTTTTAGCTCTCGAGGGTACACGACGCCTTTTTTCAAGGGTTCCCTGAGCTAGTGAAATCGATCATCCCTTCGCCGAATCGGAAGGTCGGCGTCCAGACTTCTTTCTGGTAATCTCTACAGTCGGACGAGAAATGCAGTCGGTGGGAACCGCGGCCAACATGCAAGGGGGGAGTTGATCTCGGCCGTCATTGCAGAGGCTTGGTCTTAAGGGAACGCACACCCGAGGCACTGTCCCATCATCCGTTCTGAGTTCTTACGAGGGTTAAGTCGGAGGCTCATTTTCCAACCTAGCGTGGAGATTGACTTCACCTGACTTCTTTATTATGAAAACTTTGTTGATGCGAAAGAAGCTGCCTCGTCCCATGTTTCAGGGAGATGCAGATTTTATTCAAAGAATGAATTTACAAGGATGGGGTACACACACTCCCCCTCAGGGATAAAACCTTTTCAGGTCATCGCCGCTCCAGGTGCTCCCTAGCAGCTCGCCTTCCTGGTTCTGCAAGCGGTATCCTCCTGTTAGGAGTGCTTCCTGGATGATGAAAGGTCCTTCCCAATTCGGGTTGAGCTTACCGACGGCCGCAGACCTTCCTGCTGCGTCCACCTTTTTCAGGACCAGATCACCTGCTTGGAATTGTTTGAGGCGAACATTTTTGTCAAAATGTTTTGCCATCCGGCGCTTGATCTCTTCTTGCCTGGCTGAAGCTAAATCTCGGAGTTCCTCGATGTAGTCGAGAGACAGTTTTTGAACCTCTTCATTCTCTAGTCGCCATTCTTCGCTTCCGTCCTCCGCAGCTATCACCCTTGGGCTTCTGACTTCGAACTCTACTGGAATGAGAGCTTCTGACCCGTGAGAGAGTTTGAACGGCGTTTCCCCTGTGGCTGAGCTAGGAGTGGTCCTCAGAGCCCACAGGACCGAGGGGAGCTGGTCCGCCCAGTTACCTCTTAGGTTCTCCACCTTCTTCTTCAGTAGGTTGATGATCAGTTTGTTGGCGGCCTCCACTTGGCCATTGCTCCTTGGGTGATGTACGGAGGCGAACCGAAGGTCGGTTCCTAGCTGCCTACAAAAGCCTTCCAGTTCTAAGCTGGCGAACTGGGGACCATTGTCGGTGATGATGGCGAGAGGGATCCCGAATCTGCAGACGATCTTTCCCCAGATGAAGTTCTTCACGACTTGAGAGGTGGTCTTGGCCAGGGCTTTGGCCTCGATCCACTTGGAGAAGTAGTCGATCATGACGAGAACGAACTTTCGTTGTCCACTGGCTTGAGGAAAAGGGCCGATCAAGTCCATCCCCCAGATGGCGAATGGCCATGGGGAGATGATCGATCGGAGCTGCTGGGCCGGCTGCAACTGAAGGGGGGCGAAGAGCTGGCACTTCTGGCACTTCTTCGAGAAGATCTCAGCATCCTTCCGGATAGTAGGCCAGAAGTAACCATGCCTCAAGACCCTCTGCTCCAAAGTGCGAGTCCCAGAATGACTTCCACACTCTCCCGAGTGGATCTCTTCCAACACTCGGGGTACTTGGTCTTCGGAAACACATCTGGCCAGGGGGCCCGAGATGGTTTTGCGGTACAGCTCCCCATCTTGCAGGAGGTAGTATGCCGCTTTGTACCGAAATCCTCGCTGATCCCCTCCGTTCGCCGGAAGCTGGCCGCTGGTCAGGAAGGTTACAAAGGGATCCATCCACGAGGGGCGTTGCTCGATCTCCATTATCTCTCCCTCTTCAATGGATGGGTGGAATAGCTCGGTGATAGTTCCTCCAGCCCTCGGCCCGTACTTGGCGAGGCGATCTGCTGCCGAGTTCTCCTCTCTTGGCACATGCTCGACGAAGAAGGATTGGAAGCCTCCAATCAGTCCTTTTACTTTTACCAGGTACTTCTGCAAGATGGTGTCGCACACCTCGAACTCGCCTCGAATTTGCGATGCGACCACCATTGAGTCCGTGAAAGCCCGGACATCACGGATCCCCAGCTCCTTGGCAAGGCGCAAGCCTGCCACTATGGCCTCATATTCTGCCTGGTTGTTTGTGACGGGGAAGAGGATCTCGACGGCCTGCTCGATTCTTGTTCCCTGCGGGCTGACGAGCACGATGCCCACCCCCACAGAGCTTTTGCCCGAAGCTCCATCAACAAACAACTTCCAAGGAATGGGATTGAGCACCTCTTCTCCTGGCTCCGCTTCCACCGAGAAGTCAGCCAAGAAGTCTGCTACTGCCTGGGCCTTGATCGCTACTCGGGGAGAGAAGGAAATGTCGAACTCGCTGAGTTCTACCGACCATTTCGCCAACCTCCCTGAATGCTCCACTCCCTCTAGGACATTGCGGAGAGGATGATCAGTCACCACTCTGATGGAGTGAGCCTGAAAATAAGGTCGGAGCTTTCGTGTCGACACCACCAAGGCGAAGGCAAGCTTCTCCAGGATTGGATACTTCAGCTCCGCCTTCTTCAGTACCCGGCTGACATAGTAGACGGGTAACTGCTTCCTTCCTTCCTCTCGGACCAAAACGGAGCTCACCGCCTCTGCTCCTACTCCCAGGTAGACGAGCAGGTCTTCGCCTTCTTTCGGGCTCTGGAGGAGAGGTGTCTGAGTCAACTGTTCCTTCAGCTTTCCGAACGCCATCTCACATCCTTCGGACCACTCGAAGCTTTCCGCTTTGCGGAGTGTCTTGAAGAATGGAGAGCATTTCTCTCCGGCTTTAGAGAGGAAGCGGCTAAGACCCGCCAGCCTTCCTGTCAACCTTTGGACTTCCTTCATCGTCTTCGGGGATGGCATCTCCAGGATCGCCTTAACTTTGTCGGGGTTAGGCTCTACTCCCTCCGAGGTAAGGAGATGTCCCAGGAACTTTCCCCTGCCTGCTCCGAAGACGCACTTCGTCGGATTGAGCCTCATCTTGAATCTTCTTAGCGTCGCGAAGGTCTCTACCAGATCGGCTATGTGTTCCCGGACACTCTTGCTTTTGATCAAGAGATCGTCCACATACACTTCCAGGTTCCTCCCCTTTTGCTCTTTGAAAACATGGTTCATCATCCGTTGATAGGTAGCTCCTGCATTCTTCAAACCGAAGGGCATCATCTTGAAGCTGTAGCAGCCATCATCGATGATGAAGGAGACATCGCGGCAATCGGGGGGATGCATCCGGATCTGGTGATATCCTGAAAACGCATCAAGGAAACTCATCACAGAAAAACCGACGGCTGAATCAACCAGCGCGTCGATTCGAGGCAAGGGATAACAATCCTTCGGGCAGCTTTTATTCATTAAGGAAAAATCCACACACATTCTCCAGCTTCCCCCCGCCTTTGCCACCATTACAACATTGGAGACCCAGCCTGGATACTGGATCTCTGACACAAACCCTGCATCGAGCAGTTTTTTAACCTCCTCCCTAATTGGCTTGGCGAGGATGGTGGCGGTTCTCCTTTTCTTCTGGCGGACGGGCTGGACAGTGGGATCCAGGTTGAGGCGATGACACGCAACCTCAGGGTCGACTCCTGGCATCTCGGCTGCGCTCCAAGCAAAGATGTCGACGTTCTTTTGCAGACACGCCGCCATCTCGATCTTTTCTTCGGTCTTCAGCGACCCGCCGATCTTCAGCAGCCCCGGCACTCCCGCTGCAGAGAGTACCTCGATCTCCTCGACCTCTTCAGCCACTTCCAGCCTGGCCGGGCTCTCCAGCACTCTTCCGAACTCTTCCGCGTCAGCCATCCAGCTGATGGTACTGACGGCGCTAAGATAGCACTCCCTAGCGGCTCTTGGATCGCTCCTGATCCTCACCTGGACGTCTCCTTTACAGTACTTCAAGCACTGATGGTAGGAGGATGGGACGGCTTTGAAGGCGTTGAGAAGCGGCCTCCCAAAGATAGCCCTGTAGCAGCTCGGGGCGTCGACGATAACAAATCGACAGCTGATGGAGGTGCCACCGAGTGTTACCAGGAGATCTGCTCCTCCTTCCACCTCCTTCTTCTCTCCGGAGAAGTCGAAGAGGGGACCATCTGATGCTCGAACTCTGGCAGCTTCGACTCCCAGTCCGTCAAACGTCCCCTTGAAGATGACGTTTACAGAGCTACCGTTGTCGATCAGAATTCGATCAACGGTGAAGTCCTCCACCGCGGCTTGAATCATGAGGGCATCATGGAAGGGATTCGCGTTCCCTAGCATGTCCTCCTCGGAAAAGGTAATCTCCTCTATCGGGGGCGGTGCTTGTGAGGTCGAGGCGACACTCCTGCGGTAGATCTGATGGAGGCTTCCCTTGCGGGAAGCTTCCAGCCCTGCTCCCCCATGGATTGCTCCAACTCGACCTCCCTGGCCCAGGTCTCCCCGACCTCCCTGGTCGATCCGATCCTCGTTCCTCCTGCGAACGACTGCAGCCTGCCCTGCCTGTGGCTCGGCAGGGGCCTCCATCCTCCTCTGCTCTCCTCCAGCTTCTCCTGCTGCCAACCTCCTCCGGGCTTCCCAAAAGTCTGGGCAGGCAGCCATGGCATGTCCCCCCACCTGGTGGAAGTCGCAGTAGAGAGGAACTTCTTCTGCTTGACGCCTCCTAGGCTTCGGCTTCTTCCTTCCTTGACGGCGGCCTCGCCCGGCTACCGCCATTGCTTCATTTCTCCTCCTCTCCTGACGCCTCTCTGGCTGGCGAAAGGGCCTTCTTTCAGGGGATCTCCCCCTTTGGTCCTGACGCTGGTGCCGTCCAGCCGGCCTCCATGGTGGCCGGTTGACGGGGACCTGGTAGCGTCTTCCCTCCTCGTGACGCTCAGGGGACTCGACGGGCCTTCTCTCCACGATCCTCCCGGTTTCTTTCTTCCTGAGCTCCTCCTTCTTCTTCTCCTCTTGCCGCTCCGGCCACTTCCTTTCCTCCCTTCGGGGCTCCTCCCTCTTCTTTTTTCCAGGGATCTCATCCCTCTCTCCACGATCGCCTCTGGTCACCCGTGCCAACCTTGCCAAGAAGTCGGGGTTGGAGGCTTCTCCCCGGACAAATTTATTGGCCCTCTGAATGAGGTTGTCGTAGGAGTAGGGTGGGTTCTCACTGAGTTCCAACTTGAAGAGGCCTTGACTGATGCCAAATGTCAGGGCCAGCAACAGGATGTTGTTATCTACCTCCTGGATTTGCAGAACCTCCTCCTGGAAGCGCTCGATGTAAGGGCCCAATGCCTCATCTGGCCCTTGCACGAGGTAGAATAGGGCCGTGGCCTCCTTCTTTAGCTTCCGTGTCGTGTCGAACCGGGTCGTCAGCCCACGACACAGGTCTTCGAAGCAGTAGATTGAGCCTGCGGGCAACTGATGGAACCAGTCCCAGGCCTTTGCGCGGAAGGTAATGGCAAACAACCTGCACTTGAAGGCGTCCGACATGGTTCGGATAAAGACTATATCCTCGAACCATTGGATGTGCCTGACGGGGTCCTCCTTCCCTGAATAGTAGTTCAAGGCAGGGTCCCTGAACCCCTCTGGCACTGGCTCGGCAAGAATCTCCTCGCAGAAGGGGCTCCTCCCTCCTGCCCGGCGACGATCCTCAACCTGGCGAGTATCACCTCCATACTCGCCATATGGGCGAGTATCCTGGTACCTCGCCTGCTCGCCTGGCTCGCGGAAGCGAATACCTTGCGAGGTTGGCTGGTAAAATTGCGACCTCCTTGGTCGCTCGGTTTCATCCTCCATGTGCTCCTTTCCTGCTCGCCGGGGGGGACTCCCTCCCTCGGATGGAACTGGGCGATGCGGCGAGGTCGTCGTGACCTCGGCGCGCGGCTGAAGCGCTGTTTGCAAGATCCCCTCCATGCGCTGCGCGAAGGCTCCCTCCATACGCTGCGCGAAGGCTTCCAGAACCGCTAGTGTCACGAACTCGCCGCTCGCGGCCGAGTTGCCGACTACCCCTTCATGGTCGCCACCTACGACCATCTCGGCTTCCTGCTGAACTTTCCTTCTCCGACTACGATCCACGCTCACCGCACCAAAGTGTTGACGCCAGGAAAATCCTGACCTCAAAATTCGGACTGATGCAGCCGGAGGCTACTCGCCCAACAGTCCAACGAGACGACTAAGCTGGCGACTACTGAAGAGACAGAAGAGCAACACACAAGATCCCGGGTGCTGCGGCAGGGAGGTCCCACCACGTACCCAGAAGCTCCGAAGAGACTTCCCCTCCAAGACCAAAGAATGGCCGAGCAAGGTACGAGGAAGACACCGACTTGGTTAGTACCGGGAGTAGCGACCAAGTGCGACAGATGCTAGAAAGCAAGAGCAGGGTTTCGAAAGCTCAAGTCCAGGTGCCAATCCAAGTACCCCTGGGGTCCTATTTATAGGAAAACCAAGGGGTAGGGGGTTTTTATAGCCCAGCCCTTGCCCGACGACTAGCGACATTGAGGCGATCTCCCCGGGCAGATGGGCGAGTATCGACTATGGTCGCCCACCTTTTGGCGAGTATCCGAGCTACTCGCACGAGTGCACCCCTACTCGCCTAGGCTGTCTTCTGCTCTTACGCTTGTCTGCCGTGTTGACCTTTTTGACTTTGACTTCTGCCCATGTGGCCTTGGGGGGGTCCACCCTCGGAGAATGAGGGTTGTACAATAACATAGTGTTCAGATTGCCCGACAACGGACTTTGGCCTCTCCCAGAACAGAGTGTTCAGATTGTCCAACAACGGACTTTGGCCTCTCCCGGAACAGAGTGTTCAGATTGTCCAACAACGGACTTTGGCCTCTCCCAGAACAGAGTGTTCAGATTGTCCGACAACGGACGTTGACCTCTCCCAGAACAGAGTGTTCAGATTGTCCGACAACGGACGTTGACCTCTCCCAGAACAGAGTGTTCAGATTGTCCGACAACGGACTTTGGCCTCTCCCAGAACAGAGTGTTCATATTGTCCGACAACGGACTTTGACCTCTCCCAGAACAGAATACTCGAATCGTCCTACAAGGGACTCTGGCCTTTACCAGAGCGAAGCACTTGTATATGCCATGCAGAAACGCCCGAGCAAAACACAAGAACGAAAGCAACCACACACTCACCCTTCAACAACAATTCTCGCCCAAGGCACCACAAAGAGAGCAATGATCAAAGCCGCCGCAGAAAAATCAAAACCTCCGAACTCCTCGCACCGAGACTCGGACTCCGAAGGTTTGGGGGGCTTATGATGTGGACCCGTAAAAATGTTACGGGATGCGGTCCCGTAAAACGTATCCGGACGGGTGCCGCCGAGCACGCAAGCGTCATGCTCAAAAGAGTGCGGCACCTGCCTCACCAAATTGGTGCGGCAACCGCCACACCAAAAAGGCGCGGCAAATGCCGCACAAAGGGGGGGGGGGGGGGGGGGGGGGGGGGGGGGGGTGCGGCAATAGCCGCACGCCCAGCACCAATCAAAGGGGTGCGACATTGCCGCACCCCCAAATTGTGAAAGGGGGTGCGGCCCGCACCCCCAAAATAGTACATTAATGGGGGGTGCGGCATTGCCGCACCCCCCCCCCCCCCCCCCCCCCCAGCGCCTATTGGGGCGCTGACCAAGTCAGCGCCCCATTTTGGGGGGCTGACTTGGTCAGCACCCCACGTGGCACTCCCCAATTGGGGAGTGCTTTGCACTCCCCAATTGGGGAGTTTGCCTTAACCGCACTCCCCTATTGGGGAGTGCTATTTGACTCCCCAATTGGGGAGTTTCCCGTAACTATACTGCACTCCCCAATTGCGGAGTTTCCTCTCGCGCAACGAGGGGCGTCGGACGGACGCTTGACGCCCCCCGCAGTCATACCTTCGTCACCATGAACGGTACGCCCTCGCACTCACAATGCGTTTACGTCCTAAGTGCACATTCACAGCACGCTCGGAACGCCTCAAAGCGCGTTCGAAGCGCTTCCGTGCTCGTAGCGCGCTCAGAACGCTTCTGAGCGCGCTCAGAGCATTCTCACTTTTTCGCCTCGCCTCGCTCACATTTCAGCCTCGCTCACTTTTCCGCCTCGGCTTGCTCACTTTTTGTCTTTTCAGTTTCTCACTTTTCAGGAACGGCTTGTCGCCTTTCCTCAAAGGGCAAGATGGTCATTTATGAAAAATGGTGATCCGAGTGCCCCAAATCGAGAAATATAATTCGTCCGCCAAGGTGGTTATGGTGGTTACGACGACAAAATTACCGGGCTACCCCCGGCCAAAGCTATAAAAAGGCCCCCAAGGCTTCATTGAGGGGGGCCGAGCCTCATGACCAGAGAGAGCTCCTTGAAGATTTCCACGGATTTCCCCTTCGGTGCTTGAAGATCTTCTTCGTGGACTTAGAGATTTCCTTCTTCGCGAAAGCGGACAAGGCTCCCGCTTTCGTTCTCTGAAAAGCGGACAAGGCTCCCGCTTTCGTTCTCAGGGAAACGGACAAGGCTCCCGCTTTCGTTCTCAGGAAAGCGGACAAGGCAGTCTCACTTCTGTCTTCTCGAAAGCAGACAGGGCAGTCTCACCTCTGTCCTCTGGAAAGCAGACACGGCCTTCTCACTTTCGTTCACTGTTGTACTCATAGGAAAAGTACTTAGTTTTTCCGAGAGGTGGCCTGTCACCCTCGGAGTGCTCTCCCTCTCTTTCTCTCCATTATTGTAACGAGCAGCGGCCTGTCACGCTCGATCTCTAAGCATATAATTGTAACCCCTCGGGAGATAGTGAAATTTGGTCGGCACAACTCCGGCCACGTGGTTTTTCACCCTTTACGGGTTTTCCACGCTAAAAAGTCCCGTGTACTCACCAATCTCAAATTGACTGTTTGCGCGCTTAGATCGCTCCCGAGCTAAGGCGGTTCAGTTGAACCGGTCTACCAAGAGCCCTAAGCGACCTGCAACATCTTTAAAGTTATTTTCACATCTATTTATAGATATGCGAGCCCTAAGAGACCACGAAACCATCTGCGAGTCTGAATGTCTCGAGTGATGCTTTGCTTTGGTGACGATAATGAACAGGAAAAAACTGAAGTCCTCGCTGGAATTGGTGGAGATGTCGTGGATTTAAGGGAAGATCAGGCGTCGCTCTCCAAAGTTTTTGATCTTCTATAGAAGAAGGGCGAAAGAGAGGGCGAGCAGGATGACAACGGGAGCAGCGAGCAATGTCAGTGAAGGAGGTTGCGGGACTCAAACTTAAGGAGAAGAAGAGAACCGCCTGCTTCACCAAGGTGAAAACTAATGCAGAGGTTGTAGAGCTCGCTCGGGCGGAGCGAGATCTCAAAGTCCTGGAGAAGAGAGACGCGGAGGATGCTGATACCTCTAGTTTATATCTGATTTTCTATGTGGATTGATGTAATATTTAACCTTATGATTGCTGCATGAAATCTGGGTAATTTGGATTGCAATTATAGGTGTGAACCACTTCTGAAATATAGAGGAGGTTATGTGCAAAGTTCTGCTGGAATATTCTCTTTTATATTCCTATATTAATATAAAAATAACATATATTTTCGTTTTTAAATCTTTTACAGAAACAACAGAAGATATATAAGAATATATAAACAGTAATATCAATAATATTTCATGAAGGAGGTGAGAAATAAAAGAGAATAATTTATAGTTTAGAATCGAGCCTGGGTAAGGCGTGTGATCACTGCCCTAAAGAAGTTGCACCATCCTCCGGCAGGGCTTTCAACCGATGCTCACTCCTCCAAGGTACAACACCCGGCTAGATCCCGAATCTCCGATGTGCGCGGACACCGCTTGATGAAGCAAATGTAAAGAAAAGAAAGCACGTAGAAGATCGTCAAAACAGAGAGAGAAGAAGAGCGAATCAGCCAGCATTTTTTCTGAGAAGAACGAGAATATATATAGAACGAAGGCAGTATCTCGCTGGAAAGGAAAAGGATCTCGAAACGGCAATATTAAAATTAGAATAAATATTGACGGTTATAATTGGAAGACATATAATCGGGAAGAGAAACGTTGAATATTTCCAACGTAAATAATGGCGGAAAACACGCATAAAAAGAGCGGTTAAGTAAACACGTAAAACGGCGGAACGCGTGAAACCAAATCGACGTGCGTCGACATCATATCGACGCTACGTCGAGCTCTATCGACGCAGGACCTAACGACGCAAGGCTTATCGACGCAAGCGTCGAGTTCTATCGATGCATGCGTCGAATTCCATTCGACGCCACGCCAATTTCAGCGGCTTGACGACGCTACGTCGAAATCTATTCGACGCAGCTCCGTATTCTAATCGACGCAACTCCGAGTAAGAACTCTGAAACTATTTTGAACAAAAAATACAATTCAATTCAATTATTCCTCAAATCCCAAATTCGGATCCGGTCCGGTGCGGTGCATGCGCGCGCGCGCGCGCGCGGGTGGTTCATAGTTTCTCCTTATGTTCTTTTGAACAAATAAGAAGGTGTGAAAACATACATAAACTCTTTGGCTAGATAGCTAATAAGCAAGGTGGGACTAAAGGTTCATCCTTTCATTCATGAAAGGTTTCCCTCCAAATAATTTGGATTCCCTCCAAGTTTGGTTTTGAGCTTTTCCATCATAATGAGGAGCCCAAACACCAAACATCATTTAGCTCCAATCAAAACATTTAATTTTATAATGTTTTATAATTAAAATTTCTAACAAGTTCTTCACGCACACATGTGCGTCTTGATGCGCACGTGCGTGCGTGCACTATTCATTCCTTGGCCAAAATCATGTGATCACTAGCGTGCGTGCAATTTCTTCTCGCGTGCGCGTGCGCGTGCGCTTACTACTTGAGGTAGTGCACGTTCATTCTCAGAAAAATCGACGCTCTGTTTGCACACGTGCATTTTCTTCACGCATTCGCGTGCGTCGCCTATTTCACTGTATCCCAAATTTTAATTTGTCGTTCTTCACGCAGGACACGTGTGCACTTATGCGCACGGGCGCGTGTGAACAAATTCTTGTGCATATAAATACTAAGTTTTAGGTCAAGGACTGATCTAATCATTTCCCCCATCATTCTCCACCTCCTTGCAGGTCGCCAGCAATGTTCCAAGGGAGAAATTGATCTTCTACCTTAGCTTATGCTCTATTGAAGGATTTCTAAGCTTGGAGAAGGAGATTTGAAGGTTCGATCATCAACATGGGGATTTGAACAAACATGGTGAGAAGACAGGTCATTAGTAGAGGTGATAGTTGTGCCCTTACCCAGGAGGTCAGTTGCGGTATGCTTGAAGAGAAGGATTTATAACTCACTCTCTTCCCACTCCAAGAAATAGACTTTTCATTCTCTCCGTATTCGCGGTGCTACTTTCACATCTTTCTCTTGTTTTTCTTGGTTGTCTTTATGATTCATGAATGTATGCTTATATTTGAATATTAGTGGGGGATTCAAACTTTTTTTTGTATTGGATAACTTCTATTTGATATAATCTTGTTTTGCCCAAATTAATCTTGTGGTGGGATTATGCGGAGTCTCTCTTTTGTTGGTGTTATTTGCATTGTGTTGTTGATTTAGGCTAATTAGTAGAAATTAGTTGAAAGCCCTAATTTAACGTTTGCTTGGATAGCTCAAGGTTTAGGATGTCCTATAATCGTTACCCGCACTCCACGTGATCGATATTCACTATTTATTCATCGTCTTATATTACTTAGATCGGTGCACTGCCGACGTTAATTCGCAAGGATAATGACCATTGTATTTTAGGGGTAAGATGCCACAAGAATTGTTGATTGATGAGAGGGAGAGGGAGATCCTGGATCGGATCAAGGAGGCAGAGGAGCCGGCGACCATGATCGAGGAGGAGAAGAGAGAGGAGAAAGATGCCAAGGAGGAAAAGAAAAGGAAAGAGGATGAGGATGCGGCGAGGGTGAATGACTTGGACAAGAGGAAGAGTGTCGTCGGACCTGGCGAGAGGGATAAAAGGGATGAGAAGGAAGAGGGGAAGGAGGAGAGGGAGAAGAAGAAGAAGAAGTCTTTGGAATAAGGAGACGGAGGTCACGAAGAAGATCGCGGAGGGTATGGCGAGTAAGCTTGTATGGGGGACGGTGAGTGATCCTACAGAGCCATCGATTCTTGGGAGAAAATCCTTTGACGTCTCAACAGAGGCCATGATAACTGTTGATGAGGGTCTTGTCACCGTTATCTCCATGGCTAAAGAGGTCATCAAATCCATGGGAGTATATCTTCCCTTTATGAGGATTTAGGACCTCCCATCGAGGAGAGAGGCCCACGTCTTTGAGCAGGAACTTGCTTCCAAGGAGGTGGAGGTCGGGAGGTGGAGGACATGTAACATCCCCCAGACAGCTAGACCCCCCAGGTGAATCTGTCATGACAAGGTCATGACAAGGTCATGACAAGGCCTTGGTAGTGTAGAAATCCCTTTATCTTAGGCAAGATTAGGGTTGAATGTGCCTTGGACTGCAAATAGTAATTTCCAGTGACCAAGATTAGGGTTGGACTTAGGGGCCTCAACTTGACCATTTGACCCCACCATAGTATACCTAACCCTTTAGGGGCCCCCTTAGGGCACCAAGGGCCCATTGGGGTCAACCTAAGAGGCCAATTTGACCAAAGTCAACCTAAACCCCAAATTGGTCAAAGTAGCCTATTTAGAGCCAATTAACCTTCACCATGACAAATTGATCACTCATCTAGGTCTAGAATACCATAAGGGACCTAGTAGACCTAAAAGCCCCATCATGAGACCCCCAGTGGTGCAAATTGACCAAAATGCCCTTTTTAGGTCAAAATGACAATTCTTCACTAAGTGCCCTAATTGATCATCACCATATTAAATTGACCTTACCCATAGTGTTATCATGTCATAGGGGACCCAGTGGACCAAAAAGCCCCATGACTGGGTCAACCCTAGGGCTCAATTTGACCAAAGTCAACTTAGCCTGTTTTGGTCAAATCAGCTTAAATTGGGTCAACTAAGGCTCATGTGACCAAATTGACCCCACCAGTAGTTTCTAAAACTAATTTGGAGTTCAATGGACCCAAAAGCCCCATCCTAGGGTCACCCAATTAGTCAATTTGACCAAAAGTCAAAATTGCCCAAATTAGGTCAAATCTCTTGAATCTAGCCCAATCCCTTTGGGCTAAGCCCAAATTGACCTCTTGACCAGCCTAGTAGACTGATAATTAACCCAGGGGAGAGAGGAAAATCGGCCATGATGAGTAGGAGAGAGAGAATTCATTTTGGGGGAGAGAGAAAGGAGGGGCCATCAATGGAGGAAGATCAAACCCCCCTCAATCCTCTCCATTAATGGCTGGATTCATCTCCTCTAGGGGAGAGGAGGAGTTTCCAGCCATTTCCTGGCCTCCTAGGGGTGAATCCCATGGGATTCCACCATGGCCGAAATTCTCCATTCATGGTCTTAAATGGCATTGAAGCCATGGCTCTCCCCCTCCCTCATTTGAAGCCTTTAAAAGCTTCACAGGCCAGAGAGGAGTGTTTTCCCCCACTTACCCAAAGGAATCGGGCAGTTTGGTGTGGTGTTTGCAGAACTTGGAAAGGATGGAGGTCGGCCATGGCAATCCTCTAATCAGCAAGGCCTCAAGGCTCCAAGAAGGTCCATTTCTTCTCCTCTCCTCCAGTGGATAGATCCAATTTATTCCCTTTTCAAATCGACTGAGATTGGGAGGTGTTCCAATCGGCTTTTCTTCTTGTTCTTAACCGAAAATCGCAACATCCGGGGGGCCAACTCCGGCCACCCCCGGCCACACCGACACCGGCAATCGAAGGCTGGATGTCGGGTGGTGCTAATAGCGGCGGCCATTCGCCGGAGGCGGCGCCGTCACGTCGGAAATCGGCCCGCAAAGTGCCCAGGCGCGAGGAATCCCAGCCGTCGGCTGCTTGGGGAAGAAGAACGGATGCCGTCCGTTTATTTCATTTGATTACGATTAAATGCATTTATTATTATTATTATTCATATTATTAGAGCTTTTTCTTGCAGAATCTAATTTTAAATATAGAAAATACTATATGCCCTCTACAGAAAAAGTGCCCAACATGAAAGTTGTAGGCCTTGACCCCTAGGATCATACAAAATTGAGTTCACACTATTTGGAGTCCTGGTTTGACCTCAGCACCCATTCTAGTGCAAAGTTTGACTGAACTTTGAAGGGGTGCCCACACCAAACCACAAGTCCAAATGACTTGAAATTTGGACTGGTAGTGAGTCATACCTAGGGTTATAACATATCCAAAAATGAGAATTTTTGGAGAACTTTTTCCTAAAGTTTTTGTAGAAATTTAATAATCCTTACATAAATTATTTGGAGGGTCAAATGACCTCCAATCTCCACCAAATTTTGGTGGGGTGTTTTTAGGGTCATGATAAACCACTGGTTAAAATCTCAACTCATTTGGAGTTCATTTGATTGGGTAATCATTGGGCCCAAGTTTTGCCCATTTAGGGGAAATTTGTGATTAAGGGCTATTTGGGATCTTTCATGGTCAAACCACCTCCAATTGGAGTGGGACTTTGGCCACTGCCCTAATATCATCCAAATCACCTCTAAGAGAGTTTTGGGTCATGGGGAGTTGGATGGCCCTAGGACATGGAGTTGGAGCACCTTGGGGTGCATTTAGCCAAGTAGAGAACCAATGGCCAAATAGGTCCATAGAGACTTGAGTCTTCTTGGAAAGCTCAGTGGGATCAATTTGAGACCCCATGAGGAAGATTGGTGAGCATTGGACTTGATTTGCTCAAGGCTATAGGGTTGATCCCTATGGAGTGGAATTTGGGGTTGTGAAGGACTTGGGAGTGTTTGTCCTTGGAGAGGTGTGTAATGGACTCCCCTGAGCTCTATGAGTCTTATAATATCCTCACAAGAAGTTTGGATGGATTTGGAGAAGTTTTGACCCTAACCCTAGGTTAAACCCTAAAGGGGTGCAATTTGAGGTCAATGAAGGAAGTAGGGTCAAACCTTAATGGCTTGACCTAAAGTTTTGTAGGGTAGGTCATAGTGACCAGAGGAGCCACCCCTGTGAAATTGAAGAGGTTTGGAGTTGTCAAACCTAGGTAATAAATCCTTGGGTAGATTTGTAAATGTTTAGGTTTTGGGAATTTAGGAAGAAATAATACCTAGTGATTAATCATCTTCTGTCACCAACTTATTTTTGATGTTATAAATCCCTGGAGATTCTATTAGAACCATTGGAAAACTTTTGGAGGTCCATATTGCAGTTATTCATATTGTTGGCAATTTTTGGAATGATTGATTTTAGGGTGATCGTTTTCTGTAATTGCATGAAACTTTGCTGGATGTCTTTTCATACCAATATGTACCCACAGTATTTTTCTCATAATTTATGGATTGATACTTTTGGTACCTCTAGGTCAATTTGGAATTAATTGCAAATATAACCTTTGTGGAAATTACAAATGTAACCTCTGTGGTATATGGTCAAACTTTGTAGACCTGAATAATTTAGTATGGTTCACCTCTGTATGAAGTTGCATAAGGTTTGGAGTTCATATGAGGGTACCTCCTTTGGAGTTTATTGGAAATAAATGGGTTTTGGAATTTCTAATAATAGTAGATCTTGCTGGAATTCCCTACAAATTCATGTCTACTGATTATTAGGTACCCTTGATTTATGTAAAAAGTTGGGTAGGCATTGGAAGTCAGAAAAGTGCACTTTTAGTTCAAACCTTAGGAAGTCGTATTTTGGAAAAATGGTTTTAAATATTAATAATAGGGGGAAAAATTATGAAACCCTGGAATTGATCTTAAATAAGCGACATGGACCCCCAGTAAAAATATTGGGTCTTAGAGTTGATTATTTACGTACCTCCCTTCATGAGCATCAAAACGTTAAGGTTGGTCTGCGTTTAGCAAAATGACAGTTTTGGGGTTATAGGCCAAGTAGGATTATAATGATTGGAGATGTGAGGGTTTAATGGTGATTATATGACTATGTAAGGATCCCTAGAATTAATTAGGGTTTGAAGAGTCCTAGGGTGGTGGGGTGCCACCCTTGGGGTAGGTCGTCCTGAGATTGACGAAAGATCGTCTTTTGCCTTAGATCTTAAAGCACTTAGGTTTAGATCAGGTAAAGTATTAAAGGGGTTTCCTTATGAGTAGTAATTAATAACATTAAGTGTCTTGGGAATGGGAACTTTGGGGGTCATCCCATAGTGGTTCCTAGTACCGTAGCGAGCCCCTCACAGGGTAACCCTCGGGAAGTCCAAGACTAACCCTAACTCATAGGAGTAAGACATTGTACAAGATTAACTAATCTCATCCACACCCTGTGGTTTCGGAAGTTTAGTTGGTTTGGTTGTCCGAGCGGTGGGCTCGGTGGTTGTAGCAGCAGACTAGTTAGTCTGGTGAGCTTGAGGCTCAGTAGTGTTTGATGGCGGGCAGGTTAGCCCGGGGAGCTTATGGCTCGGAAGTTGGGAGTGGAACATGTTGCATGTGCAATGAAGGTGGTGGGTCTTCGGTATTGGACGGTCGTTCACACCGACGTCAATACGTTGACTCGGCAAGTGTGGTTTTACACTTAGCCTTGATAGTCTGGCGGTCCAGTCAGCAAGAGTACGCAGACGCTCCGCGGTTTTGTGGAGGCGTACGATAGGTCTAGGTTGGGTAGTGTGAATACCAACCTAGAGGTGGGCGAGGCCCAACCCACCGCTTCCGTTTGCCACTACGGGGGTATCCTGGGAGTCTAGCTCGCTCCAAAAAGGGGGAACTAAAGGTCTATGCGCATAGAGTCGTAGTGAGTGAGTTGCACTTGTATGAACATAGCATAACAACATACTTTGCATGACATAGCATAAACATTGCATTCAACCTACCCCTAACGTATAAGTCGGTTATGGGACTTCTTATACGGTAGGCCCTGCTAAACGACCCCTTGGTCTATAGGGGTAATCCCTATAAATCAATGGTTACATTTATATTACTTTACTTGTCATTATATATACTGCTTACTGTCCTTTATATGCACTTTACTATTTACTGCTTCATATACATATACACATGTGTAGTTGTAGATCCGCCGCCACCTGCTTTTGTTTTTACCCCTTGAATGTCCTCCGCTTCCTCCTCCCCATACGGTGCCTAGAAGCCATTGGGGGAGGGGTGGGGAATTGGCTGAGTCAAGTTTGACTGACGGTCGGTGGACCATATCATTTTAGGAGTTCGAGGAGACGCAGCAACATCAGAGAAACAGGTGCAGCAGGAACCGACAGGATGGACCCCACGGCCATGCTACCATTGTCACCAGCCGGGACACACACGAGTCAGATGCCCCATGATGGGTGGAACCCCTCCAGCACAGCGACCAGGAGGCCGACGGCGAAGACGTAGACGTGGATTGCGAGGCAGCGACCGCAGGCCAAAAGAGAAGAAGCATCCAGTGTTGCAGCACCAGTGGAGTACAGAGTCTGCAGGGATGGGTCAGACTAGTCTGAGTACTCCGGTTTCAGTGTCGGTGACGATTAGCTTTAGTTTTACTTAGTAGATAGCTTCCGCGAGTGATCTTGTAGTGAGGACATGATGTATAGGGCAAGAGCCCCTTTTTATTATTGTAACTCTTGTATCTCTTTTATTCAGTTAATATATGTGAACATTTATATCTCACGTTGATTATGTGGACTTGTCTCCTCTTTTATGTACTTTTCTTCGTGATCGATTTGGCCGGCAGGATCGGCGTTTTGTAGTGGCGACCTTCCCGAGTGAAGGTGTCACCGCAAAACGGCGGTTCTGGGCCTAAGACCCGGTGGTTTTTGCAAAAAAAAAAAGGGTCTTACAGGACAAGAAGCAGAGGGTGAGTGAGATCGACATGAAGTTGAGTGTGATCTCGCATTACAAGGCTCAGTAGGAGTTGTTATTTTCGGCGCCTATGCCTCCGCCAAAAAGGAGTAATGTGTTCATGAAGGAAGGCAGGGTCTTGGAGGCACCCGAGCTGAAGCGTCGTCGCTTGGTGAAGGAGAGAGCTGAAAAGAAGCAGCTCGCCGCCACCGAATCTGTTTACCTCGCCATCCCTAAGATTGCACCTCATGCGGGATCGGAAAAGAAGAAGTTAATCGCCACTGGTCCTACCAATCCCGCTGTACAACCCCGATATTCGCCGGATAAAGAAATCAAGCGAGACGGGAGTGGCGAGATCCAGACCTCGCTAAGATCAACCCCCAGCCGACGAGACCTCAGCAGACCACCACCATGGGCTGGCGCGGTCCTCGCAAGGCAACCCTCCAAAGGGGATGCCGCTGGCGGCACTCGCGAGAGAGCTCGCGAGAGCTCCTTCAGCGGGGTTCTCGCAACGCAACCCCCGCGAGGAGGGGTCGCGGACAGGATCCGCGAGAAGGCAGGCGAGAGCTCCGATCGTAACGGTCTCAAGCAGCGGAGCTTGGTTGTTAGCAGACCCACCTGGGGTACAGTTAGCCATTTTGGGGTACAGTTAGCCATTTTGGGGTGCGGATAGCCACTTTGGGGCTTGGGCGGGTCGCAATTGGCGAGCCCAACCAATTGAGGAAGGAGTTCGCTAGGCGAGCCCGCCTAGAGTTAGAGCGGATAGCCATCCTGGGACTCGCCGAGGAGATGCAGGCGAGCGAGCCATGTAATGTGTCGATAATACCTCTGGGATTCGCTGACCCAGAGGCTCGCGAGCTCCACTCGCGAGGGAGGTCGCGAAGCGGGCTGGCTCGGAGGTCTGCGTTTAGCCTCTCCGAACAGCGGAGTTTGGCTGTTAGCAGACCAATCCGGTGTGCGGATAGTGAGAATGGACAGCGGGATTTGGTTATTGACAGGCCACAAAACTAAAATCTATAAATAGACCTCAAAGGGCACCTTGGAAAAGGACCGGTTCATTTATTTTTGAGCTCTTCTCTTCCTAGGTCGCTTTGGTTTGAGCTCTCTAGCTCTCCAAGGTGCCCGAGTCTTAGCTTTGGCTTGGGAGGGGAAGCGCTCAACGATCTTCCGGGTTAGTGGAGGGACCTCCTCGCTGAGACTAGGGTCTTCGTTCTTAGCTCGAGTCATCAACCTTACCTCTCCCGAGGGACCGGTAAGGGCTAGCTGCCCCTCATTTCGGTGAGGGACCCGAGCTCCACTCGAGACCGAGAAATCGGTTTCAACATTTTGGTGCGGTGAGCGTGGAGCGCGGCTGGTTCAAGAGAGTCCCAGAGAAGAGTTATGGCTGGAGATGAAGAGCAGGGCGAGGAGTTCGGCGAGACCCCTCAGGAGGCCATGGCTAGGATGTTCGCGGACTTCAGGAAGGAGGTGCTCGACACTTTGGGGTTCACGGTCACGGCTCTGCGGAGCGAATTCGCGACCCCGGCACCTCAGGCGACCACTCCCCCAACAACAGTCGGCGAGAAGGCACCAGGAGGAAGGGCTGGAAAAGAAGTTGCCATTGAACCAGGACATGACAGGGAAGGGCGAGTGTTGTTCGCCAGTCCGGCGAGCCCGGTGTTAGCGGGCTCCGCGCCGGCGAATTCGGTGCCGGCGAGCTCTGCCCCAGCGAGCACGATACAGGCGAGCGCACGCCAGGAAAACGCGACGACAGCCGGGGTGGTTCAGGCGAGCGTCGCCCTCGCGAGTGCGATCCCGAGCTTGGCGAGCGAGCTGGGTCCGCGAGCCGAGCGAGAGAAGATGGTAGGAGGGGGAAGCCCCTTCTGCGAGTTAGTGTTGTCTGCGCCCGTTCCGACGGGATTCGGAGAATGGGATAGAGTGTACTACAATGGCAGAGATGACCCAGTTCAGCATCTGCAGTCTTTCGAGGACTCGGTCTCCATTAGGCCGATGTCCGATGCCTTCAAGTGTCGGCTCTTCGCCGTCACTCTCAAGGAGAAGGCCAGGGACTGGTTTCATTCGCTTCCGGCAGGCTCTATCTACGCGTTCGAGGACCTGCGCCGAAGTTTTCTGTTAAGGTTTTCGACTTCAAAGAGGAGGAAGAAGGACGCTGACTCTCTTTTCGCGGTGAAGCAGGAGTCCCGGGAGACGTTGGCTCAGTATGCGGATCGGTTCCAAGAGGAAGTGCAGCTCACTCAGGAGGTGCCTGGGTTTGCACTTCAACTCGCTTTCACGGTCGGGTTGAAGGAAAGTTTCTTCAAGATGGCGTTGAAGAGGAAGGCCCCCGTCTCCTATGAGGAGTTGATGGAGAGGGTGGCGGAGGAAGTAGCGAGCGAAGAAGCTAACCCCGAGCTCACCAAGAGGCTTGCAAAGCTCAGTGAGCCGGAGTTGAGGCAGCAAGAGGTCAGAAGAAGGGAAGAGCCCCGGGCCCCGGAAGGGGGGTGGAGGCCGCAAGGTGGAGGAATGCAGGGGCAGGGAAGGGGTTACGGCCCAGGAAGGGGTAACCGTTTCGAGGGTCAGTGGAGGCCCCCCCAGTTGGGGTGGAGGCAAGGCCCGATGCAGCTACCTCCCCCACCTCAACAGACCATGGCGATTGGCCGGGGGAGAGGAAGAGGGAGGGGAGGAGAAGCGGAAACGGCGGCCGCTAGGAGAAGGAGAAATAGGGTGGCGGAGGCCGAGGCCAGGGAAACGGCGGTGCCCTACTGCATCTTCCACGATGTGGAAGGCCACTCCACGGACACCTGTCCGGAGTTCCTGGAGGTGAAGAGGGGTCGAGCACCCGCGCCGCCACCGCAACAGCCATTAAGAATCGTGGAGGTGGAACCTCGGGAGGAGGAGGAGGAAAGATGTGAGGATAGAGCAGATTTGGGGAATAGAGGAGGGATCGGAGTGATCCATGGGGGGGTAGGGGTGGAGGCAACCCGCAAGGCTAGCCTCCATACCATCTACCGCCGGAGCGTAGCGTCAACATCCACCGCTCCACCCCCGACCGAAAAAATTATTTTCACCCAAAAGGACATGCCGAGCTACGAAGACCCGTTCTGCGACGCGCTGGTCATCCAGACGGCGATCGAGAACTTCACCGTCTCCCGAATCCTAGTGGACAATGGGAGTTCGGTCAATGTCATCTTCAAGAAAGCATTCGACAAAATGGAGGTGGAGCCCAGAAGGGTGTTGGCCTCGGATGGCCCTCTGTTCGGATTTTCGGGGGAGAGGAAGGAAGTAGAAGGAGGGGTGGGGCTCCATGTGACCCTGGGTGGGCAGTCTCGGAACTGTCGCTTCGTCATAGTGGACGCCCCGAGCAGTTACAGCGCCATCTTCGGACGGCCACTCATCAGCGCATTCCGTTGCGTCCCTTCCACTTTCCATCAGTGCCTCAAGTTCAACGACGGAGGGGTCCAGGTGCGGGTCAGGGGGGATCCCAAGGTGGCAAGACAGTGCTACGTGACGGCTGTCAACACCATCTCCTGGATGGGAGAGGCCGAGGAGTGGGACAAGGTGATGGAAGAGGTAGCCGAAGTCGGAGGTCTGGAGGTGGCTGAAGAGAAGAAGGGAGGTGAAGTTCATGCCCAGGAAGGGGTGGCTGAGATACCCCGGGCGGAGAGAAAGGAAGAAGAGGAGAAGGCCCAGGAGGAAAGGGCGGAAGGGCGGATGATGATAGGGAAGGAGGCCGAGGAAGAGACTCAAGCTCCCGCTTGTGCCGGGGAAGAGAAGGCTTGGGGGGAGCAGTCCCGGTTGGAGGCCGTGGACGAGGTCGTGGAGCTCGAGGTCGTCACCCGGCTGGGGGTGGTGGAAAAAGTCCGGGTCAGCGGAGGACTCAGCCCAGGAGATCAGGCGGAGATTCTAGCCTGCGTGCAACAGAACGTGGACGTCTTCGCTTGGAGCGCCGCCGAAATGCCCGGGATCGATGCAGATGTGGCGTGCCATCGCCTCAACCTCGACCCCGGTGCCCGTCCCATCCGCCAGAAGAGGAGAGCCGTCGCAGACAGGCTAGAAGGGCCCATCCGCGAGGAGGTGGGCAAACTCCTGCAGGCCGGATTTATATCGGAGATCCAGTATCCAGGCTGGGTCTCCAACGTCGTTATGGTAAAGAAGGGCGGAGGTAAGTGGCGTATGTGTATCGATTTTTCACTTCTTAATAAAGCATGCCCGAAAGATTGCTACCCCTTGCCTAGAATCGACGCGCTGGTTGACTCAGCCGTCGGTTTTACTGTAATGTCCTTCTTAGATGCTTTTTCAGGTTACCATCAAATCCGCATGCATCCCCCGGACATTAAGGACGTTTCCTTCATCACGGGGGATGGATGTTATTGCTATAAGATGATGCCCTTCGGGCTCAAGAACGCCGGGGCAACATACCAAAGGATGATGGATAGGGTCTTCCGCGAACAGAAAGGAAGAAATTTAGAGGTCTATGTCGACGACCTCATGGTTAAGAGCCGAGACCTCGGGACCCACCTCCGAGACCTCGAAGAGACATTCGGGACCCTGCGGCGGTACAAGATGAAGCTCAATCCCTTGAAGTGTGTCTTCGGGGCAAGCCGAGGGAAGTTCCTGGGCCATTTGCTCACCCCCACGGGAGTGGAGCCCAACCCGGACAAAGTTAAAGCGGTAATGGAGTTAGAGTCGCCGAAGAACCCGAAGGAGGTCCAGAGCCTCACAGGGAAATTGGCTGGGCTCAGTAGATTCCTCTCCAAGGCGGGAGAGAAATGTGCACCTTTTTTCAAAGTACTGCGGGGAAACAAGAAGTTCGAATGGACCCCGGAGTGCGAGAGGGCCTTCCAAGCCCTGAAAGAACAGCTCACCAAAACCCCTCTACTCCAGGGACCGAGACCGGGAGAGGACCTATCTCTATACCTAGGGGTAGGATCCGAGGCAGTAAGTTCCGTGCTAATCCGAGAGGAGGGGAAGAAACAGTTCCCGATCTACTATGTTAGTCGAGTGCTGAAGAAGGCGGAACTCCGATACCAAATCCTAGAAAAGTTAGCCTTCGCCTTGGTGGTATCGGCCCGGAGGCTCCGGCCTTACTTTCAAGCCCATTCAATTAAAGTGGTGACCGACCATCCGCTCCGCAAAATCATGGAAGGGGTGGAACACTCAGGAAGGTTGGCAAAGTGGTCCGTGGAATTAAGCGAGTTCAATATCACCTTCGTACCCAGGACATCCGTCAGGGCTCAAGCAGTGGCAGACTTCATGGCCGACTACGCGGCCGAAGTGGAGGAGCACGAGCCACCTTCCCCGGAAGCATGGAAGATGTTGGTGGACGGAGCGTCGGGAAAACACTCCTTCGGGGGGGGAATAGTCCTGGTGAGTCCTCAGGGGACTCGGATTGAGCAAGCCTTGAACATCCATTTTCCAATTACCAACAACCAGGCGGAGTACGAAGCAGTGATAGCGGGCCTTCGGCTGGCCCGGGAACTGGGTGTGCAGGACGTGGAGGTCTCCACAGACTCCATGGTGGTGGCATGCCAGATCAAAGGCGAGTTTGAAGCAAAGGATCCAACCCTCCTACTGTACCTGGAGAAGGTTAAGGGAGTCATCGGGCAGTTCCGCACCTTCTCAATCAAACATGTGCCGAGGGAGGAGAGCACCCAGGCGGACCTCCTAGCCAAGTTCGGTCCTCGAGCGGGGGGAACGACTTCGGAACTCTTCCGGCCCTCCATCGAGGAGGGGGAGTCGATGGAAGTGGATCAGCAGGCCTCGTGGATGGATCCACTCATCACCTTCCTATCCTCCGGACAGTTCCCTGGAGAGGATGTGGACAAGAGGCGCTTCAGGTATAAGTCCGCCTATTACTCTTTGCATGCAGGGGGCCTATATAGAAAGACTCTCTCGGGACTCCTGGCTCGTTGTGTCTCCGAGAAGGAGGTCCCGAGGGTGCTGGAAGAAATCCACTCCGGGGAGTGCGGCAGTCACTCCGGGAGTCGGACCCTGGAAGGGAGGGTGTTGAGACAAGGCTACTTCTGGCCCACTCTCAGCAAGGATGCAGCAGAGTTCACAAGAAAGTGTCAGAAGTGCCAACTCTATGCTCCGCTCCAACTCCTCCCCGCTCAGAGGCTCCGGACCATCACGGCCCCCTGGCCCTTCGCCATATGGGGGTTAGACCTGGTCGGCCCCTTTCCCCAAGCCAGCGGTCAGAGGAAGTTCCTGCTAGTCATGATCGATTACTTCTCCAAGTGGGTAGAGGTGAAGGCGCTAGCCAAGGTAACCTCTCAGGTGGTAAGAAATTTTGTGTGGGGGGAAATAATCTGCAGACATGGACTCCCTCTAGCCATAGTGACGGACAATGGGCCACAGTTTGCGAGTGAAGAGTTCGTCGGCTTTTGCACTCAGCTCGGCATTGACCTCAGGTTTGCCTCAGTCCACCACCCGAGGAGCAATGGGCAAGTGGAGGCGGCAAACAAGATAATCGTCAACCTGCTAAAAAAGAAAGTGGAAAACCTACGAGGAAGTTGGGTGGAACAACTACCCTCCGTCCTCTGGGCCATGAGGACTACTCCGAACACCGCCACCGGGGAGACTCCATTCAAGCTCTCCCACGGGTCCGAGGCCGTTCTCCCCATAGAGTTCGAGGTAAAGACCCCCCGGGTGACCGCTGCGAGCGAAGGGGATGAAGAGTGGCTGGAGGGTAATAATGCAGAACAAAGGCTGTCCTTGGACCTGGTGGAGGAACTCCGGGACTTGGCCACCATCAGGCAGGAAGAGGTCAAGCGGCGGATGGCCCGATATTTTGACAAACATGTCCGGATCAAGCACTTCCAGAAAGGGGACCTAGTCCTGAAAAAGGTCGATGCGGCCGGAAGAGGGGCCGCAGTGGGTAAGCTTAACCCAAACTGGGAAGGCCCGTATATTATAAGCGAGGTGCTCAAGTCGGGGGGGTATCACCTCCAGGATGTGGAAGGGATGTCCCCTGACCGAGCTCGAAGTGGGGATGATTTGAAACGATTCTACCCTTAAAAACTTTATTATGTCAATTCAATCATTATCTTACTTTCGTTTGTTGTGTTTCTGACTTCTGCTGTGTCAAGGTTGGATATGTTGGTGCTGGAATGCCCCAGATCGATTCCGCTCCCGGGCTCTCATCTAGACGGGGGGTTCTGGTTGATCTCTGGAGAGGCTGGCAAGGTTGGATATGTTGGTGCTGGAATGCCCCAGATCGATTCCGCTCCCGGGCTCTCATCTAGACGGGGGGTTCTGGTTGATCTCTGGAGAGGCTGGCAAGGTTGGATATGTTGGTGCTGGAATGCCCCAGATCGATTCCGCTCCCGGGCTTTCACCCAGACGGGGGGTTCTGGTTGATCTCTGGAGAGGCTGGCAAGGTTGGATAGGTTGGTGCTGGAATGCCCCAGATCGATTCCGCTCCCGGGCTCTCATCTAGACGGGGGGTTCTGGTTGATCTCTGGAGAGGCTGGCAAGGTTGGATATGTTGGTGCTGGAATGCCCCAGATCGATTCCGCTCCCGGGCTTTCACCCAGACGGGGGGTTCTGGTTGATCTCTGGAGAGGCTGGCAAGGTTGGATAGGTTGGTGCTGGAATGCCCCAGATCGATTCCGCTCCCGGGCTCTCATCTAGACGGGGGGTTCTGGTTGATCTCTGGAGAGGCTGGCAAGGTTGGATATGTTGGTGCTGGAATGCCCCAGATCGATTCCGCTCCCGGGCTCTCATCTAGACGGGGGGTTCTGGTTGATCTCTGGAGAGGCTGGCAAGGTTGGATAGGTTGGTGCTGGAATGCCCCAGATCGATTCCGCTCCCGGGCTCTCATCTAGACGGGGGGTTCTGGTTGATCTCTGGAGAGGCTGGCAAGGTTGGATATGTTGGTGCTGGAATGCCCCAGATCGATTCCGCTCCCGGGCTCTCATCTAGACGGGGGGTTCTGGTTGATCTCTGGAGAGGCTGGCAAGGTTGGATATGTTGGTGCTGGAATGCCCCAGATCGATCCCGCTCCCGGGCTCTCATCTAGACGGGGGGTTCCGGGCGGTTTCGGGAGAAATGGTAGGCTGACGTCTTTTGTCGGCAAACCGTCTCGCTCGTCGGACATTCTCGCTCGGCCAAGAAAGGTCGCGTATAATACTACGCAAGTAGCGAGGATCAATCTCATACGATCCCAAACATCTAGTCCTCGGCAGAAAGGTCGCCTGCACTAGGTAAGAGGCGAGTTCTCGCCAAGAGAAAAAAATACCCTACGAGACAGATACCCAAAAGCGCAACAAGCCTAAGGCAAACGGCGAGAGATCCAAGCAGCCGGAGCGTCCGGAGCGCACCTACCCAATAGCGTGCGGCGCGAGAATGACCTCCGCGAGAGCGAAGGATGAGATAAACAATAGCGGGACATTTAACACATAAAAATAACAATACAAAAAAAAAGAGGGGGACGGAGGGGGAGATCTCGCTCGCCTATAAACAGGTGCATTAATATGACAAACTTGCGAATTGAGGCGGACATATTAGGCAAAAATCCATACCTTCTCCGGCGAGAACCGGGAGCAACGTGTCCAGGTTTTGGCGGAGGTAGGCGACTTCGAAGTTCTTCTTGTTTAGGAATTGATGGAGGAGGGCTTCATGCCCGCCCAGGGCGGTGGGCCGATAGGTGGTCTCGCCATGTTGGACCGGCGAAAAGGGAACGTTGCCGAAGTTCCCCCTGACGATGACGAACTTTTGGGCCCAGAAGTGGGCCTTGTTGACAGTCTCAACCACTTTCGGGCCCGTACCCACAAAATACGCGGTCCCATCCTTGTAGGCGCGGAAGGAGAACGCCTTCCTGAAGACGGGAAGGCTGAACTCTATTCGCTCTTCGCGGAGGTAGCAAGCGAAGGCAGTAATCACCGCCATGGCGTTGGGTGTGAGCTGACCGGGAACTACGCCGTAGTGCTTGAGCACCTAAGGACAGAGAGCGAGATTAATTCACGCGGCGAGCGAGACTAGGGTGTCAAAATGAGTAAGAGGTAAGCGAGAGCGAGGATCACCTGGCGAACCTCCGGCCACAAGGGAAGGCGCAAACCAACCGCAAAGTGGGCGATGGGGATGGCCAACTCGTCGACCAACGGATCGTTGATCGTGTCATCCTCGCTGGGGCGGCGCGCCTCGAATGGGGGGGTGACGTAATCAGCGACCGCGCTGAAATATTCCTCGTCTGTTAGGTTGCAGTTAAAGAATCCGTGCTCGGCGAAGGCCTTCGCAATCCTTCGCCGTCCCTCCGACTCCGCATCACCGCCCATCTTGCGAACCTGCGAGAAGCGAAAAAAGGCGAGAACGAGAAATAGCGAGAGCTCTGCAAAAGGAGAAGAAGAGGATCAAGAATAAATGCGGTGGTTGGCTCGATAAACACCGCTTATTTATAGCAAAAGCAAAAAGGCGGGAAGAAGTCCAAGCGCCGGCGAGCACGCATATCAACAAAAAAACATCGGGTCATGTCCGCGAGGGATAAATACCTGCAGGGTTAGCGTAATCAACACTTTCAAAACATATCTTTGGCAAAAATAGAGGGTTCGCACGAGCAATGTAATGTGAAATAAAGCAGACTAGCCAGCAGCCGAGCGAGAAGTCATAAAGAACAGATACAACTTAGTCAATAGAAATAAAGCCAATATATATAAATGGCAATTACGCAAGTCACCCACAGTAGCGAGATATTCTAACAACAAGCGACATCCATTGCAATTAAATCCATGACATAACAACTAGCGGGAATCGTGGGGGAGCCATTTCCACCGACCACCACCCCGCGACCCTGACCTCGGCGGAGCCCTAGAGTTATAATATTCCTCCGCCAAACGACCCTCCCGATCCGTGAGAAAGGCGTAGTCCCTCATCCTCGCTATGTGTACCTCCGGCGTCGAGGCGCTCTCATCCTGATCACGGTGTCTCGCTTGACGAAGCCTCGCACATTCCTCCATCAGGACCGCATGTCTATCCTCGGCAGCTTCCCTGTCCCGTCTCGCCTGCATGCTGAGATCCATCAACATTCGCCCGTGCTTTCGCAAAAGCTCCGCGGCCCGCCGTTTCATCATCTCAGGATCTCGCGGATCCCCTAAGAAATCTTCCACCTGATCAGGAAGGGGGGACATTTCGTCGTCACCCAGTTCAGAATCGGTGTGCGGGTTCTCGGCAGAATCTGCGAGATCTCCAAAGGTCAGGTAATGAGCGAAAGATCACGTAAACTGTCGGCGAGGTCATAACACTTACCTAGAGGGGGGCGAGAACCCGAAGGACGGCCCTGAAACACGTTTCCATAATGGGGGTAGAGGGATTTGCCCAGTCCGGCAGGATGAGCTGTACTGTTGGTCGGGGGAATCTTTGGCGGTGCGGGGCCACCCGTCTCCTCGCTCGTGAGGAGCTGGAACCCGGGTTTCTCTACGATTTTATCTGGAGGCAGCGGAGATGGGGGTCGCGACGACGGGCGGATCGGGGACTTCAGAGGCGGGACTGTAAGAAAATAGTAACAGAGATCATATGTTGACATAAATATTACAGCATGCGAGATCCAGATCGTACCAGCGATGTCTTTTCCTGCGAGATTCATGTCCACCTGAGGGCTTTTCCGAGACACCTCAGCACGTTCCTCACAAATCTCGCTCGGCAAGGTATCCTGCGGGTGAAAACGAATGAAGAGCAATTTATAGACGTGAATTCGAACAACTCATACCTTCGCGGGGCGGCGATCATCCGGGGAGGAGTCCAGCGTCACGGAGTCGTCTCCAGAGAGGCGAACCGCTTTCGCCTTCTTGGTTTTTGGCGACTGGGCAGGAGGCTGCCGGTTCATCCAGGCGGGTACCCTGGTCGTGGGAGGTAGCCCGCCGGCTCTCATCGCCCTCAGGCGAGCCTCTGCCTCTTCGGAAATCGGCATCTCCCGGCAGCTAGAACGGCAAAAGAAGGAAAAGAAGCGACGCGCACCCATGGGGGTTCGTGATGATATTTATAGCCTGCATGGTGGGTCCCACAAAAGATTAATGACAGGTCATCCAGGAGCGGTCGAATATCAGGGGTTGGACGATTCTTCGCGAAGACATTAGTCCTCGCGAAGAGCGGGGATTGTGTACAACCCCGATATTCGCCGGATAAAGAAATCAAGCGAGACGGGAGTGGCGAGATCCAGACCTCGCTAAGATCAACCCCCAGCCGACGAGACCTCAGCAGACCACCACCATGGGCTGGCGCGGTCCTCGCAAGGCAACCCTCCAAAGGGGATGCCGCTGGCGGCACTCGCGAGAGAGCTCGCGAGAGCTCCTTCAGCGGGGTTCTCGCAACGCAACCCCCGCGAGGAGGGGTCGCGGACAGGATCCGCGAGAAGGCAGGCGAGAGCTCTGATCGTAACGGTCTCAAGCAGCGGAGCTTGGTTGTTAGCAGACCCACCTGGGGTACAGTTAGCCATTTTGGGGTACAGTTAGCCATTTTGGGGTGCGGATAGCCACTTTGGGGCTTGGGCGGGTCGCAATTGGCGAGCCCAACCAATTGAGGAAGGAGTTCGCTAGGCGAGCCCGCCTAGAGTTAGAGCGGATAGCCATCCTGGGACTCGCCGAGGAGATGCAGGCGAGCGAGCCATGTAATGTGTCGATAATACCTCTGGGATTCGCTGACCCAGAGGCTCGCGAGCTCCACTCGCGAGGGAGGTCGCGAAGCGGGCTGGCTCGGAGGTCTGCGTTTAGCCTCTCCGAACAGCGGAGTTTGGCTGTTAGCAGACCAATCCGGTGTGCGGATAGTGAGAATGGACAGCGGGATTTGGTTATTGACAGGCCACAAAACTAAAATCTATAAATAGACCTCAAAGGGCACCTTGGAAAAGGACCGGTTCATTTATTTTTGAGCTCTTCTCTTCCTAGGTCGCTTTGGTTTGAGCTCTCTAGCTCTCCAAGGTGCCCGAGTCTTAGCTTTGGCTTGGGAGGGGAAGCGCTCAACGATCTTCCGGGTTAGTGGAGGGACCTCCTCGCTGAGACTAGGGTCTTCGTTCTTAGCTCGAGTCATCAACCTTACCTCTCCCGAGGGACCGGTAAGGGCTAGCTGCCCCTCATTTCGGTGAGGGCCCCGAGCTCCACTCGAGACCGAGAAATCGGTTTCAACACCCGCCATCCCTAAGCATGCACCTCCTTCGGGATCATCCAAGGACGTTCCTCCCACGGGACTGTCAAGGAGCGATAGGAATGTTCCTCCCACTAATTCTCGTCGTCCCGCGTGTACAACCCCGTGTTCGCCGAAGGGTAAGATGGAGAATCGGACATAGGCGAAGCGGGTAGAGGCTCGCCGACTCGCGGTGAGTGAGTCACGAGGGCGAGGCGAGCCAGACTTACCTCCTTGCGAGGAGCGTAGCGCGAGGGCGAGGCAGGTGTAGACTCGACGCTTTGGGGTGCATTTAGCAATGGCGAGGCGAGTGAGGGCTCGCCGCCTCGCGTAAGCGACCCAGGCTGGTATTTATACCATCAGGTGGCTAGCAAGTGGTGCCCTCACGGGCTGCTCGCATGGGGAGACCTCGCGAGCCCCGTTTGCGGGAAGATTGGCGAGTGACGCCTTCACGAGTCATTCGCCCAGTAAGGGTCTAGGGGCGAATTTACCCAAATACCTTTTGTGGGCTGTCGATAGCCCTTCAGAACAGCGGAGTTTGGTTGTTAGCAGACCAGTTTGGGGTGTGATTAGTAAAACTAAAATGCGGAGTTACGTTATTAGCAGACCATAAGAGAAAAACTATATATAGACCCTGAAGGGCACCTTTGGAGAGGATCCAGGTCTTTTGGCATCTTCCTCCTTAGGACATCTTTGGTTAGCTCCTCAGGCTCTCCAAGGTGCCCGGTTTCAGCTTTGGCTTAGGAGGGGAAGCGCTCCAAGATCTTCCGGGTGTGTGGTGGGACCTCCACGCCGCAGCCAAGGGTCGGTGTTTAGTTCTAAGTCTTCAGTCAGGTTCCTCCACGGGATCAGTAAGTGCTAGCTGCCCCCTCTTAGGGGTCCGAACTCCTCGTTGGGCCCGTTAACGGTTCCAACACCGCGAGTACCTTAGTGTAGTTCCGCACATTCAGATTGCTTCTGAGTGCTCCAGATGAGCTTCCTTCGACCCTGAGCTAACCTATCTTGTTATGCAGGTGATACCGCTTATTGAGGGTTCCCCTCTGCGTGACCATACTGGTCATACCGAGGCAAAGTTCCAGCAAATACTCGCCGCCGAAAACGAGAATTTGTGGAGGAGGATCTGCTCAATGGAAGACAGGTTGAAGGCTCAGAAGGATAAGATCTCACTGCTTGATGGAAGGCTCATTTTGTGAGGCATCCATGGCGTGTATTTTTCTGTAAAATAAGCAAGTGCTTGGTCTGCTTTAATGGTTGACTCCGTTGACAAAAAAAGTAGTTGTATTTGCAAATATTTTCTTTTACTTGTCTTCTTGTTGCTGCTTATGGAATGCTTTCCTTCTATGCCTGAGTGATTTTAGTTACATAATTTTCAAATGTTTTCTTGTGTTCAGGAGGCATGTTAGCGTACCTGCAGCCCACCGGTGCCTTCCCATTTGACATGTATTTTTCTTTAACTGAAAGATAATGTAGGTATCACGAGATCTCGCCCAACGGACAGCGAATACATGGGTCCCGTCGTTTCAGCTTTCGATGCGCTTAACCTATAAATAAGGCCCACCACAGCTTACGACTTACGCTTACTTCAGCTTTCGATGTTGCCTTGCTGCTACGAGTACCCTCCACCCTATATTTTAGGTGCAGCGAGTACCCGGCCATGGGTGCGAAGTGAAAATTGAAGCAAGTGAAGGGTCCCTCTGATACGTACATTTCATATAGTGTTTTCACCGCGTATTATGCATGGATTTCAGAGTCTTTTATCTTGTTTTATGTGTAGTTTTATGTAAGATTCATCCTTATGTTTGCTACATAGAATCTGGGTGTTCTTGTGTTTAATGCAGGTGTGGACCATTTTCTAAGTTTCAAATGAAGTTATGTGCAAATTTCTTTTCACGCACCTGTGTGACCTTATGTGCACATGTGTGTGTGCACTATTCATTTCTACATACTCCTGGGAAAAAGACCTACATCAAATTCGGGCCATGTCCGTGCTCCTTCATGCGCGCGTGTGCGCGTTCATTTCTCAAAAATGGCCTAAAAATGCACGATCTGTGAGCGCATGTACGCTTTCTTCTTATACGTGCGTGCATGCACTTTTCTTCCGGCGTACCCAACCAATGTTATTTTCCCCTGTGCTTGTGTTGCAACCCTTCACGCACACATGTGCGGCCTTATACACACGTGCGTGCGTCGCTGTTTCCTGAAGCTATAAATAAGGATTTTTAGGGGTTTCTTGGATCTTCTTGAATTCTCCCACCGTTTTCTCCCCTATTGCAGATATCCAGCCCCCTTGAGGGTGAATCTCCCTCTTCCACTCTATCTTGTGCTCGATTGAACGATTTCTAAAGGAAAAGGAGGCCAATATAAGATTTGGTGTTTGAGCCATAGCGATTCGAACAAATGTGAAGAGAAGACGGGCAATAGGAGGATTGTAACACCTCCTCCAAGATCCCGGACGGTAGCCAAGGCGATGTTTTAGAAGACGGAGAACCAATCTGAGCTTCTCCTTTAACCTCCGAGGAAGAGTTTTTTCATTCTCATGGTAGCTTCAGGGCTATCTTTGCCAAATCCCTTCTTCTTCCTTTATTCTCCTAATTATTGATGGTAGTAGCTTACTTTGATTTTCCATCGATTGTTAATCATGTCTCTTTATGTATAACAATATATGTATTTTGATTACAGTCACATTTTATTAATATCGGAAGTTTGAATTCCCTTAGGGTCCGTTCCTTTGCAGTGTTTTTATCGGAAGGTTTTCGTTTTGACCCAAAACGAAAAAAATCATACGTTTTCGTTTTGGGGCAAAATGAAGACTTATGTTCGTTTGCAGAATGTTTTTCATGTCCGTTTTAGGCCAAAATGAAAACTTATGTTCGTTTGTGCATTTTTAGCTTCTTCTCCAAAGCCCTCTTTCTAGACCCGTGTTCTGAAGGTGAACATACACTGTGATGGCTGCAAGCAGAAGGTGAAGAAGCACGCCAAAGTTCTTCACCAGAATGGAGTAAAATGCAATACCGGCATTAGATACAATTCACCAGAATGAAGAAGCACGCCAAAATTCTGATTAGGCAATCTTAAGTCCAACAAATCCATCCTTCGGAAAGAGCAATGTTGGCATTAGATACAATTCGGGTCATAACCCTCTTAGATCCCAAATGATAAAGAGAAAAGAATGAAGAAGATCAAGAGGAGGCGAACCGATTCAACACAAACGAACTGTATTCTCCGCCTCCATTAGATCCCAAATCCTCTTCCATATTCTCCATTTCCATGATACTGAGTCATCAATTTCTTCAGATACATTCATCGCCGCTGCCATGGATTCGCGCGAAGCAGCGTCAAGCCGGAACATCTCGGCCTCGTGCGCCACACAGTCGACGGCAGAAACTTTCGCTTTTCCAGAGCCATTGGAATCGGGGGAAGCCGTGGCAAAGAGGGAACGCTGGCGATGCGGGAGGTAAAGCTTGCGGGAGGTGGAGGTCGTCTATTCTCAAAACCGACCAAAACCGACCTCGCTAGGTCTGTTTTGGGGGGGGGGGGGGGGGGGGGGGGGGGGGGGGGGGGGCGACAATTTTAGAAGAAATGAAAGCATCCCGTTTTCAACTCAAAACCAAAACGGCGGAAAATATAGCGAAACGAACGCCAATATTTGATTTTCTAAAAACTCAAAATGAAAACAGACCCTCAAAACGCGCAAACGAACGGACCCTTAGGGATTGTGTTTGGTTGCTCATAGATTTCATTTTGTGATGGTGATAGCTTGATTCTTAGTGTAGTAAAAATCCCTCTTTACGATCAGCTTAGCTAGCCCAAGGTTTAGGAGATCCTAGTATCTTCACCTGCGCTCTATGTGATTTGATACTCATAGGGAATCCTTCGTTTTATGTTACTTGATGCGTTTGAATGGGTAAGTGCACCACGGCGGGGTGAGTTATCTCTTGAGAAAGACTTGAAATTAAAGTCTTGGTGGGAAGCGAATAAGCGATAATCTTGGTTTGGGGGTTTCCTGCAACTACGACAAGAAAGTAAACTACGCTAAAGGTGCAGGTCTCCTTCACCACTTCTCTCCTCCACTGGTCGCCAACACCGCTTCGTACCTCGGCAGGTCTCCAGCACCGCTTCCCACACTCAATCACCAACGAGAGTCTCCCTCACCTCTTCACACTCACTTTGCAATCGCAAAGCCAAACTCACGCTCTCGAGCTTATAAGCACTCAAATCCGAAGCTCAATCAACACATCATAATCACCACAAGAACAACCAAACAACAAGATCAAATGCTCATTCACAACACAAGAAAAACAACTATCTCATCCATACCATTCACAATAGAGAGTGCAACTATGAACACCTGCACCCAATGGTCATGGTGTGTAGATGCATTAGAATACACTTCAATAAGGTTACAAATATTCTAAAAGATAACACATGCAACAACTGGTGAGGATTATAAGTTACCATCAAGTTGTAATCTGATTATAATTATCAACTGTGAATACCGTAAATCAGACGAGCCCAACCCAATGTGGCATGGACGCGCTCAAGCGTGGTGCATAAGAACTATGCAAAGTCATCTCAACAAAGATTACACGAAGGTGGATAGAAATGAACATGAACTTAACTTTACTGCATATAGTTGAACAAAACAAATGCATTTTTTAACTATATGTTGAAAGTTAAATGAATGAATACATAGATCATATGACAAAAGGACGTGTAAAGAACAATATTGGTATACTTAGAGACTGATGAATATATCGGATATCGTCTATAGTTCACATTGCTCAATTACATAAACATGTCTGCGACATGAAGAATTATTGTCAAGAAGATACAAACCGCAGTGCTGCAGTTTGCATGGCTACATCTTCTCTCTCCCTCTCTTTGTTTTGTTATCTCTGCTTTTTGCCACCAGCAAGGATACGAGAGATCTGGAGCCCACGGCTGAAAGCCTGGTTGAAGAGCAATCTCGTCTGGAACTCCGACACAAACGGGAACCATGCAAGGACTGCGACCGGAGAAAAGATCACGAGCCCCATCACGTACTCGTAACCACGACCGAGAGCCTTCACCGAGCCCCAAAGACGGAACGCCTTCACCACTGGCTTCAATGCTTGCGATATCTGCTCCATTGACGACGAAAAAAGCTTAAACTCGTGATCCCTTGTTTGTTAAGCAACAGTGTGTGTGTGTGTGAGTGGCATTTACCGGGACCTCCCCTCTAAGTTTGCAAAATTACAGATTGCACCCCTCTTATTAATGAAATTACAAAAAACTCGGCTCAATGTTACAAACATAACATTTACCTCCCCTGAAGCTCACATTTCATAACATTCATGCACAAAAATACCCCCTTCGGAGTACATTTTCAGGGGGGTATTTTGTGCATGGATGTTATGAAATATGAACTTCAGGGGAGGTAAATGTTATGTTTTTTAACATTCAGGGGAGGTTTTTGTAATTTCAATAATAAGAGGGGTGCAATCTGTAATTATGCTATCTTCCAAGGGAAGTTTTCGTAATTATTCCTATACACACACACACACACACATATATATATATATGAAGGGCTTAGAATATAATTTACCTGGAGGATGGCCCAGCCTGTTGGCATGAAAGCGAGGAAGCTGACCACAATGTCAGTGACTGTCAGATTAAGAAGGGTGAAGAGGATGGCCATAGTTCCAATGCATCCCAGGAAGAGAAATAGTTTCAGAAGCCGGAACATCAGTTGGAAGTCCGCACTGAACTTCTTCCGCCCCATAGACACCACCTTCATCAATCAGCACACATTCAGAAATCATGAGCATGAGAAACGTATTTGTATTTATTAGAGTTTAGGATTTGAAGGCTTTGTTTGACGCGGCTTATTTGCTCCGGTGAGTTTGGACAAAAACTCAATTATCATAGAATGTATGTTTGGCATGACAAAGGTTATGACCGCTACCAAGAAAATAAACTAGTTTTGAGCATAAAAATGCATGAAATTTTTTAGGTGAGGTCGGGCGTTCACGAACGACGGTTCATGACCACCGTGTTCACGACCGCCACCACCGCGCCAAACGAAGCCTAAGCCTTCCAGTTAAGAGTATAGTTTTTTTCTCCCTTTGTTAGTGTAGAGTTTAGGGGGTCTTTTAGTATAAAATTTTGGATTTGCAATTTAGGGTTTTAGGATTTAGAGTTGAAATTTTAAATTTTAGAGTTTAGGGTTTAAGATGTAATGTAATGAATCTGATTTTACCGAAGACCGAGCTTACCTTCAGGATAAGCATCACCGCGACGATCACAAGCCACGAAAGGGCGTAAACCTGAAATGAGAGAATTAAAACCGTGGATTATGGAAAAGTGTTATCATGATGATTCTTGAGGGGGTTTAAGGACTTACAATAAGGCTTTTGTTGTTGTTGGAAACATGAAGATGAAATACGATACCATATTGGAAGACGAAGAATCGAAGGGAAAGGATGATCTCCCAGAGGCACCCCATTATTCCAGTTGAAGTCAAGTGTTCCTGCTCTTCTTCCCACCATGATTCCCAGCTCTTGTTCGCAGGGACACCAATTCCTCCGTGGCTATTAATCCACTTGCTCCAGTCGTCCCAATCATCGACTATCTTCTGCCACTCGAAGCCTGAGGGGTTGAAAAGAAAGGGTGCGAATAGCCAGGTGGCGACAAGGAACCACATGGATGCAGTGAGAAGAATAAGAGTTGTGGAATCAGTAGCTGCAGATCCATAGATCTGATAAACAATCAGCAGCAACATCAGCTCCAGCCCCTTTGTGAAATGGCTTCTAGAGTACATCCTATAATTCTCTGCAAATTTTACATGCCGCACAACAAATCCTCTCCCGGTGGCTCTATATTTTGCTCCACCATGGAGAATCGTACGTCCAAAGTAATGAGACTTTGTTCCGAGCGAGAATGTGAAGAAAACTGAGCAGAGCTGAAGTTGCATGATGATCAAGTCACCCAACGCAGTTCTGAATCCCCTCTCCAGCCCAATCTCCATGACCATGGGTAAGGTCATCAGTAGACCAAGTTGGACTGCTGATTGAGATGCCATGGCGGCCCTGAGAGAATTATTTCCTCTCATCAGTGCCTGCTTCATAATGGCAGCCTCAAGCCCACTCAAGGACAGGTAAAGCTTGCCATAGAGGAAAAAGTATACTATGATAACCACCATCTGCATGTTTAGTGAAGCAAATTCAGAAAACCTACGGAGATAATAACTTGCAAAGAAAAGCATTTTGCAATTAGACAGGCGAGGATTAGAAGTTACCATTGAGCTAATGTAGAACCCTACAGTTGTGAAGTAGCAGGAAAGCATGCGGAAGAAGTCGAACCGGTGGCCCAAACGATAGATATCTCTGCTAAGTATTTGTTCTCCATTACCACAGGCAACCTTTGCTTCAAAGAGAGATATTTGGTTGAGTCCCACATCACGACCCTTGCCAACCTGAATATACTCATGGTGGGTGATATTTCCTTGCCTTAATGTTGAGTTGAATCCTGGAAGCGAAGATATGCATTAACAAGTGGTGAATTGTGAAACAGCATGATGTAAGATGTAGAACCCGACCCGTCGATAAATTCACAGAAGTGGTAACGTACAAAATTCAGAAGTTGGGACAAAAATGGTAGCAGTTTTTGGTTTTATAAGATTTCGGGAATCTTTTGGCATCTAGTTACCATTTAAAAAATTTTGTGTTCTCATTTTAGGGCCCGATCTCTTTAAATAGCTCAATGTTGTATGTTGTTGGACACTTTTGATTCAGATTCAGACTGAAAAACCCTAGCCATGATTGGCAATTTTCATCCTTTGGAGTTCCTTAAGGTAAGGAACTTCTCCTAGTTCTGATGCATTACATACACAAATAAGGGTGACAAATATTCACCTGCAAAGATATCCTCACTTAGATTGATTCCACGAGAAGCTTTACTTATGCCCCCTCTGGTAATGTGAAAGATCCTGTCAAATACATCTGGATGTCCGTAGTGGAAGCGGACCCTGGACAGATGTGAACATTATGTTGATGTTAATCTTGGCGTGAGCTAAAATCAGTTTATGGTGCACTTTCTAAATGTGATAGTCATCCAAACATTTTGGTTAGCCAAAGTGTATATTTTTGATTGATTAATCACAAAGCCATACAGTTTATATTATATGTGTATATGTTTAAATGCAAAATGTCTTTCATTGGCACCGGAAAGAAAGTAAACCATTACAGTGTAGAAAAAACTCACTTCAATGGACTAGCTAAAACCCTTTGTCCAATTGTCACGAAGCTTGTTTCTTGGTTTGACATAAACCAACCCAAAGATGAAACACTGTGATTAGGTTAAAACACTTGTTAGGTGGCTTGGTAGCATCTCAATTGCAGAAACATGTTACTGTTACTAAAGCTGATGCAGCTTAACCTTCCTGTAAAAATGTGCTCGCGTACACCAAGAATGGTCGGTGGACGTAGTCCATGGTCTTCGTTGAATTCTTCCAAAAGATTCCTCATTTTCAAAGCCTCCTCCAAATAGTTGTCCTGAATAGATTCAATAGAATGCTTAAAATCTATGCAAAGTTGGCCACAACTACAAGAAAAATGAGCTATTTGAGCCAAAATACTTGGTTCATATCAATGGCCTGAAGAGCCTCCCCTCTGGTAAAGATAATTGCATGGTTTTGATTTTCTGGCTTGCCTTCACCAATCTTCACTTCCCCTGGCAACTTGATACGGTAGATTTCCTATTTTGAGAGAAAAAGTAAGAACACATTAACATGCAGTAATGTTGGCAGGTTATTCCAATCATAATATTTTAGCCATTACCTGATCACGATTATCAACTGCCTTTACTAGCACAGAGTAGTAGACCTTCTTTACCTTGTCACCTTCCCTTTCTTCAACTTCATCAATATATGCAACACGGAGTGATGGAAAACTGATAATCAATGTGTAATCATTAGTTTCAAATGTTACTAAATGAAACAAGGAGCAAGAAAATGAATGTCTTACAAAATATAGTTTTGTATAAGTTCTCAATTTTAGAAGAAGCAATGAATACTATAGAAGTGCATGGCTGAAGTCTTTTTGTAGCTCAATTTTGTTATGCAAATCAGCTTGAATTATAAGGCAAACTGTTATGCCCCCGGATGATCTTCGGTTCCGAGGATACAAATACGCCAGGAGGTCCAAAGAAGCGCCGGAAGAAGACCGGGCTGAACCATCCAGTTCAGCCCGCAACTGATAAATAAGAAGGGGGGGGGGGGGGGGGGGCTGAACCGCACCGGTTCAGCCCCAATGGGGGCCGGCCGGCCCTAGGGGGATTGGGGCTCACTTAAATACTCAATCCCCCCTCTTTTGGAGGCATGCAATCTAATATTCAGGTATTCTTCTTTCTTTCCCTAACCCTAGCCTTCTTCTTCTTCCTCTAGTAGCCTTCTTCCCTAGATCTTCAAGTAGGTTCATAACATTTGGTATCAGAGTCTCCTTCCTGCGACCATGGTGACACGTACGGAGGCGGAAACAGCGCGCTTGGCCGCCATCGAGGAGAACTATGTCACCTTGACGGATTCCGTAGCGGCAATCGAGGCAAGCGTGAAGAACTCGCAACAAAATCTGGAGGAACGCATCGAGGCGAGGATGGAGGAGTTGAAATCCCTCCTCTTGCAAAATCTGAAAGGAAAGGCGGTGAACGGCGACGGCTCCGACGCCGAGACAGCAAACACTCCTCAAGGAGGGAGCACTGAAGCGGGGAATGGCGCGGGGCTTCCGGCTAGAGCCTCCGGATCCCGATCGGGAGCGGGAGATCAGGAGCAACACCGAGGATTTGGGTTGTTTCGCCCAACAGGGGCAAATGTGGTCCCTCTCGGGGGCGCAACGGGATTTTTTCCTCCCCAACCAGCAAACGCGCCTAACGGGGGATATGGGGTGGACAATATGGGGCCAGGGAGGCCTCTGGGGTGGAATCATGGAGGGCTTCAAGGAGATCAGGAGCAAACCGGGCCGCTGGGCCAAGAGGGAGGCGGCTTGGGAGGGGCATTTCAGCGACCTTACATGCAACCCAAACTGACCCGGATGAACTTCCCGAAGTTCCGGGGAGGCGACGCACTCGAGTGGATCCAAAAGGCCGAGCTGTTTTTCAGATATCAGGAGGTTCCTGAGGCTCAGTGGGTACATTTGGCGGCCTTCCATCTGGAGGAGGACGCGTACCAGTGGACGAAATGGTTTTTGCGGGGACGCACCTATGCTCCTTGGGCCGAGTTCATAGAGGCTTTCTCGGCTAGATTCAGACCACTAGAGTACGAGGACGTGGAGGCCAGTCTGCAAAAACTCCGTCAGAGGGGCACCGTCACGGAGTATCGGACTGAGTTTGAACGGTTGGCGAACCGGGTGTCGTGGGGCGAGCAGACCATGATGAGCTGTTTCATCTCCGGGCTGAAGGACCACTTACGTGACGAGGTCCATGCATACTTACCACGGAATCTGAGCCACGCCATTAGCATCACTCGGATACAGGAGGAGCGGTTCAACAGGCAGCGGAGTAGGACGACGACCAAGCCACCCGCGGCTCCGACGGCGGGACGGAGGGACCCACCCCCACCATACGGCCGACAGTGACGAAGCTGACCTGGCCAGAGATGCAGGCACGGAGGGAAAAAGGGTTATGTTTTAATTATGATGAGAAATAAACCCGGGGTCACACTTGCCAGAAGATCCAGGTGTTTATGCTGAGGGAGGAGGACAAGGAGGAGATTCCCATGGAGGACCTCGATACGGAGGGGCTGGACCTGACTGAGTTTGGGGTCTCCTTGCAGGCTATGGAGGGGTGTACGGCCCCAGTGACACTCCGTTTCACGGGACGGGTGGCCCAGGAGCGGGTGACTATACTTGTTGATAGTGGGAGCACCCACAACTTTATCAACCCGGTCGTGGCTCTAAAGGTGGGCCAGACGATCGACATGGAGGTAGCATTCCAGGTCATGGTAGCGGATGGGAGCAGGTTGAAGTGTGGAGTCATGAAAGGGGTGGAGATCAGGGTGCAGGGCTATGTGGGCCACACAGATATATACCTGCTTCCGATCAGAGGATCTGACATGGTGTTGGGGGTCCAGTGGTTGCGGCAGTTACAGCGAGTGACCACCGACTGGGGGCGACTGACTATGAAGTTCACCGAGCAAGGGTGAGACTACTGTCTACAGGGTATCCGATCTTCTCCCTTGAAGGAGATTTCGTTGCGGAGCTTGCAGCGGCTGGAGGAGCAGGGCTCACCTATGGCCATGGTGGTGGGCGTAGAGGCATTGGCCCAAGATCCTCCAGGCATTCCACAGGAGATATAGGGCCTTCTGTCCTAGTACGATGACGTCTTCCAGGAGCCCCGAGGCCTTCCCCCTCCTAGGTTCAGGGATCATGCCATTCAGTTGAAAGAGGGGGTTGCGGCCCCCAACGTCAGGCCCTACCATTACCCGTACACTCAGAAGGCAGAGATTGAGAGGAGCGTGAGGGAGATGCTAGCGACGGGCATCATCCGTCCTAGTACCAGTGCATTCTCCTCACCTATTATCTTGGTGAAGAAGAAAGACGGGTCGTGGCGATTCTGTGTGGATTACCGCAACCTGAATGACTTGACAATCAAGGACAAGTTTTCGATCCCGATGATCGAGGAGCTGTTGGATGAGCTCCACGGGGCGAGCTTATTCACGAAGCTGGACCTGCGGTCCGGCTATCACCAGATACGGATGAAGACAGAAGACATCCACAAGACGGCGTTTCGCACACATGATGGGCACTACGAGTTTTTGGTGATGCCCTTTGGGCTCTCCAATGCCCCCTCGACCTTTCAGGAAGTGATGAACGAGACATTTCGGCCGCTCCTGCGGCAATCGGTCCTCATCTTCTTCGACGACATCTTGATATACAACCGCAGTTGGGCAGAGCATCTCGAGCACATGGCACAGGTCCTCGCCATCCTTCGCCAGCAGCAGTTCTACGCCAAGCTATCGAAGTGTTCTTTTGGGCAGCCCGAGGTGGAGTACTTGGGCCATCTGGTGTCGGCTCACGGGGTTCGGGCGGATCCGAAGAAGATCGAGAGCATGATTTCGTGTCCACGACCGACTACGGTGCGGGCGTTGCGTGGCTTCCTGGGTCTTACGGGGTACTACCGCAGATTCGTGAAAGACTATGGCAAGTTGGCGCGACCGCTTACCCAGCTCCTCCACAAGGAATCTTTTACTTGGCATGAGGAAGCAGAGCATGCCTTCTCCGCTCTCAAGGAAGCGATGACGACCACACCGGTGCTTGCCCTACCGGATTTCAGCAAGGAGTTCGTGTTGGAGACAGATGCCTCAGGCGTCGGCATTGGGGCGGTGTTGATGCAAGAGGGGCGGCCGTTGGCTTACTTCAGCAAGGCTTTGGCTCCTCGGACTTTGGGCCTCTCCACTTATGAGAAAGAGATGTTGGCAATATTACATGCTGTGACGATATGGCGACCGTATCTCCTGGGCCATCACTTCAAGGTTCGCACCGACCACCAGAGACTGAAACATTTCCTGGATCAGCGGCTGGCATCCCCTCTCCAACAGAAATGGTTGACCAAGCTATTGGGGTACGATTATGAGATTGTATACAAGCAGGGCAAGGAGAATTTAGTGGCAGATGCCCTGTCCCGACTTCCGGAGAGCACCATCCTCCACATTTCCGGACCTCTGATCGAGTCTCTTGATGACATTCAGAAGGAAGTCAACTCGGACCCGGAGCTCCAGCACATTGTCGAGGCCTTGACGCACGGCCAACCTACCCCGCCGGGTTACCAGCTGTTTGGAGGACATTTGTACTACCACGGGAGGGTGGTCATTCTAGCATCGTCCTCCTGGAAGGACGTCATGTTACACGAGTTCCACTCGTCTCCGTCCGGAGGACATGCCGGCGTGCTCCGTACTCTTCAGCGGCTCAGGGCCAATGTCTTCTGGAAGGGATTGCGCAAGGACGTTCAGCGCTTCGTGCAACAGTGCGAGATCTGTCAGCGTCAGAAGTATGAGACGACGTCGCCAGCGGGGCTGCTCACTCCCTTAGAGGCCCCTCAGCAGGTTTGGGAGACGGTTTCGATGGATTTCATTGACGGATTGCCCCGGTCAAAAGGCAAGTCGGTGATCTTGGTTGTTGTTGGCAAGCTGTCCAAGTATGGCCATTTTCTAGCTCTCAGCCATCCCTATTCTGCGGAGATAGTTGCCGAGCTCTTTGCCCGTGAGGTGGTTCGCTTACACGGCCTCCCTCGTTCGATCATCTCCGACCGAGATCCGGTTTTCCTCAGCAACTTTTGGCGGGAACTTTTCCGGCTACAAGGCACCCGATTACGTATGAGCACCGCACACCATCCGCAGACCGATGGCCAGACGAAGGTCCTGAATAGAGGGGTGGAAACATACCTTCGATGCTTTGTTATGGATGAGCCTCGCTCTTGGACACGTTGGCTCCACTGGGCGGAGTATAACTACAACACCTCGTACCACACAGCCAGTAAGCTCACCCCTTTTGAGATTATCTACGGGAGGCCACCCCCATCTCTGTGTTCCTACGAGCCGGGTAGCACAACTCTTCCTGCAGTGGATCGGGCATTACGGGATCGGGATCAGACCTTGGCTCTCCTTCGGGAGAATCTCCATACAGCCCAAAAGAGGATGAAAGTGCAGGCCGACAAGCACAGGACCGAGCGGGAGTTTCAGGTGGGGGGTGAGGTTTTCCTCCGTCTCCAACCATACCAGCAGTTGTCCATTGCTCGCCGGCCCAATCAGAAGTTAGCCCCCCGATACTATGGGCCATTTCGGATCACTCACCGGGTGGGACCTGTCGCTTATACCCTTGCTCTTCCTGGGGAGTCCCGCATTCACCCGACCTTTCATGTATCCGTGCTGAAAAAGAAGTTGGGAGCGGCAGTTCCAGTCACTCCTTTCCTCCCTGCAGCCACTACGACCGGCGAGCTTCGTCCCAGCCCCGAGGTTATCTTGCTGTCCAGATGGAAGAAACGCGGCACGGAATACCGTTCAAAGGTTCTGGTTAAGTGGAAGGATCTGTCAGAGGCTCACAACACGTGGGTGGACTTCCTGGAGTTTCGGGAGCTCTTTCCCGACTTTCAGCTTGAGGACAAGCTGCCTCTTGATGGGGAGGGGAATGTTATGCCCCCGGATGATCTTCGGTTCCGAGGATACAAATACGCCAGGAGGTCCAAAGAAGCGCCGAAAGAAGACCGGGCTGAACCATTCGGTTCAGCCCGCAACTGATAAATAAGAAAGGGGGGGGGGGGGGGGGGGGGGGGGGGGGGGGGGGGGGGCTGAACCGCACCGGTTCAGCCCCAATGGGGGCCGGCCGGCCCTAGGGGGATTGGGGTTCACTTAAATACCCAATCCCCCCTCTTTTGGAGGCATGCAATCTAATATTCAGGTATTCTTCTTTCTTTCCCTAACCCTAGCCTTCTTCTTCCTCTAGTAGCCTTCTTCCCTAGATCTTCAAGTAGGTTCATAACACAAACGTGCTCGAAAGATATATTATACAGGACCAACAACTTGTTTTGCAGAGGTCGGTTTTTTAATTACGAGAAGACACAAAATTCAAGCTGATATGTGGGAAATGAAAGAAATGAACCTACTTGACCATCAGGTTCAGAATGTCTGTTGCACGGCGATCACCAGATTGTTTCTGGTTCCCATAAATTTGACAGGTGGCAACGTACATAAATTTCATGTCTGCTATGGCCTCTAGTTGAGCAGAAAGAGATCTTTGGCTCTTCTTTTCCTCCTCCTCTGGCTCAGACACTGCTTTGTACCCTTCTAAAATCTCTGTTTAAAATAGAAGGATCAGTGTTCCTAGATTGAAGATACATTACATACAGAAAACATATCAAATAATTTCTTACCATTTTCAGAAGCCATGTCTAGAAAAGTTAAAAGCTTTAGTGCTCTTCGGTAGTACATCATTCCTCTAACTGTAACATCATCAACGTTCTAATGATAAACATATGTAGAATGAATGTTTAAAGTGATGACATAACAAAACCACACAGCACCTGTTCTGCAAAGTGTTTGGCCTCTTAGAGATGCCCAGTGACGGAGTTGTAAGACATTTTCCTCATTAGCCCAAACCTCACTCTCCTTCTTACAATCTATTCTCTCCATGAAATTGTTCCATTCATCTATGAAATGAATGGATTGACACCACCAATAAAGTTAGGCATGAGAATGTGAGTTTACAAATAGCAGTCAATGAATTACAAGTAAACACAATGTTTCTACCGGGAAAAATCTTTTGCAGGTAAAATATGATGGATACACCATCTTCATTCTCCAACTCAAGGTCACTCTTAGAATATAAGGTCTCCTCACTGTAATATGGTGTCATCACGCTGCCAATACAATATCATATAGTCATTAAGCACGAGGGAAGAATGATAGAAATAACTTGTAACATTGATGTAACAATTCCCTCTGAGAGGATATATTTAGTAATGCCGAATCTTATACAATTGGTAACCTTGAGGGAATACAAAAGCAAACCTAAATGAAAGCATTTTGCGAACTCGAGGTGCCCGAGGCATGTCCATAAATAAAGAATTTGTAAAAAATGCTATTCGTCTACGGGCTTCAAGATTTGTAGGAACATCTATGGCAGATTCTTTCACTGTTAAGAGCAAATATAGACGCTTGATCTGCAAAGACATGAATAAGATTAGTCAAATTATTCACTTGCCAAAATTGAAATGTATCTAGACGATACAAACCTGTTCTTCCCACTGTGCAGTAGTGATCGGAGGAAAGAGTATAGCAGACTTGGAACCGGTACCGGCAAAAAGTTGACGTCGAGGGACCGACTCCTTATTACCATGGCCAAGCTCAACTAACTCGCTAATCACAGCATAAAATAATATTTAATAGACTCTATTTAGACAACTACTTGCAATAAAAATTTTAAGTCTGAAAGATTTGAAGTCATCTCTCACAAACCGAATCTCATTGACCATCATATCACGGGTAACAACTTCTAGCATATCTTGCAAGAGAAGCACCACACTATCACGCCCGGATGCATCAGCTTCTTTCTATCACATCGAATAATCAAATATTTCATAATAATCAACACGAATTTAAGATTTTGGGATGTTTTTAGATAATCTATGCACTTTCTAAGATGTTACTTTAGAATCGAAATAGATACTTCAAACACTAACGCACCAAGATCCCAACAAGCTCAACAATCTTCATGCATAGAGTTGGTAGGGCACTCATCCTAAAATTGGCTAGGAATGATCCTCTTGCAATGCTAGCTTCAATCTCCTTGATGATAATAGCAATTATCCTGTACAAAAGTGAAAAAAAACACGTTGTAAATAGTCAAGGTATGTTAGCTAATGCTAACCTTAAAAAAGCATATTATATATGAATGGCATATGAAGACTGAGTAAAAATAGCAAGTAAAGTGATCGGGAAGAATCTATAGGTGACCCCACGCGATGTCCTAATCATATATGCAATGCAAACAATCATGAACAAATGCAACGGATCTACGATCAACCCTAAAATGAAGATGTGAGTGCAAGCATACAATCAAAAAGAAATTCAATGGACGAGATGCTCATGACCTAAACTTTAATGCGATGCAAATGCAACGACTCAATCAGGTAATTTCTTCCGACACAATTAATTAAACATTATTAATTTTAAAATTGCGTGAAGGTGTCACAATTGATCACAAATATTACAATTAAGTAGCTGACAACAATTATGAATCATTCGGAGCGCACTAAATTAAAGCGCAAGGTGAATAGGAGATACACGTTAATGAAAGAAAATTAGTCAAACATGATCACAGCAAAATATCACTAGGAATAAATGAGAATACTCTAAAAGGAAAAGGAAAAGGAAACTAAAATGCAAAGTCGCTGAGTAATCAGTGTCGATGCTGGAGGGGAAGATCTGGTGGTGGTCGTGGCTGCTCGGAAGGGAGAATGTTGTTGTGGGGCTGTCGAATAGGAGAACCGACTCCACCAGAGCCTGTTGAGTGGTTGTAAGGGGGCTCAAATAGGGGCTTAAGGGGATGGAGGGGTCGGGTAAGCCTAGGGTAGTTTTGGTGGCTATATGGAGGAAGTTGAATGGGAGGCTATAAGGGAGGGGCGATCGGCAGGGTGCTATTTGGAGGGGGTGATATGGTCTGGAATGGCAAAAGAACGGAGAGGGTAAGTATAGCCTGTCGGAGGCAACACGGGGCTCTGACGATAGCATAAATGGTGGTCGTGAGCGGGGCTAGGATTTTTGGAGGGCTAGGAGACGATCTGAAGGAAAACCACCACGTGGTTGTCGCGGGAAGTGTAGCAGTTGGTGTCGGGAAGGATGGGGAAAGCGGCTATAGGATCGGAATTGGAAGCGGAGGCTGGACGATGTTCTAGGGAGCTCGTCGGAGGACGAAGGTACAATGGTAGGTGGGGTGGCAAGTGTACAACCCTGTATTCGCCGAGTGGGCCCCGGGACCCAAGAAGTATTTTGACACTTTTCCAGCACGATCCAAGGCAGTGAGAGAAAAGGGGGCGGTGGAGGCGGAGGCCTCCTTAGCGGGCGGGAGGGGCGGGCGGCCAGCCCACCTCTCGCCCAGGCTCCTTAGCGGGCGAGAGGGGCGGGTGGTCAGCCCCCCTCTCGCCCAGCGCCCTTAGCGGGCGAGAGGGGCGGGCGGCCAGCCCCCCTCTCGCCCAGCGCTCTTAGCGGGCGAGAGGGGCGGGAAGCCAGCCCCCCTCTCGCCCAGCGCTCTTAACGGGCGAGAGGGGCGGGCGGCTAGCCCCCCTCTCGCTCAGCGCCCTTTGCGGGCGAGAGGGGCGGGCGGCTAGCCCCCCTCTCGCTCAGCGCCCTTTGCGGGCGAGAGGGGCGGGCGGCCAACCCCCCTCTCGCCCAGCGCTCTTAGCGGGCGAGAGGGGCGGGCGGCCAGCCCCCCTCTCGCCCAGCGCTCTTAGCGGGCGAGAGGGGCGGGCGGCCAGCCCCCCTCTCGCCCAGCGCTCTTAGCAGGCGAGAGGGGTGGGCGGCCAGTCCCCCTCTCTCCCAGCGCTCTTAGCGGGCGAGAGGGGCGGGCGGCTAGCCCCCCTCTCGTCCAGCGCCCTTAGCAGGCGAGAGGGGCGGGCGGTCAGCCCCCCTCTCGCCCAGCGCCCTTAGCGGGCGAGAGGGGTGGGCGGCCAGCCCCCCTCTCGCCAAGCGCTCTTATCGGGCGAGAGGGGAGGGCGGCCAACCCCCCTCTCGCCTAGCGCTCTTAGCGGGCGAGAGGGGCGGGCGGCCATCCCCCCTCTCGCCCAGCGCCCTTAGCGGGCGAGAGGGGCGGGCGGTCAGCCCCCCTCTCGCCCAGCGCCCTTAGCGGGCGAGAGGGGCGGGCGGCCAGCCCCCCTCTCGCCCAGCGCTCTTAGCGGGCGAGAGGGGCGGGCGGTCAGCCCCCCTCTCGCCCAACGCTCTTAGCGGGCGAGAGGGGCGGGCGGCCAGCCCTCCTCTCGCCCAGCCCCAGGGGGGGTCGGTCTGCGTTTAGCGTCGTAGAACAACGGGATTTGGCTATTCGCAGGCCAAATTCGGGGGTATTTTCGTAATCTCGTAGGCCGGATTGTGGCTGTTGGCAAACCAAGTCCAAAAAACTATAAATAAGCCCAAGGGGGCACCATTTGGAGGGACTTCTCTTTTGGTCACTCTCTCTCCATGTTTCTTTGGTGGGTGGAGAGAGCCTCCAATGGTGCCCAAACTTAGCATTGGCTTGGGAGGGGAAGCGCTCTGAGATCTTCTGGGTGTGTGGTGGGACCTCCTCGCTAAGCCCTTGGCCTTGTTCCTAGTTCCTTAGCCTCTTAGCCTAGAGCTCTCCCTTGGGAGGAGTAAGTGTTGGTCACCCCTCAACTTGTTGAGGGCCCAAACTCCTCGAGAAACCAATTTATTGGTTTCAACATTATGGTGCGGTGAGCGTGGAGAGTGACCAACACAAGAAAGTCTCAAGCTGAGCTCCATGTATGGAGGTGGAGGTTCCGACCTAAGCCAGTCGCAGCCCCCGGTGGCTGGAGTGACTTTGGAGATGTTCGAAAATTTCAAGCGGGAGGTCATGCAGACCTTGCAGGTAGTCTTCGCCACGATAGGCGAAGGCAGGAGAGGAGGTGGTTCGGAGGTCCCGCCCCAGCAAGTAGGTGAGAGCCCTCCAGACCAGCAGCCCAGGAAGGAGGTGCCAGTGGGGGGGAGTGGGCAGGCATTCGGCCCGCACTCGCCTAGTCCCCTAGGAGGGGGCGAGTGGGGAGGTGTCAGGCCCCCACTCGCCCAGCCCCAAGGGGGCGAGTGGGGAGGTGCCAGGCCCCCACTCGCCCAGCCCCAAGGGGGCGAGTGGGGAGGTGTCAGGCCCCCACTGGCCCAGCCCCAAGGGGGCGAGTGGGGAGGTGTTAGGCTCCCACTCGCCCAGCCCCAAGGGGTCGAGTGGGGAGGTGCCAGGCCCCCACTCGCCCAGCCCCAAGGGGCGAGTGGGGAGGTGTCAGGCCCCCACTCGCCCAGCCCCAAGGGGGCGAGTGGGGAGGTGTCAGGCCCCCACTCGCCCAGCCCCAAGGGGGCGAGTGGGGAGGTGCAAGGCCCCCACTCGCCCAGCCCCAGGGGGCGAGTGGGGAGGTGTCAGGCCCCCACTCGCCCAGCCCCAAGGGGGCGAGTGAGGAGGTGTCATACCACCACTCGCCCAGCCCCAAAGGGGGCGAGCAGGGGAAGTCCTTTGTGCGAGTTGATCCTCTCGGCCCCGATTCCAGAGGGGTTCGGGGGGCCGGAGATGTCTCACTACTCCGGTAAGGATGACCCAGTTCTGCACCTGCAGTGGTTTGAGGACATGGTCTCCATCAGGCCCGTTTCGGACGCTTTCAAGTGCCGACTCTTCGCGACCACTTTGAAGGAGAAAGCTAGGGATTGGTTCCACCAGCTCCCCGTGGAATCTATCTATACTTTCGAGGACTTGCGTCGAGGTTTCCTGCTACGCTTCTCGACGTCAAGGAAGAGGAAGAAGGATGTCGAGGCCCTTTTCAAGATTAGGCAAGAGCCAAGAGAGTCGCGGGCTCGCTACGTGGACCGGTTCCAGGAGGAGGTTCTCCTCACCCAAGAGGTGTCAGGCTACACCCTCCATCTCGCTTTCATCGTGGGGTTGCGGGGAGGATTCTTCAAGATGGACCTCAAGAGGAGGGCTCCTTTGTCTTTTGAGGAGTTGATGGAAAGGGTGGCGGAAGAAATCGAAAGTGAGGAGGCCAACCCGGAGTTCGCAAGAAGGTTGGCCAAGCTGAGTGAGCCGGAGGCAAGGCAGCAGGGGGGAGGGAAGAGGCTCCCAAGAGGAAGGTCGACCGAGAAGAGGGCAACTTCCAGGGAGAGAGGCCCGACCCCCCAGGGTGGAGGCAGGGATCGAAAGCACCCTCTCCACCACCTCAGCAAGCCATGGAAATTGGCGGAGGAAGAAGGAGGAGAGTCAGGAAAGCAGAAAGAAGAGGAAGAAGATGGGATGGGGTTGTGTTACCCTACTGTGACTTCCACGATGAGGAGGGTCATGCGACGTCCGCCTGCCCTGAGTTCTTGGAATTAAGGGAGGCGAGGGGTCTGAGGCAGCAACAGCAACAACCAGAGAAGGTCGAGGAAGATCAGATCTGGGAGTAGGAGACCAAGTTTGAGTTTTCATACTTAGTTTTTTTCTTTAAGTCTATGTAGTATGATGGTTTACTTTCAGACTTAGTTTTTCTTACATGTAATATGATAATCAAAGTTATGAAAGTTCTCAAGGTACTTAGCCCCGATGCTGGCCCGATGACCAGGCTCCCACCTAGCTGGCAGGGCCGGGAACCGCTCGGTGGCAGGAAGGTCTCAAGGTACTTAGCCCCGATGCTGGCCCGCTGATCAGGCTCCCACCTAGCTGGCAGGGCCGGGAACCGCTCGGTGGCAGGAAGGTCTCAAGGTACTTAGCCCCGATGCTGGCCCGCTGACCAGGCTCCCACCTAGCTGGTAGGGCCGGGGACCGCTCGGTGGCAGGAAGGTCTCAAGGTACTTAGCCCCGATGCTGACCCGCTGACCAGGCTCCCACCTAGCTGGCAGGGCCGGGAACTGCTCGGTGGCAGGAAGGTCTCAAGGTACTTAGCTCCGATGCTGGCCCACTGACAGGCTCCCACCTAGCTGGCAGGGCCGGGAACCGCTCGGTGGCAGGAAGATCTCAAGGTACTTAGCCCTGATGCTGGCCTGCTGACCAGACTCCCACCTAGCTGGCAGGGTCGGGAACCGCTCGGTGGCAGGAAGGTCTCAAGGTACTTAGCCCCGATGCTGGCCCACTGACCAGGCTCCCACCTAGATGGCAGGGCCGGGAACCGCTCGGTGGCAGGAAGGTCTCAAGGTACTTAGCCCCGATGCTGGCCCGCTGACCAGGCTCCCACCTAGCTGGCAGGGCCGGGAACCGCTCGGTGGCAGGAAGGTCTCAAGGTACTTAGCCCCGATGCTGGCCCGCTGACCAGGCTCCCACCTAGCTAGCAGGGCCAGGAACCGCTCGGTGGCAGGAAGGTCTCAAGGTACTTAGCCCCGATGCTGGCCCGCTGACCAGGCTCCCACCTAGCTGGCAGGGTCGGGAACCGCTCGGTGGCAGGAAGGTCTCAAGGTACTTAGCCCCGATGTTGGCCCACTGACCAGGCTCCCACCTAGATGGCAGGGCCGGGAACCGCTCGGTGGCAGGAAGGTCTCAAGGTACTTAGCCCCGATGCTGGCCCTCTGACCAGGCTCCCACCTAGCTGGCAGGGCCGGGAACCGCTTGGTGGCAGGAAGGTCTCAAGGTACTTAGCCCCGATGCTGGCCCGCTGACCAGGCTCCCACCTAGCTGGCAGGGCTGGGAACCGCTCGGTGGCAGGAAGGTCTCAAGGTACTTAGCCTCGATGCTGGCCCGCTGACCAGGCTCCCACCTAGCTGGCAGGGCCGGGAACCGCTCGGTGGCAGGAAGGTCTCAAGTTACTTAGCCCCGATGCTGACCCGCTAGCCGGTCTCTCACTAGCCGGCAGGGTAGGAAGGCCTCTCGGGGAGGGTAAGTATTTTTCCCCCGAGGTGGCTCCGCTAGCCGGCAGGGTAGTAAGACCTCTCGGGGAGGTTAAGTAATTTTCCCCCGAGGTGGCTCCGCTAGCTGGGCTCTCACTAGCCGGCAGGGTAGGAAGGCCTCTCGGGGAGGGTAAGTATTTTTCCCCCGAGGTGGCTCCGCTAGCCGGGCTCTCACTAGCCGGCAGGGTAGGAAGGCCTCTCGGGGAGGGTAAGTATTTTTCCCCCGAGGTGGCTCCGCTAGCCGGGCTCTCACTAGTCGGCAGGGTAGGATGGCCTCTCTGGGAAGCGTGAGTGAATTTTCATTGGAACGATGTGGGGTCTTCTCAATTTCACTCAGCGCCACTCGCCGAATATGCAGAGTTGGACTTTTCTTTTCGAGCGTGTACCCCGCTCGAAAAGAGCAGGGATTGTGTACAACCTTGTATTCGCCGAGTGGGCCCCCGGGACCCAAGAAGTATTTTGACACTTTTTCCAGCACGATCCAAGGCAGTGAGAGAAAGGGGGGAGCGGTGGAGGTGGAGGCCTCCTTAGCGGGCGGGAGGGGAGGGAGGCCAGCCCCCCTCTCGCCCAGCTCCCTTAGCGGGCGAGAGAGGCGGGCGGCCAGCCCCCCTCTCGCCCAGCCTCCTTAGCGGGCGAGAGGGGCGGGCGACCAGCCCCCCTCTCGCCAAGCCTCCTTAGCGGGCAAGAGGGGCAGACAGTCAGCCCCCCTCTCGCCCAGCGCCCTTAGCGGGCGAGAGGGGCGGGCGGCCAGCCCCCCTCTCGCCCAGCGCTCTTAGCGGGCGAGAGGGGCGGGCGGCCAGCCCCATTCTCGCCCTGCGCTCTTAGCGGGCGAGAGGGGCGGGCGGTCATCCCCCCTCTCGCCCAGCGCCCTTAGCGGGCGAGAGGGACGGGCGGCCAGCCCCCCTCTCGCCCAGCGCTCTTAGCGGGCGAGAGGGGCGGGTGGTCAGCCCCCCTCTCGCCCAGCGCTCTTAGCGGGCGAGAGGGGCGGGCGGCCAGCCCCCCTCTCACCCAGCGCCCTCAGCGGGCGAGAGGGGCGGGCGGCCAACCCCCCTCTCGCCCAGCGCTCTTAGTGGGCGAGAGGGGCGGGCGGCCAGCCCCCCTCTCTCCCAGCGCTCTTAGCGGGCGAGAGGGGCGGGCGGCCAGCCCCCCTCTCGCCCAGCGCCCTTAGCGGGCGAGAGGGGCGGGCGGTCAGCCCCCCTCTCGCCCAGTGCCCTTAGTGGGCGAGAGGGACGGGCGGCCAGCCCCCCTCTCGCCCAGCGCTCTTATCGGGCGAGAGGGGCGGGCGGCCAGCCCCCCTCTCGCCCAGCGCTCTTAGCGGCAAGAGGGGCGGGCGGCCAGCCCCCCTCTCGCCCAGTGCCTTAGCGAGCGAGAGGGGCGGGCGGTCAGCCCCCCTCTCGCCCAGCGCCCTTAGCGGGCGAGAGGGGCGGGCGGCCAGCCCCCCTCTCGCCCAGCGCTCTTAGCGGGCGAGAGGGGCGGGCGGCCAGCCCTCCTCTCGCCCAGCCCCAGGGGGGGTCGGTCTGCGTTTAGCGTCGTAGAACAGCGGGATTTGGCTATTCGCAGGCCAAATCCGGGGGTATTTTCGTAATCTCGTAGGCCGGATTGTGGCTGTTGGCAGACCAAGTCCAAAAAACTATAAATAAGTCCAAGAGGGCACCATTTGGAGGGACTTCTCTTTTGGCCACTCTCTCCCCATGTTTCTTTGGTGGGTGGAGAGAGCCTCCAATGGTGCCCAAGCTTAGCATTGGCTTGGGAGGGGAAGCGCTCTAAGATCTTCCGGGTGTGTGGTGGGACCTCCTCGCTAAGCCCTTGGCCTTGTTCCTAGTTCCTTAGCCTCGTATCCTAGAGCTCTCCCTTGGGAGGAGTAAGTGTTGGTCACCCCTCAACTTATTGAGGGCCCGAACTCCTCGAGAGACCAATTTATTGGTTTCAACAGCAAGCGTGTGGCATCCTGGAGTGAGCACCAAGTGGGTTGGGCGTTGACAACCCTAGTGACTGAGCGACACCTTGCTTTGGAAGCACTAAATTTTCGATCCCCTCAACTGTAAATCTAATAGGACATTAATAATAGGAAGGATTGTCCGATCAGATAACTTAACATAACCCTTAAAATATACCTCAGAAAAATTAAAAAAACATAAAAATATGAAAAATCATGATGAACGTGATGTGTTCTGTGATCTCCAATGCGAGGATTCAAAAAGTATCAATTTTGTAAATCGTTCAAACGTGGCACGATTGTTCTTCATCAATCTCCCCAATTCAGAAGCATTCATCTCCGAAGAATGGAGACTGTCATGCTCCTGGTGCAGACCCGACAAGAATGAAAACAACTGAAAGAACTATGATGTCTCAATCTCGTAGCTCCCGATGGGTGTAGTATGCACCAAAGGTCGTCGACAACTAAAGTTATCGAGGGTCCCATGCACGACGTATATGCCATTGTATAGGTGAAGGGTAAGGCTGAAATGGAGGCTGAAGGTACAGGTAAGGCTATGGTATAGGTGGGAGCTAAAGCTGGACGGGAAGGCTAAAGGACCTAAAAACTAGGTGACGACACATCTAGAATCAAATCCGGTACATTGAATATATCATGACTGCGTATATTCTTAGGAATATCAAACTTAAAGAAATTTGACTCAGACTTTCTCATGACAGTGTATGGACCTATCCGTCAAGCACTCAGATTTATAGTTGTCACTATAGGAACCTATCAAATAATGTGATAAGCATCACCTAATCACCTTCTTTGAATATTTGCTCTTTCATGTGATTACATGCACAAGTTTTAAAATCTTCATTATTTAATATAACTTTACGTCGAAGTGTGGACTCTACATAGAAGTGGAAGTCGCTAAAGATGGGTAGTTTATCAAATGATACCTTCGGTGGGGTGTAGAAATACTCATCGAGTATGTGACGAACACATAAATGACTACACGAGATGTCAGTACAAAGATATGAGTTTATGAAGTGCCAAATATCTCTCAAGGGATATGATTCGTAAGGCTGCTCACTGGGCAATGAATAAAGAAACTCCTCACAAATGCAATGTACGCCCAAAGGGATCTCAGAAACATTGACACAATAATGTAACTTTGGGATATGTCAACTGTTTCCGAAAGGGAAAAGCTCATCATGTGACTCTTCATGGGGTATATAAGAAAATTCGTCGTGATCGCGATGATAGCTCACACGAACATCTAAGACATTCGCACTAGGACAAATGTTTCCTAGAGAGAAAGAACAATCGGGTGGCTCACCCAGGGGCTCATCAAAGAATTCATTCGTAGAAGAATGATCCTTAAGATAAGTATTATCGATAATAATAGTGCCCTCGAGAGCAGAAGAGAAAATCACTACAAAGTCAATATTATGCTCTCGACTCTCACACGGGACATGACTCATCACTACAATGTGGTGAAACTCGGATAAACATGCACGCAAGGGCGAGTCTATGATCGGAACAATATCTAATTCAACACATGGGGTAGGGCTAGGACACATTATATAGGATCATCGGGTCGCTCATACCCAATCTCTTTCGAGGCCATAGGGTATGAGTCAGCCACAACTGACAGACAATTCATCAAACAATGTTCCTAGTGCACTACTGCAGGAGGTGCCAGAGAAAATGCAGCCAGAGCTACCGCCGGACAGCGACCTGGAAGGAGAGCAACAAGTTCTGATAGAAAGAAATCCCGCAGGATACTTTTCCTTAGTTCAGATTATCAAAAGAAAACTGTCAAACCACCCATTGCAACAAACATTAAATACCCAAACCCTACCTAGGCAAACCCAAACACCCCCCACAAGGAGACAAAACAGACAAAGTAAATAACAAAGAAAACATGTAGAGCAAGTGGTCCGCCCGGTGCCATCACGGGTGCTCACTGGGTGCATCAGTTCCTCGCCGGGGTAAGAGAAATCAATATTAGGTATCACATTTATCATGTTCGACGAGACAAAAGTAGGCATGTTGGTGGCCTCAGACTGGGGAGGACTCACGGAGGGATGGACAGGGTGCGAGCCTATTCGACTAAATCTAGTGGATCCTAAGGACTGCTCGTAACAAAGGGCAAGCTGAAATGTCTGCTCGACAGAATCTAACGGATGTCCACTCAGTGCTACGTAGATCGCAGACCGAAGTCTGGAATAGAATCTAGCAGTGACTGTGAATGGTTAATCATGAGTGTCGCTCCTCACTACTAACTCGTCAAGATAATCTTCATACTCAATAACATACCTGGATCCTTGCTGGAGGGTAAATATTTGCTCGGAAGGCGACTCTAATATGACGTCGATAAATACATGTGGCACAATTTGTGCTTCATCAATTGGTGATGGGGTGAAGATGACCACGCACAAGGGTCCTCTGAATGGTATCCTAGTACTCTCTTCTCTAACTTACTAGCCTAATTTTTGCAAATCTGACGCAACTCTCACCGAATAGCTCAAACTGATCTAGATAGTATCCCTTGTTCACGAGTCGTTAGCTAAAGGACTCGGTACTCGACAATCCATCAAATGATGAGGCAACTCTACAAAACCTATACTCGAAATCCTCCTCAAAATGATGATCACAATAGTCAACGTCTCTGGCATAGTCGATTTGTGTTGAAGGGTCAACAAAATATCTACGAGCATGGAACTGGGGGCGAGGATGATCAGCGTAATAGTATGACGATCTCAAAGGAAGGACTCTATAAGATCAAGCATAGATGGACTTCGAATCCGCAAATAGAGGAGAGAGATGACGATGATAACTAACCATCAATGAACCTATAGACTCTACTACTGCGTATCAAAATAAAGCTCAAACACGGGGCTCTGATACCAATTGATGTTGGATAAATCTACAGGTGACGTACGCTCAATGCCCTATCCCTATATGCAATGCAAACAACCACAAACAGATGCAATGGATCTACGATCAACCCTAAAATGAAGATGTAAGAGAGAATGCTAGAAGTCAAAGATGGATAAGGTATGTATGTGCGTTTAAGAAGGTTATAATGTAATTTCAACAATTTGTTGCAATAACCATCTTTATAAGCACCATCGAAAGTTTTTGAGGTGCCATATTAACCAATTAATTGTAAGAACAGTCAATTGAACAAAAGGCACTTAAAATCGAGTGTAATTACAACACAAATACTTTGATACACTGCAAAATTTTGAGTTAAAGAAAAAGGGACCCTGTCTACTTTCCACAATCAAAGAAAATGTTTTACACCATACCTTTTCTCTTTTTCCCCAACTACCAAAATATTGAGCACAAGCTTAAAAGACTCAAAACATTCAATCACAGAGCATTTCATGTACTCATCAGCACAAATTCGTCTCCAGAGATCAGCATCCTTGGATTTAAATTGGGCTGCCATATCTAATGCAATTGGAATCTGCATCAATTTTGAGAGGATTAACAGTTAAGCATTTTTTACTTGATATGGAATTATATCCTCAACAAAACCAAAGGATGATAATAGATACCTTGCTAGCAAGCAAGAATGGAGGCCATTGAATCATCTTGAGGCTTGGATCTGATGAATAAGGAACTAGCAAAAGATCCATCTCCCTGAATCATGTTAACTCAAGGGTTAGATTATTTGCAGGATAATTAACATCGAAGAAAGAAAAAAGTAAATAAATAGCATGTCAATTGATATCGAAAAATTCTATTGAAGCCTTACCTGTCACTTATAAGATCTTCTTCTCGGAAACTGCATACGATTTCGTTCCACAATTGAGCAAACTTTGCAGCTTCAGTTCTCTTTCTTGGTGAAGCCTATAAATAAAGGAAAGATATATAATTATCACTACAAAGTATTGCAATTCCATAAAACTGGCTTTATTTTGTGTTAACAATACCTCTGCAAAGCTTTTTGACAGAGAAAAACCACGCTTTTGTCTCTTCTCTGATGGTACCAAGCAAGCATTGAAAGCTCCGGGTATGGAATAGAAGCGAGATCTCAACATTCCTAGTGTCCGTATCTGCCATTAAGTTAAGAGACCAACTTGTTTGTTGACTAGAACACTTTCACAATAATTTATATAACAGTGAAATTTTGTGAGCAATCCTAGTAACAATTTTGATGAAAATGAGTTGATCATTGTTACGGAAGGGGACGAAGCGGGTCTTGAAGGTGGCGACACAACTTGGCGAGTCTATTCATGGAGGAAGACGATTGGAGCATGAGCAGACCGGTTGTCGGGTTGCTTCTTGGGGATGTTATGTTTTAAATATTTCTTTTGTCTTAATTGCATATTTGCCATTATGGGGGATATATATCCCAATCTCTTGTATTGTTCTCATCTTGGACTTGAATATTGAAATTGAAGGAGCCTAGGGCTGGCTAAGAGTTCACTTAATGTTTGTCTATTCCGCCTTCCCCCTCTCTCGCTTATACCCTAGGAGGTATCAATCATATCCCCGAGATAGAGATGGTAATAATAAAATATGCAGAAAACTTCTGTTTGTCTAAATTGAAAGTTTCAAGATGAAAGAACCCTAGCTGGATAAGAATAATAACCTTGACAACAAAAAAAGTAGTTTTGTATTTCATGAATTTATTGACTTCTATTATGTGCATTTTCATTCTTTATAAATAGAATATCTACCCCCGCTTTTGTTGGATAGTTATTTACATTTATCAAGCTCAGAAACCATTCGGATTATTCATGACAAAAGAATCTTCTCTGCATTGAAAGTTCCAAAATGAACCCCAACGCAATACAGTATAGTAACCTAAGTGGAGAAAAAGGTAGCTCTCTATGGCAAGGATACTTTAAATTCTTTTCTGTGCATTTTGATTCATTATGAATATTAAACTTTCCCCAGTTTTGTATCTAAATTATTTACATTTCATCAAGTTAAGAATATAATCAGATTATTCATGACCATAAAAACCATGGAAAGCACCAAGCAACTAAAATAAAACTTTGACGTTTCATATCAACCATTCACCGTTTGAAACAATATTTTTTTGTGTGGAGAAAGGCTATGTTAAGACGACCAAATAGATGGAAGAAGTGATGGGGAGCAGCCCGCCCAACCCATTCGGGTCTACTCACGTCGGCCTCGAGCACAGTGATGATCGGGACCGCTCATCTTGAGCGAGTCGCCGATCGTAGCATTAGTTGTTCTTTATGTTTTTTATTTCGGGTTGATTTTTATGTTTATTTTGGGATCGCAATGATCGGCAAATCATGGCCGTTCGTTGTCCCCTCTAGTGTCTATATATTGAGGGTGAGGGATCTCATTTGGGGCATTGAAGATTGGAGTATAGAAGTCTAATCCTTAGTCATTTCGGGAACGAAGCCGAGCCGGGCGTGAAACCTTGGTCCACCCTCCGATCCATCCTTGTCGTGAGCCCCAATTCCCACTCCCCATCCCACTACTGCCCCCTCCCCCCCCCCCCTCCAACACCTCCCCCATAGCAGCCGGCCACCTTTCATCCCCTCCATTCCACTGCCGACCCATCCCCCCCCCCTCCTGATCCCCTCCCCACAGCAGCCAGACTCCCATTTACATCTCCCACCTCACTGCCGACCCCTACATACCCAATCCCTACACATCCCCTAGCGTCCGTCCACTGCATCCTCACCTCCCCTCATCAAATTCCCCAAATCATCCCCAATTTCCCCTCATATCCACCTCTGGCAATCACCAGAGAATGTCTCCGGCCACCTCCGATGATCCACCACCATTTACCCCATCGTTTTCCATCAGTTTTGTTTTCCATCGATCGCCGGAAAACTTCTCCGACCACCACCACCACCAACGGCGATCACCACTGGTGAGCCACGCCCACCACCACCCAAACCTCCCATAACCGCCAACTACTTCCTCTACCCCACTTACTAAAATTTAGGATCTATTCCTAAATTCTAGTCACGAACTCACCCCACTCCCCCATTACAGTCGGCCCACCCCCATTCCCCTCCTATTCACGTGGAACCCACTTCATCACTCCTAAACCACCTCTCATTCCTCCCAATTCCAACATCCTTCGGCCCAACCGAATTCCATTCCTCACGTGGGGCCACAAACCCACTTCTCCTTAAAAAACCGACCCCTCCACCCACTAATCCTGCAGCCCCTTTGATTTCCCCTCACAGCCGACCACTCCCAGCTGCAGAAAACCCACTGAACAGCAACTTACAACCCCCTAAACTCATTCATGCTGATGTCCAGCCCCCGTATTCGATCACCGGCAAGCCTCCATGCATCCTGGAAGCCTCTCTCTGCCCCCAAGCCCTCTGCCATCCGGATTCTAAGTTCCAGACCCCTCCAGTCGTAGACAGGCCTTTGCCACACAGTTGGGACCTGAAGTCCAGCCCCAGGTGGCTCTCTCGGCTAATCCACAGCCCTCCGAAGACATCTCCAGCCCTCCATTTTCTATATTGTGCGAGTCCAAGGTGTGTTTGTTATTTCTTTACAGTTGAGTCTTGTGTTTAATCTCTATTTCAGTAGATATTAGTTTGTAAGTTTTGATTTCAGTTATTTAAGTATTTGTGTTTCCTCATTTAATTAGTCATTTGATTTCGCGCGCTCTCGTGTTTGTACTCCTCTCTTGTTATCTTCATTTAAAGCTTTTATTTGGTGGAAAAATCAAATAATCTTGTTTTATAAAATATCTTATTGCAAGTTTGGCTTCGTCGAAAATTATATTTGCATTCATCCTTAAGTTCCCTTAGGGCCTTACCGTCAGTTTGGTATCAGAGGCAGGTTAGGGACATCTTGCATGTTACGCAATGGTATATTTACACATATGATGTCAAAGTCGACCCCTCAAAATAGTCAAGTCACTACCAGTTCCAACACTGATATGCACATGTCCAATCTCCAAAAAATTTTGGAAGATCAATTCGATCAACTGGACGCACAATTACACGACCATAGGGAGAGCAATTCAAAAACCTCACCACTAGAGTAGAAGATCTAGAGCCCCGTAGGTCTCCCCGTCTACTAGAAGCCGTTAGGACACAAGTTGTCCAACGTGAGGATCGTCGTGAAAGGGAGAGAACTCCTAACCCTGTGTACACCCCAAATCGCATATTCAACAACCCACTTGCACAGGCTCCCCGCCCGTCCAAGAAGGCTCGGGGTTAGCCAACGATTGTTATAGGAATCCGATTGGTGGTCGAAATCACCCTCCACCATAGGAGCCCCAAGAGATTATGGAGGTGAGGATGGCATTACCCGTCGTATTCGAATCAATGCTCCATCCTATGATGGGCAATTAGATCCTAAGGTGTTTAGTGATTGATTATTGGATAGGGATAATTACTTCGATTGGTATGAGATGACTAATGAGAGGCGAGTGAGGTTTGTCAAGATGAAGTTAGTTGGGCAAGCCAAGATTTATTGGACGTGTTTGGAGCGCTCATAGAGAGGGTCACGACCCCATCACCTGATGGGCCAATATGAAACAAAAGCTTAGAGAAAAATATCTTCCCGCTTCCTACCGAAGTCAGCTCCTGGATCAGCTCCTAGCTCTACGACAAGGAACCCATTCCACAGCCGAGTGCATGACTCATTTTGATGAGATTGTCATGAGGAGTGATGTTACTGAGGAGCATATCATGACGGTCTCCCGCTTTAGGGCCGAACTGTGGGCAAGCATCCGTAGGGAACTCATTCCCCATCACCTGGAGATAGTCGAGCGGATCTTCCAGCTCGCATTAGAATATGAGCAGTACTTGCGCACTTCAGGTCCAAGGTGACCTAACCCACATCCTGATAGTTTTGCACCTAGGAGGCCCCCTCGGAAGGGATCTAGCCCATTCATACCTTCTCGTACTCCCACAGATACGAGGGCCACCCCCACTACCATCGGGCCCCCGAAGCCCGAGATCTAGTGTTATCGTTGTCAGGGTAGAGACCATGTGGCGACACAGTTCCCCACACGAAATCTACTCATTGAGAAGGATCCTGATCTTGTAGCTGACCCTGTAGAACCACTGAGGAGGAGATCATCGTGGTCGTAGAGGAAGGTTGGGAAGATGAGGTAGACCAAGCACTTGAGATGGGTGTTATCCGCCGCTTACTGCACACTCCCCGTGCAGATGAGGATTGGAAGCGAACCACTATCTTCTACACTTATTTCCCGAGTGCAGACAGAGCCTACAAGCTCGCTATTGATAGTGGCAGCTGCGTGAACATCAATTCCCAAAAGGGTCTTGAATGAATGAAAATTAAAGCAGAGCCTCATCCCCACCCGTATCGAGTCGTCTGGGTAGATAAGATAGCGATTCGGGTCACCGAGAGGTGACAGGTACCTATTCGGCTAGCCTCCTTCGAGGATAGAGTTTGTTATGACGTCTTCCCATGGACATCACACATGTATTACTAGCCAGGCTCTGGCTTTATGATAAGGATGTGACTTGTTATGGACGGTCCAACACTTGCGTATTCTTTGATAAAAGCCGCAAGATCACCTTATCCCCGACCCAACCCAAAGATTCCCCAGAGGGGATGGTCGAGCCTTCAGTTACCACGGGAGCCCCGAGACCTATCCATATCTTACGACGCAGTGAGTTCACTCAAGAGAGTCACATTACCGACATCGTTTATGTCGTTGCTGCTTCTCGAACTATGGGACATACAACACGCGATCGATCACATATCAGGGTCATCTCTGTCAAATCTTCCACACTACTGGATGAACCCCGACGAGCACGAAGAGCTCAGGACTCAGATTGCCGACCACCTACGAAAGCAGTTTATAATAGAAGCTCGAAGCTTTCATGGGTTGGCCATGTTTTACAGACGCTTTGTCAGAGGATTCAGCACCATCATGGCTCCATACATCAGCTTCCTTCGTAAGGGAGATTTTCAATGGACACTCGCCGCCACTCAGACATTCGAGGACATTAAGGCAAAATTGACCACAGGCTTGGTACTCCGATTACCCGATTTCAGCCGAGCATTCTAGGTAGCTTGCGACGCTTCCTCCGTAGGCATAGGAGTACTCAGGCAGGCAGGTCACCCGGTTTCTTACTTTAGTGAGAAACTGAACAACATCCGACAGAAATATTCCAACTATGGTCGGGAGTTTTACTCGATTGTGCAGTCCCTGAGATATTGGAGACACTACTTCCTCCCTCATGAGTTTGTATTATACTCGGATCACCAAGACTTACGTTATTTGGACTCCCAGAAGAAGTTGAATCACCGTCACGCCAAATGGATATAATATATGCAAGATTTTCATTACGCTCTTAAACACCAAGCTGGTGTTAAGAACAAACCAGCCGACACGCTTAGCCTTCGAGTGGGCCTACTCCACACCTTTACCACTGAGATCACGGGATTCGAGCATTTGGTCACAGAGTATCTGGCATGTCCAGATTTTGCGGATATATACTCCGCACTATCTCGGGACCCTCCTGAGGTCATCCCTGACTACTCGATCACCGACGATTATTTATTTCGCGACACACTCCTATGCATATTCAGGACCTCCCTCCGAGATCATCTAGTTTGGGAGATGCATGCCAGGGGTGCAGGTGGTCACTTTGGTAGAGATAAGACCACCACACTTGTAGAAGATCATTTCTATTGGCCCACTCTCAAAAGGGACGTTGCTCGAGTCAACCGATAGTGCTAAATCTGTTAGACGACTAAAGGTCGTGACAGAACAAAGGTCTATATACACCACTTTCGGTACCACACGCAAATACAAAGGTCTATATACACCACTTTCGGTACAAAGGCATTAGTATGGACTTTGTGCTCTGGTTAACTCGCACCCTGCGCAAATACGACTCTATTCTTGTCGTAGTCGATCAATTTTCCAAAATGAATCACTTCATCGCATGCAGCAAGACGGTCGATGTGCTTCACGTCGCATCAATATTCATTCGGGACATATTTGAATTTCATGATTTTCTTAAGACCATCGTATCTGATCGAGATGTCCGATTCATGAGCTATTTCTGGAAGACCCTGTGGAAGAAGACTGGCACTGCACTGCAATTCTCTTTCGCCTACCATCCGCAGACGGATGGTCAGACTGAGATAGTAAACAGGAGTTTAGGAAATCTCTTGTGATGTCTTGTTGGTGACCACACCACCTCCTGTGATTTTATGTTACCCATGACCGAGTTTGCATTTATTAGTTCGGTGATTAGGACGACAGGGTTGAGTCCATTTCAGGTAGTCTTAGGTTATGAGCCTAGGAAACCCATCGATCTCATTCCCCTTCCTGTAGAATCTTGTCCTGGCGAGTCTGCTGAGTCTTTTGTTAGGCACCTACATAGCATACATGAGTCTGTCCGACGAAGAATTTCTTGCAATAATGATATTTATAAATCATATGTTGATAGCCACAGGAGAATGTAAATCCTTAAAGAAGGAGAAGAAATGATGGTTTGTATACGTGTTGAGAGGTTCCCAAAGGAAACTGCTCAAAAATTAAATGTTAAGCGAATGGGCCCTTACATTGTGCTTAAAAGAATTGGCACAAATGCTTATGAGCTGGATATCCCGCAGAGTAGGAATTTCACATGTATTCAACGTTGAAGATCTGACACCATTCTTAAAGTTTCATGAGTACATGTTCCCTTCGCCCTCTATCACTACATCTTACCAGCCTCCGTTTTCGTCCACCACTCCACCACAGTCACAGTTGTCACCGATTTTCGCTTCAGCGCATCAGCCGTAACCTTCATCTACTACCCAACTTCCAGCTCAGCCCGAGTCCTTGGCACCGATTGATCCTACGGCTTCTCTTATTTTTGTACTACATTCGTCGCTACCAGTTCCACCATCTTCGGCCGCCAGCCCGTTTGACGTCATCACAGAGATCGTGGCCCATGATCTTGTACCCGCTCCAGACAGAGTCTGATACTTGGTCCACCGGCAGGACCGCCCTTTTACGGATGATACATGGATTTCAGCAGCAAAGCACGAGAGACTCGTCCTCGCCCTACGATGACACTATGATCATCTTCATTCTACGGAGATGAATGATTCTGAGATGGGGGAGTTGAAGGGGAGCAGACCGCTCGACCCGTTCGGGTCTACTCACGATGACCTCAGGCACGGTGACGATCGGGACCGCTCATCTTGAGCGGGTCGCCGATCGTAGCATTAGTTGTTCTTTATTTCGAGTTGTATTTTTGTTTATTTTGAGATCGTGACGATCGGTAAATCATGGTTGTTCGTTGTCCCCCCTAGTCTCTATATATTGAGAGTGAGGCCTCTCATTTGGGGCATTGAAGATTGGAGTATAGAAGCTTAATCTTTGCTCATTTCGGTGCCAAAGCCGAGTCGGGCGTGAAGCCTTGGTCCCCCCTCCCATCCATACTTGCTGTTAGCCCCAATTCCCACTCCCCCCCCCCCCTTCCTCCCTCCAACACCTCCACCATAGCAGCCGGCCACCTTTCCTCCCATCCATTCCACTGTCGACCCATTCCTTCCCTTCCTCCCCACAGCAGCCGGACTCCCATTTCCCTCGCCCACCTCACTCTCGACCCCAACATACCAAATCCCTACACATCCCCAAGCTGTCGGCCACTACATCCTCACATCCCCTCATCAAATTCCCCAAACCAGCCCCAATCTCCCCTCATATCCACCTCCGGCGATCACCGAAGAACGTCTCCAGCCACCTCCGATGATCCACCACCATTTAATCCATCGTTTCCCATCATTTTTGTTTCCGGAGATCGCCGGAAAACTTCTCTGGCACCACTACCACTACCGGCGACCACCCCCGGCCACCTCCGGCCAGCCACCCCCACCACCACCCATAACCGCCCAAAATCGCCCACTACTTCCTCTACCCCACTTCCTAAAATTTAGGATCTATTCCTAAATTCTAGCCACTAACTCACCCCATTCCCCCATTACAGCCGGCCCACCCCCATTCCCCTCCTATTCACGTGGAACCCACTTCATCTCTCGTAAACCACCTCTCATTCCTCCCAATCCCAAAATCCTTGAGCCCAACCGGACCTCATTCCTCACGTGGAGCCACAAACCCCCATCTCCTTCCAAAACCGACCCATCCACCCACTAATCCCGCAGCCCCTTTGATTTCCCCTCCCAACCGACCACTCCCAGCTACAGAAAACCCATTGGACAGCAACTTACAACCCCCTAAACTTATTATTGCTTCTGTCCAGCCCCCGTATTCGATCACCGGCAAGCCTCCCTTCATCCTGGAAGCCTCTAAACCCCCAAGCCCTCCGCTGAACCACTCCCATCAGCTGGATTCTGATTTCCATCCCCCTCCAGTCGTAGACAGGTCTTTGTCACACTGTTGGGACCTGAAGTCCAGCCCCGGGTGGCGCTCCCGGCTACTCCACAGCCCTCCCTTTTCTATATTGTGGGATTCCAAGGTGTGTTTGTTATTTCTTTATAGTTGAGTATTGTGATTAATCTCTACTTTAGGAGATATTAGTTTGTAAGTCTTGATTTCAGTTATTTAAGTATTTGTGTTTCCTCATTTAATTAGTCATTTGATTTCGCGCACTCTCGTGTTTGCAGTCCTCTCTTGTTATCTTCATTTAAAGCTTTTATTTTGGGGAAAAATCAAATCATCTTGTTTTATAAAATATCTTATTGCAAGTTTGGCTTCGTCGGAAATCATATTTGCATTTATTCTTAAGTTCTCTTAGGGCCTTACTTTGTGTCAAGAAGGATTGTTGATGATTACCTCTCCAAGTCGTCCAAATGCTCCAGAAACACCTCCATATATAGTTGAGAAAATTGCATACCAAATTTGGGTGTCCATAGAATAAACCTAAAAAGAAAGAAGTTATCCAGTGTGCAAAGGCCCCATTGCTGAAAACACAAATCAACCAATTCTGTAAGTAATTATAAATATCGCTTACCAAAATTACAGGGATCCAAAGTGATATAACAGCACCGATATTATCTTTAACTGTATAGATAGTAGATTCAAAGTTACGGCATATGCGTACAAGAAGATCTCGTGGCATAGGAAAGGAATGAAATAAGTACCATTTGGAAAGAACTCATGCCAAGCATAACGGATGTTATGAACTTTCATTATATCTTTTGTTGGCTTGACTAGGGGCTTTATCTGCATGATAAAATAAAAATGTACAAATGTGATTAAAATAGGGTTAAAAGTTGGATTCATCAATTGATGTCTTAGAAGGTAAGAGCATGCCTGGAAAAAGTAGCTAAAGGCAATTTTGGAGCTCAACAGAAACACCCAAAATAAAGTATACCTGATATGAGAAAACATTTCTAAGATTCCAATGATGCAAGATGATAAAAAATCTCATTTTATTTTCGTGATTAAAAAGACCCACTTGATTAGAGCAAACTGACTTTCATGCATACCACGTCCAACATATATTCTAGGCTGCAGATGGTAAGTAAGGAACAAATATTAGAGGGGAAAATCATTTCCAAAAATGAGAAACACAAATAAATTGGATGTCGCTAATCAAAATGTAATGTAACATGGTTAGCATAAAGCATTGATCAAACATAACCTACTGGAAAAGTAGAAAAATGTTGCATCAGATTCAAATATTTGCCAAATTACAGATCCAGTAAAGATAAAAAGTACAGATAGAAAGCGGTACCTGAGACCACCATAAAAGAAACCTGACGATATGCCAATCGGAGCTTTCAATCCACCGCCGGAGCATTGGAAATATAAAAAGTACTGCAGCAAATAGGTTTGGGAGCATGTATAGTGCAACAGCCATCACATATATGGGTGGCACCCCCTGAACTTGACCAAGCCACTTCTTTAGGTCAACTGGTAAAGTAAACAGTGAACCTGAACGCATGTACAGAAAAGGAAGGATAACAGCCCATGCAAGGCTGACAATTATCTTCAGAATATTTCTCATAACGGCAGTAAACTTCCATCTATGATACCCAGGAAAATTAAGAAAGAGGTCCAACATGCCTGAAATTAGATGATGGCAAGTAAACTATTAGTTGTGAACATAAAAAAAATCATTACTGCAAAGTCAGGTTCATATATAATGTATTATGAAAAGATCTGCTAAAAGTTTATGGAAGTCACTAATTACTCTGATATACAGATTCTTATCTATGATCATGTCAGAATATGTATTATTTTAATATTTGAAAGAAACGACGAGTATGCTTTAATGTCATGATAGTTGTATTTTTTATTGCAATTCATGTTGTATTTATGTCATGTTTTATGTGGAGGATCTATTATGTAAAACATTGGGATTGGGACACAAGATAGATTGGCAGCTCTTGCTAAGTATAAATAGTTTTTTAACTCTATTAAACATGTATTAATTATATATGGAATTGTGTAAGTACTTATGTTGATAGAGGTAATATTTTTTGGGATGTCATATTGTATTATTCTCTATCACTCTAAAATTCTTTTTTCTTCCGCCACCGGCTCTTTCCTCCAACCAATCACTCTAATTGTTTCCCGACCAGACTCAAAAATTTTGATGTGATTTTTCGACGAATTTGCTTTAATGTTTATATATTTTATTAATGCATATACATATACATATGCATAATCATGATGGTTGGCTTCAGCATTATGGCTGGCTGGGTTTGTATAAGGATGGATTATAAATAAGGTGATTTAAAAATTAAAATGACTCAGTGCCGTAATGCCATCCCTAAACCCTGGAATGAGAAAAATTATTGCCCCTAAATAGAGGGAGAAAGGAATTTAGCATATTTTAATTTCTCTGGGCGTTTCGAGAGCATTCCAAACTCTCTTCTTCTCCCGAGCCACACAACATTCTGCCCTGGAGTTCTGATGAGAAATTAGGGCTTGATTCTTTTCTTCTCTCCCTCCTTCCTCCTCGAGGACGAGCCCAGTCCTTAGTTCTGATGTCGATCGGCTCTCGGATAGGGTTCTGTGCGATTTTGACGTCAGCAGGCTTAGCAGTTTTATTATTCTCTTCTTTACTCTATTGTAAGCTCTCTTCTCTTCTACTAGTAGAAAGGAAATAATGCTTTCATAATTCACTAATTGAACCCTTACTCATACATATACATGAGTGAGGGAGAAACCTAAAACAGAAAAAGACCAAAATACCCTCAACCGGAATTAATACAAATAACAGCGGGACGACTTGAAATAATATGAATTACAACTCTCCTCCTCAAGTCGGACAGAAGATGTCAGTCATCCCTAGCTTCTGAATACCATCAGTAAACATATCACATCCCAAGCTTTTGGTGAACACATCGTCCAGTTGATCTTTGGAATGAACGAAAGGAGTTACCACTGTCTTTTTATCCAAGTGATCTTTAATAAAATGTCGATCAACCTCAACATGCTTTGTCCTTTCATGTTGGACTAGGTTATGTGCTATGCTAATAGCGGCCTTATTGTCGCAAAATAAGGAGAAGGGAGTTGTCTCAGTGAAACCTAGATCTTGTAACACAGTACGCAGTCGCAGACCCTCACATAGGCCCTGAGACATAACACGGAATTCAGCCTCAGCACTTGATCTGGCCACCACATTCTGCTTCTTACAACGCCATGTCACAAGGTTTCCACCAATGAAAGAACAATAACCAGTTGTGGACTTTCTGTCATCTTGACATCCAGCCCAATCAGCGTCGGTAAAGACCTCAATCTTCAAGTTATTGTTTTTGGAGAACAATAGACCGCGGCCAAGTGTTTTCTTCAAGTATCTTAGCACACGATACGCAACATCTTGATGTCCGATCCTGGGAGAATGCGTATACCTGCTCAGAATCCCTACCGTAAATGTAATGTCAGACCGAGTATGGGATAATTATACAAGTTTTCCAACCAGTCTTTGATAACGTGATACATCAGCTTGGTCACCATCACTATCACCATCAATCGTATGGTTCTCCTCCAAGGGAGTGTTTGCAAGGGCACAACCAAGCATACCTGTCTCCTTTAGGAGATCCAATACATACTTTTGTTGGGATATGAATAAACCCTGATCAGATCTAACCACCTCGATACTCAGAAAGTATCGTAATCTTCCTAAGTCCTTCACCTCAAATTCAGCAGCTAAGAGGGTTTTAAGACTAGCAATCTCCTCTATGTCATTTCTTGTAATCACAATGTCATCCACGTAGACAATGAGAACCACTACCTCCTGTTCACGTCTCTAGATAAACATGGTATGATCAGAGTGAGCTTGCTTGTGCCCAAACTTGAGCATGGATATGAGAAACCTTCCGAATCAGGCCCTAGGTGATTTCTTCAGGCCATATAAAGTTTTCTTTAAGCGGCAGACAAGCCCTTCGGCTCCTTTCTTCACAAAATCAGGAGGAAACTTCATGTACACCTCTTCATCGAGCTCACCGTGAAGGAACACGTTCTTCACATCTAATTGATGAAGGTCCCAGTCCAGGCAAGTCGCACATGATAATAACACCCGAATAGAGTCCATCTTTGCAACAGGAGCAAAGGTCTTTTGGTAATCAACTCTCTGCGTCTGAGTGTATCCTTGAGCAACCAGACGTGCTTTGTACCGTTCCACTTTACCGTCTTGGTTTTGCTTAACAGAGAAGACCCACTGTGATCCTATAGATTTCTTCCCAGGAGGAAGAGAGGAGACTTCCCAAGTATGATTATTGTCCAGGGCAGACATATCATCGTGCATAGCATGTGTCCATACAGGCATCTGCAAGGCTTTCCTACAACGATTTAGGAATAACAACCAAGGAAAAAGATGAAACAAAGGCCTGATGAGTCGGGGTGAGATGTTGATAATCCACATGGTTAGAAATAGGGTGTTGCGTACTTGTGGTTTTACCTTTCAGCAATGCAAAAGGAATATGCATATCCGCATCATCAGAATCTGAGGCCAAAGTAGACACAGATAGAGGAGGAACTCTAGTAGCCTGTGTACCTGAACGACGACGATATATGTGGGAAAGAGGAGAGATCATGATGGAGATCAAAGGTACCTGGATAGAGGGTAAAGGTACCTGGATAGGAGCAGTGGCTACCGGTGTAGGTAGCTGCGGGAAAGTGGACGTCATGGAAGGAAGGAGAGGAAGAGGGATAGGAGTAGTAGTTGTATCACCATCACTCTCCCCCTGACGAATAGAATGAGTCGAAGGCAAAAAATAAGATTCCTGCTCCCGGAAAGTAACGTCCATGGTACAGAACATACGTCGGGAAGGAGGGTGATAACAACGATACCCTTTGGTGGCAGAAGAGTAGCCAATAAATACACAACGGAGAGCCCGAGGGTCAAGTTTGTCACGATTGGGTTGGTGGATATGCACAAAGCAAACACACCCAAAGATACGGGTGCCAAATGGGAAGTATGAACCACACAGGTAGTGGAAAGACGAGCTAGAGGAGTAGGATAGGAAAGGACATGAGAAGGAAGACGATTGATAAGATGAGCGGCAGTGAGAACTGCATACCCCAATAGGTTTTGGAAAGATGCATGGTGGATAGAAGGCAGCGAGCGACCTCAAGGAGGTGCCGATTTTTACATTCGGCCACACCATTTTGAGTAGATGTGTGAACACACGTTTTCTGATGGATAATACCATGAGTGGTGAGATAAGAACCGAAGGCACCACGATCGTCATACGCCCCGCCATCATCACTTCTAAGAACACGAATAGAAGCATCGAATTGGGTTTGCACCATTTTATGAAATATTTGAAAGCAAGAAAAAACTTCATTTTTTTTCTTCAATAGATAAACCCATGTAGTACGAGAGAAGCAATCAATAAAAGTGACAAACCATCGAAAACCAGTTAAAGATAAAATAGGGGACAGCCCCCACACATCAAAATGTATCACATCAAAAGGGACAGTACTGGAAAAGAAAGATGTGAATAAGTATGTCGCACGTGTTTAGACTCATCACATACATCACAAGTAAAATTCTGAAGAAAGGGTAAAAAAGAAGGAAACAATTTTTGCAGATAAGTGGAGGACGGATGTCCTAGGCGCAGATGCCAACGAGGAACATCGTCATCCGTGGCGACGGAACAGGAAAGAGCCTGAGAGGGTATCTGGGGGTTCAGGTAGTACAAGCCACCACGATTCCTACCATTGCCAATGTTCCGCTTCGTACCCAGTTCCTGGAAAACACAAGAATCGAGAAAAAAGGTTACAGAGCAATTCAGGGATCTAGTAATGTTGCTGATGGAAAGTAAATTGCGAGGAAAAGAGGGGACATGAAGAACAGAATGAAGAGAAATAGACGGGGAACATGAGATGTTGTCTTTGCCCGCAATAGAGGATAAAGATCCATTTGCAGAAATGACATTGTCCTTACCAGACAAGGGGGTATAAGAGAGTGTTGGAATATGTCGCATTTATTTTTCCTTTGTATTTCTCTCCTATATATATAGGGGAGAGCCTCTCTTTGATTATTATCTAAGTATTTTGAATCTCAACATGGTATCAGAGCTCGACGTGCCCTAACGCGTCTCCCGTCTTCCGCGCGCTCGCCTCCCGTCTCCCGCTCGCTCCGTCGCGTCTCCCGCAGAGTCCAGCGCTCCTTCCGCCTACAGCCTCCAGCGCTCCTTCCCGCAGAGTCCAGCGCTCCCGCAGAGTCCAGCGCTCGCGTCTCCCGCAGAGTTCCGCGCGCTCGCCTCCAGCGCTCGCGTCTCCCGCGTCCCCTCCAGCCTCCAGTCGCTCCTTCCGCCTCCAGCGCTTCTTCCGCCTCCAGCGTCTCCCGCCTCCAGGCGCTCTCCTCAGTTCTCTCCAGCCCCGCCGCCGTCCTCTCTCGTTCGTCGGCGCAGCCCTTTCAGCATGGCTGTTTGAGCCATTCTCGGCGCCGGATCTATGCAGGCTTGAGTCCGTGATTGCTCTTCCGGCGTCTGCTCTCCCTTTTGTGGGAATGTATCTCTCCCTTCTTGGGTATTGTGTTCCATCGACGCACCTCCTCTTTCTATGAGTGAGATTGTCTATCTCTAGGCTTCCGGATTTGCTATGCCAGGAAGTAGTGAGACCCCGGATGTCTCCTCCGGTGGGAGTGCTCCCCATGCTCCTCCTCTTTCTACTGGATCCCTCCGTGCCAACCATGATCACGGGACTCCTCAGATTACTACTATTAAGTTGGATGGCACTAATTATCTTCCATGGGCTCGCTCCGTTACTCTGGCCCTCAAGAGCCGCCGTCTGTTTGGCTACATCAACGGCACTACCGGGGCTCCTGCTGCGTCATCTCCGGATTGGCCCCAGTGGGAATCTGAGAACTCCTTGGTCATGTCCTGGCTGACCAACTCTATGCAGGAGTCTATTGCCCGCAACTACCTATTCCTGGATACGGCGGTCGACATTTGGAAACGTGCCGAGATTACCTACTCCTGTCGCGGGAATGCTGCTCAGATCTTCCAATTGCGGCGTAGAATTTTCCTCCTGCGTCAAGGGGATCGGCCCCCTGCTGCTTACTACCTGGAGTTTACCCAGCTGTACCAGGAATATGATCATTTTGACGCCCTTGCTCTTGTCTGCCCCGAGGATGAAGTGCTGGTTCGTGCCCGGGAGGAACGCAATCGGATCTTCGAATTTCTTCATGGTCTCCACCGTGACCTTGACCCCATCAGTGTTCAGATTCTTGGTCGTTCTCCTCTGCCTTCCTTACCCGAGGTATATAGCTTGGTTCAACAAGAATATGATCGCCGGCAGATTCGTCTACCAGATACTATTGCTGATGGCTCTGCTCTTGCTGCTCGATTCAACCCCGGTGGTCGCTCTACCCGGGACACTAGATCTAAACCTATGGACAAGGACCATTTGATGTGTGATTATTGCGGGAAGGCACGCCATACTCGGGACACTTGCTTCAAGCTTCATGGCTTTCCGTCTCCTCGCGGTGGACCTTCCTCTCGTGGTGGCCGTGGACTTGGGCGCACTATGGGTCGGTCTGGTCCTTCTCGCTCGGCTCATCTCACTGATGTTGTTGACGGTCCTGCCATTTATGAGGAATCTGATGCCCCTGTAGTTCCTTCCGCTCTTTCTGCTGAGGAGATTCAAGCCTTCCGTCGCTTTATGCTTGGCCACTCGACTGAGTCTGCTAGCTCTTCCTATGCCCACCAGGGGACTCCAGGTGCTCACTCTGCCTCCGCTTGCTCTCCCACCCAGTGGATCATTGATTCCGGCGCCACAGACCATATGACTGGCTCTGCTACAGGTTTTGTATCTTATATACCTTTGTCTGGTCGGGACAAAGTGAGCATTGCTGATGGCTCCTTGTCTCCCATTGCCGGGAAAGGGTCCATCCCTTGCTCCTCCCTCACCCTCTCTTCTGTGCTTCATGTTCCTAAGTTTACCCGCAACCTGCTTTCTATTAGTCATATTACTAATTCCATGAATTGCTCTGTAACATTCTTTCCCTCCTACTGTGTCTTTCAGGACCTGAAGACGGGGACGGTGATTGGCTCTGGTAGACTGCGGGATGGCCTCTACCTCTTCGACCCCTCTGGCTCAGCTCCACCTTCGGAGGCCCTTTCTGCTGCTCAGATTTCTGTGGACTCTTGGCACTGCCGCCTGGGCCATCCTTCTACCTCTACTATGCATCTTTTATTTCCAAATATGTCAAATGTATCTCTGAAAACTTTTACATGTGATGTGTGTGCTCTTGGTAAACATCATCGTGCTTCTTTTAATCATGTGTCCCCTCCTAGTTCTTCTCCTTTTGCTGTGGTTCATACTGATGTTTGGGGTCCTTGCCCTGTGGCCTCTATTTCGGGCTTTCGCTGGTTTGTTACATTTATCGATTGCTTTTCTCGTTGTACGTGGGTCTACTTAATGAAAAACAAGAATGATGTCTTTCCCTTATTTCAACGTTTTCATAAGATGGTGGCCACTCAATTTAATGTTGCCATTAAAATTTTGCGCAGTGATAATGGTCGGGAGTATGTTGACTCTTCCTTTGAGCGTTATCTTAGTGATCAGGGCATTATACATCAGACATCATGTGCCTACACTCCGGCTCAGAATGGGGTCGCCGAGCGTAAGAATCGCCATCTTTTGGAGGTTGCGCGATGCCTCCTCCTGAAGATGCACCTCCCGAAACATTTTTGGGGGGATGCGGTTCTTACGGCGGCGTATCTTATTAATCGCCTCCCGACTCGTGTCCTCGGTTACAAATCCCCCCTTGCGGCTCTTTCCGTCTCTCCCACACAACTCCTTCCTCGTATTTTTGGGTGTGTGTGTTTTGTCCATGTCCGCCCCACGTCAAAGCTTGACCCTCGTGCCATCAAGTGTATTTTTATTGGGTATTCGCCTACCCAGAAAGGATATAAATGTTTCCATCCTGCTTCCCGGAAAATATTCGTTACTATGGATGTCACGTTTCGGGAGTCTGAGTCCTTCTATGAGCCCTCACTTCAGGGGGAGACTTACCCAATGGAAGTGAGCTCTCTTCCCCTTCCTATTCCTCCCTCATATCTTCCTACTCCTGTGCCTATGCCTGCTATGTCTACATCCTTGCCTACTCCTGTGGCCGCTCCTCCTTTACAGGTGTATACTCGACGAAAGAGGGGTCAAGGTACAGCGACATCTCTCGGGCTACCCGCTCCAACATCTGATCCTTCTTTGGGGACTCAAGGTAACTGTATCTCCACCCAACATCCGATGTCTCACTTTGTGTCCTATGACTCATTATCTCCTTCACATAAGCTCTTTATTGCCTCTCTCTCCTCTATTTCTATTCCCTCGACTTGGCAGGATGCTATCACTAACCAAAAGTGGCAAGAGGCTATGCTTGAGGAGATGTGGGCTCTGGAGAAGAACTGCACATGGGACTTGGTCTCGTTGCCACCTGGCAAGACTGTGGTGGGGTGTAAGTGGGTGTTCTCCATCAAACAGAACTCTCAAGGTGTTGTTGAGCGATACAAGGCCCTCCTGGTGGCTAGGGGCTACACTCAGACTATGGGGATTGACTATCAAGAAACCTTTGCTCCTGTGGCAAAGATGAATTCTATACGAGTGTTGCTCTCATGTGCTGCCTGCAAAGGGTGGCCTTTGACTCAGTTAGATGTGAAAAATGCCTTCCTCCATGGAGATTTGGAAGAAGAGGTCTACATGTCGTTACCGCCTGGTCTTACCATAGCCGGGTCTGGTGGAAAGGTATGCAGGTTGAAGAAAGCCTTATATGGCTTAAAACAGTCTCCTCGGGCATGGTTTGGGAGATTTCACAGAGCTATGATTGCGTTTGGATATTCCCAGAGCAATGCCGATCATACTTTATTTGTAAGACACAAACATGGAAGACTCACTGTCCTTATTGTTTATGTGGATGATATCATTATCACGGGTGATGACACTGAAGAAATTCAAAACCTGAAACAAAGGTTGGCAAAGGAATTTGAAGTAAAAGACCTGGGAAATCTCAAATACTTCCTGGGAATTGAGGTTGCTCGATCAAATCATGGCATATTCATATCTCAGAGAAAGTACATTCTTGACCTGCTCCAGTCATGTGGGATGAGTGGGTGTAGACCCGCTGATACCCCAATTGAAGTCAATCACAGATTGGGTAAAGATGATGGGGAAGTGGTTGATGACATCACTGGGTTTCAACGATTGGCAGGGCGTCTTATCTATCTATCACATACTCGCCCGGATATTTCATATGCTGTAGGTGTTATTAGTCAGTTCATGCATTCACCTCGAACCCGTCACCTTGAAGCTGCTCATCGAATCCTCCGGTACCTCAAGTCCTCTCCTGGAAAAGGTATCCTATTCTCCCCGGGAAAAGAGCTGACCGTGGAAGTCTATACTGATGCTGATTGGGCCGGCTCAGTTGACGACAGGAGGTCCACCTCTGGGTACTGCTCTTTAGTTGGTGGTAATTTGGTAACGTGGAGGAGTAAAAAACAACATGTCGTTGCCAGGTCTAGTGCTGAGGCAGAATTCAGGGCCATGGCTCATGGGATTTGCGAGGGACTGTGGATTAAGTCTCTCCTAAAAGATCTTGGCATGGAAAACAAGGATCCCGTGAGGCTTTACTGTGATAGCAAAGCCGCCATTAGCATTGCTCACAATCCTGTCCAACATGACCGCACTAAACATGTGGAGGTTGACCGTCACTTCATCAAAGAGAATATAGAAAGAGGAGCTGTGAGTACACCTTTTGTGCCTTCAGATCAACAGTTAGCAGATGTTCTCACCAAGGGATTGAGCCAGAACGTGTTTGGGAAAATTATGTGCAAGCTGGGCATGCAAGATATCACACGCCCAACTTGAGGGGGAGTGTTGGAATATGTCGCATTTATTTTTCCTTTGTATTTCTCTCCTATATATATAGGGGAGAGCCTCTCTTTGATTATTATCTAAGTATTTTGAATCTCAACAGAGAGGAAACCTGAGGAAGACCCAGTCATGTGGTGTGTTGCGCCGGAGTCAAGCACCCATTCAGAGAAAGAGGTTGTGGCAGCATGAGCACTGGGCATCGCAATAGTGGCCAGGGAAGTAGAGCCTCCTGTAACAGGATCAAACTGAGAGGAGAGAGCAGACGATGGAAGGCATCTACTTCCTGAGTTGTAAGAATCCAAGAGGGGAACAGTGGGGCTCATCATAGACATCTGTAGTGTAAGCAGCATCATGAGAGCGATGGTCACTATGTCTCTGGCCACCACGACCAGGTCCACGACCACGACCAGGAGGAGCAAAATGTGGATGAAGCTTGAAACACATCTCCCGAGAATGTCCCCTTCGACCACAGTAGTCACCGGTGGGCACAGAAGATCCAGGAGCAGGAATAAGACCACGACCAACACTCGTCAAGGCAGAACGATCAGGCAGCGCCATAACACTGAGGGACTAGCGTCGGTCTTCATCACCCAGAACCATACGGAAGGCCTCACGAAGGGAGGGAAGCGGAGAACGGTGAAGAATATGCGTCCGCACCATATCGGATTCCATGTTCAAGCCCATCAAAAAAACGTGGAGACGAAAACGATCCTCATTTTGCTTTATCTGAACAGCATAAGCAGTACACCCAGGAGTGAAGTGAGCAAAGTAGTCCAACTCTTGGTAAAGACGCTCAAACGCAGAATAGAATGACGAAACGGTCATTGGACCTTGCCGCAATTCCAAAATACGGCGAGTGAGCTCATACACCTGAGTGGAACTACCGATCTGTGAGTATGTTTCCCGAGCACGGGTCCAGATCTCAGATGCAGGATCCATCAACATATAGCTCCGGTAGAGCTTGGGAGACATCGAATGTAGGAGCCATGAAACCACAAGTGAGTTGTCAGAATCCCAACGCTTTCAGGAGGGATCAGTCTTGAGGGGCTCCTTAATCGTCCCATCGATATATCCGAACATCTGCTGACTGCGAATAACATGTTGAGCAGCACGAGACCATTCAAGATAATTTGTATCGTCTAAGGGAACCATGGTAATCTTCAAGGAGCCAGGGTGGACATGGGGCCACTGAGGGTCACTCATCTGAGGTTGGATCCTCCCTGGAGAAGACACGGAGGAATCGGGATCACCCATATCGGCGAAGGTGGAAGGAAGCAACGGAGGACTGGAAGCAGGCAGAAGCACGCAGAAGATGCGAAAAAAAAGGATCAGAAGGGGGGGTGTAGCGGGGACTGACTAGAAGTATGGCCATAGGAGAGGCCTCGACAGCAAGAAGAGAGGGATGGAGGAGGACAGAAGACAGCGGCTTCATCAGAAGGCGGCGGCGGCGTCTTCTTCAGCAGCTGTTCGACGGGAAACACCCGTCTAGAAGCCACTGGAGTCATACGGGATCGACAATGATGAACCCGCAAGAAGCATCGGAAGCAGGCAAGCGGTGGATGCAAGCCATTGAACGGCGCAGTCGATCGATCGAGAGGACCGGAACAGGCGAGCGGCGGAAGGGTCGAGCGCGGGATTAGGTCATTCCCTCTGATACCAAGTAGAAAGGAAATAATGCTTTCATAATTCACTAATTGAACCCTTACTCATACATATACATGAGTGAGGGAGAAACCTAAAAACAGGAAAACACCAAAATACCCTCAATCGGGATTAATACAAATAACAGTGGGACGACTTGAAATAATATGGATTACAACTCTACTCTCTTCTTCCTTTACTAAGTGATTTCTGGACCGGCTGGAATGGAATTTCAGATTTCAGTAATTTATAGGTTTCATATAAGTGGGGCTGATATTGTTTTATAGGCTTTGATATTCTCTTTCCTCCATTCCTTTTTTATCATAGCTGGGCTAAGTTCTTTAATTTGTGCAATCTTGTGCATCCTACATACTATCTCAATGGCTGGTGGGTTTGGCTTACTGGTAACATTCACGGCTTTGGGATTTTTATGAAGGTATGGTGATGGGGATCACATTTTATAGGCGGGCCGACCCTTTTTGGAACCCGCGTGAGTCTACTTACACATGTGGCAGAGTTAGGATCATTGGATGGACAATCCGAGTCGGTAGCTCGTTTAGAACAACGACAACATATTTTTATATAAATTTTGTAATTTTATTTCATATATATTTAGTGGTTTTATGTTTAGAACATTCGTGGACGTCCGTAGTGGGTTCTATGTTTATAAATAGGGGTATAGTGGCTGATTTTTGGAGATCGCAGATTTTGGACAGAAATTCTGGGCTCTCGCAGTCGTCCCACGGTGCTGATTCTATGGATCATTGGTGCCGAAGTCAACTATCTCCTTTTCCATATAAATATCCACTAACCACCCATCCCCACTCATAGTCGCCTAAAACTACCCACAACTACCACTAACCGCTATATCTATTGTCGTAATCGCCCATTTCCCATAAGTACCCCGTCACTACACTTCCCCCACTCATCTCACTAACAATAACCACCACCCGCCACTGACTAACCATCAATTAACTGCCCAAAACCACTTCAAACTGCTGTATTTGGATTTTCCCCGCTGTAACTGTATCTTCCCTGCCTTAACTTTATCAATCAACCTGCCAATCTACTACACCAAAACTGCCTCTCCCTTTCATCCAAGTCCAGTACCAGCATTTTACCCCAATGTTTGACTATGGTTTTCTTAATTTCCTACTTCCAGGAGTCTCGTTTTCTGCACCCAGGGATACTTCATTTACAGTCGAACCCTTCCAAGCAGATTCAGACCTACGGAATTGTTTCCTGCAACCTTGCTTCAGCGCCCTTGTCCAGAAACTCCTCCATCAAACCCTCCTTCTCCCATCATGTGTCCCATACCACCCACTACATCATCCCGCCACCATCTAGGACCCAATCAGCCCCCTATTAGAGAATTCCTGTTGTATAATTGTTGTGCAGTCTCAAATCTGTCACAGTTCAAGCCTTCAGAACTCCTATTACTTGTATAAGTTCATGTACGAAGTCTTTACAACTTATTGTTGAATATTTGGTGGATAATCATATTATTTGTGATAATAATTTGTATTAATTTGCTCATCAATTGTTCTACTTGCAAAATTTATTTGCTAACTATTTAATTGAAGCATTATTAACTTTAATTTGGCTAGCAATTGTTCCTTTATCTACTATTTCAATATCAATTGTGTTATTCGCTGATTTCTTTATTGAATTCGGAATTTATTGTTATTTAATTGTTGGAATTGTAAGTGCATCACATCATTCTAGATTCCTACGACACTCAATGAACGCTCATTCATTAGAGTTTCTTACGACACAATTCCACTCATTTCATTCGTCATGCATCCGTTTGGTATCAAAGCCCAGGTTTTAGGCTTAATCTAGGTTATGCGGGACTAGAGTCTATAAGATCATTCATGACATTTCACAATAATCGTCGTTATTCATCTTCTCTTTTTGAGGAACCAGAGTTCGTCTATACCCGATCCTATAGAATTCTTCCTGAAAGATCTTCGCATTATTACAATGATCATCATCGTCTTCAACCCCCCATTTGTAGAAATCTTGTTAACCCTTTCACATAATTTGCTTCTTCTAGAGGCGATTCCTACGATGTGTATCATGAATCTCATAGAGGATATTATTATGATGATGAAATCACGCATAGATTTAGGCTAGATGTGCCATCCTTTGACGGTCAATTGGACTCAAAGGCATTTACAGGTTGGTTGTTAGGAATGGAAGACCATTTTGACTGGTACGAGGTACCTAACGAATGTCGCGTTAGATTTTCTAAGATGAAGCTTCAAGGTCAGGCTAAGATTTATTAGATTAACTTAGAGCGTAGGATTGAGCGTGATGGTCTTCGTCTCATATCTTGATAGGCATACATGTAGCGAGTATTAAGAGGGAAATATCTTTCGGTATCTCATAGGAGTCAGCTTCTTGACCAGTTACACAACTTTCGGCAAGGGACTATGTCCGCAATCGATTATATGACTCGATTCCATGAGTTAGTAGTGATGAGCGATATTCAGGGGGGGCTCATTGCGTCCACTTCTCGATTTCGATCTGGGCTTTGATCTGAGATATATATTGAGTTGACTCATCACTGCTTAGAGTCTGTCGAGCAAACATTTAGCTGGCCCTCCATTACAAGCAATCCTTGAGATCCACTAAAATTAGTCGAGTATACTCCCAACCCAACTGGCCCATCACGAGGATTCCTCCCCAGTGCGAGGCCATGCCATGACTACATGTGTCCCCATGGACACAAAAGACGGGACATCTGATACAGATTTCTCCTGTGCGGTTCAATGTCCGATGAGTGGTTTGCAACTTGGGTCTAACCCAAACTATATGTCAATGATATAGAGTGAGTTTAAACGACCCAGTGATCCTATAGTGGTATGTCATTAATCTACCTCCTGCATTGACCTAGTTATTGACTCAATCATAGGCTCATCTTCAAGTACAGGCAACCCAGAGTCTATCCATGTTATAGTGATGAGTCATGTCTGGAGTAAGGGTCATGAGCCTAGTATTGACATCCCACTATCGCCCCCCCCCCCCATTTCCCCTTCCAGCACCACTCCAAGCAGCCTCCCCCTCCATCCTCCCTTCCTCATTACACTGTCGACCCCCCCCCCCAATTTCCCCTTCCAGCACTACTCCAAACAGCCACCCCTCCATCCTTCCCTCCCCATCCAAATACTGACCCCCAATTCCCTTTAAATTCGTCTCCGGTGATCACCGTAATCATTCTCCGGTCGCCTCCGGTGATCCCTCTTCCAGCACTACTCCAAACAGTCACCCCCTCCATCCTTCCCTCCCCATCCAAATACTGACCCCCAATTCCCTTTAAATTCGTCTCCGGTGATCACCGTAATCATTCTTCGGTCGCCTCCGGTGATCCCCCTTCCATTCCCCCTCTCAATTCCCTCAAATTCTCAGTTTTTTGGCGATCGACGGAAAACACCACCGGACACCATCTCCGGAAACTCTCATCGGAAACCACCTCCAGCGGACACCTCCGGAAGCCACCACCCCTACTCACCCATAACCGCCCTATAACTACCTTCAACTTCCTCCACTACCCCGCTTTCCCTCTCACCTAAATTTCCATTCTCCTCTTAGCTGCTGTCCAGGCCCCGTACTCGCTTACCAGCAAGCCCCCTGCATCCCGGAAGCCTCCCCGAAACTCCCAACTCTCTGTCGTGCCCCTCCCAGCAGCTGGTTCCTGAATTCCATCCCTCTCCAGCCGCAGACAGCCCTTTGCAACTCTATTGGAAACTGAAGTCCAGCCCCGGGTGGCTCTCCCGGCTACTCCACAACTCTCCAAATACACCTCCAGCTCTCCCACTTCAATATTATGTGAGTCCAAGGTTTGTTTGTTATTTCTTTTAGTTGAATATCGTGTTTAGTCTCTACTTGGAGAGATATTGGTTTGTAAACTTTGAATTTAGTTGTTTAAGTCTTTATATTTTCTCTTAGTCATTTGTTTTCACGCACTCTTGTGTTGTAATTGGACGGGTATAAGAGCGTTGCGAAAGACCTATTAGTGACACGCCGACAGAAAGTCATTAAAACACAAATATTTTGGGAAATTGAATGTATCTTTCCTTGTTTTGTAATTGGACTAGGGGTGTTATATAAACCCGCGGTGCTATGTATTTTTCCTTATCTTTGTGGTATTAAGAAACTTGGGAACCCTAGGAGTTATTTCTCCTCCTCCCACTTTCTCTCTTTCCCACTTTTCCTCTCAAATTCATAGTCGCAAGTCTTCCTTAACGAAATATCTAAAATTTAGTCCAGCGCGCCGCTCTTCCGGCAACAATTTCTGTCATCCAAAGACGTACAAACGGCTTCCGCGTCTACTGCATGGTTCTCTCGTGCACTCTACTCTGGGTTGATTCTGCACGCGCCGCCTCCACATATCTGACCCGTCTGTGACTCCACTGATCATGTCGGTTGTGCCTCTCGTTGCCAGCGCTGACCTCACCTCTCGTCGACAACGTCGTTCCAGTAGTGATATTCATGTCTCTTCCCTGACCATAGCTTCAATCGCGCCTCCATTGTTGATTCAACCTGAGTCGCATTTGTATCGTATTTTTATTTCGCGCGTCTTTATTTCTTATTTTGTAGCGCATGTTTTCGCGCACATTTATTTTCGTTAGTTTTCGCGCATGTTATTAACGCACGTATGTTCTGTGTCACATGATGGTCGAACCAACTACACGGCAAATGCATCGATCGTTGTCAAGTAATAATAAAATGAGGAGTTACCCCTGAGTATCGATCTCACGTGGAACACGGCGGGGTAGAGTATCTATTGAGAAATACTTGAGATAGAAGTCTTTAATCGTTGTTTTATGGGGGTTTGATTTGTGAACAATAAAAAGAAAAACAAAATTAACTATGTGGGTCGTCGGCACCGCTTCGCTCTTCCGCGGGTCGCCTTCCTCCGCTTCGCACCTCTGCGGGTCGCCTTCCTCCGCTTCGCACCTCTGCGGGTCACCTTCCTCCGCTTCGCACCTCCGCGGGTCGCCTTCCTCCACTTCGCACCTCCGCGGGTCGCCTTCCTCCGCTTCGCACCTCCACGGGTCGCCTTCCTCCGCTTCGCACCTCCACGGGTCGCCTTCATTCGCTTCGCACCTCCACAGGTCGCCTTCCTCTGCTTCGCTCGTTGTACCTTGCAAAAGCAAAGGCCAACCTCTCGCTCACCGGCTCGTGTCTATCTCAACGGCACCGCAACCCGGTCTTCACTCACACAACCACAGCTCAAGAGAACAACTTGAAGGAAAAACAACAACAAGAGGCTAGGCCTCCTAAGGTACTCCAAAAAAGATGAACACAAACAAGCTCAAAATTACATATAACATTCACAAACCAAGATCACATCATGGTCATTCCTACCATCATCAATATAGAAGAAACAAATACCAATCTCTACCAAAAATGCGAAAAAAGATGAAATGAATACAAACAGTTCTCGAGACTCTTTCGTGGATGCGAAGGGACTCTGGAGTATGACTCCGTGTTGGCCTTGATCGTCGGTTGTCGTCCGGGGTAGAGGAATCGTTGTCACCGACTCCCAATGAACCCATCTTCTCGAGGGTTTTGCACCGTTCATGTTCGTTCTTCAAGATCCTAGCTTGTGAGAGAAAGGAATGATTGATATTCACTTTGGAGTCCTTGGATGATGGGGATAGCCTAGGGGATGATCCTTATCCCTTGGGGAAGAAAAACGGCGAAATGAGATATTGTTTGCGGAAGAAGAATGAATCGATCCAGAAATTCAGTCAAAATCGGGTATTTATAGGCGAGCAGAAAAATTGACCTGCGCAAGGTTAAGAGCACGACCACTGATCGTGCGCGAAGAATTTTCCACTAACCATGCGCGAAGGAGCCTGGACTGGCGGGAAAAGGTGCGGCGCTTGAAGGAAAAAATAATAAACTGCGCACGAACAGTGGTCGTGCGCGAAGGAGGTCCAGTACTCATGTGCCTACCCGTGCGATCCTCGGGATAATTTGTGCAAATGAATGTGCACGACCAGTGGTCGTGCACAGAGGAGTCCACTACCCGTGCGAGAACAAAAATGCACGACCAGTGGCTTCCTTAATGAAATAGGGCCTAAAAACCCGGGGAAGCTACACGAGGCATGTACCTGCACAGAAAACTCCAGGACACACAAATAAACAGATATTCGCACAGCCAAACATCAACACAAAAACAAGGAAATGAAATGGGAGGGAGCGGAAGTCTCCTTAATGCATGGAATAAATGAAAACAAACTCCAAATAGCGATAAGATGCTCATGACACAAGAAAGAATTATAAGCGGTTTTATGCTAGAATCAAATGAAATGTGAGCAAAATCATAGGAAAACCAAGCTATACTAGAGCCAAAAACAATATATAAAATACGCTCATCATCGCACATGATACTCGTGCATGTTTGTACGGCTTATTGACATAACGACTAATAAGATCATGAATACAAAGGCCCGTCAAATTAGACTGTGATAATTAAGGTAAGCTAAAGCATTTATATATAATTAAGTAATTTATTATTAACTATTCTGAAATTAAATATTTTAGTTTATAAATATTTATTTTAATTCTAGAATTTAATGGTGGGGTACTTACGATCATTTTATTAAAAAGCCTCAATCAATTTCATTGGAAAATTAAGGGTCAAACCTAATACCTAGAACCTAAAAGCCCCACTTGAATTCCCCTTTTTATTTCCTTCATTAAAACCTTAAAAATTATTCCTTATTAAACATCCGACCTCTCCTCATTCACGCGGGCTGGAAAAAGTAACTAAACGAGACTTTCTTTGTCTCGCTCAGTTCCTCTCCAGTGTAGCCCTTGCCGCCCTCGATTCCAGTCGACGATTGTTCATCACCATGCCACGCCACCGTCGTCAGCCACCTCGTGGGGCTCCGACGACCTCTCCTCCATCTGCCACCAGTAGATTCGACAGCTCTTATAGTGATCTTCCCTCATCCCATCGCCTGCGATCGATATGCCTGGATGAACTGTCGTTGGTTTCCCCTACTTCCGGACTTCTCCAGAGACCAAGTCCTGCCTCCATTGCTCTGTTGAACTACAGACTCAACTCCCACCTCCGTCCGACATCCCCTCCCCCCTTCAGGACACTCCCTCCATCCGGTCCACTTCGACTTCCACACAGAAAACTTCAATCAGCCTTGTTTTATCCAGAAGCCTTTTCTGATCCTTCCATACAGGATCCAGAGAGCCCCACATCCATTTCTTTGTTGCATTTGTGAGCCTAAGATATATCTATCTTCCTCTTCATGATCTCCTCCTGCTAGTTTAATTCTGTGGATATATTTATTTGGTCTTTAATTTTCAAAGCTTGCCATAGTTATCGCTTATCTCTTTGTCGTTAATTTCAAATAATGCTAGATTGTATGTTCGTTTTCTAGCCTGTGGAATATTAATTCATGCTTATTTAGCGTTCTCTTGTTAGCTCCTTATGTGCGTGTGTGAACCATAGGCCGATTGTCGTATGATGTTGTTCAAGAATGTTTCGCTAGCACCGCATATTTTAAACCGATCTCAAAACTATTATTTAAAATCAAATTATTATTTTTAGATTCCATAAGTTTGGTATCAGAACGGTGTGTTCCACTTCTATCTTGAAACATACAATCCATGTTAAAAAAATTTAAAGTTTTAAAACAAAAAAATTATTAAGATCACTATCTAAAAAAACTGTTTAGCTCGTAAATAAATAACTTTTATTTGAGTTTTAAAGTTTAAAGAAAACCAACTAAGATCCTTATTTTGCTCTTTCGAGTTTAGAAAACAAAAAAAACCTTTTGATCTCTAATTAGAAATCTTTAGATCTTACAAAAATCAAGTCATTTCAAAACTTTAATTTCAATGGAAATTCACATAGTGGATAGGGTAGACGGACTATGCCAGAGTATTACAGATTTAATGAAAGGGTCGAGATCGTGACCACCAACTTAAAGAAGGACATGACCGGACTATGCACCTCTGTAAACAACCTTGAAGTGGTAGTACACAAGTGCTATATTTTACCTGACTACCTCTTGACCCGTTATGATAAAGTGGAACCCAAGCCTAGGTCTATTGATAGGCCTTCTTCTAGTATCGTCATTGCCGCCACTTTTGTGGTTATAGATTCTCAATGTCCTAACACCCCCAAGGGCACCTTGGCCCCGCCTATCTCCCCCATTGCACTCTCGTCAGCCATCGAGCTTCTTCCTCCTTGTCCTATCATTCCTACTGATATCATAACTCCAGTTGTCCCCACTATTTCACAACCTTCAGTTGTTGTGTTTTTTCTTGAGCCCCTACTCCAAGAAGAACTTGCTAGCGACTTGCCACTCATCTTAAGTGACAGATCATTCGATCGCCGCATTTCCTGATTCTCCTAGTTTATTGTTGCTACATATCCCTGAAGCCGCAAACATTAAGTGTGATGATCACTTGCCCTTGATTTAAGAGTCATCATATTATCTTGACTTTGTATTTGGTGATCGCATCCATATTACATCTTAATATCCTCTAAGTATAGACGTGACCGATGAACTCTATTTTTAAATTACAGTCTATTTAGGAGGATTCGTGTTATGAGGATAGAGAGAATTCCTAAGATTTTCACTCTCAATAAGGACACGCGCTTTAAAAGATTTTATTGGAAAATTTTAAGTGGTAGTTTTGGGATTATTTTTAACTTTTGTGCACTATTCAGACTTTAGCATATCATTGAGATAGTTGATCTTGGTTTAATGGATGCTCACAGATGTCTAGCAGACGAGCCTATGATGCAATATAGTTTAATAAATCCACAGGTTGATCATATTTACTTCCTAACTAGCTTTATCTTGTTTCTTTGATCTTCACTCTCTCCCATGTTGTGACACATGTCTTTTTGATGCTCCAAATTTCACTGATCATTTAAATATTTCCATAAATTTATGACTAACAGTTTGCGAACATTTTGGAAAACTATAATTTCATGGTTAATTTTATCATCGGGGTTTTTTTTAAAAGGAGATTGGTTTTTTGCCTCTTTAGGGAATGAGAGTTTGTGATGCGGAGCAGAGACGAGGACGAGTTTTGGGGCCATTCGGGGCTGATTTGGCGACTTCCCATATATGGCATGCCCGGATCAACGATCGGACTCCGCAGATGTGTTCGGATTCGCGTTGCGAATCAATTTGATATATTAGTTTATTATTTTTGCATTTGTTTTGGTGTATTTGGGTGGCCTCACCTCCGGCCAATCATAGTCATCGATGGTGGGATGCCATAATCCTCCTTTTATTATAAATAGATGATTTGTGGGCTGATTGAGGCATTGCAGATTTTGGAGAAGCTTATTCCCGGAATTCCACGATACCGCCACGGTGCCGACCCCGTGGAACCCTAGGTGACGACTCCTAGGCTTGTATCTCCCTCCCCAAGGTACCCCCTAACCCTAGACTCCTTCTTCCCCCTCCGAAACCCTCATCCACAACCCCCAAATAGGCAGCCTAACTGCTGTCCAGAAATCACTCTTTCCATTCCCTTCCACTATTCAAAAATGAAATTTCCTATTCATTTACTATGGTTTTATTTCCATTGAACTGGCCGCCTGAATCCTCCAAGCCGCCAATCCCCCCCTTGTCCAGCCACCTCCAAACCGTCAGCCCCCAGTTCTTCCCCAAACAGCCACCGCCCCCTGTCCAACCACCTCCACAGTCGCTGCCTCCAGCAGTTCCCCTCCCTACCGCCAGCCTCCAGCAGTTCCCCTCCCTGCCGTCAACCTCCAGCAGTCCTCCCCTCCCTGCCGCCAACCCCCATCTCCTGTCCAACAGCCCCATTCGCGTGGATCCACCTCCTTTACCCTCTAAATTTCTAAATCAGTCCAGATCTAGGGTTTCCGCCCCCGATCCGTTATTTCCACCCTCATACATCACCCCATAAGCCGGATCCGTTATCAAATCATCGGATCTATCCACCACCGTCCGGATCTCTACCCACGTGGCCGGATCCATCCATTTCCAACCCGTTTTCATATCCCATTGCCGAGGACAGCCACCACCATCATTTCCACGCCGCCGGTTCCACATTCGATCGCCGTCCCAAGCCTCCGGACCCAAATTCTTCAGTGCCTTGATCAACCCACTATTTGGTGAGATTTAGTTGTATTGGACTTATTATTTTCTGCATTATTATTATCAGTTGGATCGTATGTTTATTTGGATCTCTCGTGTTGTAATTGTTGGCTTTAGATTACTATTGTGATTTGCAGGGTCTATTCGCCGCGCGCTCTTACTTTGGCTCTCCACGCGGAGGAAAGTCTAAGTTTGTTTTCGCCCTAATAAAATATTCTGTCTTGTCTTGAATTATCTGCGTGGGATGTTGTTATTATTTATTATCTAATTTGTGACTAATCGGTCGGGCTTTGCATAGCATGTAGGGTTAGGTCGCTGATTATCTCGCCGTCTATAGATTCGTCCTGTGTCAATTGGTATCAGAGCTAAGTTGTGCGCACTTTTCGATACGCAGTCGTAGAGTCTATAGGTTTTTCATTATGTCTAGGTGTCACGATTATTCCTCCCCTCACTTTGGAGGTCTCGAGTCCACTAGCACCCGCTCTCACAGAGCCCCGTCAGGGAGATCCTCACGATACTACGATGATTATTCGCAAACGCAGTACACCACTTCCAAAGATCATGTTGTCCCACCGACACGACCCCACTATGCTAGAGACGATCAGTATGATGATTGTCGTCGTTCTTATCCATACACGCAAGCGGATCGTGTTGGTCCTTCGACACGACTCGGTTATCTTAGGGATGATTATTATGAGGATCGTTGTTCCGAGAGAGATCTTGAGGGTCAGTTTCGTACTGCTGCCCCTTACTTTGACGGCTCATCGAGTCCCGAGTCTTTCAGTTATTGGCTCGTGGACATGGAGTATTATCTTGACCATTTTGAGGTATTCGGTGAGCGTCGCGTCAAGTTTGCGAAACTTAGACTTTTAGATCGGGCGAGGGCATATTGGTATAGCGTTGAGAGAACCCGCGAGCGAGACCATCTTCGCTGCATCACTAGTTGGGTGGACATGAAGCATACATTGTGTCAGAGGTATCTGCCTTCGTCGTATCGGAGTCGCTTACTCGACCAATTATTTTCCCTTCGGCAAGGATCCATGTCTGTCGCTGAGTACAGGGATTGCTTCGATGGGTTAGTTGTGAGGAGTGATATCAGAGAGGACCCATCCATGACCACTTCCCGATTTCGGTCTGGGCTTCGATCTGACATTCGTACTAATGTGATTTATCATAACTCGAAGTCCCTCGAGCAGACATATCAGCTCGCCCTTCGTTATGAGCAGTATTTGAGAACCGCAAGAGCTAGTCAATTGGATTCTCACATTGACCTTCGCGATACGAGTCCCTCCCATACTGAGGTCACCACGACGTCTATCATTGTTCAGTCAGACATGACTGAAGTGATAATGATATAGATTGCTCTCACCCCAGTGAGGTGCTTAGCCCAGTGAGTGACATATCTCTTGTTTCTGACCCTTCTCTCGTGACCCCGACTGAGAGTGAACCTGAGCGACCTCTTGAGCTTATAGTGTCGTGCCCCTCACCCACACCACCACCTATGGCATGTCATGGGTTGATTAGCACCCCTACCCTGGACTAACGTCTTGACACCGCACCCACAGACCCAGTCTTGAGCGTAGATCTATGTCGCTCTTCCATTGTCGTTACCCTGAATCACATCACGACCGAGAGACCAGAGCCTGGTGTTGATCTCGTAGTGGCTATTTCATCCATTCACGGGGACACTACCCCTTACAATGGTACTCTTCAGGAGGACCATGACCCTAGTGACGAGTTCTACGACAAGCCCTCAGTTGAGCCTCCGGATGATCCGCCACATCCTGATGAGCATGGGATTCAGGTGAGCCCCGCTTGGGACACTCACCACACTATAGAGCCGCGTCTTCTAGTCGGTGCACACGCTCTTCATTCAGATGGTCGTCGCATTCGTGATGACTTTTCTTACACACCTCCTGGTGAGCCCCCTGATGTGTTACGTTCCCCGAGAGACTTTTGGCCATTTACGAGCTCGTCTTTGAGTGTAGGTGTCTCACATGATCACCTGAACACTCATCGTCCACGGGATGAGTTTTCTACACTCCCCCGGGAGAGCCTCATGATAGGCCACCTCCTTTGGTAGATTTTCAAGTGGTTATTAGCCTTTCCCATAACGAGTATGTTGTGTTCGTCGTGTCTCATTTACATCATTTGCATGAGTCTGTTGAGTCATTTTGTCATCATTTGCATGAGTCTGTTGTGTTGTCTGTTCATCGTTTGCATGTGTGTCATGAGTCGGTCCGACGAATAATCCATATTGGTAATAAATTTTGTAAATCATATACGGGTGTTCACTGGCAAGTGCAGGTACTTCATGAAGGCGAGCAGGTGATGGTGAGAATCTGCGTTGTGAGGCTTCGTGCGAGTCTTGCTAAAAGCTTGAGCGTTAGGAGAATGGATCCCAATATAATCATGAGACAAATCGAAGCAAACATCTACGATCTTGATATCCCTGCAAGTATGGGTATCCACCTGGTATTTAGTGTTGAAAATATGACGCCGTACTATGAGCCTCGCGAGTATGTGGACCCAAGCAGTGGGGACTTCCAGCCGCCCACACCTCCACTCTCGTTGTCTTACCACCCTCATAGCCCACCCACGTTTGATGGCCACCACTACTCACCCACATTTGACACCCACCCACCTGGGGACTCGTCTTCTTTGGTTCTACCTACAGCGCCACCGATCGCACCGGGATCCACCACTTGTGAGTTGAGCGTTGAGAGCTTCATGGAGACCAGATTCCACCAGTGCATTCCTACTACAGACGTTGGTGACACTTGGGTACTTGCAGCAGAGCGTGATTGATTCACCACTGGACTTCGACTTCAGTACGGTTGTCTCCATTTACCGGAGATGATAGCTTTTCGGTCGGGGAGAGTCGATCGGCGAGGACACTCTTCCATCGACGACACTTGGACGACCTCTGGCGGGCCTCTTCGAGTTTTACCTGACATACGGCGAGAGAATTATGACCCCTATTTATCGGGAGATGAATTCTTTCAAGCCGGGGAGATTGATGCGGAGCAGAGACGAGGACGAGTTTTGGGACCATTCGGGGCTGATTTGGCGACTTTCCATATATGGCGTGCCCGGATCAACGATCGGACTCCGCAAATGTGTTTGGATTCGCGTTGCGAATCAATTTGATATATTAGTTTATTATTTTTGCATTTGTTTTGGTGTATTTGGGTGGCCCCACCTCCGGCCAATCATAGCCGTCGATGGTGGGATGTCTTAATCCTCCTTTTATTATAAATAGATGGTTTGTGGGCTGATTGAGGCATTGCAGATTTTGGAGAAGCTTATCCCCGGAATTCCGCGATCCCGCCACGGTGCCTCCGTGGAACCCTAGGTGACGACTCCTAGGCTTGTATCTCCCTCCCCAAGGTACCCCCTAACCCTAGACTCCTTCTTCCCCCTCCGAAACCCTCATCCGCAACCCCTACAACCCCCAAACAGGCAGCCTAACTACTGTCCAGAAATCACTCTTTTCATTCCCTTCCACTATTCAAAAATGAAATTTTCTATTCATTTACTATGGTTTTATTTCCAGTGAACTGGCTGCCTGAATCCTCCAAGCCGCCAATCCCCCCCTTGTCCAGCCACCTCCAAACCGTCAGCCCCAAGTTCTTCCCCAAACAGCCACCGCCCCCTGTCCAACCACCTCCACAGTCGCTGCCTCCAGCAGTTCCCCTCCCTACCGCAGCCTCCAGCAGTTCCCCTCCCTGCCGCCAACCTCCAGCAATCCTCCCCTCCCTGCCGCCAACCCCCATCTCCTTTCCAACAGCCCCATTCACGTGGATCCACCTCCTTTACCCTCTAAATTACTAGATCAGTCCAGATCTAAGGTTTCCGCCTCCGATCCGTTATTTCCACCCTCATACATCACCCCATATGCCGGATCCGTTATTAAATCATCGGATCTATCCACCCCCGTCCGAATCTCTACCCACGTGGCCGGATCCATCCATTTCTAGCCCGTTTTCATATCCCATTGCCGAGGACAGCCACCACCATCATTTCCACGCCGCCGGTTCCACATTCGATCGCCGTCCCAAGCCTCCGGACCCAAATTCTTCAATGCCTTGATCAGCCCACTATTTGGTGAGATTTCGTTGCACTTTTTTATGCAGGACGGTTGGTGATAAGGTCTGTTAGGAGTGGTTCTTATCAAGGAGACCTGGGGATCGAGCCCCAGCCTCAACAACCCACCGCGCGGAGACGGGTTGGGGTGCCTGGACTGTAGTCCTTCTGGCAGGCGTGCTTGGCCATGGTCCGCTAGCTGGTGTGATGCCACGGGGTGCGGTCGGGGCCCCGGCCTCCTGCATCAGTTTGTCTACAGGTCATGAGCTGCAGCGGAGGATCCTTCTTATGCCCACTACCTGCCACAACCCAGAGTTTATCGCACCACGTTCCATCTTCAGACTTATCTTGGAGGAGTTTTCTCGGGTCTTGTTTATTCAGCAGCATGGCGATAGCAGAGCAGTGTCAAATCGACGTTTGGACATTCTAGTAGAACTGTATAAGGTCACATCACAGCCTTGTCGGGTCGAGATCTTTCAACCCCAGAAGAATTGATGCAATCTGAGGCGCATCAATATCGTATTTTTATTTTCCGCATCTTTATTTGTTATTTTTTAGCGCATGTCTTGCGCACATTTATTTTCTTTGGTTTTTGTACACGTTATTAGTGCACGTATATTTTGTGTCGCACATGATACACATGCACATTTGTACGACTTTTGGCGTGACCTGCCAATAAGAACATGAATGCAAAGGTTCGTCAAATTAAACTAAGTGATAATTAAGGCAAGCTAATGCATTTATATATAATTAAGTATTTTATTATTAACTATTCTGATATTAAATATTTTATTTATAAATATTTATTTTAATTCCAAAATATTTAATGGTGGGATACCTATAATCATTTTATTAAAAGACCTCAATCAATTTCATTGGAAAATCAAGTGTCAAATTTCATACCTAGAACCTAAAAGGTCCCCCCCCCCCCTCGAATTCCCCCCTTTATTTCCATCAATGAAACCCTACAAATTATTCCCTATTAAACACTCGACCCCTCATTCACGCGGGATTGAAAAAGAAATTGAACAAGATTTCGTTGTCTCGCTCAGTTCCTCTACAGTGCATCCATTGTCGTCCTCAACCAGCCGATGATTGTTCGTCTCCACGCCACGCTGGGACATCTCCCGATGAATCTTCTGTGAAAGCCAGGAGATCCAGACCTCTTGCCCTCTTCGGCGATCCAAGTTCAAGCAGGTATGGGACCGGTCAGCCTTCACCAAATATTTATAGTTCTTCGTGCCCTTTCTCTAACATGCAGAATTCTAAATTCCAAGCTTTTCGTTGCCGATCCGTGAAAGAAGATCGGTGATCGGGATCATATTTGGATCTCGAACCTTCCTCTTCAGTGATCCCGATCTCTTGCCCTCTTCATTCCATTTCTCTATTATCCTGAACTTTCCATTTCTGGAACATTTTTTGTTGCTCAATCGGCGATTGAGTAGCTACTTGACGATCTGCACACTTACGAGTGGTAGAATTTTGTTGTTATTTCATTGTTATGGATTTGCATAATTTAATGCATTGTTAGGAGTTCTCAGATAGCCGAAATGGTTGTAGAAAATGATTTCCTAGATCTAAAATGATGGTAGAAAATGATTTGCTTGATATACGTCGATTGTTTTGGATTTACTTTAGTTCATTGAAAATCATTTGCGTCGCATGTGAACTCTTAATAGATGGGAAAAACAAAGGAGGAATATCAGCGATACGAGAATCAAACGATGTACTAATTTTCTACGGCTTATATGTCAAAGAAATTGAGTTGGGTGATAGGCCAACTATCCATTTCAATGGATGGAACAATTCGGTGGCAAACTTCAAAGAGCAAACTTGTTACGCGCACGCGTCCCCTTATTTAATTATTGCTTATCTTTTAAATGTATTAGGTTGTTGTGAGCCCCCCCCCCCTATATAAGGAGGTGGTTTGGGTGTTAGGCTATCTTTGGATCTATTGTCTTTTGGGCTCTCATTAGAGAGCTCTTTGGAGGAACCAGCCTCCGAGAGTTGGCTGGAGCTTTCTCCGGATTGTATCCGTTGTATCATTAATCCAAGCAATCTCTTTCTTGTTCGTATTATTTGGTCCAACCTGCCCGGCCACCCGCTCTAAGCCGCCGGTTAGCTCCAGTCCGTCTCGCCGTTCGACTGCTGCATCCAGCGACCGATCCCTCCAGCGCGCGCCTGCGTCTTGATCGATCCAGCGACCGATCCATCCAGCGCCGACGATCCAGCGCCGACGATCCAGCGCCGACGATCCAGCGCCGACGATCTAGCGCCGACGATCCAGCGCCGACCGCTCCATCGCGTTCGTAGATCGATTCAGCGCCTGCTTCGACGTTCGATCCAGCGCCTGCTTCGTCGATCGATCGATCGCTTCCATCCAGCGCCAGTTACGCCTCCATAGGCCGCCGATCCCTACGCCTGCTTCTCTAGCGGTTGTTCCGCCCTAAACCGACCTTATTCAGCACCATCTGCTCCGTCTCCGGGCCGTCTCCGCTGCGCCCAGCCTGCTTCCCACTTCCCTCCGCCAGCTCGCATCAATCCGCCCTCTCTGACACTCTCCGGCGACATCTATCCCTTGTGCATCCTCATATGCCAAAGGGGAGGATGGAATCCCGCGTAGAAGCCCTCGAACACTCCCTCACCACCATCAACTCTCGTCTCGAGGCACAAGCCGAGCAGTTCGCCTCGATTCTGACCATGCTCCAGAACTTGCAGCCCAACCAGCACTCTGGGCCTCCTACAACCTCTGTTGTGGGATCCCCCAGCACCGTGATCCCCGATACACCCGCATTAGTGGAATTACCTACTCCACCGTACCGTGGACCTGACATCCCTCCATTCAACGGGACTGACCCCCTCGGGTGGATTGCCCGCGCCGAACAGTTCTTCGACATTCACCAGACCCCTCCGACACAATGGGTCTCCAAAGCACTTATCGGCATGGAAGGGCCTACCCTCCATTGGGTTCGTTGGCTCCGCCAGACCTCTCCCGACCTCACCTGGACAGCTACTCCGGCCCCATGATCGAGCGACTTTGCGGGGTCCGTCACACCGGCTCCATTGACTCGTACATTGATGCCTTCGTAGAATTGGTCACCCATGTTCCCGGTCTCCCACCAGGTCATTACTTGGGGTTCTTCATGAACGGCTTGCAACCCCACTTCCGCCCTCGCCTCCCCACCCTCAAATCGTCAACGGTCCACCAAGCCATCAACCTCTCCCCCCTTGTGGAGGCAGAATTCCTCGCGACGTACGGCGACATTCCTTCCCCATCACCTCCCTCCAGGCATCCCTCTCAACCATATTTCTCGACCCATCCTAAACCTCCACCTCCGCCACCTCCTCTACCCCGGCCACCAATTAGGGGCCCACCTAACACTCGGCATATCCCTACACACCGCCTGTCCAACTAGGAGTACAACGACTTACGGAGCAAGGGCATGTGCTTCCACTGCAAGCAACCCTACTCTCCTGGTCATGCGTGCTCGGTGAAGGAGTGTCGGGTCCTCATCGGCGACGACGTGGCCGCGCTCTCCGCCGCCGACTTTGACGCTCTGCTGCTCTCGGACGGACTACCGGACGACGCCCCGAGCATATCGACGGCATCCCAACCGCGAGCATATCACTACTGAACGGCGGGCGGCGCTCCGACCTTGGGGTCAAGGTCGCTTTTCTGACAGAATGTATTGTTACGCGCACGTGTCCCCTTATTATTGCTTATCTTTTAAATGTATTAGGTTGTTGTGAGCCCCCCTCCCTATATAAGGAGGTGGTTTTGGGAGTTAGGCTATCTTTGGATCTATTGTCTTTTGGGCTCTCATTAGAGAGAAGCTCTTTGGAGGAACCAGCCTCCGAGAGTTGGCTGGAGCTTTCTCCGGATTGTATCCGTTGTTTCATTAATCCAAGCAATCTCTTTCTTGTTCGTATTATTTGGTCTGACCTGCCCGGCCACCCGCTCTAAGCCGCTGGTTAGCTCCAGTTCGTCTCGCCGTTCGACTGCTGCATCCAGCGACCGATCCCTCCAGCGCGTGCCCGCGTCCTAATCGATCCAGCGACCGATCCATCCAGCGTCGACGATCCAGCACCTGCTTCCAACGATCCAGCAAACGACGATCCAGCGCCGACGATCCAGAAGATCCAGCGCCGACGATCTAGCGTCGACGATCCAGTGCCGACCGCTCCATCGCGTTCGTAGATCGATTCAGCGCCTGCTTCGACGTTCGATCCAGCGCCTGCTTCCATCCAGCGCCTGCTTCGTCGATCGATCGCCCACTTCCATCCAGCGCCAGTTACGCCTCCATCGGCCGCCGATCCCTACGCCTGCTTCTCCAGCGGCTGTTCCACCCTAAACCGACCTTGTTCAGCACCATTTGCTCCGTCTCCGGGCCGTCGTCGCTGCGCCCAGCCTGCTTCCCACTTCCCTCCGCCAACTCGCACCTATCCGCCCTCTCCGACACTCTCCAGCGACATCTATCCCTTGTGCATCCTCATATGCCAAAGGGGAGGATGGAATCCCGCGTAGAAGCCCTCGAACACTCCCTCACCAACATCAACTCTTGTCTCGAGGCACAGGCCGAGCAGTTCGCCTCGATTCTGACCATGCTCCAGAACTTACAGCCCAACCAGCACTCTGGGCCTCCTACCACCTCTGTTGTGGGATCCCCCAGCACCGTGATCCCCGATACACCCGCATTAGTGGAATTACCTACTCCACCGTACCGTGGACCTGACATCCCTCCATTCAACGGGACTGACCCCCTCGGGTGGATTGCCCGCGCCGAACAGTTCTTCGACATACACCAGACCCCTCCGACACAACGGGTCTCCACAGCACTTATCGGCATGGAAGGGTCTACCCTCCATTGGGTCTGTTAGCTCCGCCAGACCTCTCCCGACCTCACCTGGACAGCTATCATCGAGGCCCTCATACAGCGGTATGACGACCGCTACTCCGGCCCCATGATCGAGCGACTTTGCGGGGTCCGTCACACCGGCTGCATTGACTCGTACATTGATGCCTTCGTGGAATTGGTCACCCATGTTCCCGGTCTCCCACCAGACCATTACTTGGGGTTCTTCATGAACGGCTTGCAACCCCACTTCCGCTCTCGCCTCCGCACCCTCAAACCGTCAACGGTCCACCAAGCCATCAACCTCTCCCCCCTTGTGGAGGCAGAATTCCTCGCGACGTACGGCGACATTCCTTCCTCATCACCTCCCTCCAGGCATCCCCCCCAATCATATCTCTCGACCCATCCTAAACCTCCACCTCCGCCACCTCCTCTACCCCGGCCACCAATTAGGGGCCCACCCAACACTCGGCATATCCCTACACACCGCCAGTCCAACTAGGAGTACAATGACTTACGGAGCAAGGGCATGTGCTTCCGCTGCAAGCAACCCTACTCTCCTGGTCATGCGTGCTCGGTGAAGGAGTGTCAGGTCCTCATCGGCGACGACGTGGCCGCGCTCTCCGCCGCCGACTTTGACGCTCTGCTGCTCTCGGACGGACTACCGGACGACGCCACGGGCACATCGACGACATCCCAACCGCGAGCATATCACTACTGAACGGCGGGCGGGGCTCCGACCTTGGGGTCAAGGTCGCTTTTCTGACGGAATGTATTGTTACGCGCACGCGTCCCCTTATTTTATTATTGCTTATCTTTTAAATGTATTAGGTTGTTGTGAGCCCCCCCCCCCCCTCCCTATATAAGGAGGTGGTTTTGGGAGTTAGGCTATCTTTGGATCTATTGTCTTTTGGGCTCTCATTAGAGAGAAGCTCTTTGGAGGAACCAGCCTCCGAGAGTTCGCTGGAGCTTGCTCCGGATTGTATCCGTTGTTTCATTAATCCAAGCAATCTCTTTCTTGTTCGTATTAAAACTGGAAAGACTTATGATAATGTACAAATGAAAAACAAGTGGGATCATTTAAAAAAGCATGAAAATTATGGCATGAGTTAAAGCACAGGGAAACTGGACTAAGTTGGAATTCTTCGAGAAAAACAATTGACGCATCTGACGAGTGGTGGGATGAGAGAGTGAAGATGAATGTATTAATTCCATTTATATTTTTATCTCTTCGTTGAAATTGTCTAATGTGTGTCAAAATAGGTTGTAGCAAATGCCAAGAAGTTTCGATATGCAGGCATATCACACGAGTTAGAGGAGAGAATGAACATGATGTTTAGTTCAGTAGTGGAATCCGGAGATTGTGTGGATCCCAACTTTAAGAGGATGGTACGTAAGTCTAATGACGAGTGAGTTATGTCTGAGGGTGATAATGATGTAGTTGAGGTTAGCGGGAATGCATCGAGGCCGCGTGATCCAGTAACTTCACCTCAAGTCAACAGGAGACTTAAGAAGGGGAAAAAGAAAACATCACTCTCAACATTGGATGAATTGGTAGAATTATCCAAGGTCATCTCAAGGTAACCATTTATTGTTTTGTGTTTGACAATTATACCAATTTGAAAAAAACATCCACCAAAACTCTATTTTTACCAACAGATTATTGTTATCACGTTCTGAATAGCTCTGCAAACAGATTTCATCCAAACAGTTTTTTATCTGCAAACTTCATTTCTCACAGACAGCTCATTTTGAGAGCTCCATTTCTGACAGCTCTTTTTCTCACAGCATCAGCTCCCCTAAGCAGACCCTTAATCACATTGAAAGTTATCTTATTGACCCATGAATTTTTTGAGCTAATATATCTTTTCTCAGCCATGAGGATGAGCAAAATGAACCTAGTCGAAATGTTGACAGCACTATATATAATTTTCATTTTCAATTTCATATATTAGTAAATAAAACTTTCAAATGTATTATCACGATGATACTGGTGTAACGTACTCGCACTTAGTGAGCCGAAATTTATCATAAAAAATAAAAAGGTTGAAAAGAGTTTATACTTTGAAGAAACCGCAGGAATGCTGCTGTTATGAAAATACTGGATATGTCATAGAGGAAATCCTTGTCTAAAAAATCATTCGCCGTGTAATCACCCCAAGCTATGATTATCATTGCCTGAAAAGATATGAAAACGCAATTAATTTACTCTCACAGGAAAACACACTCAAACAGCTTGTCAACTGCCTGCAGATCAACTGAAAGAAATGGATAATGAAAAAAATGAAAGAAGTCATCTGCCATTTATACCTGCAGTGCCAATGCATAGAAAGTCCACATACGATCAAAACTTCTAAATATATTCCAAAATGTCCTTGTCTCCACAAATGATGATTTTCCAACACTTTTGTTAGAAGCTTTCCGAGATGGATGTTTACCCTGCAGATAAATTGTAGAGTGATGATGACCACTTTCTATGTGGCAATAATGAATTGAAGGGAGATCACTTAGAATTTCCAATGTTACCTGCACAGCCTTAGGTTCGTATACTGATTTGAATAATTCACCGTCATCGCGCATAGGCCACCCCAGCGAGAAACAATCAGGTGACCTAGATTGATGCATAAGTATAAGTCTAATGAACGAATGATGCGCTGAGTTAAACATATGCAGCATGTAGAATTTCTACAAACCAGAAATATTCATTCAGATCATCGTAGTTACACCAAGCTGAATGTGGGGCTCTTCCATTGTTGCTTTTCTTAGATTCCTGGCAAATAAACCTCATCATTTTGTTATTCAAGAAAGTAAAATTTTGAGGAATTTAAGAAAACTAATTAGGCACATACCTTTTCAATCACCCTATATATAGGCGTGATGATTTTCTTCAAGAAAGCTTCATCATCACCTCCATATGAAGGTCTAATGTTTTCTCCAGTTACAACGCTTACATTTCCAGCCAATAAACCATGTAATTCATATGCCATCTGAAAACAGTGAGAATTTACTCGGAATGAATTCATCATCACATACAAGATAAGAAATGAGTACAAAGAATGTGTGAGCATTAAATAAAGAAAACATAATCCTTACATTGTGAAAAATGTAGCAGAGACATTCTGGCATAAAGCGAATATTGGCAGCTTCTCCCCAAATTAGCAGATATAGACCCATGTAAAGAATCTTCCGTTGTTGAGCTTCTTGTTTATCCTGGGGTAGTCTGAATGACAGCACAATTAATGTAACCAATTACTCTGTAAGCACAGAAGAAATGGGAGAATTAAGGTTTATGTTTAACGATACCTTAAACTGTGCTTGCGTCCCAAAAATGTACACCATTTTTTGTAATTTTTGAACAGTTTATTCATGATTGCATCAACAGCTCGGTCATCCAACTGCACCAACCAAATTATTGAGTTTACTGGTCAAGAGCTGAGAGTTCAACAAAGAGCAAGCTGAAGGCAAGTGTAAGGTGATAAAAAAATTTAAGCAAGCAACAAAAGTCCATAAAGAATGAAAGTGCAGCAAACAATATTCAACATCAGAACATGAAGAGGCAATAATGATTGCTTCATCGGATGAATTTAACAAGGAAAACATGGAATGATGGAAATCAGCGAAGACATAAAAAAATGGTCGAAAAATTATTGGTATATGCAAGTAAAATATTTTACTACTTTAAGAGCATAAACTGATTTATGCTCAATACAACAAGAAAAATGATCTATAAATAATTTGAAGTATGAAATAGAAGGAAATCAGATCATGGAACACCTAAGAGTTAGGCATCGATTATGAAATCATCTAATGCAGAAGATTTTTATTTAAGGGTTTAAATTTGACACTACTAAAAAAGATAGAGTTAAAATACCATCCAAACACAAGCTAAGCAGTGACACTTTCTATTGAAAAGATGGAATTAAATGCCATCCAAACACAAGCTTGGCAGCTGTAAATTCTCATATGATAAGGGAGCAATCAATTTATAAACTTCAGGCTTACGTAAGGATTTCATATGGTTGTTCTAATTTGAATATATTTGGCGGGCATGCTGAGCAAAAGAGCATGTGCGATTAGGATACTTGCTAGTATCATACAATTTATACAGGCCAATGATAAAATGAGAAAATGCAGCTCAAAGGCTCATTAAACCTTCGTGAGGGGTTCAGGTTTTGGAGATAGCCTTATATGAACATTTGAAAGCAGCAAAATCAGATGCTCCCTCTGGTTTCGAACATTATCTTTCTGCAAACATAGAAATACAGTTAAAAGAAAGGTCTTTGATATAATTAAATGGATGCAAACAGTTACTACGGTTCTATGGATAGCAAACCTGAAATCCGAACATAGTTCTCAGCCAATCTAGAAGATCCATATCTCCCGATTTCTGCCTTTGGGCATCAAACGAAGATGGCCAATTCAAATCACGGGTATTTTTCAAAGCAACCACCGAAGCCTTAATCTGCTCAGGAATAATGTAACTATTAAGTGTAAAAACAAACAAACCCAATTTGACACCCAACTAACTGGAGATAGGCAAAATGTGTTAGCGGACCTCCTCAAGTTGCATAATCGGCTGAGAAGCGCCAGCAGCATCCAAAGGAAGGATGTTATATGGAACATAGATTTCCTTCTTTTCTTGGACATCTCTGGCTGCAGCAATTATCTGATTGATGTACCATAAAGATTTTGTTACATGACGGGCGTAAGAAAATACAAGCGAGGAACATGATTTCCATGCTAATTCACTTCCATGATGAACCAGAATACGCACCTCGGGAGCAACTTCTTCGACTTTCTCGGTCTTGTTAACCGCACAAAGAACTTCAAAGAGCACGCCGGCGGTCTGATACGCTTTACCAAGTTGAGCTCTGTAGAGGTGGAAGCATGGGAATATTATTCGAGTAAAAGGTAGAGGATGCTACTTCGAACAAAAAAAAATTGATGAGTGAATTAATGTTACCGATCTGCCTGCTCTCCTCTGTCGAGGGCTATAACGTAATGTTCATAGTACTGCTGATAGAAGCTCTCGATTTCACGAGCATCAGTCTTCTTCAGCCTCTTCGCTAGGCTCGGCGCATTGTCCTAAGAAATAGAGTGATTCAGATTATGTGTGCATTGCATATATTCGCATTCTGCTCCATTTTCTTGAGAACTTCCTATGTTAGGAGAAACTATCTCCTAATTTTTTTTATTGCAGCACAAAATCATTTTTACTTCGTAATACAATAGAACTGTGTTATAGGCCCACACAGAGGGTGACGACGTGTGCCCGGGTCCCCCGGGACGACGTGTATCTTCTAAATTTTATTTTATTTTATTGCAGCACAAAATCATTTTTACTTCGTAATACAATAGAACTGTCTTATGGGCCCACACAGAGGGTGACGGCGTGTGTCCGAGATGACGTGTATCTACTATCACATTGTATCATTATTTGCCGCGCACTATTATTATCTCCTTATTTTTGCACGTTTTTCTTTCTCACGCATTATGTAGCCCAGGTGAGGGGGAAAATTGGTAAATTTTGTTAAACTCTTTCCTCTCACTATATATAGGTAGGGAGAGTGGGCTTGATGGTTATGAAGATAAAAACCCCAAGGGTGCGTTCGTTTGCCTAGAATTGGGACAAGGGAATTGGAATTGGGTATCGCAATTCTAATTCTGATGTTAGTTTGGTCATATTTGGAGCTTGAATTGGAATTCATCTAAAACTCATGGGTTTTGCTTTTTTAAAAAAACTATCCCCAAAACCGACCACTTTTGGTCGGTTTTGGTGGTCGGTTTTGGTGGTCGGTTTTGGGGGTCGGTGTTGCGGGAGAGCTCGACGGGAAAAATCCCGCTAATTCACAAGATGCGCCCTCTTCCTCTCTGGTGTGATCATCCAGGGATTCCACTCCGGCGTTCGTCAAGCTGCTCCTCTCCGGCAACCACAACTCCTCGTCGGCAAGGGTATCCTCCTCATCTCCCGCAGTGGAGCTGTGCTCAATTTCGGCAGAGCATCACCTTGGACGACCTAATCAATCCAAGTGCGCTCTTTCTTCCTCTCCGGTAACCATAGCTTGGATCTTCTTCCTCCAACATCTACAAGACCTTCCTCCTCTTCGGCCCACTTCCATTCTCCGGTTAGTTATAGCAATTTTTTTGTTCCTACAAATAGTTTGATGATAGCATGTTTATGTCATTTAATTCTTGTGTTAGCATTCATAATGATAGCAATGGCTGGTTTAGAAAAAAAATGGATTTTCTATATGTAGATGTGTTTGTTGCGCTATCATTTTGTATATATGAAAGTTTCATGATGTTATATTTTACAGTGCCGACATGGACAAGAATAAAACTCAAGCTTCAAAAGAGAAGGAGAAATCATATATTCATTGGACCAACGAAATGGATTATGCTCATTTTGCTTCTCTTTTAGAGCAACTACATCTTGGTAGCAAGGGTTCAAACGGGTGGAAAGGAGTAGCATTCACCGTTGTTATCACTACACTGTAGGATGAGGGCCAAGTTTGTGTTAGCAAAGAAAAAATATCGGCAAGATTGAAAACGTGGAATAAATACTATCAGGAAGTATCAGCAATGCTAGATACAAGTGGTTTTGGGTGGGATTGGGAATGACATGTGGTACAAGTTGCCGGTGAGCAGGTTTGGGCCGATTATATAAAGGCGCTGAATTTTCTTGTGTTTATCTCCTATGTTGCACAAATTTGATGATTACATTTATTTTAATAATGCAAGCGGATTCATCTCTGAAGCACTAAAAAGATAAAGTCATCGTAAATTGCGTTGATTTGGCAACCCTCTGTGGGACTGACACTCTGACAGAGCAAATGGTGTTAATGCGTCAACGGGAGTGGAATCATCTTATGATTTTGACGTGGAAGAGATTCCTGACGAGGATGTTGTGGCAGAGTCAAGTGGTCGAAGAAAGAAGAAACCCAAAAAAGCATCAGCTATTGATATGATTCCAAAAGCTGTCACTCATATTGTGAATAACATGGATAATCCGATTGAAATTTCCCAGGTCGGAGCACCTTAGAGGTCGAGGATTGAAATAGTGTATCAAGCATTATCTGTTATGCCAGAACTTTCAGAGAATGATTTGATAAAAGCCATAGATTTGATCAGCACTAATGCGACAAAGTGCGAGGTCTTCTTGGTTTTGCCAGAGATTGTTAGGAGTTGGTTACGCGTTCGAATAGGCGATTAGTTTGAAGTTTGTATGTTTTATTTTGCATGTATCGGATCATTGTTACTGCATAATGATGCTTGTCTTTATATTCAGTATCCAAAACTATGATATGACATTGTAACGAAATCCATTTTGCGTCCAATTGATTTCTGCCAATTGATTTTTACCCACTTCCTTTCCAATTGATTTATGCTCATATTTTAAAATTTTGAAACTATACTATTGGGATTAATTGCTTCAATGGCAATTGTGAAGTGTTAAATAGAAGAAACTAGCAGGTTGCTGCATATTTTGTGATTGAAGTATGACATGGAGAGTGTCCATGTGGGTCATCTCCCTGCTCAAGACTTATCCTTTGTAACTCAGTTAAAAAGTTACTTCCAGAATTGTATTGATATATCTAATAAAGGAAAATATCAAGATAGAAAAAGTGTGTATATTGGTCCCTTGTACCGGTGGAGTTGCTTTTATGCCAGACATATGTTTCACACAATAAACCTTCTCTTGTGAACTGCCTGATCGACTAAAATTGTGAAGGCCTTGTGATACAGGTATATGCTGTCATTTCCTTCCAGTTAATTTCCAAGCCTGTATGTGCTTGAATGCAGATAGGTGTGGTGGTTTCTTGATTCCCATGCAAGTTATTCCAGTGTTAGTAATGATGCCAATTGATTTTCACCCATCTAATTTTATGTTAGTTTCAGTAGTTTCTCTAGATCATTCTATACTTTCCAATAGAAAACATGTGGTTTCTGAAAACATGTGGCCTTGTTAAATACATTAGCTCTGTAAACATGCAAGTGCAAACAGGAATAACCGCTCTGTAAAATATCAATTCCTGTCTCTGAATTTCATCCTGCAACCGAACAGAAATATTGACAGATTCAATTCTTGTGGCTGAAAACCTTCCTGCAAACGAACACAAGAATTGATTTTGGCCCAATTTCAAAACCTATGCACTATAGGTTTTCGGCCAAAACCAATTCCTATCAATCAAAACCTACCAAACGAGCACACCCTAATTCTCTTTCTCTTGAATCTCCTCCATCTCCCCTCATCTTCTTGGCTAAGGCTAGGGTTGAGCAAGGCTCCCATCTTCCCTCCTCTCTCAGTCGAGCCCAGCTCCCGTTGTATCTCCCTCCATTGGGAAGGCTAGGTCGAGGAAGGGTCATGAAGATCCTCTCCGAGATTTCTCCACCTTAAGACTGCAGACCGACTCCCAATCGGAGGGTCGTATCATCTTAGTATTAGAGCTACTTCACTCCTCCGGTCATAGCATTCAACTCCAGCACTCGCATTCCCTCGACGACTTCCGCACGCCTAGCAACAACTATCGATCCCACCTCGACGATTTCTCCCTCGACAATCGGCCAGCTCCTTCCGCGTCGACAGCACTCGATCCCGCCTCCGCAGCAACCGCCGAACCCTCCGAAACTGCATCGACCACTCTCGATCACGCCTCGCCTGCTCTCGACGACTTTCGTACGCCTCCACCTTCCGTTTCCGCCCCGATTGTGACACGCATGTTGGACGATCAGCCGACAACGACGATAGAGTCGCATCTGACGCCCCTTGCGGTGGTTCCCCTACTCCATCCCGCTGAACCGCTCTCACCAACCTCCGACGAGCTTCCCAGTCCTCCCACACCGATGTTATGTTGCTTCCACGCCCAAGCCAGCGCCAAGTCAGCAGCATTCGGGCTTCCAATCCGCTGCACTCACTTCTCCCACCTCCGGATGTCCCCCACGCACCTCCTGCGACCATGGAAGAGGGTTTTCTTACCCTCGCGCACATCATGGAGACCATGCAAAAGTTGATGGCTATTTAGGTTCAACAACAGGCCTCGATTGCGGCTTTGACTAGACCCTTAGAGGGCCTTCTTCTGCCGGAACCTCCCATCCATCCCCGCCCCCCACCACGGACGAGTTCTAATCAGGGCGCACCAGTTGTGCCTTCCGAGTCCCACGCACCTCGGTCAACATGAGGAAGTGTCCCACGTTACGTGAAGTTGGATTATCCCATCTTTGACGGCAAGAGCAATCCCCTGGCATGGCTCACACGTTGTGAGCACTTTTTCACCAACCATCTCACACCATTGAAAGATTGGATCGGGTTGTCTTCCTTCCACCTCTTGAGCTCGGCACAACTATAGTATGACCAACTGCAATATGCATTTTGGGTCGGCTCTCCGCAAAAGTCCCTTGGGCGACCTCGTCAATCTCAAGCAATTTGGACCTGTGGATGGTCACTTGAAGAGCTTCCAGATGTTACTTGACTGTGTTCCTTCTATCTTACCAGAGCATCAGGTGTCTATCTTCACTACCAGCATGCACGATCAGTTGCGCCTTGATGACGTATCTACTATTACATTGTATCTTTATTTGTCGTGCACTGTTATTCTCTCCTTATTTCCGCACGCCTTTATCTCTCACGTGTTATGTAGCCTGGGTGAGGGCATAATTGGTAAATTTTGATAAACTCTTTCCTCTCACAATATATAGGTAGGGAGAGTGGGTTTGATGGTTATGAAGATAAAAACTCTAATTCTCTTTCTCTTGAATCTCCTCCTTCTCCCCTCATCTTCTTGGCTAGAGCTAGGGTTGAGCAAGGCTCCCCTCTTCCCTCCTCTCTCGGATGAGCCCGACTCCCGTTGTATCTCCTGCCATTAGGAAGGCTAGGTCGAGGAAAGGTCGCAACGATCCTCTTCGAGATTTCTCCCTCTCAAGACCACACACCCTCTCCCAATCGAAGGCTCGTATCAAACTGCTTTCTTCTTTCAGACAATTGGACCTGCAGTGAGGGTAATGACTCCAATTGGAGAGCCTTTTAGATTTGTTGCGACATGACAAAAATGTCATTGGTGGTGTCGGGCAATATGGTGTTAGGCTAGAGATCACGCAAGACCAATAAAAGTACATGTAGATTAGTTTGAGCATGCACTTGCGTGACCGCTTGACGGTATGCGATTCAGAAACAAAACACATCACAATAATAACAGCAATAAAAGAGACATAGCTTTTGACGTGGAAACTCAATCGAGTGAAAACCGCGGGATGATCGGAGTTCAATCCTGAAAGCCGTCACTAAAGATGTGTGAAAACACAAGGCAAATACAAAGTTTTCCCTACTCAATCCACATAAGATCTTCACCAACTTCGTACCACACAATACTACACAATAAATAATAGCAAAAAATTATAAGTTACAGATAGTGGCGGACGAGACGGATTACACAAATTCTCTTCAAGATGTCTTTTTGAATCCTTGCACAGATTTGTTTTAGATCCAATAAGTGAAGTGAAGTCTTCCTCATCAACATCACAAAACAACGTCTGAATACTCACCCCAAACTAAGACCGATTACCACATAGGTCTCCAAAAAAAATATTTTGATGCATGTGTTTAGAGAGAATTAGATGTCTTTCACCTCCTTTAACATGACTATTTACATAGTCAAATCTTTTGAGATTCATAAATGCGGTATGTGATGATGATGGTTTGGTGGGAGACAATATAGGTGGTGAGGTTTGATTTTCATAATCAAGGAAGGTGGGAGAGTTGGCATGAAGTACATGTTCATAAAGATAGTAAAAAAAGTGGCTGTCATTTTCTCACTTAAGACAAACACCCTAATAAGTCTCCCTCTTTTCAACTACATAGAGAAAATAATCATCGCAACAATCTACTTTCAAATCTCCAATTTGCCTTTCGGCAAGATCTTCATCAACATATTCCCCCTTCGGTGAATAGATCTGGTGAAATCAAATTCGAGTTAACGAGACTCAAAGCCAACGGTTTTCTCCACAAATGATGGGAAATGTACCCAACGATTCTCCCATTTTTGCATCTATGTAGAAGAGATCGACATACCGGCGATCCTCACACAATGTTCGAACTTCCCCCTCGACACAGTCTTCGTAAGCATATCTGCTTCGTTGTCATCTGTGTGCACCTTCTGCAAATCCAACTCTCTCTGCTACAGAGTATCGTGCATCCAATGCGACCGCGTGTCAATGTGCTTGGACCTCGAGTGGAAGGTGGGGTTCTTCCTCAAATGAATCGCACTCTTGCTGACACATAGAAATGTGTAACACCCTTGAGTGAAACCCAGCTCTCTGATGAATCTCTTCATCCAAAAAAGTTTTTCCCTGCCTCAATAACCAAAATAAACTGTCTATGTAGTCGACAGTTTAATGCATTTTTGTAGTCTTCATTGTCATGATGTTGCTCCCCCGACAAACAAAATTAGGTTCTCAAAGATCGATCTCCTGGAGTCCAAATCTCTAGCAATATATGCATCAATATAGTCCAGCAGCTCTGGCTCACTATCTCTGAACCTCAACATCAAATTTGACGTTCCTAGTAGGTACCTTAGAATCCACTTCACAACTCTCCAATGTTCTCTCCAAGGATTAAAGAGAAACTTACTAACAGTACCAACGTCATATGTTATATCAGGGCACGCGCAAACCATGGCATACATAAAACTACCAATTGTAGAAGCATATGAAGCATTCTGCATCTCCTATTTCTCCTCAGGTGTACTTAAGCACTGGTCAGCGGTAAGTCTGAAATGAATCGTAAGCGGCGTGCTTACTTTCTTGGTCTAATCCACATTGAATCTCTACAGCGCATTCCTGATATATCTTTTATGTTATAAACAAAGTAACTTGGATGCTCTGTCTCTATGAATGCGCATCCCCAGAATGGTCTTAACAGCTCCCAAATCCTTCAATGCAAAGGTAGAGCTCAATTGTGGCTTCAACTCAGTAATGTGTATAGTGCTCCTACCCACAATCAGCATATGATCAACATATAGCAAAAGGATGATAAAGTCAACGAAAGCATTCTGCTTGACAAACACACAATGTTCAAGGGTGGTTTTTCTGAAGTCGATCTTTCTCATGAAGGCGTCGAACTCTTGTACCACTGTCGGGGGGTCTGTTTCATGTCATATAAGTTTTTCTTCAAGGACATATCAGTCTCTCTTTCCCCTTAACCCTGAACCCGTCAGGTTACTTCATATACAACTCTTCATCAAGATCGTCATGCAGAAAGGTGTTCTTGACATCTATTTGCTCAACTTACAGGACTAGCCTTGCAGTAAGAATAAGAACAACCAGGATAAATGACATCTTCACAACTGGAGAAAATATCTCATCGAAATCAACTCTCTGTTTCTAACTGAAACCCTTCAACACGCTTTGTATCTGGGTGGTGTCGAAGCATCTCTGTGCTTTACTCTGAAAATCCACTGATTCATCAGAGCCTTTTTCCTGAGGCAATCTCACCAACTCATTAGTATGGTTCTCCTGCAGTGACTAAATCTCCTCCTACATGGCAACCATCTATTATCTCTTCTCTAAACTTTTCACTGCCTCATCAAAATACTCATGCTCCGCCCACATTTGTCAACAAAATATACTCGGTAGCGTAGTATCTCGAAGACAGACCTCTCACTCTATCAGACCTCCGTGGAACAAACTCGATAGTTGGTGCGGGCACATCATCAATAATGTCCTCTTTAACTCCAGGCTCATCATCAGAAGTGTCCTTGTGATTTGGAAGTGTTTCAGTAACTGGTATTGGCTCAGAATCTGCGGCCTCCTCGGTCTCACACCTCCAATCATATGAGACTCTACATCAGTGAGGGAGTCGGCCTCATTAGTCCTCTCTGGATCAACCACAGTCTGAGCCTCACAAAATACAACATCACGACTCTGTACAAACTTCTCAACTGGATCAAAGAAATTATAGCCAAACTCGTCGTTATGTCCATATCCCCAAACAATGCATGTCAGATCTTAGAATCCAACTTTGATCTCTCGTCTCTAGGAACATGCACAAAGGCTTTGCAGTCGAAGACCCTCAAGTATTTATATCTTCGTCGTTCCCATACCAGACTCTATCAGGAACATCCTCTTGTAATATAAAATTAGGAAAAAGATCGATGACGTGTGCAACTGTATACAAAGCCTCACCCAAAAACATGTTAGGTAGTCTTGACTCAGACAACATGCACCTCATCGTCTCTATCAAGGTCATGTTCATCCCATCTGCAATGTCATTCAACTGCGACGACTTGGGCGTAGTCTTTTCATGTCTAATCCACTACTCTCTACAATACTTATCAAAGGGGAATATATACTCTCTCTCTCGTTCTCAGACTTGATACACTTATGCTTCTTCCCAGTCTGTCTCTTGCTCTAGCCTCTCCCCTGGACTCAGTGTAGAGGGCATCAACTCGTGAAGAAGAGTCGTATATCCCTTGAGACTTCATTCTCACTTCTTCATTTAGAATACCACTCTTGACAATCTTCATGGTAATAATGCCCCGGAGAGAAAAGATGATCATAATGCGTAGACCTAATCCTCGAAGGACGCCTTCATAGCAGTAAGACGATCGATGATCCTATGGAACTCATTCACATGATCTAAGATGGGAGAGCGCTTTCTATATCTGAGCTCCCCCAATTTATTCAGCAAATACAATTTGTTAATATATGTATTCTTAGCATACAACATCTCTAGCGTCTTTCAAAGAGTCTTCGCATCTACGATGTTGAACACATGGTTGTAGACGTTTGGCTCCACGATCCGTCTAATGAACTCACACAGCTTTTTGTACTCTACCTTTCACTTATCCAAATCCACATCCTTAGGCATCTCTTCAAAAATAGAGCATGTCAACCCTTCACGTAAATGAGGTCCTCCATTAGTAGGGGCCACTGATAGTAATTCACACCGATCAATTTCAACATTTGTCAAAACCTTAACCTGAAGTAAACTCCTTCGTGTTTTGTCAACTGATCAAATTGACCTCAAATCTCTGAATTGACCATTTCACGGAATTCAACTTAAGAGGATAATCAGAGGACTAATGGTCGTAAACTACTGCACCCGATTGCAAACCTGAAATATCTGAATGGTTCGTCTTAAATCTCAGATAGGTCAGCCTGATAATAGCTTTGATAATGAACATGGCTCTGATATCACTTGTTGAGATAGAGAACACACAAGCCCGACTAGAGTACCTACAAATTAGTACGAGCAAGCAGATGCACACCACTAGGTGGTATGCGATAAGCATGCAAAGCACAACATAATAATAACATCAATAAAAGGGACACAAAATTTTAACGTCAAAACTCAATCAGGTAAAAAACCACGGTACAATTGGATTCCAATTCGAAAAGTCATCACTAAAGATGTGTGAAAACACACAGAAAAATACAAGACTTTCTCTCCCCGTCCACACAGGATTTTCACCAACTTCGTACCACATAATATTAACAATAAATAATAGCAAAAAAATTACAAGTAACCGACAGTGGCAGTCAAGACAAATTACACAAATTATCTCTGAGATGCCCCTTCGAATCCTTGCCCAGATTTGTTTTAGGTCCAACTAATTAAGCAAAGTGTTCTTCGTCAATGTCGTTAAATGATGTTTGAATGCTCACCCAAAACTAAGACTGATTGTCATAAAAGCCATCAAAAAGAAATCTTCCAATACTTGTGTTAAGAGAAAATTTGATGTCTTTCACTATCCTTTAGCATGGCTATTTATAGAGCCAAATCTCTTGAGGTTCATAAATGCAGTAAGTGGGGATGATGGTTTGGTGGAAGATAATAGGTTGGTGAGGTTTGATTTTCATAATCGGCATAGGTGAGAGAGTTGGCATGAAACACATGTTGATAAACTTGGTCAAAAATGTGACTGTCATTTTCCCACTTAGGAAGAAAACAACCTAATACATGGTGTTTGATAAACATTTCTCTAGAAAGTACAATCCCTAAAAACTCATTTTAAGGCCTAAATGACATTGTGGGCTCCTAGGCATGTTTGAGCTTTTTTAGTCATCTTTATTCCGCTGTTATTTGAGAAATAAATGTTGTAGCCTCTCTTTCTCTGTTCGCTCATGAGCATCTTTATTTTTTTGCATCGTCATTATCATTCTCTCTTCCCACCGTCTTCTCACTTCTTCTCTAAGGCTTTGAAACCAAATTTGGCGGCTCCAAAAAGATAAGGATTTGGTCGGCAAGATAAGCATTATCATTATTCACGAGAACTAAGTAGAAGTGAACAATTTTGCAGAAAGATAATATACTTGGTGAATCAGCTCTTTGATGAAAATTGATTCTTCAGTAAGGCGTGCGTGCCTCAAGGAAGGTATCCTCCATGGCATTGTCTATGTTTTCCACCTTTTGGTTCTTCTTCGCTCTTCTAAATGTCTTATGAATTGTAGTTTAGTCCATTATTTTGGCTTTTACATCATTTGCTGATCATTCTAATTCGAGGGGGGGGGGGGGGGGGGGGGGGGGGGGGGTCTTGTTGAATTATTGGAGAGATTGCGGAGGATACAACGATTGAATAATCTATGGATCTGTATAGATACGATGCTATTAATATTAAATTTGTCATTATTTTACATTTTGTCTTTTTTAAGAGTGGTTGTTTTTTTATGGTCATGCATGCTAGCATGCCTTTTTATTGAGATACTGCTTATCAGTGGTTTGTTACATGAGGTTCTTTGTCTTTTGAGCTAATTTATGGCATATGAACATTGTTATTTGAAAGCAACTATTTTACCAAACGGTAAAATTGATTTTTATTTTGAGCATAACTACAAATATCCAAACTTTTTTCCATACTTTCCATCAACAATTCTCACAAGCTTCATTAATCACCCTTATCACTCTCCATAACAGAGTTGTAACCGAGATTGAATATTCTGATATTTTGCAAATAAATGCGAGATCAAATAAGTATCGGCATAATAGCATTGCTCTTTGTATACCGTATTTACTATTTAAACCGCTAACATATAAATTTCTGTCTAAGCTGTTCATATATTTTTCATGAACATTTCTACCGAGATGAGCACGAAGATTCTTAATGTTCCACAAATGAAAAAAACAATCTTGTAGCAAAAAATTTAAGAAGGAAGAAATTTTCTTATAAATAACTACTCATTTTATCATATAGTGTACTTTGATCACACCATAATAATTGTGAAGCTTAAATGTAATTACTTATGTTTAATCATAGAGTATACTTACATCAATTTGAATTAAATAAATCCTTTCAATTCCAACAATCCCAACAAAATTGCAAGGCTAAAATGGAATAATTTCACGGACAGTATAATTAGAAAGAATATAAGCATATAGTTCATGAAAAGCGCATATGAAACCAATGCCACATTTTTTTAATAAGACTTACATTAAAGATTTACTAAAAATGTAGGAAGCTATGTTTAATAAACAAGGCTTATTGTTACATCTCCATAAAACTTTTGACGGCACAGACCCCTTGATCCAACGGCTTGTATGATAGCAGCCAATGTACTCGACGATAGCTTTATTTATAAAGTGGCAATATAATGTAATTCATGAAAATCTTTATAAATCTAATGAGACCAAATAAAGTAATATCCAGTTGTAGGGAGGAAACAAGGCCACTTAATCAATGTAACAACTGTATTAGTTATGGTTATAAAGATGTAAATTGGATTAGCATGACTCGATCAATGAAATTACTTAGGTCTTTTAACTTTTCGTCTAATTCTCCATCCCCCGTCGTCTCTCTCTTCCCCGGTAGCCTCTCTGCCATTCCTCCCCGGTAAACCTCTAACATTGGTGCTCTCGTCACTTGAACTCAAGAATGGATGACTCAACTCGCTCCAAGGACACGCACAACCAATTGACCGAAATCAAGAACACATTAAAGATCGAGCAGTCTTCCGGACAATCCCAAATTGATGCCCTACAACAACAGTTTACTCTCGATTTGCAAGTCAAGGAGAATGCGTTAGTTCAACAAATAATGGAGGCACGAGAGGCCGCTTCCGACCAACTCATGGCCTTTCATCACGAAATCATGGCACAATTCGCCGATCTCAAACGTTCTCCGGGCAATTTTTCTTCATACCGCCCGACCGCGCCAATTGATCCCGCGCAAGCTTCTTCTTCGGAAGGCATTCTTGGTTCTTTCACACCAACATTCGGAACTCGGGTTGTTTTGACCCCTCCCTTTAATTCCTTCATTTAAATTGTCCTCATTTTTCCGATGGAGATCCAACGGATTGGCTCCATGAATTGCATCTTTTCTTTCAATTCAATAATGTACGGCAAACCGAATATCTCATTTAGCAGTTATCCATTTGGATAAACCTGCGTAGCGCTGGTATCACGCCACGTTACATGATCACCCAACTCTCACTTTTTCTTTATTTAAAGATGTTATTCTTAAACGTTTTGGATCCTCTACCTATGAGGACCCAGCCGGTCAACTCACAAAATTAACTCAAACTACATCGGTGAATGAATATAAAAAGAGATTCGAAGATCTTTGTACTCGGGTTCCAGGCATTTTTCCTTCACTATTGACTACCACTTTCGTTTCTGGCTTGAAACCACACATTCGGAGTTCAATTCTCACACAACTTCCTCTTGAATTACATGACACGTTTTCACAGCCCGCATGTATGAGGATTTTGCCATAGATGCGTTTCCGTTCTTTTTTAAAACCCCACATCCACCCACCAAACTCTATGGCTGCACCAGCTACGGCCACTCCTTGCCCCATTATGCGCATTAAACGTGTAACTCCTACATAATTACAATCCCGACGTGAGGGTGGACTTTGTTACAATTGTGACGAAAAATATTTCACCTCGCATAAATGCAAGGGCCGTGGCACTCTATGCTACTTTGTGGGCTGTTATAATAATGGCCCAGATGTACCTACCACTTCACTCCAAGATAATTTGGATGTTCAGCACGAAGTTTATCTTCTTGCTCTTGCAGGCCATTCTCCATTGGATTCCCTTCGGTTCACCACTTACATAGGCACAAAACTCCTAGAAACCCTCATTGACGGCAGAAGCTCCCACAATTTCATCATCACACACATCGCCTCTTTTATATCCCTACCAATACATATCATTCCGCCATTTCCGGTATACACGGGCAACGAGATTTCCATGACCTGCAACGGGAGGTGTATGGACCTCGAGATGCTCATTCAAAACCAGTGGTTTACCCTCCATCTATATGTCTAGACATTCAGGGTGCTGACATCATATTAGGAGTACGATGGTTACGGTGTCTAGGACCTGTTAACACCGATTACTAACACATTGTCATACCCTTCATCTCAAGGCATGATTAAGCTAATTGGATATTCAGAAGTCCCTCCTGGTTTAATTTCATCATCGCAATTTAATAAGCTCATGATGTTACAACCCACTGCAATGCGTCTAATCCTTTCGGATTCCATCCCGTTACCTATATACTCTAATCAATATGGATTAGTAATTCCTTCTGATTTACCGCCAAACTTTTTTGTGTTATTAGAATCATTTGCCCAACTCTTTACCAAACCAATTCATTTACCTTTACTTCGCTCTATCGACCATACAATTCCTTTATTACCAACCGCAAGCCCAACTAATGTCAAGCCTCATCGATATCCTCACTTTCTTAAAAATGAAATAGAGCATCAGATTCAACAAATGCTTCAATCAGGAAACATCTGCCCAAGCACCTCGTGTTTTAGCTCTCCGGTCATATTAATCAAAAAAAGATGGCTCTTAGCACTTTTGCATTGATTAGAGCTTTAAATAAAATCACAATAAAAGATAAATTACCCATTCCTACTATCGATGAACTGCATGCTGCCTGATTTTTCTCTAAATTAGATTTACGCTCCGGTTATCACCAGATTCACATGGCTGCCCCCGAATACACAAAATTGTCTTCCGAACACATCAGGGCCATTACGAGCTCCTCGTAATACCGTTCGGATTATCCAATGCCACATCCACTTTTCAGACTCTTATGACCTCAATTTTTCAACTGCATTTGAGAAAAATTCTAGTAATTTTTTCGACGGCATTTAATATATAGCACTACTAAGGCTAACCATTACAATCATCTCAAGACTACTTTGTCTATTTTGCAAATGCATAATCTTTTCCATAAACTTTTTAAATGTTTTTTCTTCAAACGGAAATAAACTACCTGGGACATTGCATTGCCAGTGGCTCAGTTTACCTCAACTCTGTTAATGTTGCGGCAATTAAACATTTTAAAGTCCTAACATCTCAAAAGGAAGTTCAATTGTTTTTAGGTCTTATTGGTTATTAAAAGAAATTTATACACAAATTTTCCCTAATTGTCGCACCACTGGCAGATCTTTTAACATATGAGGGCTTCACTTGGAATAATGAGGCAGACGAAGCTTTGGATCTTTTAAAAAGCTACTTAATTAGAACTCATATTCTCTCTCTACCAAATTTCAATTTATCATTAACTATCCAGACTACGCAAGTGTAGTAGGTATCGGAGAGTTTTATCTTAGAATAAAAACACATTGCCTTTTATAGTAAGAAGCTATCCCCCTTAATGCAACGAAAATCGACCTACGTTAGGGAGATGTTTGTTGTTACGTCGGCGGTCACTAAACGGAGTGTAACACCCCAAAATCCACTTTTATTGGAGGGTGTTAGGGTCGAAAGGAACCTAAGGACGTCCCGCACATTTTGGGGACTGTTCGGTGGCATTCCAGAGGAGTTTTCGTACTGGTCGTGTGTTTTAGCCACGCACGGTCGTGCATAAGCAACTCGCACGATCAGCCTACGAAAGCAGGTTTGAGTCGGTTTACAATGCACACGGTCATGCACGTATTAAACCGCACGGTTGTGTGAAGGACCGCTCGTGTGCCATAAAGCACGCACGGTCATGCGAGGTCTTTGTCGCACGACCTAAGCCCGAACGCTGTTTTGACGGGTTTTCACACGCACGGTCGTGCACGTCTTAAACCACACGGTCGTGCACGTCTTAAACCGCACGGTCGTGCACATCTTAAATTGCACGGTCGTGCAAATGACCACTCGGGCGCCATAAAGGACGCACGCCCGTGCAAGGCCTTTATCGCGCGACCTAAGCCCGAGCACTATTTTGGCGGGTTTTACTCAAACACAGTTGTGCGCCTTAAAACGCACGGTCGTGCGATCGGACCCGTGAACTCATTTTTCATCACGAAATCGAGCCGTCCGATTAGGTGTTTGAAGATCTGATGGCTAAGGATTTTTCCTGAGGTTATTAGGTCAGGATTGAGGGTTTCAAACCTCATTTCCCAAGTTCTATTCTCTTACTTGGGTTGGAGAATGAGGAGAGCAAGGAGAAGGAAGAAGGAGGAGATCCCGCCATTGGAGGAGCACCGGAGCTCGAAACCTCGAGTCGATTCCAGATTCATGAAGAGGAGTCCATTGCGGTTGATTCCATCTGTTCTTTTCATCGTTCCATGACGCCAAAGCCCGCTCGAAGGGTAACGATATTTCTCTCCGGTATTAGGACGATGTTTGTCCAATCCATGTTTTCTTTCTTGCATAAGAAGAATCTCCTCCGCTAATTAGTGGAGGGAATGACCTCCTTTGGTTCGCCCTAGGTAACATAAAATGCATTTAGAAATCCGGTAATCGTTGCGGATTTAGGCATGGTGTGTGAAGTCTACCCGTAGTCATAGGCCCGGATCGGTGATGCTTTAAATGGTGTTGCATTTAGGGTTGACCTAGTATGCGTGCCAGAGAATGTCTCAGTGGAATGCGTCGTATTGATTGCCGGGATTGGGAATGTGGAAACCCTTGGTGTTCCTATTGAAAGCCCTAAGTTTGTGGCCTCCTATTTGTCCCTTAGATGTTACCATGTCGCGAATCCTACTTGTGCAGTCGTTGATATCCGTCGACCGTGAAAATGTGATGGTGCTTATAGTAGAACAAAAAACCTTCGCCATATTTCGTAGTGGAATTGACTTGGACCTCCTACGTCGGGAAACGCATACGAAGGCTACGTCCTCTAATTTGGATTAGGTGCGTAGTATGATATTGTTTGTAGCGCATACGAAGCCTATGTCCTCTAATGTGGATTAGGTGCATAGTATGATATTGTTTGTAGCGCATACGAAACCTATGTCCTCTCGTGTGGATTATGTGTGTAGTATAATAATTTGTGTATTATTGTTAGTGTACGATAAACGCTTACGAGTCGAGGTAAAGCTGCACCCACATCGTGGCGGCATCATGATGACTTGAGCAACGGGCAAAAGCTGAACCGAACCTGCACCGTGCATGTTGGCACGAGGTATACTCCTTTTGTATGTTGATTGATCATGGGATAGGTTGTGTCTGGCGTGATCGTCCGGACTAGTAAAAGCTCAAACGGTATCTTGGGACTTTAGGTCCTAAATTAATCGATATGCTCGTGTCAGAGTCGACCTTGTCCTCCTTACCGAGTGCTTGTGTATATGCCTTGTGAGAATGAACTCGTGTGGTCGTGAGTACCTGCGAATGTGTTGTTGATGAATGATGATGTGTTAGCTTCATGTGATGTTGCTTATGCGGTTACGAGGAAACCTTCGGGTGAACCCAACCATCACCACTGGCATACCTAGGTCCCTCATTTTTATGTGCTCAACCTAGAAGACTGATTGTGCTTAAAACTTCACCTTGTGTAGTTTAGTCGCAATTTTTTTATTTTGCTACATATTGCTTGTTGCGGCGTACTTGCAGGTGAGAGGTGTCCAGCTCCGGAGTTCGCTAGGATGGTCGGGAAGAGAGAACGTTACGCGGTTTGTGGTCAGCTCATATCTGACTCACGTTTACCTCTTATTTGTGGTGCAGGTGGCGCAGAGCATATCAGGAAATATTGGGCACAAAGCCCAAGCTGAGAATGTTATTCCAGACCCAGATGGTCTGCGGATAGTGGCCTCCACCTTAACGAGAATATTATTACCAGACCCTAACGGTCTGCAGATAACCATTCTGACCTTCGCTAGGTTGCTGCTCATTGACCTAGGCGGGCCAAGGGTTGGACCGACCTGGACTCGCCTTGCCTACACAGCGGCGAGTCCGGCCGTGATACCAGGGCTCGCACCATAGAACGCGGGTTGAGCCCGCTCTCTCCTAGTGGCGAGTCTGGTCATCTTGTCAGGCTCACCCATCGAGCAATGTGGTTGGACCCGCTCTTGATGTAGTTCACTGGGGCGAACCCTCCCTCTCCTCACTGAATACAGGTTGTACACTTTAATTCCTGCCTTTTATCAAATGTTGCAGTGCTCGAGTTGTTCTGTCCTTGCCATCAATGTTGAAGGTCTGATGTTCGATCCTTGCCCATATTAAATTTAAAATTCATTTTACAAATTTTAACAATAGAAATTTAACCGGGCGGTCAACGGAAACTCGGACCGGTTCATAGTTCTACGGCCCGCCCGTCCGATTCCGCCGGTCTTGGGTGGTCCGTGGCTACCCCTGTTTTTATGCCTTGACCGGGCCGGTAGGTGGGCCGGTCCCAGTTGGACCAGTCGAACCACCAGTCCGGGTTTCATAACCTTGGCCAATACTATATATATATACATATGAAAAAAACTAAGCATTCTCTGTTAGGGCTGGTTTGGTGAGGCTACCGAGGGGCGATCCGCAGAAAATCCACAATTTTCTGCAGAATTTCACCTGCGCCGCGCTGCTGAGCCCCCGCACCCCCGCCAACATGGACTTGTAGAAAGCAATGCTGAGAGAGAGAATGAGAGAGAGAGAAGGGGAGAGAGAGAGAGAGCTAGGTGATCTCACCCGCTCTAACCGCTGCAGGAGAGCAGTTTTGAACTGACGAACTCCACGGCCGCTGGAGCTTGGATCGAGCCTATGGGCCTTCTCAAATGCATAGAACCGACCTTCGCATCACCAATAATTAATGTCAGCAAAATAGATTTTAACAGATTGAAAAAAGGTATTTCTTAGAAATGGGATTGGAATGAGAGAAATCTGGATCATACACAGATAACCAACGCGGGGGCGCTCCTGCTCGATCTCGGCAGCAACACGGAGGACCGGGGCGATGCTGCTCAGCGACGACGGGACGACCTCATTGTCGAACACCTCCATGGAAAAAGTCATCATCGCTGCACTCCTTGACGGCCGACGGGTAAGCCCCTGCGGACCTGATGGCGGCCCAATCACCACCGGCGGCGGCTCTGCCGCCGATGTCGAAGGATTGGGCTTAGCTGCGTCGTTATGAGCCATTCCTCGTCCTACCAATATCGCGCTCGCCTGCGTCGCGATCTCCGAGCGGAAAAGATGGCGACCGAGGCACTGAGCGAGAGGAAGATGTTGGAAAACGGCATGCGCTTCTTGACTATCTCTAGACACATTTCCTATGCCATTTTAAGCTCTGCGAATTTCCATCCCTGAAATAGGCACATTGTCGCGATCTCCGAGCGGGAAAGAGGGAGACGGAGGCACTCAGCGAGAGGAGGAGGTTGATTATCCCGTAGACACATTTCCTATGCCATTTTAAGCTCTGCGATTTTCCATCCCTGAAATTGGCGCGTTCTTGCGATCTCCTCCGACCGGGAAAGAGGGAGACAGCGGCGCTGAGCGAGGGAAAACTTTTTCATGCGGTTACCGTATGCCACAGCTTAAATATGAAAAAAATAATTTATTTTATAAAATTTAAAAATATTTACGGAATATATCAATTACAAACTTTTTTAATTTCTATTAGGGTCCGTTCGTTTGGACGGAATTGACTTTCTGGAATTAGCATTGGAGATTAGAAATTCAATTTTAGTGTTCGGCGCAACGAGATTTAAGTGGATATTGGTTTTCATGTGAAAACACATGGCTTTTACTATGAACTAAAAAATCAAATATCAATTCTTACCTCCGCTCATAGGTTTTCCGCATAACCAAATGTTTACAATAGAGTTTTTCAACCTACGCGCGAGTTTTTCGCCCGAGCGTGCGTTTTCCTGCAGGGTGTTTTTCGTCCGGGCGCGTTTATTTCACCCGGGAGCATATTTTCCCCCGGGCACGATTTTTCCCCCGGGCACGATTTTTCCGCCCAGGCACGTTTATTTCGCCCGGGCGCGATTTTTTTCGCCCGGGCGCGATTTTTTCGCCAAGGGCGCGATTTTTTCGCCCGGTCGCGATTTTTTCGCCCGGGCGCGATTTTTTCGTCCGGGGCGCAATTTTTTCGCCCGGGCGTGATTTTTTCGTCAGGGAGCGTTTATTTCGTCCGGGCGCGATTTTTTTCGCCAGGACACGATTTTTTCGCCCGGGAGCGTTTTATTTCTCCCGGGCACGTTTATTTCAGACGGGCGCAATTTTTTTGCCCGGGCACGATTTTTTCGCCCGGGCGCGATTTTTTCGCCCGGGCGCGATTTTTTCGCCTATGGCGCGATTTTTTCGCCCGGGTGCAATTTTTTTCGCCCGGGCGCGATTTTTTCGCCCGGGCGCAATTTTTTCACCCGGGCGCGATTTTTTCGTCCGGGCGCGTTTATTTCGCCCAGACGCATATTTTCGCCCTGGCGCGATGTTTTCGCCCGGGCGCGATTTTTTCGCCCGGGCGCGTTTATTTCGCCCGTGCGCGTTTTATTTCTCCCGAGCACGTTTATTTCCGCCGGGCGTGATTTTTTTGCCCAGGCGCGTTTTTTTTCGCCCGGGCGCGATTTTTTCGCCTAGGGCGCGAATTTTTCGCCCGGGCGCGATTTTTTCACCGGCCGCGATTTTTTTGCCAGGGCGCGCGTTTTTTGCCCGGGCGCGCGCTTTTCACACGGGTGCGCGCTTTTCGCCCGGGCGCGCGCTTTTCGCCCGGGCACGCGCTTTTAGAAATTTGAATTTTAAAAATTTCAATTCTAGAAAGCCAATTCAATCGTGCAGCCGAACAACTTACATATATTAATTCCAATTTTGTTCACTTAATTCCATCCTGGAACCGAACAGCAGAATTAGTTTTATGCACAAAACCAATTCATGCAGATATTGATTTTCTGGCCAAAGCCAATTCCAGAAAACCATTACCTGCGCGCCGAACGGACCCTTAGAGTTTTGAAAAATGAAATCAGTTCATGGTTCAACCGGAGTTGAACCGGATTGAACCGGATTATAAAATTTGCTTTATAAAATGTAAAAATATCTACGAAATATTAATTAAAAAATTTTTATTAAAGTTCTAAGAACTGGACCGAAAATGGAATTGGTTTAGGATAAGTTCATGGTTCAACTACCGTTTAGAAAAAATTAACTAATATTATTTGATCATGTATAAAGTATGGATAATAATATATCAAATGGATAAGTAAACTTACAAAAACATATTCACTAAAGTATGTTTGGACTTAATATTTTTTTAATTATAGTCAAAAATAAAGTACTTCAGTTCTGCCAATCATATTATATCACCAATATCATAGCTAGTAAGTCGACATGTTCAAGAGTATAATGAGCAGACTCATCATCTACAAAAATAATTTAAAATTAAATCAATTGTCCTACGTAGAATAAAAAAATATTGACACATTTATCTAACATATTGACAAACTTAATATTTATTTATTCATGATGTTGGTCACTCGGTTGAGTTTCTCCATCAATTGATATAGCATATTTCTGGCACCGGGGTCGAGAGGATCAGCTCACAGAAGGGGCTCCCTTCCCCTGCTCGGCGAGTGGTCCTCTCGCGCGGAGCCAGCTTGCACACCTTCGCACTCGCCGGGCAGCTAAACAGCTGCCACCCGGGAAGATCTCGCGTGCTCGCTTCCGCCGCTACCTCCTTCCCAAGCCGCTGACTCGGAGCGTTCTCGCCAATCTGCTGGGGCGGAACCACCGGAACCGCTGGCGTCTCGCACTCGCCCCTCCGGGCGAGAGCTACCTGCATGGTCTGCATGACCTCCCGCTTGAAGTTCTCAAACATCTCCAGCCACTCCATTGGTGCCGGCGACTGCGAGTGTCCTGGGTCGGAACCTTCTCTTCCATCTCCTGCCATCAAGCTTAGCTTGAGATTTTCTTGCACTGGCTACGGTCCACGCTCACCGCACCAAAAATGTTGAAACCGGCAATCGGTCTCTTGAGTTCGGACCCACAGGGGGGGTAGCCCGTGCTTACTTCTCCCTCACCAAACTCTCTTGACTGTGGATGGAAAATATGGAACAGACCCAAGGCTGTAGCGATGAGGTCCCGCCACACACCCGGAAGATCTCAGAGAGTTTCCCCTCCCAAACCAAAGCTCAGTCGGGCACCTTGGAGGGCACTAGCAGCCAACTCCGAAATTAACCTGGAGGAGAAAGCTCAAAAGGATTTGATCTCCTTCAAGGTGCCCTTAAAGGTCTATTTATAGATTTTCTTGTCTTGGAATGCAAATAGCGTAAATCCGCCTTTTGGTTTTACTAATCGCACCCAAACTGGTCTGCTAACAGCCTAACTCCGCTGTTCTGGAGGGCTATTGGCAGCCCACAAGGGGCATTTAGATAATTTCCCCTTAAAGCCTTCTGGGCGAGTGGTCCGTGAAGGCACCACTCGCCAGGCTCCTTGCCCATCATAATTCACCGGGCGAATGGCTCATGAGGACACTATTCGCCAGGCGCTTGACTCGCTGGACGGGCGAGATCTTGGGTACCCGCTCTCGCCTATCTGCCATGACACCATGCGAGTGGCCTGCGAGTGGGGCCTCACTCGCCCAGGGGCCCTTGGACTTCTATTCTGCACCTTGACCCCCCACGGGATCTTGGGGACCCACTCGACGAATACGGGGTTGTACATCGCTGAATTTTATCCATTCGAGTTTTCTAGAATAGATCTTATTGAACTTGAAAGTCAGTTGGATACATACAATCTTGATGTTCGAAGTGATAATAATTTGAGAAATATAAGTGGAATTGATGAGCTAGCAAAAAGGTTGATTGAAAAGAGGAAAATATTTTATATCAATTAGTTTATTTGCTAGTGAATTTAGCTTTGGTCTTACCAGTTGCAACAACAACAGTTGAAAGATCTTTTTCAGCTATGAAAATTGTGAAGACTTGTCTGCGCAATAGAATGGGAGATTCCCTAGATGAATGATTGTTTGGTTACATATATCGAAAAAGATATTTTTGACAGTATTGAGAATGAAACAATCATAAAGCGCTTTCAAAACATGAAAAGTCGTCGAGGACAACTTTAGAACGGTACTTTTTCATATATTTTTTCAATTCATTATTGATAGAAAATTATTTAATAATTTATGATGTTATAAATGTATGTATTTAGTTTAAGTTTTTTTACTTATGTTATTTGCAGGTGATTATCAACTCTACAAAGTATTCATTCAATTATAAATCATGTTTCAAAGTATTTTAATTTTGACTTATGAGGTAATTAATGTTTATTTTAATTATATATCATGTTATATGTTGGCATTTTCTTAAATCATTTGTATGTTACTATTTTTTGACCCCCCTTAAAAAATTTTTTGGCTCCGTCCCTGGTCATGAGCAACTTTTTTGCAAGCCGCGATATTTCCCTTCACTCTAGCCAGATGTTGCAATATGTAAACATTCATGTGCACATCGTGACAATATTTGAACAAAACAAATCACAAATTATAACATATTAATTGAGACAATGAGGCTAAAATCATTCGTTTTAAACATTCACATTACTTAGTTAATAAAACTTATTGTATGATATACACATTGGAAGACAATCATTGGGGGTGCTCAGACCATGTAGAGGAAGAACAATATGTGTTTATGCCTTAAACTGGACAAGACATGATGTGCAAAATTTAGTCATATATATCCTAAGTCCTAACTCCAGTTACAGAAACTTGGTTAATTACTTATATAATTTTCCTTTCATTAGCTCTTCATCAAAGGGTGAAGGAAAGAATACTGAATGCAGGCATCAAATCTATCCGTGCATCAAATCCAACGATTGGAGAAAACAACTTGTGCTTTGGGAATCAACACGATTAGTATGCTTAACATGATTAGTATATAGATTAAGAAGTTCGTGTAGAAATTCATGGCATGAACTAAATACCAGATGCAAAGTATACACTGATGAACAATGATCAATATACTCATCCTCATTCAAATGACATGAACAAAAACTTGAGCTTCTAAAACATTTTCTGGGCTATTTGCATCTACCCGTGCTTCTAAAACATTTTCGTGCATCAAATCCAATGAATATCTTAATCAATAAGCCTTAATGGTAAAGATTGAAGAAACTTTGGAGTCCTAATGATCTGAAATCATTGTGGTGAGATTGAAGAAACTATGGAATCCTAATGGTAGAGAGATCAGAGATTAGAGAAATATCCAAAGAAAGATTGATCCAGTTTCATTCCCAAAGATTTTTGGGTTCCCGTCGCCATGATGAAGGAAGATGATCGCCTCGCCGTCGAAGTCGCTGGTCTACGTGAGGAAGAAGCCAAACTTTCGTTCCTGTCGCTTGCCTCCCCGTCGAAGTCGTCAATCGGCGTGAGGAAGAAGAAGAGCTTTTCTCGTCTCTGGGATGTGCCGTTTAATCTGAAATGGTGTAAACAATAAGCAGCAGACAAACTATAAACTTAAAGCCTAAACAAAATCTCAACCGCCTGATTGCAAATGGACGATGAAATGGCATCAAATTAGGAACCGTCCGGTTGTCTAAAAACCGGCTCGGTTTTCGGTTAACCGGTCCAGCCGCCCGGTTAACCGGTCCAGCCGCCCGGTTAACCGGTCCAGCCGCCCGGTTAACCGGTCCAGCCGCCCGGTTAACCGGTCCAGCCGCCCGGTTAACCGGTCCAGCCGCCCGGTTAACCGGTCCAGGCGCCCAGTTAACCGGTCCAGCCGTCCGGTTAACCGGTCCAGCCGCCCGGTTAACCGGTTCTGGGCTGATTTTCGGCGGACGCGGTTTTAAGAGCCTGACCGGACCAGCCGGGGAACCAGTTGGCGGTCCGACAGGTTGAACCGGCCGGTCCGGTCTAGTTTTCAAAACCTTGCTTTTTATAGACATTTTAAGATCTTATTTATCCATCAAATAATTATTCTACAAACAAAATCCTGCTGGATATCACGCTTTGTTAAAATCCGGTCGGACATCGCGCTTTGTTAAAATCCGTTTGGACATCGCGCATTTTTTTTTTTGTTGGCGGCCTGATAGCAGATCGGACGGACAAAATCTCACCCGCACGATTCTCACATACACTACCTGTTTGTAAAAAACTCATAGACATATTGCCTATGTATTTTAAGTTATGTGAATTTTGGGAATTGACAGAATGCACTTCCGAATTGTAGGTTTTTGGTAAAATGGATCTCGAATGATTAAATTTGGCAAAGTGCACCTCCCAATTAAAGAAATGTTGACACTTTGCACCCTGGTATTCAAATAGTAAGGGCATTTTGGTCCGGACATATTTTAAAGCAGTAAAATATAATATCCATTCAGACAATTCAGGTTTTACGGCTCGGTAGTTACCATTCCAGTGATCGCGGCGACTTATTCCATCCCCAACGAGAACGAGATCCACTCCGTCGACGACTTCTTCCATCCTCGATGAGAAGTTCCAGCGCCGACGATCTCGGGGGATACAGAAAAGACTAGAATACCCTTCTTTTTTTAGCCTATGGTGCAAAGTGCAAGTCTTCCTCTAATTGAGGGTGCATTTTGCCAAATCTAATAATTCGAGATGCATTTTGCCAAATCCTACAATTTGGAGGTGCATTCTGCCAATTACTGCGTGAATTTTCATCCCTGAAATAGGCACATGCTTATGTCATTTCAATAGGAAAATGTTCTCGTTAAAGTGTTCATAGAGCATCTCTAAATAGGCACATGCTTATGCCTTTTCAATGGAGGGAAATAAATAATTCAGATTCTAAAAAACAAACAAATATTTTACATTGGAAAAATAATTTGTAAGCATTGCAATGTGTCGTACCATTTGATATCAGAATTCCACATCTTTAACTAAACTGAATAATCAAACCAAAACCATGCTTATTTGATCACGTCACACTGTTAGATGCATATCAAATACGAGAAATTATAGAAGATGACCTAATACAGGACAGATATCACACCCGTCTGCCACCTGGCGTCGCACCAGGGTCCACCCGGGCGTCGAACCTGAATGGCTTTATCAGGGCTGCATCCCACACACACCAACCTTTGGCCGGTCCCACAATAGAACGCGGTTGATTGTTGAATGTCGAGGTTCGAACCCGGCACCCCTTGATAAAGAGTCTTCACGCAAACTCTCATCACTGACTGGCACGTGGGTGTGACGCCTGTCCTACATCATAAGTCGGTGTTGGATGCTATTTATTACTTAAAATAAAGTGTCATGTGCTCTCTCTATATATATAGCAATCTACATTCACATCGGAAAATTATGGGTAGCATAGATCAATAACTAAATAACTGAAGTTCGCGCAATCTCATATAAGTTATCATCAGTAACTGAATATCACACACAAACACATGACATAAAAATAAAACAAAAGTTGATATAAAAGGAACTATTCTCTATTTATAGCGATGAAAGTAAACATAAATTAAATCTCAAAAATAGAGAAATTTGTGGCAGATATTTAACCTACATTGGCCTATAGATTAGAGTTGAAGTCATAAATTACCTTCAATTGGAAAAATGCTTGACAAAACCAAAGGCTAATATATATCATTACCATGTTATTTCCATTGCCCTACATGAAGGGAATGCCTTAGCAGAGTTATTCTAAAGCACTATCGAAGGGAAAAAATGTCGAAAATGAGAGAAATGAAGAACTTGAGAACATAAAATCTCTTCCTTCTCGGTGTGGCATGTTAGTGATTTCATTTTGGATTTATTTAATTCAATAATAAGTCCAATTTCTATAAAAAAAAGAGTTTATATGTAAGATGAAATTAGGAGCTCTCACTTCAATTATACATGATGTCGGCCCTCTTGGATAAAATCGAACAATGGCTATGCATTCAAAGTAAACAACCATTACAATCAAAGATTATTGGTTAATTATAAAAATATTTATGTCGTAAATGACGAAACACGCCTTCAAGAATCTCAAGGAGCATCCACCGGAATAAATGTGTGCAACTTCAGAGATTTCACTATAATCCCGTAGCCCTAAAAGAAACAACAGTAAAGTGAAAGAAAAAGAGGAGAAAGCCACTAATCACACCTAATAGAATTCAAAATACTAAATTATTTTAAGATATTTTTTTAGTTTTGTTTATTTGGACAATCTATAACATGCTAAAAATAAAAATAAAACTTCATATTTAGGTACTTACATCAGGCGTGGTGTAGCATCCCGACTTTTAATTGAGTCACTGGGACCCTAGTAGACCCAATTAAGGACACCTGATCGCTTATAAGGTACCATAAAAGAAGGAAATGACTCGTAATTTTCATTTTGAGTATAGGAGGCACAAGAAGAACAACTCTTTTTCGAACAACAACTCTTCTTCCTTCTTCCGAGCTCTTCTCCCGAATAGGACCCGCTCTCTTCTGTTTCTCTTCGGCTACATTACTTCCAGATAAACCATCCCACCGATACAGAGATGCGGAGACATGGGACATTATCCGATACAGATCTACCGTTGTATCATCCCAGGGACATAGAGAGAAGAAGGACATCATCGGATCCGATAGCCAGGGATAGTCAGTCATTTCTCACGCCCCTCTCAGTCATTGGTGACTTAGATCGGGAGCTACGCCATGTGCATCCATATTCTGGGGCATACTCCACCTTCCTACAAAGAATCCGCTATTCCTCAAACGCTAGAGCCCTCGCGGCCTGTACCATTCTATCCACATATTTGCAGAAATTCTTGTTCGGTATTGTGGTTCCCATTTTCATGTACCTCCTTGCCTTGTTTTTTTTCTGCGTTGTCTTCCTTATCATCATTGCCCCTTTCACCAGAAACTATCCCAAATATTTTTCTGGTCCAGCTACAAATACCACTGTTAATCATATCTACTTCCACCTTGTCACTTTTACCACCATTGGATTCGGTGATATTACACCAGGCAAACCTACAACCAATTTTGTGTATTGTTTCTTTATCATTGCCGGAGTCTATTTATTTAACAACGGTATTTCCTACATTGTCTCCTATATTATTGACTATTTGAGGATTCGTAAAAAGTTTGGGCACATTTTCATATTTGCACTTTCTAGTATTGTGACGGGGGTCGTGGGGATATATTTCACAGAGGATTTAGATTTTATTCATTCACTTTACTTGGCTGGTATGTCTATGACTACAGTTGGGTATGCTGATGTATCATTTAAGTCTATGCATGGAAGAATTTTTGCTTGCGGATGGTTTCTAGCGTCTATTATATCATGGAATGTCTTTTTAGTTGTGATGTCGGGGATGATAAAAAAATTGTTCCAAAAGTACGTGCTTCAAAGAAATTTGACAATTGAAGATTCACTTTTTGTAAATATGGATCGCGAAAAAAGTATAAGATATGTTTTCTTGTTTATTTTCTTTTCTATTAGTAAATTAACTATACTATATTATAGAGGTAAAGTTCAATGAAAAGCTTTTATAGAGATCGGGAGCACCTCCCGCAGAATAGGGGCGAGTGGGAGTGCTTCCTGCGGAGCAGGTGAGAGCGGGAGCCCGAGAGCGCTTCTGGCGGAGCAATAGCGAGAGGGAGCGCTTCCCGCGGAACAAGGGCGAGCGGGAGCACGAGAGCGCTTCCTGCGGAGCATCGCGAGTGGGAGCACGAGAGCGCTTCCCACTGAGCAGGAGCAAGAGGGGGCACTTCCCGCAGAGCAGGAGCGAGCGGGAGCACGAGAGCGCTTCTTGCTGAGCATCACAAGCGGGAGCGATTCCCGCGGAACAGGGGCGAGCGGGAGCACGAGAGCACTTCCCGCGGAGCAGGAGCGAGAGGGGGCGCTTCCCGCGGAGCAGGAGCGAGCGGGAGCACGAGAGCGCTTCTTGCGGAGCATCGCAAGCGGGAGCGAGAGGGAGCGTTTCTCGCGGAGCAGGAGCGAGAGGGAGCGCTTCCTGTGGAGCATCGCGATCGGGAGCACCAGAGCGCTTTCCGCGGAGCAGGAGCGAGTGGGAGCGCCTCCCGCGGAGCAGGCGGGAGCGGAAGCGCTCCCCGCGGGGCAGGAGCGAGCGGGAGCGCTTCCCGCGGAACAAGCGGGATGTAACGTTCCAAGGCCATGGACTTACCATCGGGACAACGTACACCGACAGCCTCGTCTGGCGACCGTTACCGGGATGCAGCCCAAGCACCCCAACCCCTCTCCATCCATAGGCGGGTTGTTGGTGGCCACAACCTCCCTTCGATGAGGCAAACTCTATAGTTAAGTGTGCAACATGGGGACTTCCCAGGAGGTCACCCATCCCAGTACTACTCCAGCCCGAGCATGCTTAACTATATAGTTCTTTCACTTCTCATCACCAATTGAGATGCAGCTCAATTGGTGATAAGAAGTGAAAGAACTTCATAGTTAAGCGTGCTCGGGCTGGAGTAGTACTGGGATGGGTGACCTCCTCGGAAGTTCCCGTGCTGCACACTTAACTATCGCGTTTTCCTCCTCGAAGGGAGACTGTGGCCACCAACAACCTGTCGGTGGGCTGGAGAGGGGTTGAGGTGCTTGGGCTGCAGCCCGGTAACGGTCGCCAGGCGAGGCTGTCGATGGACATTGTCTCGATGGTAAGTCCAGGGTCTTGGGACGTTACACGGGAGCGGTAGCGTGAAGCTTCTTAGCAGTGAGATTAAGACCAGGCATAAGAGTTGGAGCCTACCTGCGGGTCCGATCGAGGCCGCGATGAGAAACACTCGGTCCGGCTCAAACCGAACCCTTTTAGGGGAACCCCATCACATCTCTAAATAGACACATGCTTATGCTTTTTCAAGGGAGGGAAATAAATAATTCAGATTCTCTAATACTTTACATTGGAAAAATAATTTGTAAGCATTGCAATGTGTCATACCATTTGATATCAGAATTCCACAACTTTAACTAAACTGAATAATCAAACCAAAATCATGCTTATTTGATCATGTCACATTGTTAGATGCATATCAAATACGAGAAATTATAGAAGATGACCAAACACAGGGCAGACATCACACCCGTCTGCCACCTGGCGTCGCACCAGGGTCCACCCGGGCGTCGCACCTGAATGGCTTTATCAGGGTTGCATCCCACACACACCAACCTTTGGCCGGTCCCACAATAGAACGCGGTTGGTTGTTGAATGCCGAAGTTCGAACCAGGAACCCCTTGATAAAGAGTCTTCACGCAGACTCTCATCACCGACTTGCACGTGGGTGTGACGCATGTCCTACATCATAAGCCGGTGTTGGATGCTATTTATTACTTAAAATAAAGTGTCATGTGCTCTCTCTCTATATATATATAGCAATCTACATTCACACCGAAAAAATATGGGTAGCATAGATCAATAACTAAATAGCTGAAGTTCGCGCAATCTCATTTTAGTTATCATCAGTAACTGAAAATCACACACAAACACATGACATAAAAATAAAACAAAAGTTGATATAAAGGAACTATTCTCTATTTATAGCGATGAAAGTAAACATAAATTAAATCTCAAAAATAGAGAAATTTGTGGCAAATATTTAACCTACATTGGCCTATAGATTAGAGTTGAAGTCATAAATTACCTTCAATTGGAAAAATGCTTGACAAAACCAAAGGCTAATATATATCATTACCATGTTATTTCCATTGCCCTACATGAAGGGAATGCCTTAGCAGAATTGTTCTAAAGCTCTATCGAAGGGGAAAAAAGTCAAAAATGAGAGAAATGAAGAACCTGAGAACATAAAATCTCTTCCTTCTCGTTGTGGCATGCTAGAGATTTCATTTTGGATTTATTTAATTCAATAATAAGTTCAATTTCTATAAAAAAAAAGAGAGTTTATATTTAAGATGAAATTAGGAGCTCTCACTTCAATTCTACATGATGTCGGCCCTCTTGGATAAAATCGAACAATGCCTCTGCATTCAAAGTAAACAACCATTACAATCAAAGATTATGGTTAATTATAAAAACATTTATGTCGTAAATGACGAAACACGCCTTCAAGAATCTCAAGGAGCATCCACCGGAATAAATGTGTGCAACTTCAGAGATTTTACTATAATCCCGTAGCCCTAAAAGAAACAACAGTAAAGTGAAAGAAAAAGTGAAGAAAGCCACTAATCACACCTAGTAGAATTCAAAATACTAAATTATTTTAAGATATTTTTTTTAGTTTTGTTTATTTGGACAATCTATAACATGCTAAAAATAAAAATAAAACTTCATATTTAAGTACTTACATCAGGCGTGGTGTAGCATCCCGACTTTTAATTGAGTCGCTAGGACCCTAGTAGACCCAATTAAGGACACCTGATTGCTTATAAGGTACCATAAAAGAAGGAAATGACTCTTAATTTTCATTTTGAGTATAGGAGGCACAAGAAGAACAACTCCTTTTCGAACAACAACTCCTCTTCCTTCTTCCGAGCTCTTCTCCCGAATAGAACCCGCTCTCTTCCGTTTCTCTTCGGCTACATTACTTCCAGATTAACCATCCCACAGATACAGAGATGCGGAGACATGGGACATTATCCGATACAGATCTACCATTGTATCATCCCAGGGACATAGAGAGAAGAAGGACATCATCGGATCTGATAGCCAGGGATAGTCAGTCATTTCTCACGCCCCTCTCAGTCATTGGTGACTTAGATCGGGAGCTACGCCATGTGCATCCATATTCTGGGGCATACTCCACCTTCCTGCAAAGAATCCGCTATTCCTCAAATGCTAGAGCCCTCGCGGCCTGTACCATTCTATCCACGTATTTGCAGAAATTCTTGTTCGATATTGTGGTTCCCATTTTCATGTACCTCCTTGCCTTGTTTTTTTTCTGCGTTGTCTTCCTTATCATCATTGCCCCTTTCACCAGAAACTATCCCAAATATTTTTCTGGTCCAGCTACAAATACCACCGTTAATCATATCTACTTTCACCTTGTCACTTTTACCACCATTGGATTCGGCGATATTACACCAGGCAAACCTACAACCAAGTTTATGTATTGTTTCTTTATCATTGCCGGAGTCTATTTATTTAACAACGGTATTTCCTACATGGTCTCCAATAATATTGACTACTTGAGGATTCGTAAGAACTTTGGGCACATTTTCATATTTGTACTATCTAGTATTGTGACGGGAGTCGTGGGGATATATTTCACAGAGGGTTTAGATTTTATTCATTCACTTTACTTGGTTGTTATGTCTATGACTACAGTTGGGTATGGTGATGTATCATTTAAGTCTATACATGGAAGAATTTTTGCTTGCGGATGGTTTCTAGCGTCTATTATATCATAGAATGTCGTTTTAGTTGTGATGCCGGGGATGATAAAAAAAATTGTTCCAAAAGTACGTGCTTCAAAGAAATTTGACAATTGAATATTCACTTTTTGCAAATATGGATCGCGAAAAAAGTATAAGGTATGTTTTCTTGTTTATCTTCTTTTCTATTAGTAAATTAACTATACTATATTACAGAGGTAAAGTTCAATGAAAAGCTTTTATGGAGAGTGGGAGCACCTCCCGCAGAATAGGGGCGAGCGGGAGTGCTTCCTGCGGAGCAGGTGCGAGCGGGAGCCCGAGAGCGCTTCCCGCGGAGCAGGAGCAAGAGGGAGCGCTTCCCACGGAACAGGGGCGAGCGGGAGCGCGAGAGCGCTTCCTGCGGAGCATCGCGAGTGAGAGCACGAGAGCGCTTCCCGCGGAGCAGGAGCAAGAGAGGGCGCTTCCCGCGGAGCAGGAGCGAGCGGGAGCACGAGAGCACTTCTTGCTGAGCATCGCGAGCGGGAGCGATTCCCGCCGAACAGGGGTGAGCAGGAGCACGAGAGCACTTCCCGCGGAGCAGGGGCGAGCAGGAGCACGAGAGCACTTCCCGCGGAGCAGGAGCGAGAGGGGGCGCTTCCCGCGGAGCAGGAGCGAGCGGGAGCACGAGAGCGCTTCTTGCGGAGCATCGCAAGCGGGAGCGAGAGGGAGCGCTTCCCGCAGAGCAGGAGCGAGAGGGCGCTTCCTGCGGAGCATCGCGAGCGGGAGCACCAGAGCGCTTCCCGCGGAGCAGGAGCGAGCGGGAGTGCCTCCCGCGGAGCAGGAAAAAACGGAAGCGCTCCCCGCGGGGCAGGAGCGAGCGGGAGCGCTTCCCGAGGAACAAGCGGGATGTAACGTCCCAAGGCCCTGGACTTACCATCGGGACAACGTCCACCGACAGCCTCGCCTGGCGACCGTTACCGGGATGCAGCCCAAGCACCCCAACCCCTCTCCATCCACAGGCGGGTTGTTGGTGGCCACAGCCTCCCTTCGATGAGTCAAACTCTATAGTTAAGTGTGCAGTACGGGAACTTCCCAGGAGTTCACCCATCCCAGTACTACTCCATCCCGAGCACGCTTAACTATATAGTTCTTTCACTTCTCATCACCAATTGAGATGCAGCTCAATTGGTGATGAGAAGTGAAAGAACTCCATAGTTAAGCGTGCTCGGGCTGGAGTAGTACTGGGATGGGTGACCTCCTCGGAAGTTCCCGTGTTGCACACTTAACTAACAAGTTTGCCTCATCGAAGGGAGGCTGTGGCCACCAACAACCCGCCAGTGGGCTGGAGAGGGGTTGGGGTGCTTGGGCTGCAGCCCGGTAATGGTCGTCAGGCGAGGCTGTCGGTGGACATTGTCCCGATGGTAAGTCCAGGGTCTTGGGACGTTACACGGGAGCGGGAGCGTGAAGCTTCTTAGCAGTGAGATTAAGACCAGTCATAAGAGCTGGAGCCTCCCTGCGGGACCGATCGAGTCCGCGATGAGAAACACTCGGTCCAGCTCAAATCGAACCCTTTTAGGGAAACCCCATCACATCTCTAAATAGGCACATGCTTATGCCTTTTCAAGGGAGGGAAATAAATAATTTAGATTCTAAAAAACAAGCAAATACTTTACATTGGAAAAATAATTTGTAAGCATTGCAATGTGTCATACCATTTGATATCAGAATTCCACATCTTTAACTAAACTGAATAATCAAACCAAAATCATGCTTATTTGATCACGTCACACTGTTAGATGCATATCAAATACGAGAAATTATAGAAGATAACATAAGACATAACAGACATCACACCCGTCTGCCACATGGCGTCGCACCAGGGTCCACCCGGGCGTTGCACCTGAATGGCTTTATCAGGGCTGCATCCCACACACACCAACCTTTGGCCGGTCCCACAATAGAACGTGGTTGATTGTTGAATGTCGAGGTTCGAACCCGGCACCCTTTGATAAAGAGTCTTCACGCAGACTCTCATCACCGACTGTCACGTGGGTGTGACGCCTGTCCCACATCATAAGCCGGTGTTGGATGTTATCTATTACTTAAAATAAAGTGTCATGTGCTCTCTCTATATATATAGCAATCTACATTCACATCGAAAAAATATGGGTAGCATAGATCAATAACTAAATAACTGAAGTTCGCGCAATCTCATTTATGTTATCATCAGTAACTGAATATCACACACAAACACATGACATAAAAATAAAACAAAAGTTGATATAAAAGGAACTATTCTCTATTTATAGCGATGAATGTAAACATAAATTAAATCTCAAAAATAGAGAAATTTGTGACAGATATTTAACCTACATTGGCCTATAGATTAGAGTTGAAGTCATAAATTACCTTCAATTGAAAAAATGCTTGACAAAACCAAAGGCTAATATATATCATTACCATGTTATTTCCATTGCCCTACATGAAGGGAATACCTTAGCAGAGTTATTCTAAAGCTCTATCGAAGGGAAAAAAAGTCAAAAATGAGAGAAATGAAGAACTTGAGAACATAAAATCTCTTCCTTCTCGGTGTGGCATGCTAGTGATTTCATTTTGGATTTATTTAATTCAATAATAAGTCCAATTTCTATAAAAAAAGAGTTTATATGTAAGATGAAATTAGGAGTTCTCACTTCAATTCTACATGATGTCGGTCCTCTTGGATAAAATCGAATATTGCCTCTGCATTCAAAGTAAACAACCATTACAATCAAAGATTATTGGTTAATTATAAAAACATTTATGTCGTAAATGACGAAACACGCCTTCAAGAATCTCAAGGAGCATCCACCGGAATAAATGTGTGCAACTTCAGAGATTTCACTATAATCCCGTAGCCCTAAAAGAAACAACAGTAAAGTGAAAGAAAAAGAGGAGAAAGTCACTAATCACACCTAGCAGAATTCAAAATACTAAATTATGTTAAGATATTTTTCTTAGTTTTTTTTTTGGACAATCTATTGCATGCTAAAATAAAAAATAAAAACTTCATATTTAGGTATTTACATCACTCATGGTGTAGTCTCCCAACTTTTAATTGAATCACTAGGACCCTCGTAGACCTAATTAAGGACACCTGATCGCTTATGGGTACCATAAAAGAAGGAAATGACTCTGAATTTTCATTTTTACTATAGGAAGCACAAGAAGAAATCCTGGTATTTGGAACCGGCTCCCTCTGTTGTTTCAGGAGCCACGACTATGCGGGGTCCTTTGGCTTGATACACTTGTGGGAAGGTGAGGCACTTGGCTCGGGCATGTCGAAATGGTCCTCCGAAGTCAGGGAACCGAGTGGTGGAGTACGCTCATGTGGAGGGTCTTAAGCCGAGATTATGATTTTCTTGGCCTTTAATTCTTGAAAGTCAATGTCTTTAATCCGAAAAAACAAAAGTGACAGATGCCATTTCCTGTGATAAAAAATCTTTATATGGCGAATAACAAAATCGGAATTAAACTCAATGTTAATTTCTGCATGTATTGACATTAGATTGAAAGTCAATTCTTGAAAACCATTGTCTTGTAAACGAACAGACCCTTGCTGATTTTCTATTTAACTTTCATTAATAAAATCATGTATAACTAAAGATTCATGATGTGCAAAATCTGCACTTGTTGGTTCTATATGTTCCCTCCTCCTTAGCCAAACCGCTCGCAGACTGGAGTATTCTTCTGCATGCAGTCACCTATCCGTTTGAAGTGTGCGACTAAGGGGGGCTAATTTTGTCAAAGGTGCATAATTAAATTTCTAGTATGTCTAAACTATTTTTTTTTTATTGTTGTTGTGACTAGGTTTAAATATTTTAGTTAACTTTCTATACTATTATATACCGAGTAATGATTACTTAGATTTCTATCTTTTTACTAGTTTTCTTGCATATCATCTTATTCTTGGTTCATCCTCGGACCATTGTCAGTTGTTGGGTTGGAAGTTACATATGCATATACTAGCCTAAAACTGCATCCCTAGCCCAGGAGTCTATTAATGAGCAAGCTATGGTCGAGGGTGAAGATGATCCAGTTCAGAATAGTGGGAATGCAGAGAATACTGATCCGGCCATTGCATCGGAAGCTCGTAAAAGACGGACGAAGGGGAAAATAAAGCAACAAGCTCGGTCTTAAATGACAAAATCATCATGCTCATTCACTATTGCACGAGCATTGGAGAAACTTGAATCGTACCCTGACATCTGTAGAGACTATGACTTCTTCGATTTTGTGACCATGTTATTGATGGATAATGTCTAGTGATGACTCGAATTATTCTAATGATGAATACTAGAAGGCTTCGTCTTGTTGGATACCATCATGTTCTAACGTCAACAATATTTATATTATCGGAACACACCAATTTATTCAACTTTCACACACTATGCATGACATCCAAGCAAACTGATGATAAATGGGTGGTGGAATTACTATATATGTGGTCATCCAGTTAGATTTCATAATGCATTCAGAATACCACAACAAATTTTTTTTGATCTGTTGCAAACACTAGAACAAAAGTATGGATTGTAAGGTTCACGAAGGTCCACAACTAGAGAAGTACTTGCGATAACATTATACATTTTTCACATAACGAGACCATCGGAAAAGCAAGCAAGTGTTTTAAACATTCAACCGAGACTGCTAGCAGATATTTTGGTAAGAGTCTTCGTACTCTACTACGATTCGCGGAAGATGTTATAGTGCAACAAGATAGATATTTTAATAATACTCCATCAGAAATTATGCAAGAATCACGTTACATGCCTTTTTTTTAAGATTGCATTGGTGTTATAGATGGAACCCATGTTGATGCAAGCATTCCGGTTACTGATCAAATACCATATATTGGGCGCCATGGAACTACAACGCAAAATGTAACGGTTTTTGACATCAACATGTGCTTTACTTTCATCATCACTGGCTGGGAGGGATCTGCACATGATAGTCATATTTTCAATTTTGTAATAAGCAATCCCAACTTAGGAAAAGTTCAAACTAGACCAATTGACCCCAAATGGTTCAATTGGTGGCACAATTCCACATAAATGGTGGGCACAATTCCACAAAAAAGGCTTCACCCTTTCAAAACAGGTCAAACCAAGCCATTTTTGGCACACAAATTTTAACAATGACGCAATTTTCGTGAAAAATATCTTTTGCCATAATTTTTATTTTTTGGCTAGAAAATTTTCTAATAGGGGGTGCTACATATTTGAAAGAGAAAAAAAATATGACGTAAAGATAGCAACAACAACACTCAAGCCTTTATCCCACCAAGTGGGGTCGGCTATATGGATCCTTTGTCGCCATTGCACCCTATCTTTAATCATAGCCTCACTAATGCCTAAGTACATCATATCTTTCCTTATAGTTTCATTCCAAATCTTTTATGGTCTACCCCTCCCCCGTTTAACATGTCTAGTGACTAAACTCTCACAACGCCTAACATGTCTGAACCATCTTAAACAAGTTTCTCGCATCTTCTCTACAATTAACGTCACTCCTGTCTTATCCATGATACATTCATTCCTAATTTCATCCGGTCTCCTGTGACCACACATCCACCTAAGCATCCTGACTAAAGATGGCAAGCCCAATAAAAATTCAAAAAATAATTTTGAACTTCACGAAATCTTTATATAGATTTGACTTCATTTCCATTCAAAAAACTGAATAAAATCATGACTTTCCAGAAACTTAGGAGAGACTGTGCTCAGAGCACAATTCAGAGCAAAAGGAGAGTGTGCTCAGAGCTCAATTCTAAGCTATAATGTGCTCCACACTTTGCAATTCTGAATAAAATCATGACAAATGTTACGGCCGCTATCAAGAAAATAAACTAGTTTAGAGCATAAAATGCATGATTTTTTTAGGTGAGGTCAGGCGTTCACGAACCACGGTTCATGACCACCGCGTTCACGACCACCACCACGACGCCAAACTGGCCCTTAATGTGCTCCGCACTTCGCAATCCTATCGTTCTTTTTTTAACCATCGAATAGTGTAAACCATTCCAGCCAAAGAAAGTATCGAAGAAAAAAAAAAGTTAAATTAATTAGAAAAAATTAACCTAAAAAAACTCCATTTTCTCAAACAGTTTTGTAAAAATAGTTTATCAAAAGCTCTACAAACTCTATTTCACACAAACAGGTTTTTAACAAAACTATGTTTTCCAGAAACAACATTTTTACTATCAGTAGCTATTCATCATCAGTTTTTCATCAGCAACAGCTCAACCAAACTGGCCATTAATGTGCTCCACACTTCACAATCCTATCGTTCTTTTTTTACCATCGAATAGTGTAAACCATTCCAGCCAAAGAAAGTAATGTCCAACAGAAATTCATAAGAGCGCAAGTAATAAATGGCCTTGGCATCATCCCCCAAATCAAACAAAATAAAAGAAGAGGTTAAAAAAAAATGGTTCAAGTATTATATATGAGACATAAACCACCAAAGCTAGCAAATTCAACTAGCTGGTGGCAGCAGGTTTTGACATGACCCTCTTGATGGCTTCTGCATATGTCTTGTGCTGGTAAGTCAATGTAGAGTCGAGCAGGTCGTGCAGAGACGTCTTTGGGTTCCAACCTGCATCCAAATATAGTTAATAAACCACTTCATATGCAGTCTTCGAAGATTTAGGCTCCGTTTCGTACAGTGGTGGCGGTCATGAACGCGGTGATAAAACCGTCATTCATGAACACCCACCTAAGAAACTTCATTCAATTGAACATAAAAGTGGATAAAGTTCCTTAGGTGTCCGTTCACGAATGACGATTTTATGCCAAACAGAGCCTTAGAAAGTAATTTAAGGAAATACTCTCTCTCTCTACCAAGTTGTCTGTTGATTATAGTCATATCCGGAATTCTTTTGTCACTGTCATCATATCCTTCGCCGTAAAACTCTTTCGAGCTAATGTCGATAGTTGGAACATCCAGCGGAGGCTCCCCAGTAACCTTCGAGTACACCTGGGATATGAATTCAGGGTTAAAACACAGCTCCGTCGTAATCCTGCAAGTCAATTAGGAGTTGCTCCGGTGAGTTTGGAAAAAAATGCCGCAGCCATAGAATGTACGTTTGGGAGTTTGGCATGACAACAGTTATGACCTCCACCAAGAAAAGGAGGTCATGACCGTTGTCATGCCAAACATACATTCTATGCTGGCGGCGTTTTTATACAAACTCACCGGAGCAAAAATGCCACGCAAAACGGAGCCTAATTAGCGCACCTCGGTCATAATCTCTGCAAGCTGCTTAACGGTAACTTCATTATCAGGATTTCCCACGTTGAAAATATGGCCATTGGCTCGATCGGGATTTTCCTGTAAGAGCATTTAGCTCAGTGTATACCATAAGCAAAAATTAGTTGATCTTCTACTAAGAAAATGCAAACATACAATCATCAAAAGAACAGCTTCAATGGCATCTTTGATGTAGACAAAAGTCCGTTGTGATTGGCCGCCGTCAACAAGCTTCAAAGGCTCATGGCGCAGAAGATTCTGCAACAAACTAACTAGTTATAAAAAAAATTATACCATTGTGGCGAGCTATCGTCCAAAAATATTTGAGTTTGGCTCATACATTACTGAAGCATGCCAGAACTCTAGGTACGCCTTCGCTAGGACCGTCAACTCCAGGGATGAAGTCCATCCTTGGGCCGATCCAATTGAAAGGTCGTACAATGGTAAAGTCAAGGCCATTTTCGGCTCCCTCGGCTGCAAGAAGTCCAAAACAGAAACAACAAGGATGCCAACATAAGTTCATGTTCGTGGTGTTCGTGGCTTGAAAAGAGAATATATCCATACCAAATACTAATCTTTCAATGAGTTGCTTAGCACACGCATATGACCACCTCTGTTTCTCGATGGGGCCAAAAATACAAGGAGACTCATCCTCCTTGAGGACATAAAACTCCGGTTCCTATTCATCATGGCATGAAGGATAGTTGATCAGATAAACATAACAAAACATTTCAAACTCTTAAGACTCCAAGAAAATGCATTCATATAGACCATATATACTAATAGATACATTCTTTTAACTTAAATTTCTTTAAGGCTCGGTTCAATTGGGCGGAATTGAGGCTTAGCAATAAGTTAAATTCAATTGAAAATGACCTCTAATTTTAATTACAGGTCCCCAATTCATCTAAATGAACAGACCCTAAAAGATCTCATCACATCTAATGAACATCTAGCATACAGTAGGAGGTATAATCAACAGCAAGCCAATATAGATGAGTTCATGAGTCCCCGACCAAAGTTTTTGAACGACTACTTCCTAAATGTTACGTGCTTGCTTAAAGCACTAGAACTTTTTGCACAAAACCTGCACCCACTCAGTCCAACCAAGAACTTGTTGTGGATTTCACTCGGACAATGTTCTCAGCAAGTAGATTTGGCAATGACAGTGGCATTTGGCTCTAGGACCCCATAGAGCCCTATCAGGGATGTTTCTTCCTCCGGACTTTGCCTCAGTGATGATGATGTTCACTCCATTCATGATCGATCCTTACAATGGTATCGTAATCAACTATTTAAACACAATGGTTCAAAAGTTAAAATCCCTAGTGTCTTCTCGTTCACAGCCACACATGGGTCTAGGGTCTTCTCGTTGATAGCCCAGGCCAGGCTTGAGAAGGTGGTAAAGCAACCCTTGAGATTTAGCATGAGAATAGCAAAACTCTAACCTTAAAGTGGACAAGAATTTGAAAAAAAGGACCTCTATAACATAAAGAAAATAATCAGTTTGAACAAAAAAAATTCTTAACAAGGGTAAATATTTTCAAGATCTCCAAAAAAATATCTGATTTTTTTCCTTAAGGGTATCTTTACTTCTATTGATGCATTTACAATATATTAACAAGTTAGAATTGTTTTGCATTTATTCATAATCCATAATTTAATAATACATAAATAATAGTAATATGAATATCTAACAGAGGTGAGAAAATATCAAACTTAAGTTACCATTCTTAATAGAAATCTAAATCTAGTTATTTTCTTTAGAATTTATGTACAGTATTTTGGGATGGATAGAGTAACGAATTCTTTTATCAAACAACTCCTTGGCTAGATTTTATGCACAGTAATTTGAAATAGAGTAATTTTTATAGCAAAAATTAAAGTTGCGATGATTTAACTAATGTGGACATGCTTAGTTGGGCTTAGGCTAATCTATGATCAAGGTGATGGCAGGATCAAAGATTAAGAAAAATTAAACTTATTAATTGCTGAAAAGATAGTGATATAAGTTGACATAGTGCTATAAGTTGACATAGTGACATAAGCCATTCCTTTAACACGTTATAATGCCCTTAATACTGGTAATGAATAATTTTACTAGAAGAGTGAATAGTGAAGATGAAAGAAGTCACAAGTAATACTCCGGTCTTAGGTAGAACCTTAAGAATAAAAAAAGGAGGATGCATGTGATGGGGAATAAAAAATCATAGAATAGTGGAGCATGACAAGCGTAACATAAAATAGTTGAGAGGCCGCACAAACAGAGCCAATGATGAAAGCATAATGTGTAGATCTTAATCAAATCATCAATACATGAAGAAAGGAGAGATAAGAAAGAATTGTGCTAATCATGAACATAGACTAATTTACATCGGCTGTGATCTGCAACAGAAGATAGCGAGAGGTTAAGCAGAGGAAAAAATTTGTTCAAAGCTCATTAACTGTTCTTTAGGGAGGGCGTATACTTAGATCAACTTTCCCATCTTGGAGGGAAAGTGGGCTTGAAAAAGACTGAGCTTAAAGGTAGACTCTTGTATGGTTTTGTGGGGGCTGTAGTTAATGTTGTGTTCCTCTCTTATTAAGTCTGGTCTTGTTAGATCTGTTTTCTGTTAGTTCTGTTTCATTAAGGTATAATCATGTTGGGAGCGTATTTCTGTAATTCCTTGGCTATCATATCATATAAATAGCTGAGTGAGAGGTTTAGGGCATCTATCTGAGATCTTGTGTCTTTTATCTTGTTTTGTTTGGTGTGGCTGAGTGGACAACCCTTCTCCCTTAGTGTTGGTGTATCTGTTCAGAGCTTGCTCTTAGGATACAATCTCTGTTATCTATAATCTTTGTTGTTCACTGTTTGGTTTAAGATCTTGTATTGCAGCTGTTGTGGTTTTATCAAAACCTCATCCAGTGAGATTATATCAAGCTAAGATTTCTTATTTCAGCTGTTGTTGCTTTATTAAATCCTCATCTGGTGAGATCTTATCAAGTGGTATCACAGCCGCGACTGGAGTGGAATGATGGCACCTACAGATGCCCTGGTCGAAAGATCTGCAACAGGAGATGGATGTTCTTCGGCAACACCAAGAATCAATGGCTCGCTAGATTCAATCCTTGTCGGATCAGCAGAGCCGCACGCTGGAGAAAGTGCGCGAGATGTTCGCTGCTCTTAAAGCTGATCGGAGCGCCGATGTTGGGAATATGGGATCATCCTCAGAATCGTGGATGCCCTACTCATCGGCTTCGCACATGGCTTGATTGACTTGAAGGCAGGATCAATGTTGAGATGGTGGCAAGCGACATCGGGGTCTACCCCAGGCATGTCAGTTGCTGACAAAGCGAAGACGTCCAAGTTGTCGAGGAGAGAAGAAATCATCATGGCTTTGTCTTCCTCTTTCAACACGGCATTGATGGAGAGTATCCTGTCTCCGCCTCCTCCTTCCACCGGGACACTTTGGATAGCTTGAGAGGCCTCCAGATGAGCACTGTCTCTTACATCTTTTCCCGTGGAAGGTTCCTTCTCCACAGGTTCTTCAAGGTTCCCGACAGCTTGGCAGCATTCTTCACTTCTTTCAGTGTTCCTTGCAAAAGAAGGATAGGTCTCGATCGCATTGACCGAGCTCACATAACATTCCTGAGCAGTCTAAGGGTCACTACAGACTCTGAATTGCTTTCCTCACATGCCAAACTTGACCACTTGGTGGTACATGGAGACGATGGTCTGATACTCATTCAGTAATAGTCGGTCGAAGATGGTGTAGCTACTGGGAGCGTTGAAAACAACGAATGTTGCTTAATGTGTTACTCCGTGTATGGTGATGGAGAGGGTGACACTCCCTTCCCTTCGGTTTCTTTCCTCTTCGGCGAACCCATAAAAGGGTCTATAGGAGGCTTGAAGCTTCCACCCCGTGTTCATTGCTTCGAACGCGGGTTTGAAGATAACATTTGCAGAACTATCGGTGTCAATGAGGATCCTTGACACTGAGAAGTTATCCAAGACCGCCTTCACGACTATAGCATCATTGAAGAGGTTGGCGATCTTTGGGAGATCGTCTTCGTTAAAGATGACATCTCCTCTCATGGGAGAGGTCTGAGAAGTAGTAGCGACCTCCCACTGGTAAACCCTCTTTAAACTTGTGTTTCTTAAGATTTCTAGATCAGCTCCTCCATGAATGCATTTAATCTAACCCAGGAGACCAATGTCGTCGATCTTTACGCATTCATGGACACAATTGATGCTCCCAAGGGAGATGATATCTTCTTATTCCACACGCTCTCATTGCTGAGGGAGGTATACTTCCGCTACTTCTTTCCCCTTAACTGAGACGGGCTTCTCGTTGGGCTTGTGGTAAAGTACTCTTGAAGTTTCCCCTCCTTCAGCATCTTTTCTACTAGATCACGGAGAGATCTGCAACTCTCCGTGTCATGCCCTATGTCCCTGTAGAACTCACAGTAGAGTTCCCAATTTCAATTCTCGTATTCAGCTTTTTAGGGAGGAGGTCTCCTGAAGCCAGGTTGCTTTTGGAGGATCTGGATGACCTCCTCCATGGGAAGAATGATATATATGTATTCCTCTTGTGAACCATCATATTGACTCACTCGTGGATGAACGTAAGCCTTCGTTGAATGAGGTTGTGACGATGTGGATGGAAAGGCTTACTGAGATGGTGCGGGACTGTTCCGTGGAGGGGAATGAGGTCATGGTGGCCTTATCTGCTGGAAATAATGAGGCGGATGTGGTTGTTGATGATGGAAGATCTTTCCATATTGCGGAAGAGTTGGAAAGAACCTAGGTGTTGAAGGGGAGAAGAGGTTGGGCAGACGATTACTCCCCTCGTTGCCTCTGGATCAAACGGGGTGAGGGCAGAAGATTACTCCACTCGTTGAGGGTCTCAGACATCCTCTGCTTGATCTGGAAGAGTGCTTGAGGACCATTCTTCCGCTTCCTGGAGGTGGCAAACCTCAGGAGGAGTTCCTTTCAGAACTCTTTGAAGGAATTGATTGACCAAGACGAGAGTTTGTAGAACCAGTCTCTGGTCTTTCCTTCCAAGGTCATGGACAACAATTTGCAGTGGATGTCGTCGGACAGGTTTCGAAGAGAAATTGCAAACTCGAAAGCCTACAGGTGATGGATGGGATCTTCCCTCCCAATGAACCGGGAAAAATGAGGCGTTTTGAATCCAATTGGGGGAGGCTCCCATCGGATTATGTCAGAGAAAGGAGAAGCATCTTCTTCTTCATGAGGGGGGGATGAATTCCTCAAAGTCGAGTACTAGTGCAGGGTAGGAATTCGTCGCCGCTCGGAAGTGGTCTCGTCTTGTATTGGCGAGATCTCCATCCTCGGTCCCTACTCTCGAAGAAGTTTGGAGGACAAGAAGGTGGGCATCGGGGGTTGTTATCCCCCTAACCAACGAGGTTATTTGTTCAAAAAGTTGTGTGACTACGAATACTAGGAGATTGAATTCTCCTCTAGTGACGATCTCTTTGGGGTTGTTGCAAGACCCCTCAGACAACTTCCTGGATTGGTTTCGCTCTGCCATTGCAGCAAGTGTTCTTCGACCACTCAAAGATCTGAAGGTTGCGTGTGTTTTTGTGAAAAGAATCTCAACTCCACACTCAGTAAAAAATGAGATGAGAGGGATGTGAGTGGGCGAGTACAATGTGTTGTGAATACTATGGCAAGGAGAAAATAGTATCGCGTGCGGCGAGACCAGATTTCACATATCGCGAACCTTAATTGTGAGTAATATTATTGATTGATTAAAGAGGTTTACAACAGTGTTACAGATGCAAAAATAGTTCTCCAATAAGGTACTCACACGTTCTGTTCTTGGACGGGCGAATTCTGGTGGAGGTCTTGGCCCATTTTACGATGTCTTTAAAGCTACTGTTCCTATTTATAGGCTTGGGGAACTCTGCCCGCAGACAATATCAAAAATACAGGTTGCTCACTTACAATATGCAGTAAAACATGTTAAATACAAAAAGCGGAGTGGTCCGCGAGAGCTCCGGAATGGTCAGCGAGTACTCTGAGATGGTCGGCGAGTACTTCTCTGGGGGTATGCGAGTGCACCATAGCTGAGATGGTTGGTGGGTGAGATCATCAGCTTTGTATGAGAAGCAAGTTGTATCATCATGGTTGTCGACAGTGAGTATGGCGGAATTTGGGCAGACATGTACGGTTAATTCCTAAAACCGCAACGAGCATTGGATTCCATTGTCGAGTCCAAGGTCAAGTAAATGGAGTATTTTAATCGATGCAATGGTCTCCAGAAGCACCGGGTTTGTCGTCAGGTAAACAGACCTGGAGAAAGGGCCGGCTTCGTGGATGGATCTGCGATAGGAAGGGACGTCGGTAGCCATACATCAGGCGTTGACTCACTGTGATCAAAGGGGAGGTCGTTGATCCATGCAAGAGCATTGTCAGCAAGAAGCGAGTTTGCTTCAACAATATGGCACATCCCGGGAGTTGGCATATCACAGGCAGAAGGGTGGGTGGCCAATTGGGTTAGCAGATGGAGCTAGGGCAGTTGTATCTAGGAATATGGAAGTGTAATGGTGGTGAAGCAGTGGGGAAGAGGGTGAGAACATCGAGGGGGTCGATCCTAGCATTGAGACGGTTGAGGGTGGCTCAAATTTGTTAAAATAAATGGGTTGTATCGATTAGTACACTGGTACCTCGAGACTGTAAGGGCAGTAGCTAGCGAGCATTGTTCGGACTAATGTTACCAAAAGCAACATTTTTCCAATTGCGAATGAACACTAAAGAACGATATCGCATCAAAAAATAACCAGGATACAAATTCGAGAGACAAGCTCCCACAAAACCCTTAGAGGGCTAGTTCTCCCAGAGAGTTCCTCTTCAAAATGAGAGAACACAAAAGGCTCCACAAAGTACCTAACACCCTCCTCACATGGTCCGTAGCGCCACAAACTAGTGTCAGAGTTAGCAGAGATATGGTAGCTTTAACTGCGATTACTCTGCAACATTTGACTGCGACGATCACTGTTCTACAGGTGCAAGGAGGACTGCACAAGTGCACCGAGCGGGTGGGTGTTGTGAGAACTTTGAATGAGAAGAATTGGGTGATTCACACATAGCATGTCATCTAAGGAGCCCATGAGGGGGGACATGTCATATCAAATAGTTATCCCAACTCTTTCGGGAATCAAGAGAGCTGAATTTCAAATAACTCTAAGTAGCACGTCTTCTGAAGCTATAAGTTGAGCTATTTAAGCTTTTGTCTGCTCCTTGGGGTTAGATCTTTATGTTGGGATTTCTGGTAGCTTCCTTTATTCTACTAGCACGTCATGGATCTTGTCTGAATGAGCATGATGATATATACACTCTGACCATTGCACCGAGCCTTCGAAGCCACTTTACGGTAGGTACCAAACCGTTTGCACCTGGGGGAGCACAGTCGTCATCTTAGCTCTGTCGTGAAGGTTAACCCATCGAGGGGAAATGACCTACTCTGAATCTCCGACAAACACCATGTTGTCCTCAAAGAGAATTGCTTCAGGAAAGCATCGGATCTGTAGATCTCACTCTTGTTAATGTTCATTTGTGATCGTTTCATGATACCTTTCCAATTTAGCCTTCATGAATTTGGAATCCTTGCCAATCGAGGAGGCCGATAAGCAGGATCACCTAGAGGGCGTGAAGTTAGGGCTCTTCATCGTGCCTCCGGCGAAGGAACCTATGGCCCACAAGATACCTCAGGATGAGGTGGATCTGAGGCTCTCCAGTGTCCATCCCGCCAAGGAACTCACGATTTCCAAGATTCCTTTGGAGGAGTTGGTGATATCCAATGATCAAGAGACTATTCCCTAAGGACGCCGCGGCTCTAAAGTCAATTGTAGACACCGCAACGAATGCCACTGCCAACCTGAAGGTGATGGAATATAGTGAGGTCGCCCTAGATAAAACGGGATTGCTCTCGCCCATGCGACTTAAAGGCTTTATGTGATGTAGTTCTAACATATTTTGTACAATTATCTAGCGCATCTAGTGCTTCCAGGCGATCAAGAGCTATCTGCGGAAAGGAGAATGGAGATAGACTCAGACATGCTGGAGACTGCCATTTGTCGCATAAACAATCATGAAGATGTCTTGCTGGCGACAACCGAGAAGATAAAGCAACATCGTCAATCTCTAAGGATAGTAGAGTCAAAGATCATCTAGCAAGAGGCAAAGATCGCACAGCAGGAGGCTAAGATTGTGCAGCAGGAACCAATGTTGTGGATATCAGTCGACATAAAGGATTCATAAACAAAATGGCATGATTTCAATATTTATTTGCAAAAGATTCTTTTGGAATTTATCAACTGAAATATCGGCTGATATATCATGAAGATATATAAGTAGCCTTTTGTTTAACATATTTTATTTAGCGTCTGTGATTTAATAGACAACAAAATGAAATCATTTTGCTATCTGGTTTGTTTAGTGCCCTCTCGACTCTTTTCATGCTTCCTCTGGCTTTCTTCTTTGCGCACATTCGTCGCTGACGTTGATTCTACTTAGTTGAGAGTGTTGGTGTTTCCAAGGTGATCTGGAAGTGATCAAGCATTTAGTCTCACTGCCAACGCGATATGAGCCTATGAGGTCACACACAAGAGTGTTTGGAGAAGTTGGAGGAAGAATTGTGTTGGCCTTACTCATATTGGATATGAGTGAAGGACCAATCCTACGACTTATTGGAGTTGGGTCGAGTCAACTGAATGCTCCACAGGTATTGTGAATATTGTATGGAGCGTGTTGGCAAGTTTTCGAGACGAGTCGTTGAGAATGTCTCGACGACTCTTACCTCAGTTCGTCGACTCGACGAATCCATGTTGACTCGGCGAATCCATGTTGACTCGACAAATCCATGTTGACTCGACGAATCCATATTGACTCGACGAATCCATGTTGACTCGACGAACCCGGCGAATTCATGGCTCGACGAATTAATGGTGTCTCGACGAATTCATGATCACTCGACGAATTCATGATCACTCGACGAATTCTGTGTTTACTCGACGAATTCATGATCACTCGACGAATTCTGTTTACTCCATTTCCGGTAGTGGGTGTGCGGATAGCTTTTCTCTCTCACAGGGGTATAAATAGATCCCGATTTTATGCCCTAAAAGCGATCCTTTTCTTTTGCGATTCTGAGAGAGACGGAAGGGTTCCGCGAAGTTCCGACGGAAGAGTTCCGACCGGTCGATCCCTCCGCCGCCGCCGCCTCTCCCTGTCGTCAGACCTAGCAGTCCGTGGGAGATGTAGAGGGCTTTTCTTCTCCGACCTAATTCTTGTGCGACAAGAAGTTAGGGTTCTTCAACGCTCGTGTGGACTCCCATAGAGGCGTCGATTGATTTCTGCGCTTGGGACTCAACGACCGTTCTTCGGGATTTCAGTTGTGGAGCACCTTGGTTGAGTATTGACTCAATCCCCTTCAGGTATTGCAATGTGTTGCCTTTCTCTTATTTCTTGATTCATAAAATCGCAAGTTCCTTGAACTGTTTAGGGTTGTTCTTGTTCTTTTTCCGCTGCGCATATTTGATATGCTGTCATTTTGAATGATGTATAGAAAACCCAACAGAGAGTTCCTTATCATTCATCGTCATCGACGACTTCCCGGCTTCTACTGACTTTTTTCTTTCATTATACTGTCATTACTTATGTAATATAAAATGTTTGTGCTAGTTTGGTCGTCACCCGGAGAAAGTTATCATCAAGCGTCAAGCATGCAAGAATTGTTGTGAACACGTGGAGAAAGTCTTCTTTGAATGATGATTACAATTCATCTTGCATAAGATTTAATTGATGTTTTATTTTCCTCAGGAATATGAGAATTGTCAATATGTTGTTGCCCGCTCTTCATGTGATCTCGCGCCATAAGCTAGTGACAAAGTTAGTAGACATAGGTACTCATTACTTTGATTATTTCCTCTGTGACATTACAGTGACTATCACTTTTCTACGAATGCGAGGACTACCCTTTATGGGAACGAGGAATGTGTTAAGGGGGCAGGTGTTGTGAGTATTTCAAAAGAGAAGACTTGGGTGATTCACACGTGACGCGTCATCTGAGTAGCCCATAAAGGAGAACATGTCGTACCAAACACCTAACAAGGTAACAATTAATGTTTAACTAATAAAACTAATATTAATTAATGTTAATTAATTAATATCAACATATAAATTATTATAAATTGTTTTGAATACAAAATATATGCAACCCTTAAATATTGCAGTGGACTTCAATGTGTCAGTGGCTCCATGATCTTCTCTTTTTATGAGGAATTCCGCTCAAGCGTTTACGTATCGGACGCTCAGAAGAACTGGAGTACTTATAAGCTCGAACTGCATGCGATGGTTCATGCAGCCAAACATGGGGAGAAATACTTATTTCAACAGGAATTTATTTTGCACGTGAATTAAGAGCCACTCAAGTTCATTAATGGGCACAAGAACATCAATTGCATGCATGCACGAACACGATTGATAGTCTCTCTCCAACAATTTACTTTTGTCATTAAGCACATGAGTGGACAACAAAATAAAATTGCAGATGTCTTGAATCATCAAATAAATCTAGTGGTTACAATGCAGGTTGAAGTTATTGATATTACACGTTTAAAGTAGTTTTATAGTGATGAAGCTGCTTTTGAAGTTGAGTGAAGCAAATACAATGTCAAAATCCTACGACTTTTTTCCTACTGCATGTAGAGTTAAGTTTTGATAGTCACTTTGGAAAGGATAAGATCACTTAGGAGCGTTCGTTTCGCAGGAATTCAAACTAAGAAATTGATTTTGGTCGAAAATCAAAAGCTCGTAGGTTTTGGAATTGGGTCAAAACTTAGTTCTTTCATTTTCAATGATTTTGAGGCACAAGAATTGGATATGCCGCCGGTATAGCCGAAGAGAAGGTAGGTGCCACCGATGAGTGAAATGAAGCTCTCTAGCCATGGAATCGGAGAACGGGGCGGAGATTGGTAGGGGTTATGGCTGTCCACACTTAGTACGCACTTCCCCATCCTTCCAACTCCCATCTCAGAGCTTGAACTCCATCTACCTCCGTCGTGTCTTCGATCTATTTGACAGAAATATTGACAGGGGGAACACCGTTGATGAGCTTTGCCTGGCAGTAGATCACATCGTCTTAGGCATCGATCATGTCTGCTCGGCCATCGCATCGTACATCCAACCCGGCCATCACAGCCTCAATTTCGAGTCGTTCACCTCCCCACCGCGGTCTCATAGATGCAATCTTCGGTGCCAACGGTGGAAGCGCCAACAGTGAGGAGGTGGAGGAGGACAACGACATGAGGGAAGCGTCGTGGGCACACCTGCTGGGCCACTGTCGACGCCGACAAAGAAGGATTGCAAAGAAGCGGAAAGGGCGAGGCATCTGGCAACAAAACCGACCAAAACTGACCTAACTTGGTAGGTTTTGGGAACTGCCTATTTTCAAATGCCCAAGACACATGGGTTTTCATTGAAAGTCAATTCCGTCCGTGAAAAGGCTGAAACAAACGAAGGAATTGGATTGAGTGCCCAATTCGAATTCCTTCCTCTGAATTCCTGTGAAACGAACGCAGTCTTAGCAAAAGCCGATATTATTGGCCGCACTTGAAAATTGATGTGAATCGCGTCGTACGCAGGTGTGTATGGTGTGAAATACTAGAAAGGGAAATCCAAAAAAAGGGCTTTATAAACACACTCCCCATTCCGACTACTCAAGATTTTACATTTTACTTGTAATTATTTTTTATTTATGTGGAGTTTTATGTCATGCACTTGTTTCTCGCATGTTATTTTTCTTTTGCATTTTAACGCTGATTTGGTGTGTTGTAGAGATGCATTCTCTCATAATTCATTAGCTAGACCTCCATTTCTTCTCCAATTCTCATACTTCTCTCTATGGTCGTCGACACCACTTTTCTTCTTCCTTCTCCAACACAATGTTACTCTCATTGCGGGCTATCGCCATCTTTATCGCATTTGCACAAGGAGTCTACGTCATCCTCTGGATCATTCAGTACCATTTACCCTCCCCTCACGGATGAGATTTTTTCAAATCCATTGATTCACCTCTGCATGCTCTAGATTAATTCAATCTAGGAATTATTCTGGGGAATTGTGTTTGTGTATATGTATTTCCTTCCTATGCGGCTAATTTAATTTTGTATATTATGTATTTTACCGCAGTGATTGTTGATACTTGCAGATTGTTCATGTAACGCCCCGGCCCTCCCCCTTAGGGGCCACGTAGGCACGCTACCGGGCTGCAGCCCAAGCACCCCAAAGCCTCTCCGCGCCACTATTTCTCAGCAACGGCGCATTGTTGAGGCCGGGTCTTGAACCCGCAACCTCCTTGATAAGGAGTTTTTCAAACCACTCCTCATCACCAATTGAGCCAGCTCCTCATCAGCAACGGCGCAGAGAGGCTTTGGGGTGCTTGGGCTGCAGCCCGGTAGCGTGCCTACGTGGCCCCTAAGGGGGAGGGCCGGGGCGTTACATACAATTTTTATGTAACACCTTGGCCCTCCCCCTTAGGGGCCACGTAGGCATGCTGCAGCTCAATTGGTGATGAGGAGTGGTTTGAAAACTCCTTATCAAGGAGGTTGCGGGTTCAAGACCCGGCCTCAACAATGCGTCGTTGCTGAGAAATAGTGGCGCGGAGAGGCTTTGGGGTGCTTGGGCTGCAGCCCGGTAGCATGCCTACGTGGCCCCTAAGGGGGAGGGCCGAGACGTTACAGTTCATTCTTGGATGTGGTGTGTTGCTACCACAAAAAAAATATTTCTCAACTTTTTTTGTCAATCACCCCAAATCCCAGCTATGAGTGCATCAAGTAGTATCAGAGCCGGTTGGCTTATAGGTTAGGTTAGCATCGTCAAAGAGTATTCTATTTTGAGTCAAAAACAATAAAAAAATAATTCAAAAAAGTTTTTGCCAACAAAATATTTTTGTTGTTGTTTTGGCATATCACACAACATCATTGCATTGAAGTACAAAATAGAACTCAAATAATATAGTAGTTGCATTCTCTTGTCATTTTAACCCGTCCCATGACAAACTCAATGAATAAAGGGAAATACATAACCCCAACCATGGAAGAAAAGTGGCAAACAATATTTAATAGACAACAAGAACTCTTTGAATGCCAACAAATCACATTAGATGGGATGAGACAACAAAACGAGTTAATTACTACCGCTTTCACAACTAGAAGCATATTTACGAATAACCAAGTTACAAAGAGAGTAGGGGATAAAGAATTTATTGGGTTGAACTATCATGACATAAAAATCAAGAGAATAAAAAGGATTATCAAGACTTCATCAATTAGTCTCTTTCAATCTATCAACAAGATCATTTATTCTATAACTTGTAGTGGTTTTAATTTTATAACCAGCGATCATTTCAATTTTATAAATTGGGATAGTTTTTATTGCAGTACTTTTAAGAAGAAAATAAATAGCTGGTGATATTTTCAAAAGTCGAATCAGCCGATATATTGAAAAAAATTGATATATCGGTCAATATTTTACTAAATGACATAAGAAATATCTTCAAGAAAAAATATGATTTCATTCAAAGTCAATATATTGAACGACATATTGGACATATCAGTTGGCATTTAAAACATTGGTAGTGATTGATGGCTATGATGACAGGAAGTACCAGTTGAGATGAACTTTAAGCTAATCTTCCTTGGCAAGGACATGATAATACAACGTTTTTCATAATCCAAAGAATTATAGCACAAACAACGATGCAAAAGCATTGTAATCATTTAATGCCAAGATAAAGGACGGTAATTAAAGGTAAATAGTGTTATAGTTTACAGAGAAACACTGGGAAAGTCGACTTCGTCCCTTTCGAAAGGTGGAATAAGGCACAAGAACATTTATTCTTAGAGACAACCTCATTCAATTCAATTGCATAAACCTATTTTCTTAGGCTGACACCAAAAAGCTCAGTAGTATTATAGTTTCTAGGACAACTACGATGAGTGAAGGATTAAGAAGCTGTTAGAGAATCAGTAAGGTACCTTACGAAGGGGGTGATCCTTTGGGAGGAAGCTCCCAATCGTTTTGCCATACACTTCACAAGTGGAGAAATGTATCAAACGCTTGCTATTCTCAGAACAATATCGAACCTGCATCGCCATTTATATCAACATTCATATCATGTTTCCCTTTTCAGGGGAATTTCAATGTAAAATAGAAAGAGACACCAGAAGAAAACATCAAGAGGGAGACGATAGAAGCAACTACAGAAACCTCATAGTCCGTTGAACCGTCAAACGTACCACTGGAAGAGCGTCGATGAAATTGCTGTAAATGGTGTCCAGCGGACGCGTGTTATAATCCGCTGGAGTGCAAATGGCCGCCAGGTTGATTGTCTGCAGGTGTTATTCGTAAAATCAAAGTCATAGATCTAGAAAAGTACAGATAGAGAAAGAAGCCCGGACTGAGAGAAGTACAGATCTAGAAAGGGCAATGCGGCAAACACTACGAAAAACTGAGTAAGGGCGGCGAGATCTAGTGCGTGAGCATGGAATTAAGAAATCGCAATACGTAGTTCTCATGCATACCAGATCGGACATTTTAATGAGACCTTCAAGCCTGGAGTCATTCTTGATGTTAAGGCGGTGGAATTGGATCCGACCAACCCAGAGATGGGGCTGCCCGCCCGCTGGTTGCTCCAGCAAGTGCTTGATCTTGTCATTATAGACGTCGACGGCCAGAACAGTGTGCGGCGTCTCCGTCATCAGCTTCTCGCAGAGGTGGGAGCCGATGAAGCCTCCAGCGCCAATCATGCAGATCGTTATGGGCTTGATCGGCTTCCCGTCCAGATCCAATCTGCTATCCATCTTACCAACTCACCTAGATTTCTTTCCTCCGCTCGTCGGAGAACCAACACGAGCTTTCTCTATTTAACGCAGCCGAATCTGCCGAGTGCCGACTTCAACGACATGCATTAAATAAGGAAATTCTTAAAGGCAACCATTTGCAAACTCAAAATCTTAAAAACCAACTCATTATTTCTTTAGCTGTTTTTTGTATGCAAACCCCCTACATCCCGCGCCGCAAACCGCAAATCCTACCTTCCTCCTCCTCTCCTGTCGCCGCTCCCGTCACCTCCTCCGCCGCCGGTCACGCGGCCTCTCATGTTCTCCTCTCCTGAGAGGACCCAGCGCCACCAACTCGACCAAAAGACCGGTCTGTTTGGTGAAGGCGCAATTGTTCTTTATATCAACGGATCCTCGGGCGGATCCATGGGGCAGCCAGTTAGGCCCACAGGGATAAAACCTGCTTCGAATAGCGCCGCACGCCGGGGGCAATTCTGGCAGCACCAACAATCCCCCCCCCCAGAAACGACCCCGGGGTTTCGAACCCGTGACCCCCTCTGATACCAATTGAGAGGACCCAGCGCCATCAACTCGACCAAAATACCGGTATGTTTGGTGAAGGCGCAACTGTTCTTTATATCAACGGATCCTCGGGCGGATCCACGGGGCAGTCAATTAGGCCCACGGGGATAAAACCTGCTTCGAATAGCGCCGCACGCCGGGGGCAATTCTGGCAGCACCAACATCTCCGTTCAGATTTCATGAAAAAGGCGGTTTCCAACAGCGTCGCTCTCTTCGTCTTCCTATTTCACAAGCAAAGAGAGTAGAGAGAGGGAGACGGGGAGAGGAAGAAAGAGAGTAGACCGAGAAAGTGATGGAGAGCTCTAAATACGTGGGTCTGATAGCAGTGCTGACGGTTTCCAGCAGCGCCGCTCTCATCGTCCTCCTATTTCACAAGCGCCTCGTTACAGATTTCATGAAAAAGACCGAATTTGAACTAAGTAAGAATCATTGTTGGAGAAACCCATTTCTCTTAGCCCTGCGCTTGTGTTCCTCCCATGTTCTCCTCTTCGTTCGTTCATGTTAATCTTCTCCCCCATTTCTTGTTTGGGAGCGGGTCGGAGAGGGATTTGGTGATAGCCCAGGAGGACTGGAACCAGAGATCTCCGGCGAACTGCTTCTAGAGGCGACCTCCATCACCGGTGATCAAGAGTGTGGATTAGGGTTCCCATGGAGCTTGGCGAGGGAGAAGCATGTAGAGGAAGGTGAAGAGTTCTTAATATTAGATTTGGTTTGTTGTTAACAATAATGATTTGTCGTTAACAGATTTGTTTGCACCGAGTAATTTCCAAAATCATGGTTTGTTGTTAGCAATGGTTTGCGAATAGCCAATTCTGATTTGCTTTTAACAATTCCCTTAAATAAAGGAACATTTATGTAATAGCAGATAAATGTGATCTTTTACCCGCTAATCACTTTTATTTACTACTAATTCAGAACCTTCCGTGTAGGCTATAAAAGCAATGCAATGTAAGCATTTCATATGAAGTAAAAATTAAAAAACCCGATTTGAGTAATATAATCCCTCTTGCTGAATTATCCTACAATGGTATCAGAGCATCCTTTTTTTTAGGACCTGTCTCATTCTATTTCTCCTCTCTAATGGGCTCATCATCTGCCTCATCATCCACACACATACCTTCTCTCAGCCATACCTCCATTCCAATCTTCGCAGGAGAGTTTTATGAATTTTGGAGCGACAAAATGCAAACCTTGCTACACTCACAAGATCTGTGGGACATAGTAAACAGTGGTCTGAAGGCGTCTGGCAAAGCTGCTGAAGAATCAGCTCCCACATTCAGCAAAGAAGACAAGATGCGTGATGCGTTGGCTCTGCACCTGATCCAGCATGTTGTAGCAATCAACATCTATCCCAGGATTATGGGATCACAATCTGCACATGAAGCTTGGAGCATGCTGGAAGGTGAATACAAGGGGACCAAAAAGGTAATAAAGATTAAACTTACTGGTTTGCGTAGAACCTTTGATGCTCTAATGATGAAAGAGGGTGAAACAACACAAGAATACTTTGGCAAAATAACCAGCCTAGTAAATCAAATAAGAACTCTTTGCGGTGTACTTGATGACCAGCAAGTAGTTGAGAAAATTCTCAGATCGCTCCTTGGAACCCACAACCATATAGTCTCGACAATCTTAGAAGCCCATGATATTGGCACCCTGTCTATTAGTGACTTGCTAGGCTCGCTACAATCCCAGAAGGACCTCCTTGCTGGAGACCTACAGACGCTTGAAAAAGCCTTCCAGACCAAAATAAATTTCAAAAACAAAAGTGAAAGTAAGAAGAGAATAGAAGGAAATGCAAGAAATTCATTTCAAAACAACTTCAAAAACAGATGGCTAATTGGATATAGATTTCTTTCGCGTACTATTCATTTCAACGACATACAACGAATTCACGTACTATTCCCCTTAGGTTTTCGAAATGGCTAATTGTCACTTTGCACCCCTAAATGCCCTTCTTTGGCACTTTGCACCCCCAATTATTAAATATGGCACTTTGCACCTCCCATTTTGATTTTTTTTGGCACTTTGCACCCCTAAGGTATTTTGATGAGGGGTAATTCAGTCAAGATGTGTACCAAGGCCATTAATTTTGCATTTTGCACTCTAAATTTTTTGAGTTGGTTAATTGCAACCCCGCATCTCTTCATTGGCGATATGCACCCTATTTTTTATTTTAACTGATGTTATTTGCACCCCAAAAACTCAACATATTATTACATGTTGTTCTTCACAAATTCAATTATTTTTAAATGATGTAATTTGCACCCTCAAAATCATAAATTGACAACTTCAATTATAGTTAAATGATGCTATCTGCACCTCAAAACCGTTTAATTTCAAATAATGTTATCTGCACCCCGTGAATAAAATAATGAAACATCATCCACACAAATAAAAAGCCAAATAAAATAACAATACAGCCATATATATCCATCATATCTTAATATTACTACAAGTTTAACATATATATCTATAATGTTTAAACTTAATACAAGTTTAACATCTAAATTATAAATTGACAAAAAAGTAACCTGCAAAGATCCCCGAGATCAATTCTAGTAGATCTCGATCAAACACTCTTCATCACCTACATATCAAGATTATAATTTGTAAACATCAGTCAAATACTAAGTAATAAAGAAGGAAATAGTAGATAAATGCATGTTTACTTGTTGGTCTTAAATCATAGTAGGTGATCAACTCCATAAAATAATGATCATTCATTTCTTCTCACCTGCGTATTAAAATTGTAATTAGTAAATAACAGTAAAATAATATTATGCTAAATGAAGTAAAAGAAAAATTAATATTTACCAGTTGTTTTGACCTCGTAGTTGACGTTGTGTATTGACTGTTGGGGCTTCATGACAACTCTTCTTGGTATCTCCTCTCATACCACAGTTGGAACAACTGTACTTCATACCATGTCTATTCACTCCATATTTCTTCCCTTCTAGCTCATCTTCCTCTTTTCTTCTAGCATGCATAGATGGTCTGCCAGGCTTCTTTTTCGTATTACACCATGGAACAATTGGATTTAAATTTGCGAATGTATTGGGTTCAACAAGTGTTCATTTCTATACCAATGTTAAACATAGTCTTCAACTTTTTCCCTCCGATAAAATATGCATGATATTGTGTGCACACAATGAATACCTGTTAAATCCCATCTCTTACAACTACAACTTCTTGAACTCAAATCAACAGTCCATTTGTCTCCGGACCATCCTTCAACTTCAAATTTATGGTGCCCATTCCACACTAAAATATAGTTGTGTGCATTTCTTTTGTTACTTTCTAAAGTACGTTGTATGGAATGACATATGTCTCCACTAAACTTCAATACTATGTCTCTTTGTGTGTGTAGTCTCTTCATCAATAACATCCTTATGGTCTCCAACATGGTTATTATATGATTATCCCTTGCGTTTAGAATGACTTGTTAAAAGCCTCACAAAAATTATTTAATAATATGTCGCATTTAGGCCAAGTTCTAAAATGGGACCTAGCCTAATGAGTTTCATTTCTTTTTTAACCCATTCATAAGCTTTTTTATCACTTAACTTCAATTTTTCCACTCATTGTTGAAATCTACTTATCTACTAGCAGATGTTGTCTTCGATAACAAGTCTTTTAAATGTATGATTCTATGTTTTTGTTTGAAGTTATTGTACATATGCCGCAAACAAAACCTATGCTCAGCATTTGGGAGTAGCTCATTATTTGTTTTAATCAACCATTTCTGCTTATCTGAAATGAACGACCATCTATATGTGTTTTCGATACAAAAATCTTCTATAAGAAGACTAACAAACCATGTCCAGGTCTTCGTATTTTCCTTTAAGACAATAGCATAAGCAATATGATACATGTTATTATTACCATCAACGCCTACCGCATAGTAAAACACCACCAGTAGATGTTTTCAAATGAGTCTTGTTGAAACCAGGACTTGGTCCCTTGTGGAGCCCGGGCCCTCAACAAGTTGAGGGGCAACTAACACTTACTTATTCCTCGAAAGGAACAGACCGAAGACTCAAAACTAGACACAGACCCTTGGTCGCAGCGAGGAGGTCCCACCATACACCCGGAAGATCTTTGAGCGCTTCCCCTCCCAAGCCAAAGTTGAGATTGGGCACTTTGGACAGCCTGAGAGCTAAGCCAAGGTAACCTGGGGAGGAAGAAGCACAGAATACTGAGATTGGAATCCCCTCCAAAGGTGCCCTTCAAGGTCTATTTATAGTTTTTTGTTTACGGTCTGCCAATAGCGGGATTCCGCCTTACACTTTTGCTATACGCAGCCCAAAATGGTCTGCTAACAGCCAAACTCCGCCGTTTGGAGAGGCTAACCGCAGACCACTAGGGGCTTCCAAGTAAAAATACCCCCGGACCCCTACTGGGCGAGCCACCCACTATAACATCTCATTTCGTGCTAGACCCCTCGGAGACGTGTTGACTCACCTTGGGTCGGTTTTGGGCTTTCCAGTGCGTGCCCGGGTTTGGATTAATTGGGGGAAATGGAATGACAGGAAAATATAATAAAAATCAGGAAAATAATGAAGTTTGCAACGTTAGAAGAAGATTCAGCCGTTCGACAAAAATCCTGAATTCGTCGATCTCAAATCTTAGCAGCATCGTTCGACGAAAATCCTGAATTCGTCGATCTCAAATCTTAGCAGCGCCGTTCGACGAAAATCCTGAATTCATCGATCTCAAATCTTAGCAGCGCCGTTCGACAAAAATCCTGAATTCGTCGATCTCAAATCTAGGCAGCGTTCGACTAAATTATAAGGGGAAGTGTTCGACGAAAGTCGAAGTATAGGCATCCAGCGCTCGACGAAATTGATTTAGCGTCGTTCGGAGAAATATCTTGTAAGCGCGGTCGACGAAATATGTTGAAGCGCTGTTCGACGAAATATATTTATTCAGCGGTCGACGAAATATATTTATTCAGCGGTCGACGAAATTGAATTAGGCAGCGTTCGACGAAAGTGTCGTTCGACGAAAGCGTTGCAGTGTCGTTCGACGAACGTCGAACGAAGTTGAAGCGTTCGACGAATTTACTGTTCCCGTTCGACGAATCTGGGCATTTTTCTTCCCGTCGCCCGATAAAGCCTGAATGCTTATATTTTAGGCTAACAGTGGAATTAAAAGTCAATAGATGGCTGACACAAGTCTTGGAACTTGGAGATTGCATTAAATGCTCATTAATGTTCTCTCTCTCTCTCTCTCTTCTCTCTTAACAAAAGAGCTGCAAGGCAGATTACCCGATGGATCTTCTTCTTCTTCTTCATCTCCTTCCCTCCCACCTGATGGTTTTAACTTAAGGGTTTTATCCATGGAGCTCTGAAGGAGCAAAGCTTGGAGGAAATTCGGAGCTTGGCCGACCACCACCGTGCTTCCATCAAGATGAGCTCCAACCATGGTCGTAAAATAAGGTGACTTCTGCCCCCTCTCCCTTGGTGCTAGCATCTTAGATCACAATAGGAGAGATGAAGGCTCAAGAGAGCTTCTCGTGTGAGCTTTAATGGAGTTTCCTAAGGAAGACCAAGTCGGAACCTCAAATTTAGGGCACCGTTCGCCGCGAGGTTCTAGGAATCATTTCTTCTCTTCAAGAAGAAGAGATGGGAATTGATTTGGGGCAAACTCAAGGTCATTGAGGGAGAGTGAGGGGAATGATTGTTTAGGGATTTTTTAAAGTTGAAATGACCTAATTTTGTTTGGGGAAGATGATGAATAACCCTCTCTTAAATAGGGTTTTTGGATTATGTGGAAGATGATGAATAACCCTCTGTTAAACAGGATTTTTAATTATGTATTATGTGATAAAGATGATAATAGCCCCTTGCTAAATAAAGTTTTAATTCATAACATTGCACTTGGTAAATAAGGGGTGAAATTGTGCGCAGCTGGGTTCAATCCAATTTTCAGGCTTGATCCCACTGGAACTAGGTTTCAGGCTCAAAATTAAAGTTGTAGCCCTCGGAAAGAGCTTTCCGACGATAGGTTATCCGTTTTCTGAAGTGACCTGTAGCTCCCTCAAGGTCCAGTCGAATGGACTGTCCAGAAAGCTGGAATGAGTTAAGTGCTTGTTGTTTTGCTGTCCAGATTTCTACAGTTGGCTTCAGAGCAGATTTTTGGTAGGACCCACTTGGATCTGGGTTTAGAAGTCAACATAAATGTTGTAGCCCTTGACGTTAGATTTTCAAAATGGTGTGGCACATAAATATGGGTGGTCTGTAGCTCCCAGAAATCCTGTTTTAGTAAACATTGCTGGTTTTGTACAAATTTTGATGTTTTACTGCGTAAAATACTCATCGGATGTTTGCGAAATTTTGGTAGAGATGAAATTGATGATATTGTGATCACTCCTGTTTAGTTTCAGAATTTTTGGATATATATTTATGGTAATATGGCTAATCCCTTCTTATAAATTTATGGTGTCGTAAATAGCTTTGGTAAATATAAATGTGGCTAAAAATTGGTTGAAATATTCAAGGTGATGATTAAGTGATATCATAGAAATTTCATAGGTTTTGGTTTGAAATAAGCCTTGATTAAATGTTCTGTTATAAATTAGTTTGAAGAATGAATCATGGTGATGTGTAATTGAATAAGATTTTGGAGGGTATGCTTATATATATTAACATTCATATCACTTGATAATCTATTGGATGATGTAGATTGGTGATAACCTCCCCATAAGGTTGATAGCTTTATTCGTGTCGAAACACGTTGTGATTTGTACTTACGACGATTGAACATTGGTGATATGTTTGGGGCTTACATATTTAGTAAAATATGAATATGACACCGTACGCACAAGTAGTCCTACAAGATCTTGTAGAGTAATTTTCATGATATACACACGCTACTGCATAGAGTCATGATAGCTCGGTATAGGTAACATTGATGGATCGGTGTGGATTATAAGATATGGTTATATCTTATGGTGAAATGTTAAGGACCCGGTGGTTGGGGGCCTTGGATGCTAATTAGCATCGGTTGAGTTGGTATGATGTGAAAGGTAAGAAGGCTCCATTCAGTGAGTCATTGGGTGCTTGATAGCACGGGTGTGCATGGGAATTACAGGAACGTGCATGGTTTACACATGGTGGTGTAGTGATCCTAGTTGGAGGATTATTTGTGGCGGGTCTACGTGCTTGCTAGTCGTGACACCGACGGAAGCCGGCAGTTAGACTCTAGACCGATTGGGTTGGACTCTTGGTGCTCACCTACCCAAGTCCCTTTCTGTGTCCTTGAAGGCTCCGCTGTGTGTTCTTAGCGTCGAGCAGTACGCATGGTCTCCGATGTGTGTTCTTAGCGTTGAGGCGTACATAGGCCTAGGACTGGTAGTGTTCATACCCTCCTAGTAGTGGAGGAGCTCGTTCCACTGTCTCCGTCTGGCCACGGCGGGAGATGCCTGAGTGGTTAGCTACCACTCAAAAAGCGAGAACTGAAGGTCTATGTCGACATAGAAAAATATGCATTGCATTCATCCTTCATAATCATAGCATCGCACCTCATCGGGTCCATCATATAAATTAGTATGGGCTCTTTTATATGATGGGTCCCAAATTGGAAACCTTAACTTATAAGTTTGTATGGGCATTCATATAAGTTAAGGTACGATATGAACTACTTACTTCTTTCTTGTTACTACTACTTGCTTACATTCTGTCATTGTCTTATGTTGGGAAAATGATTTCTCTTAACCCTGAACATAAGTTGAATATGAATTCCAAGAAAAGAAAATCGATGTAAGACCCTATATTTTTTTTTTGCAAAAACCACCGGGTCTTAGGCCCAGAACCGCCGTTTTGTGGTGACACCTTCGCTCGGGAAGGTCGTCACTACAAAACGCCGATCCTGCCGGCCAAATCGATCACAAGAAAAGTAAGCTATCATGAATAAAGCAAGCAAAACATGTCCACATCACATATATAAATAAATCATCAAAAGATGTCCACAACCATAACTGAAAGAACGGAAAACAAGATAACTAGGGCCTTGCCCAATACATCAAAGCCTCACTACATGGATCACTCGCGGAAGTAAATTAACTAAATCAACACTCACGGATCCTGTCATCTGAGCTCCTGAGCTAGACTGCCCCGCCTCCATTTGCACCGGCCTCTGGTGCTGCTCCGTCGCCGCGGTCTCCTAAAATGATAAGGTCCACCGACCGTCAGTCATAAAGACTCAGCCAATTCCCCACCCCTCCCCCCAGGGCTCCTAGGCACCGGATGGAAAGGAGGAAGCGGAGGACAAACAAGGGGTAGGAACAAATGCAGGTGACAAGGTAATATCTACTCTACACAGGTGATATATATATAAATGAAACAAAATAGAAACAGCAGGGTAAAGTAAGGGAAAACAGTAAAGTGCAAAAGTAGAGGCAAGTAAGTATTATAATATAAACCATTGATTTATAGGAATGCCCATACAAACCTATAGACCAAGGGGTCGTTTAGCAAGGCCTATCGTATAAAAAGTCCCATACCAATTTATACGATAGGTGTCAGGGGTTGAATGCAATGATTATGCTATGTCATGCAAGTATGTTATTATGCGGTGATCAAACAAGTGCAACTCACCCACTACGACTCTATGCGCATAGACCTTTAGTTCCCTCTTTTTGGAGCGAGCTAGACTCCTCAGGATACTCCCGTAGTGGCAAACGGAAGCGGTGGGTTGGGCCTCGCCCACCTCTAGGTTGGTATATGCACTACCCGACCTAGACCTATCGTACGCCTCCACAAAACCCGCAGAGCGTCTGCGTACTCTTACTGACTGGACCGCCAGACTTTTATGGCTAAGTGTAAATACCACACTTGCCGAGCCCAAGTGTTAACGTCGGTGCAACGACCGCCAACACGAAGGACCCACCACCTTATGCACATGCAAATTATCTTCCAACAATACCGAGCTACAAGCTCCCCGGGCTAACCCGCCCGTCACCAATAAATATCTCAGAAACAAAAGATCACCGGACTAAACCGGCTAGACTTCCATAAGCACACTCTCAGAGTGACTTTCCTGCCTTAGAAACTCAGGTGCTAAAAGATGCTAACAAGAAAAGACGATCTTTCGTCAATTCCCGGACGACCTAGCCGAGGGTGGCACCCCACCACCCTAAGACTTACCAAACCCCAACTTCTCTAGAGACCCATACATAATACAAGGCTACCACCCATCCTTCATCACTTCAGACCCTAGACAACCAGATTGACCTCTAACCCCAAAGTTGTCAAATTGCTAAACGCAGACCACCCTTAACGTTTTGATGCTCATGAAGAGAGGTACACTAAATATCCAACTTCTTGACCCAAGGGATTTACTGGGGACCCATACTACCTACTTCAGATCAAATCTAGGGTTTCATAATTTTCCAATAATAATTGTATTTTAAATAATTTTCCAAATGGCCATTTTACTAAGGTTTGAACTACAAGTGTATTTTTCTGACCTCCAATGCCCACTCCAATTTATTCATAAATCAAGGGTACCTAATAAACAGTAGATATAAAGTTTTAGGGAAAACCAGCAAGATTTATTATTTTTAGAAATTCCAAAACACAATTACTTCCAATAATTTCCAAAGGAGGTACCCTCATATGAACTCCAATCCTTGTGCAAATTAACACAGTGGTGCTTATTAATAAAATATTCAATCCTACAAAGTTTGACTATGCTATTCAGAGGGTATGTTTGTAATTCCATCCAAGGATATATTTGCAATTTCTTTCAAAATGAACTATAGGTACCAAACATATTGATCTATAAATTATGAGAAAATTACAGTGGATACATATTGAGATAAAAAGGCAACCAGCAAAGTTTCATGCAATTTCAGAGATTTAATATCCTAAAATTGATCATCCCAAAAATTGCCCACAATGTGAAATATTACAATTTAACCCTCCAAGAGTTTACTCATGTTCTAACCAATTCTTCCAGAGATATATGACATTAAAACCATGATTATGACAGAAGATGGTAATTTGATAAATACTATTTCTCCCTAAAACCTCAAACCCTAAATAATTACAAATCTACCCTAGGGTTTATTACTTATGATTGGCAACTCCAAATCCCTCCAAACTCCTACAGTAGCATTCTCTGGTCACTAAGGCCATCTACCCAAAATTTCAAGTCAAGCCACTGAGGTTTGACCCCTCTTCCTTCATTAACCTCTAATTGCACCCCTTTAGGGTTTAGCCTAGGGTTAGGGTCTAACCTTCTCCAATAGCTCTAGTAGGAACTCCAGAGATTTATAACCTCAAAAACAAGTGGGTGACAGAAGATGATGATTCCCTAAGTGTTATTTCTTCCTAGAACCCCAAATTCCAATTATTTACAAATCTACCCAAGGATTTATTACCTAGGTTAGACAACTCCAAATCTCTTCAAACTCACAAGGGAGTCTTCTCTGGTCACTAAGACCTACCCACCAAAACTTTAGGTCAAACCACTAGGGTTTGACCCTACTCCCTTCATTGACCCCTATTTGCACCCCTTAAGGGTTTATCCTAGGGTTAGGGTCTAGGCATCTCCAAATCCACTCAAAGCTACTCCTTGAGGTGTCTCATACCTCCCAAGGCAGTGACCAAGGTCACCCCATCAATCAGTGGGAGGAAACCCCTCCACACCCCAAAGTTCTCTTATGTTTACTTTTGCCCCAAACATCACCTTTAAGCCAACTATTCTCAAGGGAACTCCCTACCTTGCCCATACCCATACCACTCACTATACTGACCATAGGTCAGTGGAAGACCACCTAAGATCCTACCAATAATTGGTGAGGGGTGGAATTCCAATGGGTACCTATTTGGGGTGCAAATAGCAATTTAGCCCCTTTTTGATTTACTAGGGCAAAACTCCTCCAATGGCCACCAAACTTGGACCATAGGTTGGCATGGGGGAGGGTGAGGTGCACCCCAAATATGGAGCCAAAAGACCTTGTGGAAAGGTGGGGGCACTCACCCAAAGTTTTGCCCAAACCTAGGGAGCCTAAGGCTATTTTGGTGGAATACCCTACCAAAACAACTCCATAAATCATGATATTTTAACCAGGGCCTATACATACCCCTTAGGACCACCCATCCAAGTTTGGAAGGGTTTTGAGGTGTTTAGGACACCTAATTAGGTTAAACTAGGATTATTGGTCTTTCCCAAAAATTAAGAAGAAAACTTCACCAATCCTTGTGATCTTTGGACATGAGCTGGGTATGCACAAGACTAGACTACACCCCAAAAATCAAGTCATTTGGAGTTATATAATGGGGTGGACATCAAAAATAAGTTCAGACTAGCCCTAAAGACAGCCTCCACTAGAATGAGTGCTGAGCCCTAACCAGGACTCCAAATTGAGTGATCTTAATTTTGTATGAAACTAGACTCCAAGGGCTACATTTTCTATGTTGACCACTTTTCATGATTCGGCCTCTAGGTATTTTTCCCAGATTTAAATAGGAGCTGCAGTTTAATCATAAGAATAAGCAAAATCCTTAAGGGAGCGCACGAATCCTAAAGCGGATCGGAAGGCGCCTGGTCATCGTCCCCAGGAAATCAACGGCAGAGATTCACCGCGCCTGGACCGCCTTAGTGAGTGATTTCCCGGCCACCTGAGCGCCGCCCCGGCCGACCAACGCCACCACCACCTCCGTTGAGGTGGGGGCCGGCGATGAGCGGTGTTTGATCGGCCGGAGGTGGCCGGAATCGTGATCTGTAGAAGGATACCCAACCCGATCAACGGGAGGATTGGCCGACTCGATTCACGGCCGATTGACCACGATTCGAGCCGCCGTCGATTTGGATCTAACCCTTAGAGTTCAGGGAGGAGAACGGGACCTGCTGGAGGGCTTGCCGTCGAGTCAACCTTGAGTACACCATGGGAGCTGCCGCCGGTTGAGAAGCCATGCCAATTCCTCCTACAGTGCACGAAATCCTCTGGTAACTAGGGGGTTTCTCTCCTCTCAGGTCTCTGAAGGTGAAGGGGGGTTCGATTGGGGGTGGTGATGGCTTTAAACATCATTGCCATTAAAGCCCCCCTTCGGTTACATCAAGGACCGACCCCCCTCTTCCTCTTCCTGCCTTAATCCCCCTTTGTAACTGATGGAAACTCCTCCTAATCGGCTGAGGAGTTGAATGGAGGCATCAATTGGGGAGGCTAAGAGGTAAAACCTCTTAATGGCCATGAATGGCCTCTTCTCTCTCTTCAAAAATGGTGAAACCCCCATTTTCTCTCTCCTAATTACCATGGTCGGTTTCTATACTCTCTCCTGAGCTTAATGAGGGCCCACATGGGCTGGTTGACCACCCAATTGAGTTAGCCCAAAGAGATTGGGTTAGGTTTGAGCATTTTGACCTAAATTGGGCAATTTTGACTTTTGGCCAAATTGGTCAATTGGGGAACCCTAGGATGGGGCTTTTGGGTTCAATAGGTTCTAAATTAAGTTTAGGAACTAATGGTGGAGTCAATTTGGTCATATGGTTCTTGGTTGACCCAATCTAAGATGATTTGACCAAAATAGGCTAATTTGACTTTGGTCAAATTGAGCCCTAGGGTTGACTTGGTCATGGGGCTTTTTGGTCCACTAGCTTCCCTATGACATGATAGCCCTATGGGTGAGGTCAATTTAATGTGGTGAAGGTCAATTGGGGTACTTTGAGAAGAAAGGTCATTTTGACCTAAAAAGGACATTTTGGTCACTTTGCACCCCTGGGGGTCCCATGATGGGGCTTTTGGGTCCATTAGGTCTATAATGGTATTATAAACCTAGGAGTGTGATCAATTTGACATGGTGAGGGTTGATTGGCTCTAAATGGGCTACTTTGACCAATTTGAGGGTTTATGTTGACTTTGGTCAAATTGGCCTCTTAGGTTGACTTCAATGGGCCCAAGATGCCCTAAGGGGACCTCTAAAGGGTTAGGGACACTATGGTGGGATCCAAGGGTTAAGTTGAAGCCCTAAATTCCAATCCCAAGCTTGGAAGATGGGAATTGCTATTTGCAGACCAAGGTGGCTTCCTCCTCCTTTCCTAAGCTCTTAGGTTCAAAAAGGTTCTTCCTATGGTTTTGTCATGACCCAGTCATGACAAAACCAACTTAGGGGTCTAGCAGTTTGGGGGATGTTACAATCGAGGTTAAGTAAATATGCGTCGAATAGTATTCGACGCAACGACGAGATAAAGTCGACGTTTCTATCAGAATGAGTCGAAGTAGCTCTAAGCAGAATTCGACGTATCCTATGTCGACGTAGCTCTGACTTCTAGTCGACGTATCTTGAGAAGTCGACGCACCCTAGTCGACGCACCTTCCTTATTCTCCTCTCGACGTCCAGACAGGATGTATTCGACGCTTGCGTCGAATATTAATCGACGCACGTCGATCTTTATGACAGAATTCAAAATCGCCAGATCTCTTTCCTTATCTTATAGATCTGATTTATATGGAATCAATTTATGTCTTATAGCCGTTCTGAATCTTTCTTTTCCTCTATTAGATTCTTGGCTAATTTGATAAAATTCATTATGGACATTATTTGAAATTGGAATGAATTCTTTCCTTCTATTGGTATGCTAACTATGGAAATGTTTCTATCCTTCTAATTCTCTGTCTGATAATTAATTTTCCTCCTATGAGTATTATTTGAATGAACAGAGCTATATATATATATAAAGGAGGCCGACAGAAAAACCAAGGAGGGATCCACCATTTTACTCATTGAAAAGGAGGAAAAGCTCCCAAGTGATAAAGAGAGAATTGGGAAATAGCCCTGCAGCAATATTCAAGCATTCTTCTTCTCCTGCTTCTGAAGTCACTCTGCTGCAAATTCTGATAGCTCTCACATAAGAGGGAAAAGCTACAAATCTTCTTCTCTCTATAGAAGAAAGATTTAATTCACTACTTCTTGTGCTTCCAATCTTCTTGCTAGGAAGAAGATTCATTTTTATTTTAAATACTTCTTTTTCCTTTTCTCATTTTCATACTCACATACTGTAAAAGAGTTTTTAGAATCACTCTTCAAAAAATGCAGTTGTACTGGTTCTAAGAGTCTCCTTGTCAAAAGACTCAGTTGGTTCTAAGAGTCTCCTTATCAAAAGACTCAGGGTGGTTCTAAGAGTCTCCTTATCAAAAGACTCAGTGCAAGATAGTGAATTCCTACCAAGGGGGTAGAAAAGTGGACTACCCAAAGTTTGGGGAACCACTATATTTTCTTGTGTTGTGCTGTGATTTCTTTTCTTGCATTTACTTTCTTTATTTGTTTAATTCTTGTTGGTGTGTGTGGGAAGCTCTAATCTGTGATCATATATATATATATATATATTTACTTTGCACAAAATATTTTAAATCTCTATTCACCCCCCCCCCCCCCCCCTCTAGAGAATTCTAGTGAGGTTAACTGTGCACTTTCAGTTGATATCAGAGCCAGGTTGATCTAAAAAGGATAACTCCTTGATCAAAAAGGTCCTACCTTTCATATATATATATATATATTTTTCTAACAATTATTTTTCACATGGCACAAATCAAAGATTATGCTTCCACCAGACCACCAATGTGCAATCTTGAAAAATTTGCAGTTTAGAAAACAAGAATTAGAATTTATATGAATTCTATTGATGATAACTTGTTTAATATTACTGTGACAGGTCCCCCAAAGCCTTATAGAAAGGATGCAAATGGCAATGTCACACAAACACTTGTTCCAAGATCTGAATGGACAGAAGATGAGAAGAAGGCAAGAACATGTGATCTAAAGGCCATGAACATACTTGTCTCAACCCTCTCAGATGACATCTTTCAAAGGGTTGTTGACTGTGAATCAGCCAAAGAAATTTGGGATGCTCTTACAAAGATGGTGGAAGGAAGTGCTAATGAAAAGAAAGATAAGAAGGCTCTATTGATCTCACAATATGAGAACTTCCAAAAGAAAAATGAAGAGAGTATCTCTGAGATGTATGACAGATTCAGTCTAATCATCAATCAATTGAAAACTTGGATAGAGAGATCTCTCTCACTGAGATTAATGACAAATTGCTAATGAGTCTCCCTAGTTCATGGGACTCAAGAACATGGGCCATAAGAGACACAAGAGGACAAAAGGAAATCTCAACAGATGCTCTCTTAGGAAAACTCAAATCTTATGAGCAACTGCTGAAAACTAGAGAAGAGAAGAAGAGAAGAGAAAACACTCCAATCTCCTCAAAAGATAGGAACATAGCTTTAAAGGCAACAGAAGAAGGGACTCCTGTCACTGAAGAAGAACTATTCAGTTTCCTGGCCAGAAGATTTAAGAAATGGGTCAAGACAGAGGGATCAAGAAGAAGGGAGTCAAAACCAAGGTATGACAAAACTCCCACTATTGAAATTGTGTGTTATTCTTGCAGGAAATCTGGACATATTGCCCCAGAATGTCCAGAGAATGCTGAGACAAAGAAAGTTTTGAAAAAGAAAGATCCCAAGAAAAAGGAGAAAAAGAAAGAAAGAGGCCTTATTGCAGAAGCCTGGAGTGATACAGACTCTGAGGACAGCTCCTCTTTCAAGAGTGACAATGAAGAACCTAAGCAAGAAGATCTATGCTTGATGGCCCTTGAAGGATCAAAAAATAATGATAGTGTTAAATCTTGGAGTGAGACAGGATCAGAAGAAAGCATATCTTATGAAGATGAAAAAGAAGATAGCTTTATTCTCATAGAGGAATCTGAGGATAAGGATGAGGTAAGCATGTTTGATGAAATAGATTTTCAAAGTGATAACTTCAGAAATGATTTTATGGGAATGTGTCTAGATCAACTAAAAGCAACACAAGAAATTAAAAATCTAAAAGAACAAATCAATGTAGCTAAAAACCAGAGAAATAGAGAAGTTAAATGCTCTAAAGATCATGAATTAAGGGCTAACATCATAGAAAAGGAGATAGAAAAGGCTAAAATAGAAAATCAGTTCCTTAAGGATAAGGTTTCCCAGGCAAAGGCCTTTGAAGAATCAATAAACATGAGAAGCCAAACTCTTAAGGAAATCACTGAAAAACAAACAATGAGACACAAAAATCTTGGGCTAGGAGTTGATCCATCAACCAGCTTAAATCCATCCAGCAAACCTGCTTGGATGAGCCCTGTAAAATTCACTAAACCTGTCAAATGGACAAACCAAGAAAAAGACCCACAAGATAAGGAAGAAAACTCCTTCAAAGAAATAAAGGAATTTGATGAGACATCATATTATTCAGCTGATGACTCACAAACTTCATCTGAAGAAACAACTAATCCAAGAAAAACAACACATAAAGGAGTAAAAACAGAAAAATGTAAAATGAAAATTGAAGATACAATTGCGTCGACTTCATATCGACGCATAAATGATAGTGCGTCGACTTATACTCAACGCAATCTCTCAGATGCCTCGACCTCTTCTAGACGGTTGAACAAAAGCACGTCGACTTCCAATCGACACAACTTTCTCTATGCGTTGAAATCAGATAGACGCCATCTGGAGAAAGCGCCGAATACAAATCGACGCGACTATCAACATGCGTCAAATAGATATCGACGCACAAAAGTTCAGAGCAACTTAAATACCTTTCCTCCAAAAGCCTTTCATCCTAACCCATATTCAGGACCCATTCATCCCAATCATGATTTCTATCCTAATCAACACCTCTATCCTAACCAAAATTTCTATCCTAACCAAAATTCCCATCCTAATCAAACTTTCTATCCTAATTAACCCTTCTATTCTTCTCTAAACTCAAATTATCATAATAATAAGATAATCAAGTGTCATATATGTAACAAAACTGGCCACTTTGCCAAACAATGCTGGTACAACCAATCAAATTATCTGTAAAAATTAGTCCAAGACTGACTTAGAACTAGGTATAGATAAACACCTAGAATTCTTCAGGAAAATTAAAGGTCACGTCGACTTCTAATCAACGCACCGTCGATAACTCAACTCAATAAGTGAAATCGACGCATGCGTCGACTCCACTCGACGCATACGTAGATAGGAAACCCTATCATCCCAAATCAGACTATATCGACGCTCACGTCGAATTCCACTCGACGTAACGTCGACTTCATGAAAACGAGCGGCAATACCAAAATATTTTCGGTCACATCCACGGAAGTACCGAATAAGCCTCGACTTGAGTCCAGTTTCGACGCTTCACCTGACTTAAATAGTCTCTTCAGTTAGAAGCCTTCACGACTCTGCATCTTTCATCCTTCTTGCTCCTCAGACCAGCCGATTTTTCCTCTCTATTTCACGGACCTAAAATGGCTCCCAAAATCAACTCAGGCTTCCACATTGACCTTGAGTCTTTCCAAGCAGACGCAGAAAACTACAAGAGCATCATTGCTCTTCTTACTGCAGCAGGACTGGACAAGCTCATCTCCACTAGGTGCAAGCTCCTGGAATCAGAGCTCATAGAGCTAATAACTCATGTTCAGATATCTGAACAAGGAGAAATCCAGGGAACACTATATGAGACACCAGTCTTAATCTCAGCAGAACATATTAGGGCCACCTTTGATCTTACATCAGGTATATCCTAATATCCTCTTTGTTGAAATGAAATAAGGAAAGAAAATGAGCTTCTAAAAGAATGACTAAACAAGTCTAAATTATTCCTTTATTAGGTGATGAATCTATAGACCTCACACCTGATGAAATCAAGAATCTGCTAACCATCATGAAGTTTTCAAGGGATAAACCAACCCATCTAAAGAAAATAGACTTTTCTGAGGAGTATAGACTACTAGCAGATATAGTAGGAAAGATACTACTATGTAAGATATCTTCCCATGATGCAGTGCTCAAGCAGCAGCTGAACATCATGGGGGCTCTTGTATTGAAGAAGAAAATTGACTGGGCCAGCTGTCTGCTCAAGATGATAGGCTCTAGATATTCTTACAAAGAGAATGCCTACATGAGGATTATGAGTCAAGTGCTCTTCCACTCCTTCCCTGACCTCTGTAGGTCAAAAGGAATTTCTATCCCTCCTGGAAAGAGGATGTCCATTGCCCTCTTCTCCAAATGGACTAGGCAAATCCCCAAGCCTGGTTCCATTCCTGAAAGGACTCCATCTCCTCCTCCTTCTCCTCAAAGAGACAATTCTTCTCTACCACCATCATCCACTCAAATAGTCTTTACCACCCTCACAACTCCTACTCTACCTACCTCTTCTCAAACACCTGCTCCTCAAACAGCAGCTTCTCCACCTCCTCCTCCTCTTACTTTCTCATCCTCTCCACCTCCTTTATCACTCATACCTCATGTATCAACTAACTTCTCTCCAGCCTCATCACCACCTTCACCACTCTCTACTCATCCCCAACCACAACATGAACCATCTGCATCTACTGAAGCTCTCCTCACTCAGTGCATTGCATCAGCAGCTCAAACATTCCAAGCAATGCTGGATGAGCACTGCTCCTAGATTCATTCCTCAATCCTACACATGCACACCCAAATAGATGGGGTCAGTGCCTCTGTGCAAAGTCTGAAGAACTCACTCTCTTCCTCAAGAGTTACCAAGTCTTTCTTAACCTCCATGGCCAAGAAGGTCAAGAAGGGGGAGAAGCTTGATGAAGAGCAGCCCTCCAATCTTAAATCTCCCTCACACAAATCTCCTCCTTCAAAATCTGACAGTCTTGCACTGCTCAAGACAATTGGGAATGAGATAGTACCTGAGCTACACAATGATGAACAAACAATAGAGGTACTCAACATAGCAAGAGATGCTGCAAATCAAGTGGCACTACTACAAGGGGAGGGAAGCATAGCAGAAAATGAGGCTGAAAAGGAAGAAGGTGATAAAGAGCTGAATACTGCTATAAATCAAGAAGAAATTAACCAGCTGCTGGAACTGAAAAAGGAAATGAAGCTGATGCTGGAAAAGAGAAAGAGCCAGATGCTGTGATGGCTGAAGAAGGGGCTCAGGAGTCAGGGGCAGGGGGAGCTGAGACTCAGGGGGAGCAAATGGCTGAGACCCAGGGGGAGCTGAGGGAGTCACCTGCTACTGGGAAAGAGCAATCCACAATAGTATTCAAGAGAAAAAGAAAGACTCCTCCTACCCCTCCTGAATAATACTTGAAAACAATACTTCATATACTTTATGATTGGTCTGAACATGAAGTTTGCTTCTGATTGTGTGAAATCTTCATTATCTGTACAAATGCTTTGCTATGTTAATTATATGTTAAATACAATTTCTCTCCTATAGGGTTAAGACAAATAGGGGGAGATTGTTGGGAAAATGATTTCTCTTAACCCCTGAACATAAGTTGAATATGAATTCCAAGAAAAGAAAATCGAGGTTAAGTAAATATGCGTCGAATAGTATTCGACGCAACGACGAGATAAAATCGACGTTTCTATCAGAATGAGTCGAGGTAGCTCTAAGCAGAATTCGACGTATCCTATGTCGACGTAGCTCTGACTTCTAGTCGACGTATCTTGAGAAGTCGACGCACCCTAGTCGATGCACCTTCCTTATTCTCCTCTCGACGTCCAGACAGGATGTATTCGACGCTTGCGTCGAATAGTAATCGACGCACATCGATCTTTATGACAGAATTCAAAATCGCCAGATCTCTTTCCTTATCTTATAGATCTGATTTATATGGAATCAATTTATGTCTTATAGCCGTTCTGAATCTTTCTTTTCCTCTATTAGATTCTTGGCTAATTTGATAAAATTCATTATGGACATTATTTGAAATTGGAATGAATTCTTTCCTTCTATTGGTATGCTAACTATGGAAATGTTTCTATCCTTCTAATTCTCTGTCTGATAATTAATTTTCCTCCTATGAGTATTATTTGAATGAACAGAGCTATATATATATATATATATATATATGAAGGAGGCCAACAGAAAAACCAAGGAGGGATCCACCATTTTACTCATTGAAAAGGAGGAAAAGCTCTCAAGTGATAAAGAGAGAATTGGGAAATAGCCCTGCAGCAATATTCAAGCATTCTTCTTCTCCTGCTTCTGAAGTCACTCTGCTGCAAATTCTGATAGCTCTCACATAAGAGGGAAAAGCTACAAATCTTCTTCTCTCTATAGAAGAAAGATTTAATTCACTACTTCTTGTGCTTCCAATCTTCTTGCTAGGAAGAAGATTCATTTTTGTTTTAAATACTTCTTTTTCCTTTTCTCATTTTCATACTCACATACTGTAAAAAAGTTTTTAGAATCACTCTTCAAAAAATTCAGTTGTACTGGTTCTAAGAGTCTCCTTGTCAAAAGACTCAGTTGGTTCTAAGAGTCTCCTTATCAAAAGACTCAGGGTGGTTCTAAGAGTCTCCTTATCAAAAGACTCAGCGCAAGATAGTGAATTCCTACCAAGGGGGTAGAAGAGTGGACTACCCAAAGTTTGGGGAACCACTATATTTTCTTGTGTTGTGCTGTGATTTCTTTTCTTGCATTTACTTTCTTTATTTGTTTAATTCTTGTTGGTGTGTGTGAGAAGCTCTAATCTGTGATCATACACATATATATATTTACTTTGCACAAAATATTTTAAATCTCTATTCACCCCCCCCCCCCCCCCCCCCCCTCTAGAGAATTCTAGTGAGGTTAACTGTGCACTTTCACCTTATTACTTGTTACTGTGCTTATTATACCTGTTACTAGTACTTGCATTTACAACCATTGCTACTTATATACTTATGAACAGCTTAGTTAGTGTCATTGCAAGTACTTGGGTACTTATACAACCGACATATATGAACAACCCTCCATATCACATGCTTCTATATTATTGCTTATATTGCAGCTTTTCTTCCTTTCCTTCCGCCTGGTGCCTTAGAGTCGCCGGGGGAGCGGATGTGAAGCCACTTAGTCTTTATGACTAACGATTGCTACGTCCCTCTTTTTAGGAGTGTTCTGTAGAGCAGTAGTGCACGGTGCTGGAGGAGGATAGTCGGGTCAGGATGCAGGGCCAGAGACCAGGATACCTTGGCTACCGTCAGTGACAGAGGCGAGTGAGTGTTTTGAGATGTAGCCCTTGGGGAATTTAGCTTGATACTCTGATGATTTGCAGGAGCTTATGTAGCTTTATGTCTTTCTTGTACTTTTGTTTGGACATTATTACTTATTGTGAATCTATGGCTTTTAACGCTTTCTTTTATTGACGGGTTGGCGCTGTTTAGTTGGTTTGGCCGGCAGGATAGACGTCTTGTGGGGGAGGCTAGCTCGTGTGCTGGCGCTTCCGCAAGGCGGCTGTCCTGGGCATAAGGCTCCCCTCGGCCGTGTCGTGTGTTCCGGGAGGGGGGTCTTACAAATGGTATCAGCTTGCAATGATCCTGAGATAAAGAAGTCCATTAACCCACTAGGCTACACCTGCTAGCTAAATCAGTTTGAGGACAAACTGATGCAGCGGAAGCGGTGGTGTGCCCATGTGTGATTCACATTAAGTATGCCCTCTTTTTCCTATAGAAAGTGTCAACCTAAGTCAAACTCGTACCCTTACATACAAATGCTGGCTCACTCCGAGACAGTAATTGGTATTCTCATTCCAACCATTAGAGTTGGTTTGGCATAAGATTGATGCCAACCTAACTAGGATACCATTTTTGGTCGACTTAGCAGGATATGTCGTGACATACCCTAACCTTATACTGATCTTGGGGATGATTGGACCAAGCAATAAGTGACATTGATTGACCAAGGGAAGAGTTTAACGTGAGTGTAGATGCTAGAGACTCACACCCTGAGATTTCTATCCCAGATATGGAGTAATATTATCACCTTACCCAAAATATTAGGGCAATCTCAATGAGATTGGTGCCTGAAATCTATCATCAGCTTAGTAAGAGGCCACCAAGCATGTCTTTTATACTGTATGTGGATACCTCTCACTTCTATTTATGTAGAAGGTTTCATATAGAGAAGTTACGATAAGAATTCGGATCCAGAGAAGGCTCATTTTGGGATGAAGGTGTTATATTGGTGGTAGAAGAAACTCAGTCGAAGAGATATGGGGGCTTATCTCTTCGTTTATTGTGCATGCATTGCGGGTATGATGATACACTACCCCTGAGTTCGGAAATTCTTGGTGAACATTCCCTTAGTGTTGTAATTACTTGACATTGAGAAATTAATAAGAGTTAGGCGGTGGAGTCAACAAGATTAATACGACTTGATTGATGTTCTAAAATTCTAAAAGGTTTTATAAAATAAACATGCATGCCATGTATGGTCGTTGACAGGAATGGTAGGGCGCTTGTAATGGATTTGATTTAGTTTATCACATTGTGAAGTATGCCCTACTTTTGGTAGTCTGCATATCTCGTGTCGAAGGGAAATAATCCCGAGTCGTGCACCTTGGTTCATGTTAAGTTCAAACATATATAAATGTACCGGGTAATTGGATGTTATTTGCACATGCTCTCATTACAATGAGATGCAGCTTGGTCGTCGCCGTAAAATTTGAATTTTTACATCACGGCTGATATATAGGTGCGTCGATTCGGGGATCTATAGGGTAAGAACTCTAAGTCGAGGAAGATATGCCACTAAGGTTGTGCTCATATGTGAGATGAATGTACCATATGGGCGGTGGAAGAAATTTAGTCCGAAAATGTACGGGGGCTTGTCCCTTCGTTTATTGGTCTATTTACGAACAGACTTCGTTTTTCCCTTAGATCCTGTTTATTTAAATAGTATGTGAACGATGATGATTGGATTCGTGATAACCTCTCAATACGGGTGAGAGCGTCAAGGGTGTTGAGACACGCCGTGAATTGAACACGTGAATTGAATATTGAGGATAAGTTGCATTTGCTTATTTAAGAAGATATGAATATGTCTCTATGCGTACAAGTAGGTGTACGTGTAATTGTATTGCCTCGACAAGGCAGTCCTCTAAAGGCCCTGTGCCAAAACCCAACCCTCGGATAAGGTTTATCTTCACGGTTTAGGAGCCCTTAAATGAAATGAATTAAATCACGGGATAAAAGTAGCACCAATTTTTGAATCCGGTGCAAATCTAAGTAGAACTGGGAGTAGACAAAAGTAACAATTGACTCGAGGTCATGTGTTATTAGAAGGGAATGATGTGCTTATAAACCATGCGAGATGACATTGATAGAAGCAACTGATAATGAAATAGATGATGATGGTTGTACGAGAAGATGAGATTGAGGCTTGCTTCTACTTTTTTTTAATACATAAGAGAGACGATCTTGCGGGTACAATAACTGTTTGGGTATTTGAGGTTGGACCCAAGGATATGACATCGTCAATTTTATGGTTGACCACCCGTTTGACTTTGAGGCCATCCTTGTTTAACGCAAAATTTTTGGATGCACATAAGTGATGATATTGAAAGTGCTACACGTTATTTGTATAACAATGCTTGGGGTTGGAGGAATCAATTCACTTTTGCAAATCTAAAGCACATGACTCCTTTGGTGGAGGATTCTAAATTTTATCTGGAGGCACGAGTAGTAACCTCATGTGTATCGGTGTCACCGATCTTAAGGGGTTTAGATCAAAGGTGCAGTGAAAGTTGGCTGATTAAAGTAAGGAAACACTTCTCCTTCCCCCTCTTCCTCCTTCTCTCCCTTCCATTTGGGTTACATTTCAGGAAATTTCTTTTTCCCATTAGTGGCTGTTGGGCTTGTTGCTCCAGGAAATTTGTTTTTTTGGAACTTCCTTGTTTGTTAGCAATTATTTTTCTCTTATTTTAGCAGCTGTTTATGCTAGCTGTTGGGGGGTTAAACTTCAGAAATTTTGTTTATAACACCTTACACATTCTCGGAAATCTCTTCCTTGATTTGTGTTAGCAGTTACTTGGTATTTCCTTGGTTTCATGACTAGCAGCTATCTTGGCTTCCCTTGATTTATTTGTTGTAATTTTTGTCCAGAATATGTGCCCTGCTCTGCTCATTTTTCTTCCAGGATTATATACTCGCATCCGCCTGATGCATAAAAATGCGTCGAGTTATAAACACTTGATGCGCAAAATATAACTACGACAAACGACAACGGCAAGTGTACCGTATCGAATGAAGTATAGGATCTCGCTAGACCAAGGTCGTATTAGACTCGGGTCATGTTAAGTACTCCTACTTCGAGTGAATTTTTATTATTTTATCGATAGATAAATTGATTTTGGTTTTAATAAAAGAAAACAAAAGATAAAAACATCCGATCTAGAATTAAACTTAGGAAAATGAGAATTGCATAATCAAAATCGGAAAGCAAAAAGAGATAGACTTGACCGTGGAGACTCCCAAAGCATGAACGCACCTCTCTCGAGGAATACACTCAACTAAGATTAAGGATATCAACTTAAACTCTCATTTAAGAAGAATACCTTAAAGCTTGCCTTAGCGCGGTGAATCCCACTATAGGCTTTTACTCCTATCCGGAAGAATCTCGTCGCCCTTTCTCAAGGGTTGCGATCAACTCCTTTTATTCTCGGCGATTGATCCGTATGCACGAGCCTCTCGGCTAACTAGAATACGACCTATGTGATTACTAAGAATAAATCGAAGAACAAACCTTATGCTTCCGAAAATAAAGAAAAGAAATTACGACTCCAAAAGAGTTTACTCCGATCAAATGTTGGTGCAAGACTAACTGAACATAAATCGAATTAAAGAGCGAGGAGGAATAAATTTCGGACAAGAAATATTTTTATATATTCTAAAGAAATTAAATTACATGAGCAAGATATTGAATTTCTAAGCTACGGAATGGAATTGCAATGCTTGAATTAAAACTAAGCTAAGGAAGGGAAAATATATGAAATTAAAAATACATAAAAGAAGTACAAAAATACATAAAATCTACTTTAGAATTGATCCACCAATAGCTGGCGGGGGATCCTCTCTCCTCCCAAATGATCCACATTTATAGGTGCAAACCCAATAAAAGTTTGCATTAAATGGAGGCACACCATAAGGATGAAACGACCGGATTGCTGACGTGGCTGGGCGGAGTTGGCGGAGCAGTTTTGGCGGTGGATCGCTTACGTGGCTGGGCAGAGTTGGCGGAGGCGGGTTTGGAGGATGAAACGGACAGATTTGCCGACGTGAATGGAGAATTGAAGTAACGAGCTGTATTTTAATAATGGACGGGCGTTTATAATACTAGCAATCTCCATAGAGTGCTGATGCATGAAATTAAGGAAATGAATAATTGAGTGGGCCCGATTGAGGTGGCATCAACGTATAGAGGAGGAGGGTGGCTGGTGAAATGGATAAAAATAATCGAGGTTGCATAAAATGATTAATGCTAATAACGTGAATGGCTTGAATATATAGTAGGCAACTTGAAACAATAATAATAATAATGTCTCTTGGAGTTGATATTGCATGCATGGGGAAATGATAAAAATGTTTCATGTGGCTGTATAAAATGGAAGTGGCGGCTTGCATGAAATGAAATCACGACTCCAAAAAAGTTTACTCCGATCAAATGTTGGTGCAAGACTAACTGAACATAAATCGAATTAAAGAGCGAGGAGGAATAAATTTCGGACAAGAAATATTTTTATTAATTCTAAAGAAATTAAAGTACATGAGCAAGATAGTGAATTTCTAAGCTACGGAATGGAATTGCAATGCTTGAATTAAAACTAAGCTAAGGAAGGGAAAATATATGAAATTAAAAATACATAAAAGAAGTACAAAAATACAGAAAATCTACTTTAGAATTGATCCACCAATAGCTGGCGGGGGATCCTCTCTCCTCCCAAATGATCCCCATTTATAGGTGCAAACCCAATAAAAGTTTGCATTAAATGGAGGCACACCATAAGGATGAAATGACCGGATTGCTGACGTGGCTGGGCGGAGTTGGCGGAGCAGTTTTGGCGGTGGATCGCTGACGTGGCTGGGCAGAGTTGGCGGAGGCGGGTTTGGTGGATGAAACGGACAGATTTGCCGACGTGAATGGAGAATTGAAGTAACGTGCTGTATTTTAATAATGGACGGGCGTTTATAATACTAGCAATCTCCATAGAGGGCTGATGCATGAAATTAAGGAAATGAATAATTGAGTGGGCCCGATTGAGGTGGCATCAACGTATAGAGGAGGAGGGTGGCTGGTGAAATGGATAAAAATAATCGAGGTTGCGTATAGAGGAGGAGGGTGGCCGGTGAAATGGATAAAAATAATCGAGGTTGCATAAAATGATTAATGCTAATAACGTGAATGGCTTGAATATATAGTAGGCAACTTGAAACAATAATAATAATAATAATAATAATGCCTCTTGGAGTTGATATTGCATGCATGGAGAAATGATAAAAATGTTTCATGTGGCTGTATAAAATGGAAGTGGCGGCTTGCATGAAAATGTTCTGGCAACACGGCAACTCAAATTAATTTGCATGGTGAAATCTTGAGCTTAGGCAGGTGGCGGCGATGGCAAAGGTGGCGGCGACATGCCGCACTTGAACGGATGCGATGAGACTTGCATGACGACGATATCGAGTGTGGCATGACGAACGTGGCCAACGCGATAACTTCAATAAATATTTCATTTGAAAGTTCGGGAGCACGATCACGGCGATAGACCTACAAAAATAAATAAAGCGTAAATTAGAAATCAAAATATAAAACAAATAAATTATAAATAAAAATATAGAATATATTACTGATTTTACTAAAATATTGCAATAAATTATATATTAATAATATGTATAAATTCTACTCATCAAATACCCCCATACTTAAGCTTTTGCTCGTCCCGAGCAAAACCATAAGAGGTATTCATAAGGCATTAATATCATTTAGAATTCAACTAAAAATTTATTTACATCAAAAGAGAGTTAAGAGTTAGAATTTGAGGATTTTCGGCTTAAGTCCTAAATTATGAGATTAAATAAAAAGGGAAGAAATGATTAGCTAAGAATTCTCAAATAAATTTACTAGCGCACAAAATTGAGTACTTTTGCAAACAATACTTTAGATAAAAATTATTAAAACCTACACTTAAGAAACTTGAAGAAAAGTAAGAACTACTACTTATGCTCTCCAAATATTTTAATTTAAAACTAAAATGCAATTATATTGGCTAGGGTTTTTTTGGGGGGTTTTATGAAGAGAGCTTTGATTGGAGGTGATGAATTTTATCCTCTCACCTCTTTCTCTTTTATTTTCTTTTTGGATTTGAATATAATTAGGAAATCATGAATTTTATCCTCTAATTTCCATGACATATATTCTTTTCATAATTTTTTTTTCATAATAAGGGTGCAACGTTTAGGGAATAATGAATTTTATCCTCTTATTCCCATGTCGTATGATCTTTTCTTGGGTTAGGGGAAGGCTAAAGGATTTGGGCTAAAGGGTTAAAGGCTATTTTAATTTTATTTTAGATTAAACAAAAATACTAGAGAGCAACATTTAGTAGATTTCAAATTTTCTAAGGATCTAAAAGTATGAGATTGAAATAATTAGAATCTAAATATGTTATACATTATCACTACAAAATTGAGACTAATTAAAAATAAGCGAGAATAAATGCTAACTAAATCACTCTAATTAGATTAACATCATAAAATGATTCTTAAGTTAAAATCGCCTAAAAACTAAATCTAACTAACTATGATTAAAATAAAAGATTTAGCAAATTAAAATGATAAAAAATGCTTATAAATATTCTCAAAATAGTTTTGTGAGCGAGAAAAGGGTAAGATTGGGTTTTTTTTTTCTTTTTTTTTTGTTTTTTTTTTCTATTTTTTCAATTTTTTGTGTTTTTATTTAAGGGAAAAGTAAAAGAGACACTCCCACATACTTAAAGATAAACATTGTCCCCAATGTTTATAAAGCACGGGGAAGGGGGAAAACAAAAGAAAAAAGTTCACTAAAAAAAAAAAATTTTAAAGCAAAAAGAAAGATAAGCATGGGGTGCCTCTCAAGAGCGCTTTTTTTTTCCCGTCTTTAAGCTAGACGGTTAGTGTTAGCTAAAAGGAAAATAAAATTTAAGGTGCACGAGCAACTCCCTGAATATGCGTTGCGGGAACTTGGATGTGATCCGTTGCCCGGCGACTCCTCCACTTGCTATTTGATTCTCCTTGTTGCTTTTAGGTTGAGAGTGTAAATTCGAATCACCTATCCATACCTGAGGTGATTTGAATTTTTGTAGATGAGCGGCAAATGGGTCCACGACGACGTTTAGTTGCGACGGCTCATCCTCTACATGAAAATCATTAGGAATTGAAGAATCAAAAGCAAAGGGGTCAGAAACAATTTCACAAGGAGGAGTCACTTGTGAAAGAAAAAGATTAAAATCCGATTGCTCGTTTAAAATAAAGGTTTTCTCCCCTAAAATAATCGTTATGTCAAAACGCGTAGAATCGTCATTTTCATTTATTTCATTTTCAAAAATAGGTGGCATTAGCGAATTATCATGAAAATGCGAAAAAATTTGACTTACCGAATTTCTAAAATCTGGGAGGGAGGAGAAATTAGAGAATCAAAATTTTTAGGAGATGAAATTTCTTCATCGCCGCGAAGACTATCCGGGTGGCCTGCCCACCATGAATAATCCACGTCGGTGAGTGAAAAAGAATCACCAGCGTTATCTGGATTATAAAAAGTATTTTTCTTATAATAATTATTTCCCCATGAAAATTATTAGAATAAAAATCATGAAGATTATTTTCATAAGATTCATGAGAATGACCTTTATTAAAATTAAAAAATATTTTCATAAGAAAAATTTTGAGAATTTAAATTATAGCTAGAATTCTCATAAGAGTTAAAAAAATTATTTTCATAAGAATCATAGAAATTATTTTGAGAAAAATTATTTCCATAATTAGAATAAAAATTATTTTCACTATTAAAATTTTGAGAATTTTGAAAATTAGAATTATTAGCGTTAGGAAAATTATTCTCGTAGAATTTTGAAAAATTGTTTTCACAGAAATTACTTTCACAGGAAAAATTATTTTGATAATTGTTATGAAAACTATTTTCTTTATTAAAATTTTGAGAATTTTGCGAAGAATGTTCCCTAATAACATTATTTATCCTAACCGCGGCTTCTAAGTCATTGATTTTATCTTGAAGCACGTTAATAGAAGCAGAAAGTTCTAAGACATTATTAGCATTCTCAAGCGCGGCGGATAGCCAAAACTTTTTTTTTTGAAAAACAAACGGATTTTAAATGAATGGAATTGAAATAAAAATAAGAAAATATTTTTTTTCTTTCTTTTCTTTTAAAAGCGGATTAATATTAGTCTTGGACTTCCCGAGGACTACCCGGTGAAGGGTTCGCAGCGGTACTAGGAGATGTGATGGGATGAAAGCCCAAATCTCCCTTTCCAAGAATTTAGGTTGCGCTTTTAATTGATTTTTTTTAATATTTTAATAAATAAAAAAATGATAAAATTAATAAAATTCACTCTTTTCAAAATATCAACAAATTTCCCCGGCAACGGCGCCAAAAACTTTGATGCATAAAAATGCGTCGAGTTATAAATACTTGATGCGCAAAATATAACTACGACAAACGACAACGGCAAGTGTACCGTATCGAATGAAGTATAGGATCTCGCTAGACCAAGGTCGTATTAGACTCGGGTCATGTTAAGTACTCCTACTTCGAGTGAATTTTTATTATTTTATCGATAGATAAATTGATTTTGGTTTTAATAAAAGAAAACAAAAGATAAAAACATCCGATCTAGAATTAAACTTAGGAAAATGAGAATTGCATAATCAAAATCGGAAAGCAAAAAGAGATAGACTTGACCGTGGAGACTCCCAAAGCATGAACGCACCTCTCTCGAGAAATACACTCAACTAAGATTAAGGATAGCAACTTAAACTCTCATTTAAGAAGAATACCTTAAAGCTTGCCTTAGCGCGGTGAATCCCACTATAGGCTTTTACTCCTATCCGGAAGAATCTCGTCGCCCTTTCTCATGGGTTGCGATCAACTCCTTTTATTCTCGGCGATCGATCCGTATGCACGAGCCTCTCGGCTAACTAGAATACGACCTATGTGATTACTAAGAATAAATCGAAGAACAAACCTTATGCTTCCGAAAATAAAGAAAAGAAATCACGACTCCAAAAGAGTTTACTCCGATCAAATGTTGGTGCAAGACTAACTGAACATAAATCGAATTAAAGAGCGAGGAGGAATAAATTTCGGACAAGAAATATTTTTATTAATTCTAAAGAAATTAAAGTACATGAGCAAGATATTGAATTTCTAAGCTACGGAATGGAATTGCAATGCTTGAATTAAAACTAAGCTAAGGAAGGGAAAATATATGAAATTAAAAATACATAAAAGAAGTACAAAAATACAGAAAATCTACTTTAGAATTGATCCACCAATAGCTGGCGAGGGATCCTCTCTCCTCCCAAATGATCCCCATTTATAGGTGCAAACCCAATAAAAGTTTGCATTAAATGGAGGCACACCATAAGGATGAAACGACCGGATTGCTGACGTGGCTGGGCGGAGTTGGCGGAGCAGTTTTGGCGGTGGATCGCTTACGTGGCTGGGCAGAGTTGGCGGAGGCGGGTTTGGAGGATGAAACAGACAGATTTGCCGACGTGAATGGAGAATTGAAGTAACGAGCTGTATTTTAATAATGGACGGGCGTTTATAATACTAGCAATCTCCATAGAGGGTTGATGCATGAAATTAAGGAAATGAATAATTGAGTGGGCCCGATTGAGGTGGCATCAACGTATAGAGGAGGAGGGTGGCTGGTGAAATGGATAAAAATAATCGAGGTTGCATAAAATGATTAATGCTAATAACGTGAATGGCTTGAATATATAGTAGGCAATTTGAAACAATAATAATAATAATAATGCCTCTTGGAGTTGATATTGCATGCATGGGGAAATGATAAAAATGTTTCATGTGGCTGTATAAAATGGAAGTGGCGGCTTGCATGAAATGAAATCACGACTCCAAAAGAGTTTACTCCGATCAAATGTTGGTGCAAGACTAACTGAACATAAATCGAATTAAAGAGCGAGGAGGAATAAATTTCGGACAAGAAATATTTTTATTAATTCTAAAGAAATTAAAGTACATGAGCATGAAAGTTGTAGCCCTCGGAAAGAGCTTTCCGACGATAGGTTACCCGTTTTCTGAAGTGACCTGTAGCTCCCTCAAGGTCCAGTCGAATGGACTGTCCAGAAAGCTGGAATGAGTTAAGTGCATGCTGTTTTGCTGTCCAGATTTCTACAGTTGGCTTCAGAGCAGATTTTTGGTAGGACCCACTTGGATCTGGGTTTAGAAGTCAACATAAATGTTGTAGCCCTTGACGTTAGATTTTCAAAATGGTGTGGCACATAAATATGGGTGGTCTGTAGCTCCCAGAAATCCTGTTTTAGTAAACATCGCTGGTTTCGTACAAATTTTGATGTTTTACTGGTTTTCTCGTAAAATACTCATCGGATGTTTGCGAAATTTTGGTAGAGATGAAACTGATGATATTGTGATCACTCATGTTTAGTTTTAGAATTTTTGGATATATATTTATGGTAATATGGCTAATCCCTTCTTATAAATTTATGGTGTCGTAAATAGCTTTGGTAAATATAAATGAAATATTCAAGGTGATGATTATGTGATATCATAGAAATTTCATAGGTTTTGGTTTGAAATAAGCCTTGATTAAATGTTCTGTTATAAATTAGTTTGAAAAATGAATCATGGTGATGTGTAATTGAATAAGATTTTGGAGGTATGCTTATATATATTAACATTCATATCACTTGATAATCTATTGGATGATGTAGATTGGTGATAACCTCCCCATAAGGTTGATAGCTTTATTCGTGTCGAAACACGTTGTGATTTGTACTTACGACGATTGAACATTGGTGATATGTTTGGGGCTTACATATTTAGTAAAATATGAATATGACACCGTACGCACAAGTAGTCCTACAAGATCTTGTAGAGTAATTTCCATGATATACACACGCTACTGCATAGAGTCATGATAGCTCGGTATGGGTAACATTGATGGATCAGTGTGGATTATAAGATATGGTTATATATTATGGTGAAATGTTAAGGACTGGGTGGTTGGGGGCCTTGGATGCTAACTAGCATCGGTTGAGTTGGTATGATGTGAAAGTTAAGAAGGCTCCATTCAGTGAGTCCTTGGGTGCTTGATAGCACGGGTGTGCATGGGAATTACAGGAACGTGCATGGTTTACACATGGTGGTGTAGTGATCCTGGTTGGAGGATTATTTGTGGCGGGTCTACGGGCTTGCTAGTCGTGACACCGACAGAAGCCGACAGGTAGACTCTAGACCGGTTGGGTTGGACTCTTGGTGCTCACCTACCCAAGTCCCCTTCTGTGTCCTTGAAGGCTCCGCTGTTTGTCTTAGCGTCGAGCAGTACGCAGGGTCTCCGCTGTGTGTTCTTAGCGTCGAGGCGTACAGAGGCCTAGGACTGGTAGTGTTCATACCCTCCTAGTAGTGGAGGAGCTCGTTCCACTGTCTCCGTCTGGCCACGACGTGAGATGCCTGAGTGGTTAGCTACCACTCAAAAAGTGAGAACTGAAGGTCTATGTCGACATAGCAAAATATGCATTGCATTCATCCTTCATAATTATAGCATCGCACCGCATCGGGTCCATCATATAAATTAGTATGGGCTCTTTTATATGATGGGTCCCAAATTGGAAACCTTAACTTATAAGTTTGTATGAGCATTCATATAAGTTAAGGTACGATATGAACTGCTTACTTCTCTCTTGTTACTACTACTTGCTTACATTCTGTCATTGTCTTATTACTTGTTAGCTGTGCTTATTATACATGTTACTAGTACTTGCATTTACAACCATTGCTACTTATATACTTAAGAACAACTTAGTTAGTGTCATTGCAAGTACTTGGGTACTTATGCAACCGACATATATGAACAACCCTCCCTGTCACCTGCTTCTATATTATTGCTTATATTGCAGCTTTTCTTCCTTTCCTTCCGCCCGGTGCCTTGGAGTCGTCGGGGGAGCGGATGTGAAGCCACTTAGTCTTTATGACTAACAGTTGCTACGTCCCTCTTTTTAGGAGTGTTCCTTAGAGCAGCAGTGCACGGTGCTGGAGGAGGATAGTCAGGTCAGGATGACAAGGTCGGAGACCAGGATACCTTGGCTACCGTCAGTGACAGAGGCGAGTGAGTGTTTTGAGATGTAGCCCTTGGGGCATTTAGCTTGATACTCTGATGATTTGCAGGAGCTTGTGTAGCTTTCTGTCTTTCTTGTACTTCTGTTTGGACATTATTACTTATTGTGAATCTATGGCTTTTAACGCTTTCTTTTATTGATGGGTTGGCGTTGTTTAGTTGGTTTGGCTGGCAGGATAGGCGTCTTGTGGGGGAGGCTAGCTTGTGTGTTGGCGCTTCCGTAAGGCGGTTGTCCTGGGCATAAGGCTCCCCTCGGTCGTGTCGTGTGTTCCGGAGGGGGTCTTACACCCACAGGGGCTCCTCTCGCGACCCGGGAGGACCTGGATCGCCCGCCTTCCTACGGGTGGCCCACGAGGGTCCAGGCCTGCTCGCATTCCCAAGAGCGACTGGCGAGAGCTCGACTCGCCCGCTCCCTGCGAGCAACCGGCGAGAGCTCGACTCGCCCGCTTTCGTGCGAGCCTGCTTTGGGACTCTGCCTCTCCTTCCTTCTCACTCTTCTCGTATGCTGATTCCTTAGTCTCCGCTCACTCCTAGCGAATACTGAGGTTGTACACAATCCCCGCTCTTCGCGAGGCTACCTTAGGCTCGCGAAGAAACATCCAACCCCCGGTGTTCGTCTGCCCCTTGATGACGTGGTGAGAATCTTTTGGTGGGACCCTTGCCCACTGCTATAAATATCATTCCTTCTGGCCGGTGCAAGAACTTTCCTTCCCTCTCACTCCCTTCGCTGCTCGCTACTATTTTTTGCGAGATGTCCAAGAAGGAGGAGATACTTGCTCTCCTTCGGGCCTCACAGGCGGTCCAGAAGGCCAAAGCTACCGAGCTCGCTCCCTGGATCTCTCCGCAACCTGCTCCGCCCCCGCCTCAGGTTAAGAGGGCTAAGACCGTCTGACGGCCGTCTGGGGAGGATGAGTCATCTCCACTGTCTCCCTCTCCCCGCCACGAGCTCGTCTCGCAGGTTCTGCTAAAAAAGGACTCGATACTCCAAATAGTATTCGCTTAACTCTACTTCCTTGCTCACAGGACCCTCCCGCCGAGGAAAATCTTATCAGGCCATCGCCAACGGGGTCTCCGCCCACGTCCCCCGGGAGGACTGATTCCCCCCCTGATGCGAGGACCACTGACCTGCGAGCCTCACCCTCGCGTCTTGGTAAGTCGTTTGCCTTGCCATTTCTTGCTCTTCTTTGACCGTTGACCCGCATTATTCCTTTTGCAGATTCTCCTCTCGCGACCCCGTGGAGGCGAGTCCCTACTCCGGTGGGCTTGCTGGCCCCACCGAAAATGAACATCATCACCCCTGGATTCGACACTCTGGGCCGACGGAGCCCGGGTGGCTCACTACTCATCGAACCCCTGGTCGCCGATGAGATGAGGCACCACCCTGGCCTGGGAAAGTCTATTACCCCGGCCTTTACTGAGGCTTTCAAGGGCCAGCCAAGCTCTTCTCGCCCGCGACCCCGTACCATTCTCATCTCGCCAGGTCGAACAATTTCTGTTGATTGTCTCTTTCGCTGCCTCTTATGCTGACTTCTTACTCGCATGCATTCCTCCGACCCCGCCCGCCGAGTCAGAGCATGGGGAAGTGGAGATGTCACCACCGCCCTTGCCGAGCCAGGTCGCAGATTTCCTGGGGGACTCCGGCAACTCAGAGCAGATGAAAAGGCGAGTCACCGAGATATTTCAGAAGCATACTCTAATGCTGCAAGAGTTATACGATCAGGACAGGATGAACAAGGCTGCTTACGAGGAGAGGTTTGCCGCTATGGAGGATGCTAACGCACGCGTCCTCACTGAGGCACGACAGGTCGCTCGCAGCGAGGTCACCTCACCTGGTGTGCACCTTGCGCGAATCGAGGATTACATGTGGCTGATGCAATACGAGGTCCAGTCGGTCCGCGAATACCACTACCCAAGAGTCCCCCCGCGCTCTGGTGTGCGAGGTCGTGGTGGCTGGAAGTGGCTTAACTACTAAACAATTTTCTTTTTGTTTGTTGCCCGCTCTTGCTTTCCTCCCATGTTGGGGGGCTTTGAACATTTTTATGGATTTGTAATAAGGATATTCCCGCTCGCTCGCGAGATTTTCTTTTCTCTTTCGAATACTTCTACCGTTATGCTAACTGTGCTCGCTTCGCTTATTTTCTATTTTGATACGAACACCTATTTATTGACTCGCGAGCTATGATCTCGCCTTCGCAATTCACATTTCCTTCTTTGCAGCTTGGCTCGCCTATGACGAGTCAGAAGACTTCTCCAGGACGCCAACCCACTTGGAGCGGATAAGGCCCCGGGGAGCTGGGAAATCACCGCGCGGTTCCGCTATCCGCACCCTCCGGCGTTTCGAATCCTTCCCGCCCTTTTCATTTCTATAAATAGCCGACGACTTTTACTTTCTAACCACCGCATTAACTGTCCCTCGGCCTTTCTTCTTTCTTTCAGGCTCTCTCGCAAATCCTTGCTCGCACTCGCTCTTCTCTCGGCTCGCTGCTGGTGATGGCATGGTTGTTGAGGGAGAATCTGAGGGGCGAGCCAGGTGTGTCGGGGCCTTTTGCGAGCACCCTTTCTTCTGCGCCTCGCTCACCGATGACGAGTTCATCGCCACGGTGGACAAGTACATCCCTTTGGGGTGCGTAGCTCGCCGCCCGCCGAGCACTGCTACCATCAACGATCCGTCCAACGAAGAGCTCGCCATCCCCATTATTCATTTCGAGAATGGGTTGCGGCTCCCACTCTGGCCGGAAGTACGCCAGGTACTCTACTTAACCCTTGCATTTCTTATTCCCCTCGGAAGGAGCGTGTTAACCTTACTTTGGAGAATCTCAGGTGCTCCAGTACTATGGTGTTTTGCTGAGCCAGTTGACGTCGAACGCGATCGTCGTGGTGGTCGCGTTCGCCTGTTACCTGCGAGAGGAGAAGATTGAGTTCAGCCTGCTCTCCTTCCGCAAGGTCTTCTCCTTCCGCGCTTACAGGGACGGGACCACCACTTTTGCGAGCCAGCATGTTACTGTCCGTGAGACATTTAACAAGAGCCACTACTGACACCAAAAGTACGTCCTTGTCAAAGGACCGTTCGGCAACATCCCTTTTTCCCCCGTCCAGCGGGGCGAGGCTACCTACCGCCCCCCCTGCCTCGCTCGGCGGGGACGACGCGAGGCTCTACCAGTACCTGGACGGGAAGAACTTTGATGTAGCCTTCCTCAAGTAGAGGGTGGACTCGCTGCTTCCGGTCCCGCAAGGAGAAGGTTCGGCTCGCGCTCGCAAGCTTTACTCTTCCTATATATATATATATATGTTTTTTTCTAACTTCGACGACTAACTCTTACCATTGTCGCCTTTGCAGGAGAGCGGGATCTTCCTATCCACCCCCCCCCCCCCCCCCCCCGCATGCGAGGAGCGCAGTCCTCTCCTCCAGCTCGCTCGCTACAGTGGCCGCTGACGCGTGCCGAGACCCCCCCGGCTCGTCCTCCGGGAAGAAGTGACCGCCGCCCGCGAGCCAGCACGGCGTAAAGCCCCCCGCAAAGAAAAGGAATAAGGAGACCCCCTCCACAACCAAGGGGAAAGAGATCGTGGACCTGAATGAGGCGGAGATTACACTCCCCCGCCCGCGAGCCAGAGCCGTCGAGGAGAGCAACGAGCCTAGGGACGCTCCCAGCGTGCCCAAGCCAGCCGGCCACAAAAACTTCGGCCTAGGAGCGAGGTCCCCGATGCAATCGGAGAGCCGGTGCTCGCGTGGGATCCTGACCTCAACAAGGTCTCTTGCTCTTCGCTCCTCCCCTCCTAAGTTGAGACCAATAAGGTGGGAGGCGAGGCGTTCTCCCTCGCCTTCGGGCTGTATGGTCGCGAGGATGCAACTCATTTCGGCGCCCTGCGATCCCGAGTGCTCGTATACGAGGCCATGCGAGCCCACTTCCGGTTGATGGAGCTCACCCACATGGTGGGCCGGCGGTATCTCACCGCAGAAAGGGATTCAAAAGAGCTTCAGCGCAAGCTCAAGGAGGCCTCGGATGAGATCGCGAGCCTCAAGGAAAAAGAGGCCATCTCAGAAGGTCTCATCGCCAGCCTCCAAGGTGGAATGGTAAGTTATTCGTACAACTTCTATCTCGCTCGCCATATTTCCTTTCGCTTAACTCAATCTCTTATTTTACAGGATGCTGAAATAGAGAGTCAGCTCCTCGCGCGGAACACCGACTTGGAAACAGAGGTCACGTTCCTGAAGGCGCAAGTCTGCGAGCTAACCCAAGTTGTGCTCCCCTCGTCTCTTCCGCGAGCTGGGACTCGCCACCAATCGCGAGACGAGAAGGAGGCGACCTGTAAGAATTCCATGGGCGTCTCCAATCTTGTCTTCGATACCCTCAAAGGGGCGGGCCTGCTTTCTCTGGATCCATGGAGTTCAGCGTCGAGGACGTCGTCCCGGACCTGTTCGCGTCGATCCCAGAGCCTGCAGATCGTGGGAGCGAGGAGGAGCTATCCGGCGACTAGCCTTGATCTTTCCATTCTTCAATGTAAATCTTTTGTTTTGACTGTCGAGTTCGTCATTACTTGTAATGCACTTTTAAGAAATGAAACAAGGAAATATTTTTTCTATATTGAAACTGTCATTTTATTTTGCTCACGCTCGCGTTTTCTTCTATGCTCGCGCTGATGTACTTTGTTATGCGTGTGCCCAAACGCTTAGTTGCGCTCGCATCTCGACGCTTAACCATGCTCGCATCTCTGCGTTTAGTCATGCTCGCGCTCGCACATTTCTTATCGACGATGGTTATAAGGTTCACCATTTTATAGTACTTCCATTTTGTCCCGCTACTATGCCTCGCGCACACCTGATAAGGCGTTCGCGTAGCTTCTCTCGCGTAGAAGCTTCGTTAGATAGATCTTTTGCTTGCTTTCGCACCTTGGTAAAGCGTGGCCCGCTTCGCGCCTTTGGTTCGCCCAACGGGGGCCCTTGCGAGCGGGGTCGACATTACCCTGCCTCGCTCGCCCAACCCCTGCGCACGACCAGTGTTGCTTGTTAACCACTGTGCCGGCGGACCTGCCTGACTCGCTAGTTTTTAGGCACTGCGTATGAATTCTCCAAGTGTTTTTTGCGAGCCAGGGCCGGACACGACGAGCCTTGCGACCATCGTATTCAGTCGCCTCGCTCTTACCGTTGGACTTAAGCGTTTTCCATCCGATGTTGCTTTTTTATTTTCCGCGAGCGATCCCCGGGGGTCGCCCCGTCTAGGTCTTATCTTGAGAGACTTTGCGAACTAAGCCCATCAACACGAACAACTTGCTTGCCAGCCTCTCCACGAGATCAACCTGACCCACTGGCTAGTGAGAGCCCGACAACGGGATCGTCCGGGGCATTCCAGCACAAGAACTTATCACCTTGCCAGCCTCTCCGCGAGATCTACCTAACTCACCGGCTAGTGAGAGCCCGACAGCGAGATCGTCCGGGGCATTCCGGCATGAAATACTTGTCACCTTGCCAGCCTCATTGCGAGATCTACCTGGCCCACCGGCTAGTGAGAGCATGACAGCGGGATCGTCCGGGGCAATCCAGCATGAAATACATGTCACCTTGCCAGCCTCTCTGCGAGATCTACCTGACCCACCGGCTAGTGAGAGCCCGACAACGGGGTCGTCCGGGGCAATCCAGCATGAAATACTTGTCACCTTGCCAGCCTCTCCGCAAGATCTACCTGACCCACCGGCTAGTGAGAGCCCGACAGCGGGATAGTCCGGGGCAATCCAACATGAAATACTTGTCACCTTGCCAGCCTCTCCGCGAGATCTACCTGACCCACCAACTAATGAGAGCCCGACAGCGGGATCGTCTGGGGCAATCCAACATGAAATACTTGTCACCTTGCCAGCCTCTCCACGAGATCTACCTTACCCACCGGCTAATGAGAGCCTGGTAGCGGGATCGTCTAGGGCAATCCAGCATGAAATACTTGAGGACCCCTGCTTAGAAAAACTTCAGAACCAATATATGGCGAGTCAAACTAATCAATTAAAAAAAGTTTTTAAGGGTAGAATCATTTCAGGGCATCCCCGCTTCTGGCAAGGCCGAGGGGTACCCCATCTACATCTCGGAGGTGGTACCCTCCTGACCTAAGCACCTCATCTACAATATAAGGCCCCTCCCAGTTGGGATTAAGCTTTCCTACTGCGGCTCCTCTCCCGGCCGCGTCAACCTTCTTCAGCACCAGATCTCCTTTCTTGAACCATTTTATTCGGATATGCTTGTCGAAGTACCGAGCCATCCGCCGCTTGACTTCCTCTTGCCGGACGATGGCTAAGTCCCGGAGCTCTTCCACCAAGTCCAGGGAGAGCCTTGAGCCTTTGCTCTTCCCCATTCTCCACCAGCCACTCTTCATCCCCTTCGCCCGTGGCGACCACCCTGGGGGACTTCACTTCGAACTCTATTGGGAGGACGACCTCAGACCCGTGGGAGAGCTTGAACAGAGTCTCCCCGGTGGCCGTGTTTGGGGTGGTCCTCAAGGCCCAGAGGACCGAGGGTAACTGCTCTACCCAGTTCCCCCTGAGGTTCTAGACCTTCTTCTTCAGCAAGTTTATGATAATTTTGTTTGTCGCCTCCACTTGCCCATTGCTCCTTGGGTGGTGGACTAACGCAAACTGAAGGTCTATGCCAAGCTGGGTGCAGAAGCTGACGAACACGTCGTTGGTAAACTGCGGCCTGTTGTCTGTAACTATGGCTAGTGGGAGCCCATGCCTGCATATTATCTCACCTCATATGAAATTTCTAATTACTTGAGACGTTACCTTGGCCAGTGCCTTCACCTCCAACCACTTAGAAAAAATCAATCATCACTAATAGGAACTTTCTTTGGCCACTCGCTTGCGGGAATGGACCCACCAGGTCCAAACCCCATATAGCAAAGGGTCAGGGAGCTGTAATGGTTCAGAGTCTTTGGGCTGGCAAGAGCTGGAGAGGAGCGAACAGCTGACACTTTGAGCACTTTCTTGCAAACTCCGCCGCATCCTTGTTGAGGGTAGGCCAAAAGTAGCCTTGCCTCAGCACTCTCCCCTCCAAGGTTCGGCTCCCGGAGTTGCTGCCACACTCTCCCGAGTGGACCTCCTCCAGGACCCTCGGGACCTCCTCCTCCGCCACGCACCAGGCTAGGAGCCCCGAGAGTGTCTTCAGGTATAGTCCCCCTGCGTGCAAAGAGTTGTATGCAGACTTATACCTGAATCGTCGTTTGTCCATGTCCCCCTCGGGGAACTTTCCTGATGTCAGGAAGGTGATGAAGGAATCCATCCATGACTCCCGTTGGTCCACCTCCATCAGTTCCCCCTCCTCGATGGATGGACGGAAGAGGTCTGACACCGTGCCCCCTGCCCTTGGACCGAACTTGGCCAGGAGATCCGCCGCGACACTCTCCTCCCTTGGCACATGATGGATCGAGAATGTTCGGAACTGCCCTATGAGCCCCTTGACCTTTTCCAAGTACCGTTGAAGAGTCGGCTCCTTTACCTTGAACTCCCCCTGACTTGGCAAGACACCACCATGGAGTCCGTCAAGACCTCCACATCTTGCACTCCTAATTCCAGGGCCAGGCGCAGGCCCACTACTACCGACTCGTACTCGGCTTGGTTGTTGGTGAGGGGAAAATGAATATTGATTACCTGCTCGATCCTCGTCCCTTGGGGGCTTACCAAAACCACCCCTCCCCCGAAGGAATACTTTCTCGAGGCCCCGTCCACCAACATCCTCCAGGCCACCGTGTTGGGCAGCTCGGACTCTTCCACCTCGGTTATGTAGTCCGCCAAAAAGTCTGCCACCGCTTGGGCCTTTATGGACAACCTGGGCACATATGAAATATCGAATTCACTTGGCACCATCGACCACTTAGCCAACCTCCCCGAGTGTTCGACTCCCTCCATGATTTTGCGAAGGGGGTGGTCGGTCACCACCTTGATTAGATGATCTAGGAAATAAGGTCGGAGCTTCCGAGCCGACACCACCAAGGCGAAGACCAACTTCTCTAGGATGGGGTATCGAAGCTCCGCCTCCTCAGTACTCGGCTAACATAGTAGATTGGGAGATGCCTTCTGCCTTCTTTCCGAACCAGCACTGAACTCACTGCTTCGGGTCCTACCCCCAGGTATAGGGACAAGTCCTCTCCCTGTCTCGGCCCTTGCAACAATGGAGCTTGGGTCAGTTGTTCCTTCAGCGCTTGAAAAGTCTTTTCACACTCAGGGGTCCATTCAAACTTTTGGTTCCCCCGCAGTACCTTGAAGAAAGGTGCACACTTCTCTCCCGCCCTAGAGAGGAGCCTACTGAGTCCGGCCAACTTCCCCATGAGCCGTTGAACTTCCTTTGCATTCCTTGGTGACCCCAACTCTATGATGGCCCTGACTTTGTCTGGATTAGACTCCACTCCCGCTGTGGTGAGCAAGTGGTCTAGAAACTTCCCTCGGCCGGCCTCGATGACACGACACACTTCTGGGGGTTGAGTTTCATCTTGAATTTTCTCAATGTCCCGAAGGTTTCTTCAAGGTCACGGAGGTGGGACTCAAGGTCTCGACAATTCACCATGAGGTCATCCACATAGACTTCCAGGTTCCTACCCTTTGTTCTCGGAAAACCCGATCCATCATTCGCTAATACGTCGCCCCTGCATTTTCCAACTCGAAGGGCATCATTTTGTAACAATAGCACACATCCCCTGTGATGAAAGAGACATCCTTGACGTCCGGGGGGGGTGCATGCGGATTTGATGATAACCTGAAAAAGCATTTAAAAAAGACATCACAGAAAAACCGACGGCCGAGTCGACCAGCGCATCGATTCGGGGCAAGGGGTAGCAATCCTTGGGACATGATTTATTAAGTAAAGAAAAGTCAACGCACATTCTCCACTTACCTCCCCCCTTTTTTTACCATAACCATATTGGAGACCCAGCCTGGGTACTGGATCTCTGATACAAACCCTGCTTGGAGGAGCATGCCACCTCCTCTCGGATGGGCCCTTCCAGCTTGTCAGCAATGGCTCTCTTCTTTTGTCGGATGGGTCGGGTGCCGTGATCGAGGTTGAGGCGATGACAAGCCACATCCGCATCAATCCCGGGCATCTCTGCCACGCTCCAGGCGAAGACATCCACATTCTCCTGTACGCAGGCCAGGACTTGCTTCTGCTCCTCTGGACTGAGCTCCCCGCTGATCTTGACTTTTTCTACCACCCCCGCTCGGGTGGTGACCTCGATCTCCACAACCTCATCCATGGCCTCCAGCCAGGACTGCTCCCCCCAATCATCCTCCTTCCTCTCGCCGCAACCAAGCGCTTCGACTCCTCCTTCATCCTTCTCCTCCTCCTCTACCACCATCAACTCTTTTGCCCCTTCCTCCTGGGCCTCCCTTTCCTCTTCTCTCATCTCCTTCTCCTCCTCCATCTGCTATTCCGCCCCTTCCTCCGGGGCCTGACTTTATCCCACTCTTTCCTCCTTTCATATCTCTTCGAGCCTCGTCGGCTCCCCCATCTCCTGATCCCATTCTTCCACCTCAGCCATCCAGGAGATGGTATTCATGGCAGTCACATAACACTGCCTTGCCACCTTCGGGTCACCCCTCACCCGGACCTGGACTCCTCCCGCGTTGAACTTGAGACATTCATGAAAGGTGGAGGGGACGCAGCGGAACGCATTGATGAGTGGTCGTCCGAAGATGGCGTTGTAGCTGTTGGGGGCATCCACTATAACATAGCGGCAATTCCGGGACTGCCCTCCCAGGACTACATGGAGTCCCACTCCCCCTTCCACCTCCTTTCTCTCCCTGGAGAACCCAAACAACGGACCATCCGAGGCCAGCACCCTCCTAGCTTCCACCTCCATCTCATCAAACGCCTTTTTGAAGATGACGTTGACCGAGCTCCCGTTATCCATGAGGATCCAGGAGATGGTGAAGTTCTCGATCGCTGTCTGAATGACCAGTGCATCGCAGAATGGGTCTTCATAACCCGACATATCCTTCTGGGTAAACGAGATCTTCTCTGCTGGGGGCGGGGCTTGGGACGTCGAAGCCACGCAACGACGATAGATGGTATGGAGGCTCGCCTTCCGGGTCGCCTCAATCCCTACCCCCCCCCCCCCTATGGATCACCCCGATCCCTCCTCGGGTCCCCACGTCAACCCGGTCTTCACACCTCTCGTCCTCCTCATCCTGAGATAGAACCTCCTCAATCCTCACCGCCCGCTGCTCCCGCGGCGCCGGTGCTCTGGCTCCCTTCACCTCCAAGAACTCCGGGCAGGTGGCCGTTGCGTGACCTTCCTCCTCGTGGAAGTCACAATAGGGCAACACCGTCCCTCCTCTCAGCTTCTGCCCCTCTATTCCTCCTCCTAGGACCGGCCCCCGCTCCTCTTCCCCTTCCTGGTCTCCCTCGACCGACTGTCATTGCCTGCTGAGGCGGGTGGGGATGAGGTGGCCTCGGGCCCTACCTCCATCCTAGCTGGTGGGGTCTTCCTTGGCCTCCTTGGAAGTTGCCCCCTCCCTGGTGGAAACCCCTTCCTGGGCCTTGCCTTCCCCCTTCTTGTTGCCTCCACTCCACCTCTGAGGCCCTCGCCTCTTATCTTCTCCTTGCTTCTGGATGTTTGACCTCCGGCTCGCTCAGCCGTGTCAACCTCTTCGTGAACTCGGGGTTTGCTGCCTCCCCCTCTATCTCCTCTGCCGCTCTCTCCATCAGCTCCTCAAATGACAAGGGATCCCTCCTCTTGAGATCCATCTTGAAGAACCCCTCTTGCAGCCCCACTATAAAGACGAGCTGGAGAGTATACCCCGGCACCTCCTGGATGAGGAGGACCTCCTCTTGGAACCGATCCACATAGTGAGCTAGCGACTCCCCCTGTCTCTGCTTGATATTGAAGAGCACCTCGGGGTCTTTCTTCCTCTTCTTCGAGGTTGAGAAACGCAGCAGGAAGCCGCGACGCAGATCCTCAAAGGCATAGATCGACCCGGAGGGTAACTGGTGGAACCAGTCCCTCGCCTTTTCCTTCAGGGTGGTGGCGAAGAGTGGGCACTTGAAGGCGTCCGACATTGGTCTGATAGAGACAATATCTTCGAACCACTGCATCTGCTGAGTGGGGTCATCCTTGTCTGTATACAACGTCATGGCCGGCTCACTGAACCCCTCAGGGAGTGGTGCCGAGAGCACCAACTCACAGAAAGGGCATCCCCCTTCACACACCTGACCTGCTCCACTCGCCCTGCGAGATCCCCGGGAGATCCGACTCCCCCGGTCTTGCACTCACCGAGGGACCACTCGTCGGGACCCCACTGGACGGGATAACTCCTCCCGGGGCGGTGCTCACTTGGACCCCACTCGCACTCTTCAGGCTGGGGAAAATCTCCCGCCCCGCGAGGTCTCGCTCTGGCGCTTGCGACATTGCCTCCTTCCCTGGCCTCTTCCCCAGGGCGCTCTCGCCTACTCCCGCTGGAGGGGCCACTTGGGGTGCAGCGGTTGCGAGACCCTCAAGGGTCGTGGAGAGGGCACACTGGAAAGCCCCGAGCAGGTCCTCTTGAGGTCTGTCAACATTTCCATTGTTGTTGGCGCGCCGAGTGGTGGCGAGCCGCTGAAGCCCGCCTCTCGCTCGTCGTCTCCTGCCATGTCTCTTCCTAAGAGCTCTCTTGAACTAGCTGCACTCCACGCTCACCGCACCAAAAATGTTGAAACCAGGACTTGGTCTCTTGTGGAGCCCAGACCCTTAACAAGTTGAGGGACAACTAGCACTTACTGATTCCTCGGAAGGAACAGACCGAAGACTCAAAACTAGACACAGACCCTTGGTCGCAGCAAGGAGGTCCCACCACACACCCGGAAGATCTTTGAGCGCTTCCCCTCCCAAGCCAAAGCTGAGACTGGGCACCTTGGAGAGCCTGAGAGCTAAGCCAAGGTAACCTAGGGAGGAAGAAGCTCAGAATACTGAGATTGGAATCCCCTCCAAAGGTGCCCTTCAAGGTCTATTTATAGTTTTTTGTTTACGGTCTACCAATAGCGAGATTCCGTCTTACACTTTTGCTATACGCAGCCCAAAATGGTCTGACAACTGCCAAACTCCGCCGTTTGGAGAGGCTAACCGCAGACCACCAGGGGCTTCTAGGTAAAAACACCCTCGGACCCCTACTGGGCGAGCCACCCACAGGGTCTCCTCTCGCGACCCGGGAGGACCTGGCTCGCCCGCCTTCCTGTGGGTGGCCCGCGAGGGTCCAGGCCTGCTCGCATTCCCGAGAGCGGTTGGCGAGAGCTCGGCTCGCCCGCTCCCTGTGAGCAACAGGCAAGAGCTCGACTCGCCCGCTTTCCTGCGAGCCTGCTTTGGGACTCTGGCTCGCCTTCCTTCTCACTCTTCTCGCATGCTGATTCCTTAGTCTCCGCTCACCTCCTGGCGAATACCGGGGTTGTACAAGTCTCATCTAAACCTATGATAGGTCTACATCCTGCCATGAAACCCTTCTTTAGTGCACCCAACATATATATAGTCTTTTAAAAATACATGTCTGTAAAACCAAATCTTGCTTACATTTAACTTTGATAGTAGTATCAGGATTAGTACTATAAATTTCCTCGAGTAATCCAAAGTTTTTCAAATTGCTCTATCTTTGTTTCACTAATTGCTTTATAGGCGTGCTTCTTTACTCTATACATCTTCCATAAACTTAAAGATGTTTGGTTATCCTTCTGCATTACTTCCTGCATTGAATTGATGGGCCATTCTGGGTTGCTTCTAATATTGTGCTCATACTTCTTTGCAAGAAACTTGGAGTTACAATGTTGAGAATTTGGAACCCTATAACATGTATGTTCTCCTTTGATCGTCTTCACTTGAAATATTTTTTGACACTTCCACACGAAAGAAGCATACATACTCCAACCACAATCACAGGCAGGGGCGGATCTAAGGGGGGCCCATGGGGGCCCAGGCCCCCCCAAGAAAAAAAATAATAATATAGGTTACTAGGTATAATATATTAATTCTATTAAAAAAATCTAATTTTTTTTTTCATTTCCCGCTGTCCGCCTGTCCCGCATGAAATCCCGCTAAAAACCGTGAAATTAAACCACTTCCCGTGCCCTAGCTTCTCGGATATCGAGCTCAGCAAATCGCCCCTTCCGGATATAAAAAATTCCTCTGCTGACTGCTCGCCGCTCGCCGCCCGGCGGCTGCCCCTTCCAGTTCGAGTGGACGAACTCATCGAAAAGGCATTTTTAGTGGAAGAAGGTATGCCAAGACAAGGATGACCTCCATTTACTCTGCGTCTATGCCCTCTTACTTCTTCTCACTCTGATTTCTACCTGCTTCTATTAATCTATTTCTCTTGCAGTCTTGCTCCAACTACGGATCTTGCCTGTTGCTAACTTGCCTTGGCCTCTTCCAGTCTTCCTAGTTCCTAGTGGCTCGGTGAGTTCTAACTTCCACACGCCCTGCTTGCACTTGATGATTTAGACAAATTTTTCATTTTTTTTGAGAAAAAATATGCAAATATAATTATATAATACTTGCAGCACAGCAGCACAATTGCATTTGATGATTTAGACAAATAATTTTGATTTGAGTGAGATATTTCATATTTGCTATTTGCTTAATTACATGTAATTTTGATTTTGTTCATAATATTTAGGTAATCATGAAAAAACTGAAAACTATTGACTCATTTTTCAACAAGAAGTCAAATGAAGGAAGTTTTGGGAATCAGTGATATTTTATGCAAAACACTGCAATATCAATCTCAGGATATATTAAATGTCATAAATTTAGTTTCAACAACAAAAACTCTTATTCAGAAATTGCGGGAATCTGGCTGGGAAAATTTCTTACAAGATGTAAACATATTCTGTGAGAAAAATGAAGTTAAAGTTCCTGACATGAATGCTCGATATAGTGATCGTCGATTTCGAAGTCCACGTGATATCATTACAGTGAAACATCATTTTCGAGTGGATATTTTCAATGCCACAATAGATTGTGTGTTGCAGGAGCTAAATTCTAGATTCAGTGAAAATTCTATGGAACTCCTTCGTCTTAGTATGTCATTAGATCCAAGTGATGAATACAAGTCTTTCAAGATTGATGATATATGTGCCCTTGCAAAGAATTTCTACCATCAAGATTTCAGCGAGCAAGACATTTATGTGTTAAATACTCAATTGCAGCATTATCAGCTCGATGTTCCTTCTCATAAGGACTTCAAAAATTTGCCTACAATTTCCAAGCTATATGAGAAATTGGTGGAAACGAAAAAATCGAAGACCTACTATCTTATTGACAAATTGATTCGACTCATTTTGACTCTTCCGGTCTCAACAGCAACCACAGAAAGGTCATTTTCTGCTATGAAACTTGTTAAAACGGGACTTCGCAACAAGATGGAAGATGAATTTCTTGCAAATTGCATGACTTTATATATCGAGCGAGAAATAACGGAGAAAATTGATAAAGATTGCATCATAGATGAATTCTATGAAGTGAAAAATCGGCGTGCACAATTGAAGTAACATGTATGTGATTGTTTGCATATTTTTTGCTTATTGAAGATATATGATATATTTTGTGGAAAAACTGTCTATATATTTCTTATATTTAAAATTTGGCTTCGCCTGGTGACTGGGCCCCCCCTAGCCAAAATTCCTGGATCCGCACCTGATCACAGGTTACTTTAATTTTGTCACTACAATTTTTAGTGAACTTCAAAGGTTTTTCTTGTTTAGTAGCGTGCAACCTTACAACATCTCTAAAATCAAAAGCACTATTAAAATACAAGCCTATTTCATATTCAAAATCAGAAATATTTGCATCTTCTTGATAAACCTTAATTTTTGAACATTTCCCTTGTTGTGACTGAGTTGAGGATTGGCTACCAAGCTCTCTTATATGTATTCCAACATTTGTTTTCAAAGGCTCTTTTACTTTGGTTCATTGACCAACCAATTGAATTTCTCCCTCGATGTCATCATCAAACAACACATCATTTCAAATTCATTATCAATTAAGTCATCACTAAACGATGAATTATGTTGGTTTGACCCTGTTCCATGTACGATGAATCAGTACTACTATCGATAGCAACCCCTTGTTCAGAACAGTTTTCATCAATCAAAATATTTTGTCAATCAACGTCTTTAAACAGACATTTCTTTAAAACCCCCAAAAAAATATAAAACACATTTGTAAAACAATATAAATTTATGACATTCACTAACTTCATGTACACCCAAGAGATCTATTGATTTCATATAAAGCAATGCTTAAAACAAATTCAAAAAATTATACCTTCACTAAAATGGAGAAGATCCGGGAGGAATGCTTTAGCTGGGAGAAATCTGGACAACCCTATAAAAAATAAAAAACAATTCTGTAAAAACTTTTAAAAAAAGCTAACTATACAAATACATTAATCAGGGAGGAATGCTCTGCGACGGGATCTGGAATGCTCTGCGACGGGATCTAAAATCAGAAGCTCTACATTTGGGAATAATGAAAAAGTCGGATCAAGGTACCTCTACAGGTGAGCTCTGCACATGATGAAAGCCACGATCTCAGCAACCAACGACGACGGGCTCTGCGACTCACGAGCTCTGGAAGAGACGTCGACGACCACGGGCTTAGCCACCGATGACGATGTGCGCATAATCACAGAGATGAAGCCCTAGCGCTCAGCCACCGACCACAAGATCTGCGATTCACCGGGCTTCGTAAGAGTAGACGACGACGCCTTATGCAGAATCTCGGAGGGAGCCGAACCCTAGCGCTCAACCTGGAACCGGGAATTAAAAAACGACCGATGAGAGCAAATGTATAACCGTGAGAAAGATATCAGCAGGGACGAAAATACCCCTCATCAAAACCCCTTATGGTGCAAAGTGCCAAAAAAATCAAAATGGGGGGGGGGGGTGCAAAGTGTCATATTTAATAGGGTGCAAAGTGCAACAAAGAGGCATTTGGAGGGTGCAAAGTGCCAAATAGCCTTTCCGAAATCCATAAAGATGAAGAGGAATCAAGGCCTTCTTGAAAGAAACTTCACGCAGAAGCAGGATACATGTCTGGTATCGAGGGCGAGAGAAAACCAGAGAAGGAAATGTTAAAAAGTGTTTGGCTCCGCGTTGCTTAAGCTGTGGACTGCTGATTTTGGAATAGTAGTGAAATACAATTTTATGAAAGTCAGTGGCAAAATAGATTTAACAGTTCGGTTAAGTTCCACTCAAAATCACGAACCGACCCATATAAGTTCAGTTCAAAATTTTTGGAATAGGAACCGTCCCACAGTTCTGAAATATAAAACCGGATCTGAACCGAATAGTTCGGTTCGGTTCCAGTTCGGTTCTCGATTCCACTCATAATCATTTGAAATTAAAAATCAAATAAAATTTTATCTTAATAAATCCGATTCATTAGAAGTTAGCACTTAGCTGTGTACAACCCCGTGTTCGCCGAAGGGGGCCGGGGTAAATTAACTCGGATATAGGCGAAGCGAGCAGGGGATCTGTAACTCCCCTGATTTTTCGGTAATTATTTAATTCAGTGATGACGTGTTTTTGACGTCAGGGCGTTACTTTTAACGACAAGTTGACGGCGCGTCACCGTTAGTACGTTTTCGCGTCCGTTAGGTATAGTCGACCAAATTTTGAAACGACCCGGAATTGGAAAATCTTACGTTAGGAAATTAAATTATTTAATTTTTAGACTTGCTCGTCAAGTTTCGTTGCGATCCGAGTCATTTTGGAGCCTCAACGCATTTTTGAAGTTTTGTAGAATTTATTGTTCGCCGTAAACTTTAGAAATTTATATCTCAAGAATGACACGTCGGATTTTGATTTTGACTTCGCCGATTGATTCGTAGCGCCGGCGTTCGCCTTTGGGGCAATTTTCGTAATAAAATAATATTATTATATATATATTAGTATTATGGATAGTTTAATTTATGTTATGCATTCGACGAAAGCATTCGCCGTATTATAGTTTAATTTATTTGATGAAACCATTCGACGAAACGATGCATGCACTGACGAACTTCCCCCCCCCCCCCCCCCCCCCCCCCCCCCCCCCCCTTATTTATTATTATTATTATTATTATATATATATAAATATCATCTCCTCCTTCTTTTTGTCCGGACGATCCAGAGAGCGAGAGTCGGGGAGAAGAGTTTTCCGCGAATTTTCCGGTCGCCGCCGACGGATCTCCGGTGGACGAAATTTTCAACCGAGCATAGATTCGGAAAGCTCTCGACGAGAGCTACGCGTTCGTGGTGAGTATTTCCCGTTTCATGGACTTTTTTTCGCGATAGGGTTTTCGGTCCTAACCTCCTTTTTGACCGTTTTCCGTAGTTTTTTCCTCATCGCGCCTTCTTTTGGACCGATCTACGACGAGGAGTTGTTCGGAGAACGTTTCCGGTGAAAACTAGGCAACTTGTGGTTTCCCCCTCTTCCCTCTCATTTTGATCGTGGTATGGTCTTTTACTCCATTTTCATTCACTAATATTGTGCGTGCCGCACTTGAATCGCGTTCCTGAACGCTTGTTGTCACGGAAATACCTTTTTTGGTAGTTTCGTTTCGATGATTACGTGTAGTATGCGTGTGATCTCCACTTGTTCTTCACACCCTTCGAGTCGAGATATTGATGTTTTGACTTATTAATATTAAATCAACCGTGTAACCTTGCCAAAGTTCGTACTACGCTTCGTCGATCGAGTTCCTCTCGTCGAATTAGTCTTTTCGTATTCGTTGTATAAGTCTTTAGAATCCTGTGATTTAGTCTTTGAATTCGTTAAAGAGGTTGATCACTCTTCGAGTGGGCCTCAAGTTAGTTAAGTTTGTGCGACGAGTTTGTTCGACGAATCTAGTTGGTTGTTTGACAAGACACGATTGCCTTGGTGAGTTCAGTGCTTTGAAACTAGTGGTATCTAGTCTAATCAATCATGTCATTCTCGAGTTATAGGTTGTCGATTTGAGGCTGTTGGTGTTGGTGAACTAAAACCACCGCCACAGTGCTTTGTACTTAAATTGGATATTTTACCGGTTGGTTTGTTTGATGTTTGTTGGTTTACTATTGGTGTGCTGGCGGAGGTTTCTCCCACCGCAGTTACTGGATACTTCCAGTTGGGTGTATCAGGCTATGAGATCACCCTATCCTTGGCCCCTTGTGGAGTTTGTTCTGTGGGTGTGCTGGCGGAGGTATTCCCCCCACAGTCACCGGATTCTTACCGGTGTTAGTGTTTGCTAAACACTTCACTACAAGAATAATTATAGCGTTGTTTATACTTTCATGTTCTAAATGTGTATATGAGCTTTTGGATTTCCACCACTCTTGGTGTTGACAGGTATATGTGAATTTTCACGAAAGTGTTTCCACTGTTTATTTACCATGTATATTGTACTTTACTTTTAGTATAGTTGGTCTTGGGTTGGTACCCCTATTGAACGTGGTTTACTTTGTTTTGTTTCCTGCCGCCCCTTGTACCTTGTTGCTGAGGCGTTCTTTATTTTGAATGTCTCAGGCTCAGAGCAGTAGTGGGTCGTGGAGGTAGAGCTGGTGTTTCGGCGTTACGGTTACTGTTGTGACCTTTTCTCCTCGTGTCGAGAGATAGTTTGTTGTTGTTTTGTTTTGCTTAGCTCAGACATACTGTTGTGACCTGTGGGTTTGTGTCTGGTTGTTGACACCCGCAGTGTTTATTGTTATTAGACACCTTGCTAGCTGCTAGTTGTTTCCTTGCTATTTTGGGAGTAGTTTACTTGCTCTCTGGGAAGTTTTGTGTTATGATTGCATGTTAGATATTTTGAAGTATAAAAGAACTTACGCTGCTATTTCATAGCATCTTTTAAAGCGAATATCACTTTATTTTAAAGGTTATAAAAAGGGTCTTTTCATACTTATACTAAACTTAGAGGTCTGCATAACATGTTATATCATTGGATTGCTATGTTAATATAAGGTAATGAGTAAATAAAGCCAAGTATTTTCCGCTGTGTATTTCTACTTACACCGTTATTCGTGGATGAGTTGACCCATTGAACTGAGGGACACGGTTAACAAACTAAACTTAAATCATGTTTTAAAATTTAAATTCATGGATTTTTCATGATAAGTAACAGGAGTAGGAGTTGCCCGAGCGCCTGCAGTTGTCCCCTACACGGCATGACATCACGACACCTATTTTCTCTTACTATGACGTATTATTTAATACGGAGAAAATGCGGGTTGTGACAGGTTCGCCACCTTGCAACGAGCGGGTCGCGAGGGTGAGGCGAGCAGGGCTCGCTACCTAACGATGAGCGGTTCGCAGGCAGGGCGAGCGGGGGCTCGCCTCCTTGCGACGAGCAAACCGCAAGTAATCTCGCGCTCGCCTAGGTAGGTCGCAGGGAAGGAGGCGAGCACCGGCTTCGCCAACCCCCGAGATTTTGGTGCAATATGATATTTGTTTTTATTTCAGGTCTGTCTGCCAATAGTCATCCCAAACATCGGGGTTTGGCTGTTGGCATGCCATTTTGGGGTGCGTTTAACATAACTGAAAGGCCGAATTACGTTATTGACAGACCCAGTTAAGAAAACTATATATAGACCCTGAAGGGCACCTTTGGAAGGATTCCATTTTCTTCCTCCTCCATACACCTCTAGTTAGCTTCCTAAGCTCTCCAAGGTGCCCAGCTTCAGATTTGGCTTGGGAGGGGAATCGCTCTAAGATCTTCCGGCTGTGTAGTAAGACCTCCGCACTGCAGCCAAGGGTCGGTGCTTAGTTCTATGTTTTCGGTCAAGTTCTTCCGCGGGTGAAGTACTAGCTGCCCCCTCTTTTGGGGTCCGAACTCTTCGTTGGCCGATTCTCGATTCCAACAAGTTGCAACACATTTTTTTTCAAAAAATCTATTCCACAACACATTTTTTTCAAAAAAAAATACCGATTTGCATGAATAAAAGAATGGATGAAAAATACCATCGACGTATTTTCTAGCATTTACAGATTTACATGAATAAAAGAATGGATGAAAAATACCATCGACGTATTTTCTAGCATTTGTCCTAATTTTCACATCCATCCATGTCTCACAACCTACACACCAATCTTGTTTTGGCTTTTTGTGCTTTGGTGGTTTGGAAGTATTTTCCTTTCAGGTTCCTTTTCATTTGAATGCGTGAGCATGACGATGTGCGTTAGCTTTAATAGTTGTTGTTAGGCGTCAGTGTTGGGGGAGGATGCTTGAATGCGGCGTGGAGGGACATTCTCCCCCCCTGTCTAGGTGGCGTGGAAGGGCTCTGAGTCCTTTTTTATTAAATGATGCAGGAGGGCTAAGGGACCGTCTTGGTTGGAATCCGGAGGAGGATTTTTTGTTTGCTCCTATCCTGGGGAGTAGAAGGACTCGAGTTCCGTTCTTATCGTGAGGTTGGAGCATTGCATCTCTCGTTTACCTTTTGCTTTTATTGTTGTAGGCGCGACTTGGCCTCGCAGTCCGCCTTTGCTGGTGGCGTTATAGAGTCACTCTCCTGTTTGAGCCTTGCGTATTTTGTTGAGTGTGAGTTCGACGCATCGCGTATTCACGTTGAGTTTGTGCCCTATATTGGGCGTTGGTGCTGGGGGATGATGGTCGGATGTAATGCAGAGGGTTGCTTGCCCCCTTTTGTCCGGATGACGCCCGAGGAATCAGAGTCCGTTTTTAGCTAAGTGGTGTAGGAGGACTCGTGGTCGGTCCTGACCAAACTTCATAGGAGGGTTTGGGGAATTTTCTTGCTTTGAGGTGCAAAGGGACCATTGTTCGCTCTTACTTAAGCAGGACTCGGGGTCCGTTCCATTGGAGGTGGAGGAGGAACTTCGTCCGTTCGTGCCTGAGGAGTACTTGGGGTCCGTCTGGTTGGAGATGGCGAAAGATCTTTGTCCGTTCGTGCCTCAGGAGGACTCAAGGTCCATCCGGTTGGAGGTGGCGAAGGACTTTTTTCCGTTCGTGCCTCACGAGGACTCGGGGTTCGTCCGGTGGGAGGTGATGAAGGACCTTTGTCTGTTCGTGCCTCAGGAGGACTCAGGGTTCGTCCGGTCAGAGGTGGCGAAGGAACTTTGTCCATTCGTGCCTCAGGAGGACTCAGGGTCCGTCCGGTCGGAGGTGGCGAAGGACCTTTGTGCGTTCGTGCCTCAGGAGGAATCGGGGGCCGTCCAGTCCGTCCGTGCCTCAGGAGGACTCGGGGTCTGTCCGGTCAGAGGTGGAAAAGGACCTTTGTGCATTCGTGCCTCAGGAGGACTCAGGTCCGAGGTGGCGAAGGTCCTTTGTACGTTCGCGCCTCAGGAGGACTCTAGGTCCGTCCGGTTGGAGGTGGTGAAGGACCTTTGCCCGTTCGGGCCTCAGGAGGACTCGGGGTCCGTCTGGTCTGAGGTGGTGAAGGACCTTTGTCCGTTCGAGCCTCGGGAGGACTCGGGGTCCGTCCGGTTGGAGGTGGCAAAGGACCTTTGTGGGTTCATGCCACAGGAGGACTCGGGGTCCATCCGGTTGGAGGTGTATAAGGACTTTCGTCCCACTCGCCTTGACAGTAGAAGGACACGGGATCCATTCTTTTTTCAGAGACCCGACTGTAGTCGAAGGAATCAAAAAACTACCGCGTTGTTGCTGAAAGGGAAAATACAAGTGCTCGCGAGCTTCTTCCCGCAGCTTATTCTTGAACAGGGAAAGATAGTAGGTAGTGCGGGAGCGGGGCCGCACCGTCCTGCCCCCCAAGCCTGTCTCAAGCTTCGCTTGTATCTCCAAGGATTACGCTCTGACCAGGGCGTGACTGCTGCATGTAGCAGAGTCGAGCTGCCTCTTGATCTCCCCATACAATGTCTATCCCTCAGGGTGTAATGAACTTCATTGCAAGGTGCGGGATGGAAGGAATCGCCTTAAAGAGTGTGTAAAGCAGGATGGCGAAGATGGCGTTGTACGCCGCGCTGGAGTCGACTACCATGAACTGAACGTCGTGCACGACCTGCCTTGGGAACTCCCCTAAGGGGTGATTGAGAGTGTGATCGTTCCTCGTACTAGAACCGAGTTGTTGTCAAAACCATATAGCGGCCCCGTTATTGGCTCAAGGCGTTCTCGGGCAATTTTCATGTTGCATAGCGTGGACGTGAACAGGACGTCCACAGAGATCCCGATGTCGATCAGTATTCTCTATACCCTGAAGCAGGGGTTGCCGATTTCTACGCTGATGATGAGGGGGTCCTGGTGTGGTGTGCGTACTCCCTCCAGGCCTTCGTCCCCGAAGCTGATGGTGGTGTCCTATGGTGCCTTCAGAGCTTCAAGATCTTTCTCCAAGCGAGCGATGGAGAGGTCTTGGGTGGTGGGGAAGGGCGAGCCAGCAACAGTTTCGACTTCACCCACCATTTGCCTGCCCCCCTTGTGCGCCCTGGCGCGCAGGAGGCTGCTCCGTCCTGGCAGATGAGAAGCTCTATCTCCTCCTTCAACCGGGTGCAGTCCTCTGTGGTGTGCCCATTCCCGCGGTGAAACTCGCGGTACTACGTTTGGTCCCCAGTTTGGAGGGAGCGGCTTGGGCCGGTTGAGCATATCAGAGTCCTGGATGGGCATAAGCACCTGTGTTTGCGCGGTGTTCAGAGTGGTAAAGTTCTGGTGTCTGCGAGAGCCCTGGTCTTTATGAGGTTTATTGCAGCGGTCATCGTTCCTCCTGGATGCTGGTGGAGCGGACTCCGGTTCCCTTTTTCGCTTGGAGGTTCCCTCGAACTGCTGATGGTGTGCCTCGACAACCTCATCTGCCACGATCCGCGCCTCGACCCGGTGAACGAAGACTGCGTAGCTTGGTACTGTCTCTCGCATTAGAGCAGAGTAAAATCCATTTGGGCGGATCCATCCGAGGAAGACGCCGTGGAGGAGTTCCGTGTCGGCTCATGGGATTTGTCATGCCTCGAAGGTGAAGCGGAGGAAGAACTCCTTGGGTGTTTCCCCCTCGCTCTGGCGAACGTCAGAGAGGTGAGAGGGTCTATGACGATCCGCGCGATTTGTTATGAATTGTTCGACGAAGAGGAGCGTGAGCTTCGCGAAGTTGTTGATCCCCCTCCCTCATAGTGTGAAACCACGTGCGCGCTTATCCCTTCAGAGTTGTGGGGAACAATTGACACAACAGTTGATCCGACGAGTTGAAGAGGCGCATGATCGTCTCAAAGTGGTTGACGTGCTTCAGGGGTCATCCATACCGTCAGATTCCTCGAAGTGGGGGTAGCATGAATCCATGAGATACGGGGTGCACCAGAACCCGAGGAGCGAGTAGGACCCCGTGGTGGAGTGGGCGTCGCGCATTTGCTGGGTGCCTACCCTGGGCATACTCCTCCTCGATCATATCCCTCATTTTCCCTGGGAGTGAGTCTTCGGTCATCCTGCACGGCGCCAGCCTCCATTGGGTGAGGGTTGAGTCGGGCATTTCCCAGAGGCTCCGCCCACCGTGCGCTGCGGGCAGAGCTTGCTGCATCAGATAGCGCCTCAGTGGGCTGATCCTTGAGCCGAGTAGCGTTTCGCGGCATGACACGCTCTTGAGCGATCGCCGACTGCGCTCCTTGTGCGGGGGCTGGGTTGGGAGGATTGGAGACTCCCAGATCTCGCAGAAGGGTGAGCACTTTTACCTGTCGCTCTTCCATTAGTCGAACGCGCTCCTCTACGAATGCTGCAAGCCCGACGACAATGACTCCTTTATAAGCGGAGCGTTGCTTGTAGTTGAGTTTATGGGGGCTAGATCAGCGCGCTCCTTCGGGTCTGCGCCGTTAGCTGTGCGTGCACTTCTCCTTGCCATTGACGCTTGGGCGCTATCCGCGAGCGCGGGGCTGGCCACGCGCGAGTGTTGGTTGCGTGTACGCGTGCTGGCTGCACGCACGGGCCGTGCGTGGTGTCTGTGCTCGATCAGATTGTATTGCTTGAGCGTTTTGATTGAAGCCCTATCGATTTACCTCATAAATCCTTAGGAAAAACCCCGTCAAGAATAGAAGTAGAACTTAATTTGTGTTCGAAGTTAAGTTAACGCATAATAAAATATGTTAGTATTCCCTTAGATGCAAAAAAAATAGAGCTGACTTTGGGCAACAGCTGTACGTATTTTTGACCAGTACTTTGTAGCCGACTACACTGCATCTTTGGATTACGCTCGACCTTCCGATTTGTCCGGCCTTCAGCAGCGGACGGTTCTGATGACTGCGTTCCGTCCCTCCGGACCGAAGGTTCATCTAATGGCCCAAGCTTTCTTATCGCTCGTCCCCGCCACACTCACCATCCATCAAATTAATTACCCAACTAATCTCCGGCGGCTCTTCCAGATTTTAGGTTTTGTTGTTTCCTTCTCTTCTTCGCTCCTCAGAAAACATCTTCTTCTGGACCGTAAAATATATTTCACAAAGTCCATCTCCCACTCCATCTCCGCCGCTTGCAGTTAGGTATGCTTTTTTCTTTTCTTTTGCTGCTCATTAATCTCCGACGCGTCGGATCAGCGGTAAGGAACATGGAGAACTTCCGCCTTCCTGATTCCCTTCACCTGTTCTCCCGCACGGCATTCACAATGCACTGTCGGAAGTAGCCGGTTGTAACACGATTGAATTTATATCAGTTATGTTGTACTTCAACTAGTATTCAGCGCCGTATTAGGTTTTAGAACAGGTGAAGTTAGATTTGATGTGAATGCACTATTTTGTGATCGTTGTCGACAATTATCATTCGTTGGCCATTATAGTTCAATCTTAATTACTGTTATGATAATAATATATCTTAGTTTGAACATTTTTTTTCTCTGTCTAGCTAGCTAGCTGCAGCCTTATCAAACTATTTTCCAATAGTGTTTTATTTATCCTCATTATGTGTTTTTCACCTGAATGGTTTTCTATTTTATCTACCACTCCTGGACAACCCGGCATTTACAAAAAAATTTGCAAATTTCTCATGTCTAATACATGATATATTGATGTAATAATTGCAATATTCAGTTGTTCTTGAAGTTTCTCTTTGTCTATTGTTTTATCTTGGAACTTGTTGGGATATAATCCACTTAGAAATCTGGGCACACTAGAAGATAAATAAACGCAGCAAACACATAGAAAAATAAGCACAACCAGAGAACAACAAGTTTTACGTGGAAAATCCTCTCTAAAACAATGAGGGAAAAATCCCGGGGCGGGGCACATGAAAAATCCACTATCAAATTAATAAGGATTACAATAAAAACAATCTAGGTTTGTCCAACCTAGATCCCCCTTGGATTCACAGATTGAATCCGCTTTCAACTCGCAGTCTCCTTCTTCTCCTACACCAGCACAACTCCAACCATGATCTGATTTTCTTCTCTTTAGGAGCTGGACCCCAACAAACTCCCCCTCTAGACCATAAAGAGGAGTTTCCCTACCTGACATCTTTAGATGGACTTCATGCCGGTCAGTAACTGACACAACTCGTGCTTCTCCCTTGACACGACCTTCGTCATCATGTACGAAGGATTTTCAGCCGTGTGGACTTTCTCCACCTTCAACAGCTTCTCCTCGACAGCATCCTCTATCCAATGATACCTCACATCAATATGCTTTGTCTTGGAGCGGTAGACGGGGTTCTTGGCCAGAAAAATAACGCTCTGACTGTCACTGTAGACAGTGAGCACTTCTTGCTGGAGTCCAAGTTCAAGCATGAACTTCTTCATCCACAAGATATCCTTTGACCCTTCCGTCAGCGCAATGCATTCTGCCTCCGTCGTCGACAGTGCCACGCACTTCTGCAACCTCGACTGCCACGAGATAGCTCCCCCTGCATAAGTAACATCAAATCCAGATGTGGACCTCCGGGAATCAACATCTCCTGACATATCTTAGTCAGAGTACCCAACCAACATTGGAGACTCTCCACCAAACTGCAAACATAGGCATGTGGTACCTCTGAGATATCAGAGTATCCACTTCACAACATCTCAATGGATCATCCCTGGATTTGCCAAATATCTGCTCACTACCCCCACTGCATAAGCTATGTCTGGTCTCGTGCAGACCATATCATACATCAAACTCCCCACTATAGATGCGTAGGGGATCTGATTCATCTCCTCCACTTCCTTCTCAGATGAAGGACACTGAGAGTTTGATAGCTTGAAGTGTCTACCCAACGGAGTAACAACCACCTTGGCCTTCTCCATTATGAACCTCTTCAACACCTTCTCCACGTACTCAACCCGAGTTAGCCATAACAAACCTGCACTCCTGTCCTTGGTGATCTTCATCCTAAGAATCTTCTTTGCTGGTCCCATGTCCTTCATCTCAAAGGACTGACTAAGCTCTTTATTCAGCTCAACAATGCTGACATTGTCATCACCGACAATCAACATGTTATCTACGTACAACAACAGAATAGTAAGGGTCTTCTCAGTCTTCTTCACATAGACACAGTGATCATCCCTGGTCCTTTGGAACTTGCTCTTCAGCATAAAAGTGTTAAATTTCTTGTACCACTGCCTGAGTTTCTGCTTCAACTCATACAGACTCTTCTTGAGTCGGCAGACCAAATGCTCCTTCCCCTTGACTTCAAAGCCTTTAGGCTGCTCCATGCACAGCTCCTCCTCCAAGTCTCCATGCAGAAATGCCGTCTTGATATCCATCCGCTCAACTTCAAGATTTCTGGAGGCAGCTAACCCCAATACCAGTCTGATAGAAGACATTTTCACCACTGATAAAAATATCTCATCAAAATCTACACTATGTCTTTGACTGAACCTTTTGACATCAACCTTGCCTTGTACCTAGGCCGGGAGAGGCTTTCGTCAGTCTTCAACTTGAAGACCCATTTGTTCTTCAAAGCTTTCCTCCCCTTTGGTAGTCTGACCAAATCATAGGTCTCATTCTTCTAGAGAGAGTCTAACTCCTCCATAGATGCTACCCAAGACCCTCTGTCTTCAGCCCTCTGAGCCTCCTCAAACGACTCAGGCTGACCACCATCGGTAAGTAAGATATAATCTTGCGGTGGATACCTGGTGCTGGGCCTCCGTGCTCTGTCAGATCTCATGAGGGGCACCTCCACCATCGGCGGAACATCAACAGACAACGCTCCCCATCCATCCAGAATCTCCTCTTGATCTGGAATTTGCATATCTTCTTCTTCAGCATGCCCTTCATCAGCACCAGCATTCTCTGGTACTGGCGGAACTGGCGGAACTGGATACTGTTGCGGTGGTACGGGAGGGACGGGGCCTCCTAAGTGCACTTGACCTTCCAAGTTGTTGACAGTAGTGCGCAAACGTAAGACAACTTGAGTGGTGTCGCCCATGGTGGTGGTGAGTGCTGTGATAGAGGTAGTTAGATCCTCCAAACGCTTCCCTATGTCACTCAGTCCTTCCTCCAGACGTTCAACCCTCGATTCCATGGAATAAGCTTGGAAGACACCTAAAATCTAAGACTTTGAGGCGATGGACGCTCGTCTATCCCACAATAGGAGTGAGATATCCCAGCAGCCACACCAAATTGATGCAAGAATCGCCACGCAAAGTCTCAAATTTTATTAAGGAGATGCTCTCGGTGTAAACAAAACGTAGTAATGGGGTACCACCAACAAACGAACGAGTTAACTTAAGCGTTCCTAGATTTGGCTAGTGTCAAGCTGACGGCCGCACGAACGCCCAAGAAGAAACTGAAACAAAATGCAACAGTATGCAATAGCGGTCGTGGAAATGCAACGCTTGGACTGAAAATTTAAAAAAACTTGCTGAAATCTTAACAGAAGATTTGGGAAACTATTAGGGATTAGGGGGGAAGGAGGAGAAGCGTCACCTGAGGAGCCGAGCAGCCGTGGAAGCCTGGCCGGAGCGGAGAACGGGCAGCAGGGGCGTCGGAATGGTGGTGTCGGGCTGAGGACGGGCGGAGGCGGCACAGGAAGTCCTGCGTCGGGTGGTTCCACGGGAAGGGGAATGGGCGGGGTGGCACCGGATCGGGTCGGCGTCGAGCGGAAAAGCACGGGTGAGGTGTGCGAGTGGCTCCACGAGAAGGGAAAGGTGGGGAAGAAGGCCTGCTGCGCGGTAGGAACCCGGAACGGCACAGGCGCACGACTCCAGGCGTCCAGCCGAACGAACAGGCACGGGAGACGGAAGGCTCGGTCGAACAGTGGAAGTCCAAGAGATTTCTTGGCTCCACCGGTCTGCTGAAACAAAGGGAGGGGGGGGGGGGGGGTTATTTTATAGCTTCATAATAGGTCTCTAGAAGTTTCCCAATAAATGAATAAATTTTAAAACTCTAGAAGTTTCCCAATTGATTTCAGCAAATCTTTTAATATATATGTTTTGTCCAAAATTAGTGTGTTTATACGTTGCATTTAGCCACTCTGCCACCACATACCGGACCTATTTTATTTAAGGTCCCATGAGGTGGTCAAGCTCATGTGCCGAACTACAAAATAGTGCGATAAACAAAAAAAAACAGATGGTGCAAACATAAATTACGGAGCAAAAGGAAAATACGATCGAACAGGAATAAGATAATTGCTCGTGCTGATGAAGGGCACGCGATCTAGGGTGCGTCAATTCTCCCGGGGTTGAAGAAACTCGACTCCGGCGAGGATGCGCAAAGGCCTGCAACTGAGAGGTCTGGACGTCGTTGTTGGAGCTCCGTGGCACTGATCCAGCTGCTGTCCAAAATGTCCCGACCCTTCCAGGATACCAAGTTGCCCGCACGGGTCTGGAACTCACGAACATCTAGTACTTGATCGATCTCTTCCGTAGTAGGCGTGAATGCGGGCTGAAATCCAGTCGTGGCTCCAGTCTCCAAGGCTGGTGGGGAAACTGGCACGGTAGGCGGCTGTCCATAAAAAGTGCTGATGTCCGCCACGTTAAAAATGGGAGAAGTGCTGAATTCTGGCGGAAGATCCAACAGATAGGCATTGTCGCCCAAGCGTTTCCGCACCTGGAACGGTCCAAAACGGCGCTGACGGAGCTTGTGGTACGTCCCGAGGGGAAACCTCTCCTTCCTGAAATGAACCAAGACCCAATCCCCTTCTGAAAAATACACGGCGCGCCGATGGGCGTCGGCGCTGGCCTTGTATTTCTCAGCGGTTTCCTGCAATTTTCTGTTAATATCTTTATGCAAAAGTTTTAAATTCTCAATCCAAGAAGTGGCATCAAAGGAAACATGTTCATGAGATGGAAGAGCATGGCGGTCAAGGAAATGGGGAATAGGGGCGCCGTAGACAATTTCGAAGGGGGATTTTTGAGTGGAACGATTGATGGTGCTATTATATGCAAATTCAGCTTGGGCTAAAACCAAATCCCACTTCTTGGGATGCTCGCCGGCCAGACACCTCAACAAGTTACCCAAACTTCGGTTTACGACTTCAGTTTGCCCATCCGTTTTGGGGTGGTACGCACTACTAAATTTTAATTTTGTACCCAGTTGTCCCCAGAGAGTCTTCCAGAAATATCCCATAAAGCGAGTGTCTCGGTCAGAAATGAAGGTACGAGGAACGCCATGTAGTCTAACTATCTCTCTAAAAAAGAGGGTCGCTACGTGGGCTGCGTCGGAGGTCTTTTGACAGGGTATAAAATGGGTGATTTTGGATAGTCTATCAACGACGACGAAAACGGAGTCGACCTTACGTTGTGTGCACCGGAATCCGCTCACAAAGTCCATGGAAACATCGTCCCAAGGTCTCTCAGGAATCGGTAGCGGTGTGTAGAGGCCAGTATTTTGTGATTGCCCCTTATACAGCTGGCAGGTGGTGCATGTGCGGACAAGACTAATGATGTCTTGCCTCATTCGAGGCCAGTAATAGCGAGCGGTGGCTAAGTCGATCATTTTGTCTTGTCCGACGTGTCCTCCGAGCCCTGAGGAATGCAGTGTGGTGCGTAGCGGGCCCCGGCATATGCATAGTCGTGAGCCCCTATAAAGATACCCGTCATTCACACAGAAGTGACCTGTCGTGTCCGCGCCACGTACCTTACATTCCTCCCATATGTCCCCGAAATCAGGGTCCGTGGCGTACAGGTCCTTCTGAGAGTCTAGATCGGTCAAGACGGGCTGTAGGGATACCAACAAATGAGCGCGGCGACTAAGGGCATCAGCCACTCTGTTGGCAACCCCTGGCTTGTGGCGGATGTGGAAAGTGTACTCCTGTAGGAAGGCGGCCCATTTGGCATGACGTCGGACCTCTTTTTGTGAGTTAAGGTGTCGTAAGGCCTCGTGATCTATATTCAGAACGAATTCACGTTGAATCAGGTAATGCCGCCAGTGTCGGAGGGCCTGAACGATGGCAAAGAACTCTATGTCGTACGTCGAGTAGCGCGTCTTTGCGTCGTTCAGCTTCTCACTATAGAATGCTACCGGTCGGCCCTCTTGACTTAGCACGACACCTATACCAACATGGGACGCATCGCAGTCTACCTCAAAAATCTTGTCGAAATCAGGGAGGGCCAGAACGGGGGCACTAGACATTCTTTCTTTCATAAGAACAAATGCCTGCTCGGCCTCGGCGGTCCACGTGAACTGACCCTTCCGGAGGCAATCAGTGATGGGCGCGATGTGAGTGCTAAAGTTCCGAATAAACCTCCTATAGAATGACACTAATCCATGGAACCCACGAGCCTCAGTGAAGTTTTTGGGGGTGGGCCAGGAATCAATGGCCTTCACCTTTTCTGGGTCTACCTTGATCCCTTCCGAAGAGATAATGTATCCTAAAAAGGTGAGGCTGCTGGTCATAAACGTGCATTTTTTAAGATTGATAAACAATTGATGCTCTCGTAGGATCTCGAGGACTCGGCGGAGGTGGTCCTGGTGCTGGGTAGAGTCAAGACTGTAGATGAGGATGTCATCGAAGTACACAACCACGCAGGTCCCTATCAGAGGTCTAAGGACCTGGTTCATCAGCCGCATGAATGTACTGGGTGCGTTGGACAGGCCGAATGGCATGACCAACCACTCATATAGTCCCTCTCTCGTCTTGAAGGCGGTTTTCCATTCATCACCCGGTCGGACCCGGATCTGATGGTAACCGCTCCGGAGGTCAATCTTTGAAAAGACCTTCGCCCCGCTCAACATATCGAGCATGTCATCGAGGCGGGGAATCGGAAAACGATACTTTACGGTGATTTTATTGATTGCCCGACTATCTACGCACATGCGCCAGGTCCCGTCTTTTTTTGGGACTAGCAGGGCAGGGACCGCACGCGGGCTCAAACTCTCCCGCACATGGCCCTTCTGGAGGAGTTCGGTGACCTGCCTTCTAAGCTCCTCGTGCTCTTTCGGGCTCATGCGATAGTGGGGTAAGTGCGGAAGGCTCGCTCCGGGGACCAAGTCGATGCAATGCTGGATGTCCCTAAGGGGGGGAAGTTGGTTCGGTAACTCATCGGGGGTGAGGTCTCCAAATTCAGCTATCAGGGGGCGGACGGAGGTAGGAATCTCCACATCAGGGGTAGGGGATTCTCGACCGACCAGTACGTATGCAATGGGGCTCTCTTTCATCTCACGGTGGAATTGTGGGGCAGTCAGGAGCATGGTGACCGAGGGGTAGTGGGTAGAGGTCAACGTGGTGGTGGGGGTCGACGACTCAACGGGGGTGCAGACACGGGGGTCTAGCCGTCGTGGGACGAGGCTATTCTTCTGGGGTAGGAGAGTAACCCGTCGGCCGCGATGGAGGAAAGAGTAGGAGTTCTTACGCCCATCGTGGATAACAGAACGATCATATTGCCATGGCCTTCCTAACAAGATATGGCACACGTCTAGGGGAGCAATGTCGCACCAAACTGAATCAGAATAGGTAGGGCCTATCGTAAACTCAACCAGGCAGCGGTGAGTGATGGTCAGCCTTGTGCCACTAGTCACCCAGGATAAATCGTACGGCTTCTCAAGGGCCTGGACTGCCAATTGTAATTTCTCCACCATACGCTGGGCTACAAAATTTTCCATACTGCCATTGTCGGCGATAATGGAGCAGAATTGCCCTTTGATGCGAGCAGTGGTACGGAAGATATTATGTCGCAACCATGCGTCGTCAGAAGTGACTCGGGGAGTCAATAGGCTATGCTGAAGGACACAAATCAACTGGTCTGGTTGCTCTCCCTCGACCTCATACTCTCCCTCGGGCGGGGGTGCGGAGCTCGCTGCTAGGTCGCTCTCCCAAAATCCATATTCAGGCTCCCTACCATCATCGGCTTCCACAATAGCCGTGAACTGTCGCCTCGGGCAATCAGCAGATTTGTGCCCGGGCTCCATACATTTGAAACATCGGAAAATCGGTCTGGTGTTGGCTCCTTCCTTTCCTCTTGTGGGTGCTGACGGAGGCCCCACAGGAGTAGGGGCCGGTAGTAAGGGCCTAGAGGGGGGGGGGGGGGGGGGGGTAGGAGTCGCTCCGGATGCAGTAGGTGTGGTGGACCGTACGGTTGAAGTCGAGGAGGAAGTATATTGAGTCCTCTCAGTAGGCCTCGCACTGGTGGTCCTCCTCTGTAGGGCTTCTACTCGACGTGCCCGACTGGAGATTTCTTCCAAGTCTCGAAAGTCGAGAAGCTCGAGTTGATCTCGAATCGTGTAACGCAGACCATCGAGATAACGACCCACGACCACGTGGTTTTCCTCTTTCAGATCTAACCTGGATTGGAGCACTAAGAAGTCGTTGGTGTACTCGTCTACAGTTCGTCTATCCTGGCGTAAGGTGTGGAATCGACGATATAAGGTTTGCATGAAATTCGTCGGGACGTACCTCTTTCTGAGTTGGATCTTGAACTCAACCCAGGTAGTGATCGGAGGCAGGCCCGTCGTGAAACGCATGCGTTCGAGTTGACTCCACCATGTGAGGGCAGGTCCCTTTAATCGCATCGTGGCGTACTCGACTTGTTGGTGTTCGGGAATGCGCCTCCAGTTGAGGTATCGCTCGAGTCGCTCGCTCCAATCGAGGCACATTTCAGGTTCAAGTGTACCTTCAAAATCCCCAATATCGAACCGAACATCGGAGTCCCAACGGGGGTAGTTCTTCTGATCTCGGTAATCGGGATACGGCTCGTAAGGTGGTGGAGGGGGGTGTTGAGCAGGAGGGACTGGGTGCACGGGTGGGTTTGGGTGTTGTGGTGGTACTGGCGGAACTGGCGGAACTGGATACTGTTGCGGTGGTACGGGAGGGACGGGGCCTCCTAAGTGCACTTGACCTTCCAAGTTGTTGACAGTAGTGCGCAAACGTAAGACAACTTGAGTGGTGTCGCCCATGGTGGTGGTGAGTGCTGTGATAGAGGTAGTTAGATCCTCCAAACGCTTCCCTATGTCACTCAGTCCTTCCTCCAGACGTTCAACCCTCGATTCCATGGAATAAGCTTGGAAGACACCTAAAATCTAAGACTTTGAGGCGATGGACGCTCGTCTATCCCACAATAGGAGTGAGATATCCCAGCAGCCACACCAAATTGATGCAAGAATCGCCACGCAAAGTCTCAAATTTTATTAAGGAGATGCTCTCGGTGTAAACAAAACGTAGTAACGGAGTACCACCAACAAACGAACGAGTTAACTTAAGCGTTCCTAGATTTGGCTAGTGTCAAGCTGACGGCCGCACGAACGCCCAAGAAGAAACTGAAACAAAATGCAACAGTATGCAATAGCGGTCGTGGAAATGCAACGCTTGGACTGAAAATTTAAAAAAACTTGCTGAAATCTTAACAGAAGATTTGGGAAACTATTAGGGATTAGGGGGGAAGGAGGAGAAGCGTCACCTGAGGAGCCGAGCAGCCGTGGAAGCCTGGCCGGAGCGGAGAACGGGCAGCAGGGGCGTCGGAATGGTGGTGTCGGGCTGAGGACGGGCGGAGGCGGCACAGGAAGTCCTGCGTCGGGTGGTTCCACGGGAAGGGGAAGGGGCGGGGTGGCACCGGATCGGGTCGGCGTCGAGCGGAAAAGCACGGGTGAGGTGTGCGAGTGGCTCCACGAGAAGGGAAAGGTGGGGAAGAAGGCCTGCTGCGCGGTAGGAACCCGGAACGGCACAGGCGCACGACTCCAGGCGTCCAGCCGAACGAACAGGCACGGGAGACGGAAGGCTCGGTCGAACAGTGGAAGTCCAAGAGATTTCTTGGCTCCACCGGTCTGCTGAAACAAAGGGAGGGGGGGGGGGGGGGGGTTATTTTATAGCTTCATAATAGGTCTCTAGAAGTTTCCCAATAAATGAATAAATTTTAAAACTCTAGAAGTTTCCCAATTGATTTCAGCAAATCTTTTAATATATATGTTTTGTCCAAAATTAGTGTGTTTATACGTTGCATTTAGCCACTCTGCCACCACATACCAGACCTATTTTATTTAAGGTCGCATGAGGTGGTCAAGCTCATGTGCCGAACTACAAAATAGTGCGATAAACAAAAAAAAAACAGATGGTGCAAACATAAATTACGGAGCAAAAGGAAAATACGATCGAACAGGAATAAGATAATTGCTCGTGCTGATGAAGGGCACGCGATCTAGGGTGCGTCACTTGGGCTCTATAGGACCACACACATCTGTGTGTATCAGGTTTAGCAGCTCTGCCTTCCTCTTCGGTTCAGCCCGCGCAAAGGATACTCGTCTCTGCTTGCCAGCCAAGCAGTGAGCACAAGTGTCAGGAAGCTCACCTGACAACTCTGGAAGAACCTTGTTCTTCACCAAGATCTTCAGGTTCTTCTCACTGATATGACCAAGTCTGCGATGCCACAACTCCATAGAGTTGTCTTCAGTTGCATTCACACTCGGACTGCAAATCTTGGCCTTTGCTCGGTACAAACCGCAACACTTCTTGCCCCTGGCCACCACCAAGGAGCCCTTCACTAACCTCTAGGCACCTCCGTCTTCAATGCTGGTAAAGCCTCCATCATCTAGCCTTCCAACAGAAATGAGGTTCATCCTCAAATCAGGAATATGCCTGACGTCCTTGAGGATAACCTTCCCAAGATCAGTCTCCAGGTGGACGACTCCACTGCCAATGATCTTCGACACACCAACATTTGCCATCCGAATAATGCCAAGATCTCCTGCAGCATACGAGTAGAAGTAATCTCTGTGAGGAGTGCAGTGGTAGGATGCACCACCATCCACTACCCAGACTGTGTCAACACACTCTTGGCATGCCGACCCACTGCAATGTAAGTACAATGACTCACCTTCAGCAATCGAGGCCGCACCACTACCTTCACTGGATTCTCCCGACTCCTTCGCCTTTCTCTTCTGATCTCTCTGCATTTTGAAGCAGTCTTTTCTGTAATGGCCCTTCTTCTTGCAGTAGAAGTGCTCGATCTCCTTCTTAGACTTACTCCTGGACTTGCTCCTGGAGTTGCCTCTTTGCTTACCCTCTTTTTCATCGGTCTGCCCCTTCCCTCCATGAGAAAAGCATCCGATGTAGAGGTTCCAGAGTCCTTCCTTCTCAGCTATTCGTTCAACAGACAGCTCGTCATCATCTCCATTGACACAACGTCTTCAGGCGCTGAATTGCTCAGCGACACCACACGAGTCTCCCAACTCTCTGGTAAGGAACTAAGGATCATCAAAGCTTGCAGCTTGTCCCCTAAGGTGATCTTCATGGCCTCCAATTGATTGATGATGCTCTGGGCAAGGTTCAGATGCTCTGTCATCTGAGAACCTTCCTTATACTTCAAGTTCGCTTTCTGATCAGGAAAGCCTTGTTGCCTGCTGTCTTCCTCTCGTACAACGCTTCAAGCTTTCTCCATAAAGCCTGAGCCGATGACTCTGTGGATACATGGTGGAAGACATAATCATCTAGCCACTGCCGAATGAATCCCACATAGAAGTGAGCATAAAAAACCGCAAACCGCAAAAACCGCCCGCACCGCACCGCACAAACTGCACCGATTTTTAAACCGCACCGCATAGTTTCGGTGCAGTGCGATTTTTGAATTTTTACAAATCGAGCGCGGTTCGGTGCGGTTTTGAATTTTACAAACCGAGCGCGGTTCGGTGCAGTGCGGTTTTTGGATCTTGAAAACCACAAAAACTGCACCGCACCGACTAATTACATCTTATCGATTTTCATGAACATATGACATATCACATACATCTAAATAAAGTATAACTTAAAAATTGTTAATTAATAGTAATTAACTAATTATATTAGTGCATATAGTTTTTTTTTGATTTAGTTTGTTTATTCTCTATCAATTTATTGATGAATTTGCCGATTTGTAATCTTTTGTTAAATGCAAATAGTATCATAATGGTTTATCTATCATAAATGCGTATTCACTAGCCTTCTCGTAATATTTCAATGTTTGAAGGATAAATAAAACTACAATTTTGTGGGTGTTGTGCATATTTAGGACTTAAAACCATTCAGATTTATTATATTTGCATTGAATGTGTCATTTCCTAAGCAACTAAAGCAGTCATATCATGAGAATTGTAATATCTAAAGATCTATTTTTAGCTCGTGGTTGATTTTGTAGTATTTATATTTTAAAAATATATGTATTACACATTTTTTCATGATAATATAACTCATATAACTATGTTTTTTCCCCAATTTTACATCATATTTCACCTCACATTATCTTTTTGGTGTTTATGTATATCGCATGCTAAAAACCGCACCGAAACCGCAATCGCACCGCAAAAAATCGCACCAAACCGAAACCGCACCGCGTAATTTCGGTGCGGTGCGGTTTTGCTCGGGCCAAAACCGCGCCCTTGCGGTGCGGTTGCGGTTTGGGTCAAAACCGCACCAAACCGCACCGCACCCCCCCTAATCCCACTGCCTTCCTATCCGTCTTCTTTCACTCTGCATCATCTAACATGGTAGCCAGTCTCCCTGACAACGAAGCATGGAGATCCTTGCGATACAAGAGATCCTCCATCCAATGCTTCCATATATTCCAGTTCTTGCCATTCATGCTAACCATTCTTGTATTCTGCTCCATCTTCTACAATAGCCCAACGGTCTGAAACAAAACCTTGATCAGATTTAGGAAGATAGAGAGCGGACCAATGTCGTCACCTACCGTTAACCCAAATCTTAATCAGAATGTCCAATCAGACACTTATGAATTAACTTGACTCTGATACCACTTGTTGAGATATAACCTACTTAGAAATCTGGGCACACTATAAGATAAATAAACGCAACAAACACACCGAAAAATAAGCACAACCAGAGAACAACAACTTTTACGTGGAAAACCCTCTCTAAAACAATGAGCGAAAAACCACGTGGCGGGGCACACGAAAAATTCACTATCAAATCAATAAGGATTACAACAAAAACAATCTAGGTTTGCCCAACCTAGATCCCCCTTGAATTCACAGATTGAATCCCCTCTCAACTCACGGTGAAAAACTTCTCTTCAAGAACAAGGGACAAAACTCAACTCTCTCTTCAAACGCCCAAAGCAGCGAAGACAAGATTGAGATAAAAACTCCCTTACAGCGAAGACGAAGACACCGATCTGAGAAAACTGTTCTTCCTCCTTGAAGAACTCCCTTCGGCAACAATGGCAGAAGACTCCTCTTGCTCTCCAACTTCTTCTCTCGACGGCTCTAAAATGGAAGTTATGACTTTTGCCAAAAGTCCCTACCTATTTAGGGCAAATAGGCGAACTCATCTTGGCCATCCAAAGAAGTTTCAATGTGATCCGAAGGCTCCCGATCGCAAATTGACGAATCTGTTTCCGTCCGCTACCGCCCGACGGTAGGTCCTACCGCACCGCGGTAGCCATCAAGACAACATTGTCTCGACAATATCGGCGACACATCTCGTCGATATAACCCTCATCAAAACTACAAACACTACCGCCCGCGGTACCACTACCGCCAGGCATTAGCTCTCAGCTGCCAGTCATCTCAACGACACAACCAGTCCATTCGACGACACTGTCAGTCCATTCGACGACACTGCCAGTCGACAAGTTGATATGCTACCGCCGGCGGTAGAGTTACCGCCCGACGATAGCAAATAGACCAAGAATCTGCTGTTATACACAGCCTCCTTCTTCTCCTGCAGCAGCACAACTCTAACCATGATCTGATTTTCTTCTCTTTAGGGTCTGGACCCCAACAGATCCTTCTTCTCCAAATAACATGATGTTTGCATAATTTCCTTATAATACTTGGTTTTCAATTTTAGAATAGGGACAATTTTGATAATTGATGAGGTCAATTTGTTTTATTTGGGCACAATTTGCAAGGCATTGTAATATTCAAGAATAAACGTGTGCAATTCATTGCTTGCTACATTTTTCTTTTCGCAGATTTGGCTGAGATTGCTTAGATTTATGTGTTGATCAATCTTAATTTTCTTTTATAATTCCTATATACTACTGTATTATAGTTTTTACTTTGGATGTATGATCATTCCCCATTCATTGTTGATTGTTGAATGAAGCTTAAACTCTTTGCACAATTCCTTCTTGCACAACTTCTATCTATGCGACCATTGGTCTTCCTCTTTCTTATTCTTCACATTAATATATCTGTGTCTTTTTTGTTCATCCTTTACTCCTTTACATATACTCGAGCATGTTATCCTGCATCTGTCAGCATATATTTGGCTTATGAATAAGTTAATGTTTGAATTTTGCAGGTGAGATAGTAGGGATGAAACTTAATATGTAGTAATCCTGAGCCATTGTAAGTAACAATAAATCCAATGGCGAATATAAACTCAACTTCAAATGGAAACATTGAAAAAGCAGAAGAAATTAAGATTCTGGCCAATGAGGCATTTAAGGGTATTGTATTTTCTTTTTTTGTATTTGTGCGCATTATACTTTTCTTTTTAAGTGCCTCATTCCTTAAAAAATATTGTTATTTATAGAAGCACTTAATTGGTCTTATGAAGAGGGTAATGTTAATTTGCATACAATCTAGAATTGCTCATGCTTCTATTGGGTGATTTAACTTCTATATTTATTGTCCTTATAAGAATCGGGACAAACAAGTTAATAATGAAAAACTTTTGTATGGAAGGTGTAATGCATATGCACTATGTTTTCTAATTTTTTTTCCCATGTTCTTGCAGCAAACAAATTTTCTCAATCTATAGATCTTTACAGCGAGGCTATTAATCTTAATGGGCATAATGCCGTGTATTGGGCAAACCGTGCATTTGCACACACCAAACTAGAGGAGTATGGGTGCGCAGTGCAAGATGCAACAAAAGCTATTGAAATAAACCCTAAATACTCTAAGGTAAATAGTTTCTTTTGCTGTTTTGGAATATTCTTACTCAATAAATAACTCGAACTCTTGATCTTAATGTCCTAGTTTTGTTGTTTGCTAGGGCTATTATAGGCGAGGGGCTGCATATCTATCCATGGGGAAGTTTAAGGAGGCGTTAAAGGATTTTCAACAGGTGTATATTCATACCCTTTAAGCATTTATATTTGATAGAAAAGTGATAGATGAAAGTACTTGATGAAGGGATCCTCTTGGATCATTAATAAGTTATCCTAAAATAACCTTAAATATGTCTGCACATTCTTGTTGTGGCAAGCTCCCGTGGATGATTTACATTTGTATTGTGTGTATCTGCATGTGCAAGCGTGTGTATTTTATTTTTGATAGGGTAATTATACCCTTATTGCTACATTTGTGATATATTGAATGTCTGTTATGCATCATTTAGCCAAAACGAACTGAATTTAGAGAATACTGATGATACTTTTGCAATTTAGAAGTAATCTAGTTTTGATGTTTAATTGTTAAGCTTTATTTGATACAATTGGGCTGAGAAATAAAGTTTCCAACTGGTGTATTGGAGTATGAGTTGATCCATAAGTTAATTTATATATTCTTGATGTTGTAGTGAAATTAATCTTGCATTCTTGCTAAATGGAGACTTAATCTATTCTCATGTATTCATGGTTGTCAGGATCGAGAACCTAGGTGGGATCGTTTTGCTGGTTGGATCGGATCGGATCGTAGGATCAGATCGAGGATCGTAAGATCCTGTTACATTCATAAAAAAAGACCTGAACAATTAAATTGAACTAGTTCCATCCAATTAGACAAACAATCAACACCAAAAATTATAAAACTAATCAATTGTTGAATAATTATATCATAATTTAAAAAAAAGCCAAGCAAATGAAGTGAATTAAAAAAAAAAGCATAACTATAACTTATAAGTTATACCATAGCAAATAAAAGTACATATGATCATAAAACATCAAATAATAGTTTTTGTTTTACGGCCCCATTGTCAATCATAAAACCATAAGTACAAATCTTTAATAGGAACATCGACCATATCCTCATCATCAAGTGTCACATTTTCCTCACCATCATCACTGACATTCTCATCATCATTCCATTCACCCGCACTAATATACTCGATAGCATCAAGATCACTAAGCCTTTTGGTGAGATTTTCAACTTCACCTAAAATAAAAGTTTTTAATTAAATGAGAGCATGATACATAATGTAGTTGACAAATTGGGCATTACCGCATTACCAAATGATTTAAAATATAACTTACATTCTTCATTCACTGCCATAGCGGATGCTTCAACATTCCTTTCATCACTATTAGTATCATCACTAAATGTTTCCTGCGTATCTCTATTTCGAAGAATCCCCAATCAGTTGCCCTTACGAGGAAGAACTGGATCTTCCCTCTCTGTGATCCATTCATCATCATAAGGGATATCCTCGAAATTAAAAAACTTTTCCTTCAATTGCATATCCCTTCTATCTTGTCGTTCCATCAACTTCTTGTTATACATCACAAAAACTAGATCATTCATTTTCTTTTGTTGTAAACGATTTCTTCTTTTAGAATGCATCTATTAATTATAATGACAATAAGAGATTATAAGAACACGCATACATGAATCGATGTTACAAACTACATGTTAGGAGATATTTTAGTGCAATTGATCTTACCATCTTGCGCGCGCTAGTACATGCTGTGAAAACGGACTTGGAGTCGGGACAGCGGACTGACGATTATAAAACGCGTAAATATTTATAGGATAGCGGATCCGGATCGTTAGGACGAATCCGGATCGCGATCCTAACGATCCTACAATTCAGATCGCGCTCCCACATGAATATGACCCGATTCCGATCCCAAGTCCGATCCGGATCGCTTTTTAAATTCGGGATCGTAGGATCGTACGAACCTACGATCCGGATCGCGATCCTGACAAGCTTGCATATATTAGCAAATTCCGCTTATTGAAAAGTTTTGTATAAAAGTTAAAGCAGACGAATCCCAAGTGGTATATGCGCGAGCTTCCCTCCATTTCCAAGTAGGCCTAAATTTCACCTTTTGAAATTATTTTTTTAGTGGAAACATTGTAAGAACCGACACAAGTGATATGTTTATGAGTTCTCTATCATTTAATAACATTGTTTCTGTTTAAGTCTAAGTATTCTTGGATCTTGATGATGCATATTTTATATACATTACAACCATACATTTATTTATTAAATTAAAGTAATTTAGCTTGCCTTCTCACATTTTAAAGCTTTATCGATATATTTTCATAGTTTTAGGTCAATTGAAGACAACAATACAATTATGAATCAAATGACAAGGTTTAGGAGTCAACTTGGAGCAGATTCAACGAATTTCCGAAGTACATGCCATAGTACATGCCGTGTACTCAGGGCGTGTTTAGTCAAATTTGATTCCCGCCTCCAGTACGCTGTGTGGGACCATAAGCACGACTTTAGAATTACACGTAAAAAACAAAAAAAATCTACAGGGGACGCTTGTGTTGGGTTTCTCAGGCATCAAATGCGCATCGAAAAATTTTGAGAAACCCATTTAAATGTTCTTGCGAAAACCAATAAATCAAGAAGAAACTTGTACCTGCGTCAGAATCAAATTTCGTGAAGGGGGAATGTTGTTTGAGTACTCAAACGTAGAACTAGATCCACGTCTCTAGGAGTATCCACACAAATGCCGGAAATACCTCGCCAATCGTCCAACGAATGCGGGTTAGTGAATGATCGTCCTCTATGTCTCCACGAAGTACTAGCTTCGATTTCAGGAGCGGAGCGACTGCCGGATTCTGATATCGCGGAAAGAGACGACGCGTGCGGTGCTTTTCGAAAGCGACGACGTCAGAGGTTGCGGGTTCTCCGTTTCAGAAAGAGTCGAACTCTGAACTTAGCGTAATGGAGAACCCTAAACACTCTATATATATGAAAGTGTTTAAGAACCGCAGATTCTCTTAACCGTAGACTCATAACCTAAGAGATGAGTAAACAGAATATCGACTTGATGTCTTTACGATATCGATGTGACGTCTAGTCAATATTCACAATATCGGCATGATGTCTAGTCGATATTCAGAATATCAGCTTGATGTATAATCGATATTCAGAATACCGGCTTGATGTATAATCGATATTCAGAATATCAGCTTGATGTCTAGTCGATATTTATCTAGTCGATAAACATGATGTCGACTTGACGTCTAGTCGATATTCATCTAGTCGACATCCACAATATCGGCTTGTTGTTCAGTCGACATTCATAATATTGGCTTGATGTTGTCCAGTCGACATTCATAATATTGGCTTGATCTCTAGTCGATATTCACAATATCGACTTGATGTCTAGTCGATATTTATCTAGTCGACTACACACAACCATACAAGGTCTAGTCGACATAGTTTTTTACTCCCATTCGGCATAGACTTGGTCCTTCACTCATATCTAATATAAGTAAGACCAACACGATCATTTGTCCACCTTTCCATACGTTCTTATGCGCGACCCCATAGCCTCATTTTATGTTGACAGTGAGACTTAACTCCTTGGTTACTTCTAGATTATAGAAGATTCCAACAGTCTCCCACTTGAGCTAGAACGTGTTAACTATAGTCTCTTACCAACAATGAGCGACATTTAGCAATGCATCATTCTACTCAAGTAATACAAGAGTTTGTAACTCAATGAAATCTGTCAGTGACCAATGTATTAGTGTTTTCTAGTCCTTTTGTCCCTTACATCTAGATTGAACTCGATGCATTGAGCGTGTTACCCTCTTAATTATTCAATCTCTGTTTCTTGATCTTGATCTAGAATAGACTATTAGAAATAAGTGAGTCCAATATTATATATTGACTCAACTTAGCTTGACCATGCATTTCATAGCCTCATTCCATCAAGGGGCCCATAAATGTAAGTATGTAACTCCTGTCATATATGAGGACATTCCATCTACATCAACTCACAATCACCTACATGATTCGTAACGTACCCAATAACCACCATTAAATCGACCTTTCTCAAGGAAGATTTTAGATGATATCAAAGTATGTTTCTCCTCACGTAATGACTGTAGTGACTTCAGGTCAAAGAACCACAAACACTATTGTCACTATGAGATCTACTTGTGACACGTTCATATAACAATCCATAAAGTAATCTCAGGTGGGTCTGTTCAGTACAACTTGTTCTCTAACAAGTACCCGTGTGGTGACTTGATATCCAATATCATGACCTATAAGATTAGGTCATCAGTCAATCTCACACACTAGTCTCAATGTATCACCATTGCCCTAATTTTTATGATGATACCTTGACCATGAACCATTTAAGAATGATGGTTTATGTAAACACAGGATCTCACATTCAAGTCACGTATTTGAATTCCTATAAAATCAAACATTCTAAGAGCATTTATCATGTTTAAATAATCTATCTATATAACAATGCATAGACAAAATAAAAGAACATGCCATAAATGTAAATGAAAACACATAGTACAAGTCATCATATGAACATATAACCGACATAGTCAGTGTTGATCATGCAGAAAACAAATACTTAATGATCTAGTATGACAATCATGCTTCCTATGAGGTAAAGCCTTTGTCAGTGAATCTGCTATATTCTCATCGGTCGGCACCTTGCAAATGTTCACATTTCCTCGATCGATTATCTCTCGAATAAGATGAAACCGTCAAAGTATGTGCTTGGAGCGCTGATGAGATCTAGGTTCTCTGGCCTGTCACCCTGTGTAATGACACCGTTGTTGTCACAAGTAAAGTGTTACATGATCAACAATGCTAGGAACTACATCAAGCTCGCCGATGAATTTCCTAATCCATACAACCTCATTCGCTGCATTAACAACATCGATATACTCAGCCTCTGTTGTAGAATCGACAACCGTCTTTTGTTTCGAACTCTTCCAGCTCACAGCGCCTCCATTAGAACAAAAAACCTGACTGTGACTTTGAGTCATCCCGATCAGTTTGGAAGCTAACATCCGTGTAACCCTTTACAACGAGTTCTTCCTCTCCATCATATATCAATAATACATCCTTAGTTTTCTTAAGTACTTTAAGATATTCTTAACTGTTGTCCAGTGATCATCACCTGGATCAGACTGATATCTGCAAGTCATGCTCAAAACATATGAGACATCGGGATGAGTACATAACATTGCATACATGATTAATCCAATTGCAGAAGCATATGAAATCAACTTTATGCGGTCCTTATCTTCCAAAGATTTATGACACTGGTCCTTAGAGAGACTCACACCATGTGACATGGGTAATAATCCTTTCTTAGATTCAAGCATGTTGAACTGTTTAACACTTTTTTAATGTATATATTTTGTGTTAAACCCATCAACTTCTTCGATCTATCTCTATAAATCTTAATGCCAAGTATATAGGTTGCTTCTCCTAGGTCCTTCATATCAAAGCAATCTCCTAGCCTGTTCTTAACAGCTTGTAGGGTTGGAATGTCATTCCTAATTAACAGTATGTCATCTACATACAAAATCATAAATACAACAGTGCTCCCACTAATCTCTTGTAAACACAAGGCTCATCTTCATTCTTGATGAAACCAAACTCTTTGATTTTTTCATCAAAACGAAGATTCTAACTTCGAGAAGCTTGTTTCAATTCATAAATGGATCTCTGCAACTTGCAAATTTTAGCGGCTTCATTTGGAGATACAAAATCCTCAAGCTGTGTCATATACACATTCTTAAAGAGATTTTCATTAAGGAAATCCGTTTTGATACCATTTGCTAGATCTCGTAATCATAGTACGCAATAATTCTGATGGACTTTACCATGACAACATGAGAAAAAGTCTTATCATAGTCAACACCATAAATTTGCTTGAAACCTTTAGCAACTAATCACCCTTTAAATGTTTGTACATTTCTATCCATGTCGGTCTTCTTCTTGTAAAACCACTACCCCTTCAGGTGGTACCACCAACGTTCAAACTTGGTTTGTATATATGAAGTCCATTTCAGATTTCATGGACTCAAGCCACTTCTCGGAGTCCGGTCCATTTATAGCTTCTTGGTATGTTGCAGGCTCATCATCATGATCCATAAACAACACATTACCTATTTGAGACATGAGAAGTCCATACCTCAGGCTCAAATTGATGTCTACTAGATCTACGTAAAACTTGTGTTTCTTATGCAGGTTCTCCAGCTACAATAACTTGTGTCCTTGCTCAGGTTCCAATTATGGTTCATTTATTGTTTGTGGTTCTTGGACCTCTTCAAGTTCTATCTTAATAGTCTGTCTATATATGAACTCCTTCTCTAGAAAGATACCAGTTCTTTGGTTTCTTTAGGATACCCCCACATGATAACATTTATCAGATTTGGCTTCCAGTTTGTCAGGCATTTGACGTCGTACATATGCCTCACAACCCCAAATCTTTATGAAAGACATAATAGCACGCTTCTCAGTCCATATCTCATATGGTGTCTTTTGAACCGTTTTAGTTGGCACACGATTTAGTGTTAAAGCAGCTGTCTCCAGAGCATATCCCCAAAAGGAAACAGACAGATCTGCATGACTCATCATCGATCACACCATGTTCAACAAGGTACGATTTCTCCTCTCAAAAACACCATTATGTTGTGGTGTTCAGTGTTCTAGGTGGAGTGAGCTGTGATACAATACCACTATCTCAGATGATCACGAAACTCCTGACTCAAATATTCGCCACCTCGATCAGATCGAAGTGCTTTAATTATTTTTCCTAGTTGGTTTTGTATTTCATTCTTAAACTCTTTGAACTTTTCAAATGATTCAGATTTGTACTTCATAAGATACACATATCCATATCTACTGAAATCATCAGTAAAAGTAATGAAGTAGTGAAACCCACCTCTAGCCATAAAACTCATGGGTCCACATACATTACTATGTATTATACCCAAAAGATCATCATCCCCTTCAGTATGACCATTGAAAGAGGCTTTAGTCATTTTGCGTAACAAACAAGACTCATATCTCTCAAATGATTCATAATCAAATGAGTCCAATAGTCCATCTTTATGGAGTTTGGATATGCGTTTCTCATTTATATGGCCTAATCGACAATGCCAAATGTACGTAGAATTCGAGTCATTGTTTTAGTCTTTTAGTATTATTAATGTTATAGATGAGCTGATCCAAGTTCAAAACATATAAACTATGAAACATTTGAGGAATACCATAACAAACATCATTCATATATATAAAACAACTATTGTTCTTAATAATGAAAGAAAAACCTTTCATGCCTAAACATGAAATGGAAATAATGTTTCTAGTTATAGCAGAAATATAATAACAATTCTCTAATTTATTACAAGACCAGATGTCATAGAAAGATGATAAGTTCCTACGGCAACGACATCAACTCTTGCTCCATTTCCAACTCATAGTTCCATCTCTCCTCTATCCAGCATTCTTCTCCTTAGCTCCTGCATATTTATACAAATGTGAGAACCACATCCGGTATCCAATACCCAAGATGAAGGAGTAGAAAGATTAATTTCTATAACAAAAATACCTGAAGTGGAAGTCACACTTCCCTTCTTCTTTTGCAGATCCTCAAGGTAAATAGGACAATTCCTCCTCCATTGTCCTGCCTTCCCATAATAGTGGTAGTTCCCCTCTTTAGCCAGTCTGGTATGAGCTTGGTTCGTTGCCGGGTTGTTGGAGTCGGAGATACAAAGGGCAAGCCCTAGAATGGTGGAGGAGGGGATGAGAGAGGAAGAAACCCTAGAGGGTGGAGGAAGGAGAGAAGATCTTAGAGAGAGAGAGAGAGAGGAATTTAGAGAGAGAAGGAAACTTTCATATTTCATTGCTTAATTCCAAATACAAGAGAAAGGTCTATATATAGAACCCCGGGTGGCATACCCGTAAATACATAAAATGCAAACAATACTAAAACATTACTACGAGTCTAATAACTATGCCCTACACGCAACGAGATAATAAGATAACTGGCGGAGGATTATAACACGTAACAATCTACCCGTCATTATTTTTGAGCTTGTCCTCAAGCTCAAACTCCAGTAGGATCTTCGGATTCTCGGGCTCCTTGATCTCACGCCAAAATAGCGCCTGGTAGGTCGTCGCGGTGGTAGTGGCGGCGAGGAGTAGTGGTGGCGCCGTCGGAAAGACGAGTGGCGCAAGGACTGAGGCCGAGTGGTCCGGCGGAGCGGCGGAAGGCCGGAGCAGCAGGGCAACCGAAGGAACAACGTCCGGCAGAAGGAAGGGGTCCGGTGAGACCGGCGATGCGGTGCAAGGCATCAACGGTAATGCGGCCGAAAGGGCCGACAGCGTAGTGGCCGACAGCAAAGGCAGTGGCGTGGTCGGAGGCGGCAAAGCGCCAACCAGCGGTCAGGCGGCCGACAAGGCAGAAATCGACGAGGCCGGAGGGACCGATAAGGCAGGGGCCGGTGGAGCAAGGGCAGACAGAGGCGGTGACTGCGGCGACGGCGGCGACGACAGCGACGGCGGCGACGGTGGCGAGGACGACGATGGCAGCACAACCAGTGCGGGCTTGGAGAGTGGGACCGTCAAGGCAGGAGCCGGTGGCGGAGGAGGCGGAACAGCCGGTGGCGGAGCAGCCGGTGGCGGAACGTCAACGTATCCCAATTGATCAAGCTTGGCCTCGAAGCGAGACATGGTGGCTTGAAAAGTCGTTGACCACTTCCGCATTATCGCGTAGAGGACGCCCGCATTCGCGGCGCTAAGTTGAATGTTCATCAAATGAAATATGGAGAGGGGGTGCAGTTAGAAAGAAGGGGGGTGCGGATAGGAAAAGACAAGAAAATGAAGGAAATTAAAAGGAGGGTTGGGGGGGATCAGAATGGAAAGGGAGTGATGTAAAAGTTCTCCTGACAGATGACGTGAGGAGACCACGCCTGGCGACAAATAGCGGGTGGCTCGATGAAGATGGGGCACACGAAACTGGGACGAAAAGGGTGGGTCGAGGAAGTAGCGCAGGGAGGGGAGGCGTCGGCATGGGACAGGGGCGTGTCGTCGATGGGGTCTGGCGTCGATCGGAGGAAGTGATTGGCCCGGAGACTCCCTGCAGGCTTGAGGATGCCGCTAATGGCGCTGATCGGCGTCGATGAGGGTCGGAAACGACGATGGAGCTTGCCCTTGCCCTTACCTTTATGCACAATCAATATGAGGCTAGTAAGCTTGGTCTTGTTCATATTATTTTCGGCAATTCGTAATATGCCTAGGAGCTCGGGTAGTGTCTTGTCAATTTCATTCATATTGTAATTTAAGACGAACTGCTCATAACCATCCGACAACGATTGTTGGATTAAGTCAGTGACCAACTCTTGGCCTAAGGGAAAACCCAATCTTTCAAGGTTCTCAATGTATCAAATCATCTTAAGTACATGAGTTCCTATTGAGTCACGAGCTCCCATCTTGACTGAAATAACGCCTTAGATACATCGAACCTCTCTTGTCGAGCTTGACCTTGAAACATTTTCTTAAGGTGCTCGATTATCTTATAGCCACACAATGTCTCATGTTACTTCTGAAGCTCAGAGGTCATTGTGGCAAGCATGGGACATTCGACATCCAATGAGTCATCTTGATACTTCTTATAAACCTCTTTATCTGCTCGTGACGCAAATCCGAGTGGCTCTTCAGGGGGATCAGTCTCTAGACATAGAGCTTACACTCTTGTTTGAGGACAATCCTCAGATTTCTATACCAGTCCAGGAAGTTTGTCCCATTGAGCTTGTCCTTCTCAAGGATAACTCTCAGGGATAAGATGGAATGTGAATTACTTGCGAAATTTCACAATAATTATGCAAAGTCCATTAGTAATATATTTTAAAATACATTTTATTTAATAAAGACTTTTATTAGATACTCCAACTATTTTCTTCGAATTAACAACCGTTAATGTTAATTCAGAGAGTTTATGCGAACTACTCTCTAGTGGGACAAGATCCATATTTCTCTCTCATCATGAGTCAGCTTTGGCTGATCACCCATAATGTGACTATTTAGGTAGACAACATTTGCCAATTGTATCATATACAACTCTTGTTTGGTTGGTGAATAACTATTATTCGCATCCATCTTATGGTGCATGCCAATCCTATGCCTCTAGACACTCAATCGTTGAGGTCACCTAGTTAAGTTGGACCCGATGTCGACAGCAGGATATCACAATTATCCACTTACACCCCGCCAAGATAGATTGATGCACCTTGCTTTGGCAAACCCACACTTCAGTAATTAAGGTTGGAAGAGTGTCATCCATCGGAAGTCATCCGAATACTTAATATAAATTTTAAGGGATTTTTCATGATTTATGATTAACCTTTAATCATGATTAACACTTAATCATTTGCACATATTGAAATAATCATGGAAGAATTACAACATTCACATTGCAGATACAACCCAGATATACACATATATCAAAAACAAAAACTTATGCGCTCCTGGCGGATCCACCGTATTTTCATAAAAAAAATATCAACATTTGATGTTCTAGGAATAAATTTGAATATTCAGAACAGTTCCAAATCTTCAAATTTACATGCACTTGATCCAAGCAAAACCAATTCTCATTAAACAGTAGAAAAGCTCGCCTTTCTGTGCTTTAGTTTCATAAACTACATAAAGAAAGACGGTTACTGCGAAGGGAGGAACTTCTGAAAAAATGGTAATCGCACAACCTCGCTCTGATACCATTGTTGGGTTTTTCAGGCATCAAATGCGCAACGGAAAATTTCGAGAAACCCAGCTCGCCTTTCTGTGCTTGAGCACGTCGTGACGGTTACTGTAGCAGCCAAGAACACACTCCCTAGGTACACGCTATGTACCCAGGGCATGTCAACCCAATTTATGACCAAAGGTGTCATCGACTCCAGAAAACGCTCCCAAAATTTATTGTGACAATTTCGCCAGGTACACGCGTGTACCCAAGGCGTGTAAATCCAATTTTTCAGCTATAAATTGAGGAGCATTCCAGAAGTCGGACATCCAGTTTTCAACTTTCAATTCTTCATTTTATTTTCTGTAATAAGTTTTTAGCTTATTGTAAGTGAGAAAGAGAGAGCTTTTTATGTGAAGATGATCTTGTGAGTTATAAAGTTTACTTTGATCATGCTTTCTTTTATTTCCTTGTATCATTCTCTCATCATGACAAGTAGTTAAAATTCTATAGCGCTTGATCATGAAGAACTCTTAATGAAATATTAATATATCGCTCTTTTGTTTTCATGAGTTATTGAATAAAAATCTAGGATTTACCTTTGATTAATATTTTGTTGATTTCATATTTCTGGTATATGATAGTCAACTAAGATCCGTATTCTAGTTGGTCGAGAGATCCGTGAATACGAGTAGATCACTTTTAGGTAAAAAAAGTTGCATGCACTCCTCGAGTGAGGCAAACATAAATATTTCAGATTGAAGCCAAATCCAATTGTGGCTTCACCTCGTAAAACGAGCTTAGGGGTTTCAATTATAAAATGAGAATTCGATCGATCAACCTTAATGTTATGTGGTAGCATTCCTCGAGAGAGGTGCTATCATAATTTAGGAACCTTTACGGTCAAGATATTTTATTAAGATGCTTGTGATTCAATTTGAGTTTATTTTATTTTGTTTAGAAAAATTCTAGATCAAGTGCTACTTCATTCTCTTATTTCTCTCAAATTATATTTCTTTTTTTCTTTTATTATAAATTACCGATTCGATTATTAAGATAAAATAATAATAACTTTGTTAGTAGGAGTAATCAACAGACCCGTGGAAATACGACACTTGATATTTTAATCTAAAGTATCTTATACTTTAATACGATAGGTACGTTTGCCTACTTAGATTATATATATCTTTCGGAACTAAAATTTATATATCAAGTTTTTGGCGCCGTTGTCGGGGATAATTTGTTGATATTTTGAAAGCAAATGCGCATTTAATTTTATCATTTTTTTAATTTTTATTCTCTTTATTCCCAACCTCTTTTCTTTTATTATTTTCTTTTCCTTTTTAAAAAATCAATTCTTAAATGTAAAGGTTGTTTTATTTCTATTTATAAAAATGTTATCTAATTTACAAGCTAAAGTTGTTGCCCTTACCAAACAAATTGAAAATATGAAATTGTGGAAGAAATGATCATAATAGTGAGGATTGCCATTTGGTTTATTCTCTTAGTTTTAATAAAAGTAATAATCTTTCGAGAGAATATTCATATGAAGAATTTGTCTTCTACAAATTCCTGGTGGCAAGATCGCCGAGACACTTCTCCAAATTTTTATAATAATAATTCTTCTGGGGATTCACATTTTGAAGAATTTCTTTCTTACCCAGATTTTAATTATTCATGATGGCAAGATCACCCAGATAGTTCATCTTGCCAAGAAGAAAATTATTTTTACCCCGATCAATATTCCTCTACTTTTAATCTACAATGCTCTACATCTTATCTTGGTGTTTTTACGGATTTTCCAATTCATCAATTATATAGTTATTTTCAAGATATAGATGAAAACACAAAAAATTCTAGTCTCTTTCAATCCATGATAGATAAATTATCTATGGAGGCGTATGAATCCTCATGCACCCCCATAATATACTCTAAAAAGGATGATCGAGAAAATGAGGTGCACCATGAATTTAATGATGAAATGGGTACACTAGACGATGTTACAAATGAATATAATTATTTTGAAACAACTCCGCCCGAATATACGTTTATTTCATAAGCATCCTCGCAAAAAAATTTTTTTTTTTTGAAAATGAGGATCAAGATTTTTAATGCGTCCCATGAATTTAATAAAATTGGTGCACGGAAGAAAGAACGAATAATATTATTTATTTTGAAAATAAACAACCCGATCTTAATCTTTTATTTTCACAAGATACTCCTTGTGATAATTTCTCTGACCTTTATGTTCGATTCTTCCAACAATCATGATTCCTATATAAATGGAGACCCCACAATATGACAAAGACACTAAATGACAAACACTAAATGACAAAATACGTATCAACACTCCCCTCCAGAAAGAAACAACCTTGTCCTCAAGGTGGAGGTCTGTAGGGGTCATTCACAATCGTCAGGGGGTCCAAGTCCCCGAAGTCAGGACTGTCGTCTTCAGATCCCACCAGCACACAAAAGTTTTTGAAAGCGCAGACGTGGGTGAGAGAGTATGGTTGCTAACAGCGGAAGCAAATGCCCTTGCGACGAAGTTTGAAGTGCTGCTCGTGAGATATGCTGTGGGGTCATCGGGGCGTCGATGAAGGCTGGTCTGGCGGAGGCGGAGGCGGGCCTAACAACGGGGACCTAGGCGGGCACAAGTGATCCAAGCGGGCAGGAGGCGACGAAGATTTCAGTGGCTACGACTTGTAAGGTGGTCAGACTGAGGCAAGGATTGGAAATAATATATTTATGGGATAATATATTATAATATATTGTAAGCAATATATTGCATTGTCTATTTGACAATAACAATATACTGTATTGTTATTTTGACAATAACAATTTATTGGTAATAATATTGTACATTTAAAATTTTAAAAATATATAAAATATATATAACCAAAAAATATAAAATAAGATTTGTGAGTCCCCCAAAAATTAAAAACATATATAATATATATAATATATAGGTATAGTATATATATTTTTTATTTTTCCCGCATTCATTCCTGCATTCATTCCTGCTAAAGATTTGTGATTCCTGAAATCCCGCTGAAAAGACCTGAAATCCCGCTTAAATTAAATGGCATTCGACAAAGGGTGCGGCGTGCCCTTTCATTATCACATTGACGAGATTTTAATCCGCCCCTTCCGTTCTCGCTCAGTCGCTCGCCCTAGCCTTCCGTTCTCGCTCAGTTGATACAAATAAAAAGAACATATAAACTATAAAGGCCTAAGACTTAGGAGAAAAGAGGACTGATCGGGTGAACACGATAGATATTTCATATTTGTCCTAGCAACGAAATCAACTCTTATGCGCAGGTGAACACGATTAAAAATGAGTTTGCATGGGCGACCAAGGGTTCCACCTTCTTCGAAGGCCATATGTCGCATGTTCTTTGGCAATGCTCCCATATGTCCATAATCAAAAATGTGGAAATGCACTTGTGGTTTGGAGCGCAAATGCGATGTCGTTAAAAATGGACACAACAATTTGATGACACACATCAAGACAAAACATCCAAACTTCTTGCATATATTCGAGGCACATTCCATTGAAACCCCAGTGGCGGGTCAAATGACTCTCGAATACATTATTGATAGCAAATCAACCAACGTTTACAAATGGCTTGATTGGGTTTGCGAGGGAGAACACTAGTCTATCAAAAACATGTTCCAAGACAACGAAAGCAACATGAAATAACGACTTACATTGATACTAGGTTTCTGATGCCCACATAGAATCATGTAGAGCGGTTGTTCTCTATGAGCAATCGAATATTTTCGAAGACACGCCGAAGGCTACTACCACGTACTTTGGAAGCATTGGTTTTCCTCAAACAAAATCGAGATTTATGGAATTTGGCTTTGATGTCTGTTGTCGTGAATGAAGAAACAATTGATGATGAAAACCAAAGTGGCGAGGGTGAGGAGTTGGACTTTTGAAATGCTATATTATTTTGTCTGTCAATATAGTTGGACTTTTGAAATGTTAATATATTGTATTTGCATTTTTAGCATTTACAATACAATATATTGTATTGCTAGCATTGCAATACAAATATATTGAATTGTTAGCATTACAATATCAATATACGGTATTGTTTATTCTCAAAATTACAATACAATATCAGATAGTATTGTTCCAATCCCTGGACTGAGGAAGACGACTGGGTGATGTAAAGTTCCTCGTCGATCCAACGAGTATGCTCCATGGCGCGTGAAAGAGTCGTCGTATTATAGACCCACAGCCGCGCCCGAAGGTGGGGTTGTAGTCCCCCAATGAAGTATCCCAAGTAGTGGCCAGGGAATAAATCGGGTATGCGCGTGGAGACCTCGATGAACTCTTTTAATGTAAGTTTCCATGGTGTCGGTCTAACGTACGGAGGTGAGGCGCTCATAGACATTGCCCACCTGGAGGGCATCATAGTGGCGGAGGAGTTCCTCTTTCAATGTGGGTCAGGAATTTACCGGCGCATCCAACGAACCCAATGGAGCGCCGAACCCTCCATATAGATAGTGGCCTTGGGAACCTTCTGGTTGACAGGGGTGGACTGAAGGTCGAAGAACTGTTCGACGCAGACGATCCAACCGAGAGAGTCGGTGTCGTCGAACACAGAGATCTCGATCCGACAGAGATGGGCCTGGTGGATGTCTGTATCGGGGTAGAGAAACCCCATGTAGTTCGGTACGGTCCGAAGAGGTTGCAGTGGTGGTGGCGGAGGGGCCGATACGCGGTTTACCGCTGTACTCGTGAGCTCTCTAAGGAGGAGAGTGATCCTCAAGCCAGGATTTGAGTTGGATCCAAGCGATGAAAGTCAATAGAGGTAGTGGTAGACGCGTTCTCGTCGGCGTGGAGGGCCATTGAATGAGTCATGAGCATGACACGACGGCTGGGCGTAGCAGCGAGAAGCACCAGAATGATGTAAGAGCCGCAAGAATGGCAGTCAGACACGACAGTGGCCAAAGGCGACTGGAGCGGCGCTGGATGGAGACTGGAGAAGGTGGTTGGAGCGGCGTTAGAAGGAAGAAGTGCTGACGGGTTGGAGAAGGCGTTGTCGGAGTTTGAATGGCTCTGGAGTCGGCAGAAGCGTTGCTGGAAGCCGAAGGCGGCGCTGGAATCACTGGAGCAGACGGGGCCGATGGTGCTGGGATTGACGGACTCGTGGTGGAAGCAGACACGTGAAATCAACGGACGCGCGGATTGGCGGATGCGCTGGAATTGGTGGAAGCAGTCACGTTGAATCACGAGTGGAAGTAGACGAGCAGAATTGACAGACGCGCGGATCGACAGACGCTCTGAGATCGGTGGTAGCAGACACGCTGAATCACGGGTGGAAGCAGACACGCAGAATCGACGGACTCGCGGGTGGAAGCGGGCACACAGAATCGACAGACGCGCCGAATCGATGGACGTGCGGAATCGATGGACGTGCGGAATCGATGGACGCGCTGTGGTAATAGGGATCCGATTAGGGTTTCGTCAAAAATCCTAAATAAGGGGCATGCCGGACCAATTGATACGGGCTAGCCGTATCAAGATCTAAAACAAGGGACACAAACTTGCAATGCATAAAAGTAAACACAAATACAATCGAGAGACAAGCTCTCGCTAAGCATCCAGAGGCTGGGTCCTCCAAAGTACTCCCCTCTTCAATGAGAGGCCGAAAGACTAACACTCAAGAGATAACTCTCACTACATAAGCGGCTCCTTATATAGATAAAGTTCCAACTACATGACAAAGACACTAGATGACAAAATACGTATCACTAGGGCACCCAGCGTGAACGACTATGATTAGCCGTTACGCCCGATGTCCGAATCACACTAAATAAAGTCCAAAATAAAAATATAAAACGGCCTCCAGACGCGCTTATGTTCTCGGATCGCCGATCCGATCGACACCTTCTATGAGAGTACACGAATGGGGCCCTGCCGAGTGGTGGCCTAAAACCCAATGTCGATCCTGCGGTTGATCCCCATCAACTCCCCCCGGTTGAAAAACATTCATCAAAGATGAATGAAGATGATTGTACTGACGTTGAAGATCTGGGGCAAGTATTTCTAGCTCTGTCGTCGAGATCCAAGTGTCGTCAAAGTCGGGGCGTCGACTTTAGTGCACCCTCTAACAACAAGATGGGCCGTGCGGGGTGATTGTGTCAGAAATGCTCCCAGCTCTCACCTTTTATGCTGGTGGATCCATAGGAACCTGTGAAATCATAGGGGGTGCGGGCAAGTCCGTAGGTGCTCGTCTAAGGTGGCCAAGGTAAGTGTCAGACTGTAAGTGGGAGGGTGCCGGAGGTGGCTCAAGGTAGGGGTCCTTATGCTCGAGAGGCTCAAAATAATGTGTCAAATCTTTCGTATTAAATACGAGATGAATACCCATATCTGCAGGGAGATCGATTTCATAGGCGTTTGTTCCATTTTTTTATAATCCTATAAGGACCCATTCGTTTAGGGTGTAGCTTTTTAGCGGCTCCTTTTGGGAGCCTCTCGATACGGATTTTGATCATGACCTGCTCGGCCACCTGAAAATGCTGTTCACGTCTGTGTTCGTTTGCCTGTGCCATATATAATTAATTACTGCTAGCAATTTTCTTTTGGATCAATTCATGCAACTCATGTATGTGATGGATGAAGGACTCAATGAACTCACTAGGGCACGCCGCTACGGGAATAGGGGCGAGGTCAATAGACTTCCTAGGCTCATATCCTAACACTATATGAAGTGGACTCATGCCAGTAGACCTATTGATGGAGCTATTGTACGCGAAATCAGCTACGAGCAACACAAAATCCCAAACCGACGGGTGCTCACCAACTAGACACCGTAACAAAATTCCTAAACTTCTATTTACGACCTCAGTCTAGCCGTCAGTCTGTGGGAGAGAGATGTGGAAAACTGCAGGGTCGTACCTTTCTTATACCATAATGTCTTCCACAGATAACTCATGAATCGTATGCCACGGTTGGACACTATGAACTTGGGTCATCCATGTAAACGAAAGATCTCTCGTGAAGAGGGCCTCCACGTGGGCCGCATATGCGGTCTTGCGGCATGCAATAAAATTGGCCATCTTCGAAAACCAGTCTACCACTACGAAAATGGAATCATGCTTTTGACCCATGGACGATGTGGACCGGACCGGGGGGGGGGTATAAAGTCCAGTGTTATGTTTTGAACCCTTCACGGTCTGACAGGTGCTGCAGTGGCGCACGACCCTTGCCACATCCTTCTTCAAGGTGAGTCAATATAAACAATCCTCAACCAATGCAATCGTCTTGTCTCTGCCGAAATGGCCAGCAGCTCCACCCGCGTGCACCCCCAAATAAAAAAGTCTCGAAAGGAGGTCCGGTGAATGCAGAGACGAGACCCCCGATACAAATATCCCTCGACGATAGCAAACCCCTCAGTGGGCTCATGTGGATTCCTCATGATTCCCGAGTAGATTTCACCAAAGTCAGTGCAAGTGGGGTACTCTCTAGGCAGCTGATCAAAGCTAGTCATGCTAGCACTCAGTGTGTGGAGTAGGGTTACACGACGACTAAGGGCTTCATCAGGCTTATTCTCAACACCCGCGGGGTGTCTAAGAATGTTGTGGAAATCCTGCAAGTATTCGATCCACTTGACATGTTTATGCCCAACCTTTCGATATGAATCCATATATCGTAAAGCCTGATGGTCGGAGTATAAGATGAACTCTCGCCGGAGGAGATAATGTCTCCAATTATGAAGTGACTGCACTACTGCGTCAAACTCTCTATCAAAGTTCGAGTATTTCTGACAGGCCTCATTCAGTTTCTCATTAAAGTAAGAAACTGAGTGACCTCAGCACTCTGCCGATGCCAACGCTAGGCGTTGTAGGCTACCTCGAACGCTTTAGAAATCAAGCAATCTCATAATGAGGGTTGTCGTCAGTTTCTTCTTAATCTCTACGAAAGCCCAAGTGGCGGCTATTGTTCATTGTAAATCTCCCTTCTGCAGACAACTTGTGAAGGGGTCCATGATGGTACTAAAGCCTTAGACAAACCTCCGATAGACGATGGCTAGTCCATGAACGCTATGTGCCTCAGCCAAACCTCCGATAGACGATGGCTAGTCCATGAACGCTATGTGCCTCAGTGATAGTGGAAGGAACATGCCACTAACGAATGAAACAGACATTGTCCGAGTCAACAGACACGTCGAACGCTGATATGTTAAACTCGAGAAAGTGCACAAAATCAGTCAGGTTGGAGCACATCTTCAAGTTCACATATAACTTCTCCTTGCGTAGGATCCCAAATAAAAGCCTTAGATGACCCAAATGGTCGACCGAAGAGTGACTGCAAATCAAAATGTCATCAAAGTAGACGACGAAGAATTTGCTCATATAGGGACGCAGGATCTGGGTCATGACCCACATGAAAGTGTTGGGGGCGTTGTACAACCCAAAAAGCATGACCAGTCACTCATAGAGACCATCTTTGGTCTTAAAGGTCGTCTTCCATTCTCCCTCGCAAATCCTAATCTGGTGGTACCCGGTGCGAAGATCGATTTTCGAGAATTCTGGGCACCATCCATCTTGTCAAGCAAATCGTCTAACCTGGGAATGAGGAAACGATATTTAATAGTAATTTTATTGATAACTCTACTATCGATACACATACGCAAGCTCCCGTTCTTCGGGGTGAGAAGGGCAGGGACCACGCAGGGGCTCAAACTCTCACGTATGATCTGCTTCCGGAGAAGCTCATCCACCTGTCTCTTGAGCTCATCATGCTCGTCTGGGTTCATTCGGTAATGTGGTAGGTTCGGGAGCGAGGCCCCCGGTATCAGATGTATTACGCGTTGGATGTCACACAATGTTGGTAACTCGTCGGGTAAATCATCCCGCACAATATCATCATACTCATCGAATACACTGAACCTTGTTGGGTAGATCAGGGATCTCCGTAGGGCCATCAGGAGCCATGCAGGCGGCCACGACATAAAATATGCCGACGTGTACGCTCTCTCATAAACTCACTGCAACACAGAATGTTCATCGGCCTGGATGAACTCGTGCTAGTGGAGAGTGTGACATTCCCCTTGGATTTCTATTTGGGTTGGGTCAGTGTTAATGTAATCTTACGATCCTTGTCGTAGAATATACACGTGTTCGAGCGAATCACGGTCGAAGAGCCATGGTCTCCCTAACAAAACGTGGGTGACATCCATGGGGATGACGTCGCACCAAACACGGTACTTGAACGAGGCGATAGAGATCGAAACCAGACACCTATGGGTAACTTGTACCGTCTTATCGATCCAGATAACTCAATATGGATGGTGATGAGGCTCAAAAGTCACATGCATCCGCTCTACGGCCCTCTGGGCCACAATATTCACACAACTCCCACCATCAATGACCAACTTGCAGGGGCTGCCTGCATTGGGAAAAAATATAGAAGATCGTCGTACGACGCCAATCCTCATTAGTATGCGGTGTGTAAAGGAGTCGTCGTATAACACCTACCTTTAGGGAGCTCTCAACATCGCTCTCTTAACCATCCTCGATGGTGGCAACTAACGACCTCCTCAACATCAATTCCGGTCTCGTCTTCTTCAATTAACAATTTTCTTGTGGGGCACTGGGCTGCCATATGGCCCTTGCCAGGGCAACGATAAGATTGAATGTTCCCCGGTTGGGCGCTTGCAGGAGGTCCAGTGGCGGCAGCCTTGCCCTTCGTGTCCACGGGAACATGAGAGGGTCTTGCAGGAGTGGTAGTTGCCGGTGGTGGCCTCCTAAATTTAGATCCGTTTGGTCTGGAGGGAGCTTGACAGGCACCTGTTAGTCGTAGATACTACTCATACTCGAGGACCATCCGATAAACTTGCTCTACTGTTTCCTTGCGATGTGGAATAAGCTCCCTACGTAACTCAGCTCTCAATCCGGAACGGATTCCGGAAGCCGCGACACTAGTCTCCTCTCGCAAATTACTCCTCAGAGACAATTCGTCAAATTGAAACATGTACTCTGCCACAGATAGCGTACCATGGCGCAACACATAAAGCTGATCCAACAACTGGCTTCGATAAGAGGCAGGAAGATACTTGTCCTTCAATCGACGCTTCATGTTTTCCCAACAGATAATAGGGCGGTATCCATCTCGATGGAGTGAACTCTCCAGACTGGTCCAGAAAATCTTTGCTGGGTCAACGAGCTTCATTCTTGTAAATCTAACGCGCCGCTCATCAGTCATATCATACCACTCGAAATAGTTGTCCATCTCCTGTAGCCAATCACTAAAGGCCTTCGGGTCTAGGTGACTATCGAGGTTGGAGCATCAATACGTATGCAACGAGTGGTGTCGTCCTCCGCATGTGATGCTCTACGTGGATCAAGATAACCGTCAAAGTAATCATCCCGTCCATAGTCAAAACGACCCTAGATTCAGTCATGAGGGGCTGGGTGCCGAGGTGGATAGTCCTAATGGTGAAGATGCCTATATGGGGCTGGTCCAGGTCGACGGTCTTGAATGTGATCAAGGGGTCGCTTCAAAGGTGAGGCGGGCTCTCGTGGTGGTCGATTCCCAGCACGCCAATCTTGTGGTGGGAGGGCGTCTAGTTCTTTGTCAAAATGATCATCAGGTGGAGTGGGTGTGTCCTCCCTCCTTTGAGGAGTGGCATGCTCTCTATGATCCTCAAGAATATTTATTCGGGTGCGTAGATCCTCAAATGGATATTCATTTATTTGAACCAATCTAACATTAGTCATTGAAATTCCGCTGGTGTCATTTCAGAGTTGGATTTGGTGGTTCTCTCATTGGTAAGGTTTCAGTCGGACATGGACTGATGATAAGGCCTACTGCTACATAACATACAAGTGACCCTAACCTTGGGCTCTGATACTAAATCTGACGCAGGACAGACTGTGGAAGGTGTGCCGACGCTAATGCAAGCCTATTCGAGTGGTGCAGAATGAACTCAAGTAATCCGAAGCTATATGATGCGTGTATGATGTGTTTCAATATGAAATGAAATTTTAGCAAATAAGATTTTATAAGTTTAGCAATCCACACGACATTCATGACAATTTCAAGTAAACAAGTAAACAAGTAAACAAGCAAACAAGTCTTCCTTCACACGAAGGGTTCCAAGCCACACTTGCACAAATGAGAATTATAGGAAATAAAAAAACACAACAAAAGCACAACAAATCACGATTCCCAAGCACTATGCAATGGTTATCCACAAATTCAATAATAAAAATAAAGACACAATACTAGATATTCACGAGTATGGAGATCCGACAATGGCTCTAGGAATTCTAAAGGAGGAAGCATCGACTGTGGTCGGACCCGCCGGTGGGCTGCCGGATCTGTGCGGGTAAGCAGGATAGGTGGCGGAGCCGTGGAGGAGTGTTGACTTGATGGGGGTTCGGCTGTAATGAAGATGAGGGAAGCGGCTGGTGAGGAGGTATGATTGTCGCCTGTCTTGGAGATGGAGCTTGCGGGTGGGGAGGAGGAAGGGCCGTTGGCTACAAAATAAGAGGGGCTTGCGGTGTGGATCTGACGGAGGGGCCGGCGTGCGTGAAGTAGGGGAGTGGTGGCCTCGCCTAGCAGTGCCGGCCGCGTGGACTTGTCGAGGGGATCGGCGTAAGTGAGGCGGAGAGCAGAGCTTCTGGTGGTTTGCTAGGGAGCCGATCGATGGGTCGTGGGTTGGCAGGGAGTCGAGACCTAGCAGACGGAAGTGACGCTTATAAAGTAGCGTGGAGGTGACAGAAATGTGGGTAGGGCTTCTTCACGGGAAATTAAAGAAAGAATAAACTAGGTAATAACCGGGACGTCGCACCCTGGGATCTCGCGGCGCTGCACCACAATGTGATTGCCGACTCTGGAATCTCTCACAAGACCAACAATGCCTTAAACTGACAACCATCACCCTTATTTATAGAGAAAGGGGGCTAGGGCACCCGACGTGAATGACTATGATTTTGGCCGTTACGCCCGATGTCCGAATCACACTAAAATAAAGTCCAAAATAAAAGATATAATACATAATAAATGTAAAACGGTGCTCCAGACGCACTCGTGGTCTCGAATCGCCGATCTGATTAACACTTCCTGCGTGAGTACACGAATGCGAGCCCCACCGAGTGGTGACCCGAAGCCCAATGTTGATCCTGCGGCTGATCTCCATCACCAAGATGACCAAACAAATCCAAATAAGATGAAATTAAAAGTCTATAGAGGATTACTGCAGGGCCAAATAAGACTTACAGGACTCCGTAAGCAGGACTTTCTTGATTGTACTAGTCAAAGGGTATTTGAGCAGTACCAAAAGGAAAAATTTAGACAATTAACAATCTCGGTCCTAAAATGCCCTTTGATATAGGCATCAACCATGATATAATGCAAGCTTGTTTATACACAATGCATGCTTGCTGAGATGCCTTGACAAACAATAGTCTCCCTTAAGAACTATCTTATAACGGTTCTTCTCTTTTGATGGCCCATTCTATAACAACTACCCTTGTTGAGATCTTATGAACAAGGAGGCATGAGTATCGAGGGCGGTTTGCATTATTCCCTTATTATATTTTCCGAGGGAGCTTGACTATTTCTTTCCAACTCGGTTTCTAAGGATTCCAAGGACCTCTCCATAGAGTAGAATAAAAACATGTGTCCTATTCCCTTAAAACATTTTGTGACTAAAAATTCTCCATTTCATACCCATCACTCTCTCTTTTCTCCACAAACAGTTGGATTCAACATACTTAAAGATGTAATGACCGTAGAATTGTCCACAATAATGATCGTCTGTTTGCAAGTAAGGAATTCAAGAATGCCTGAACACGTTGAGAGAGATATCTTGATAACATCAATCTCTGTTGGGAACGTCACGATTCTCTGTTCGTTGTAGTCCCCAAAACAAACAAAAATATAATGAAAAAAACACAAAGAACATAAAATGTTTCGATCGGCGATTCGCTCGTGATGAGCGGTCCCGATCGTCACTGGGCTTGTGGTCGGTGTGAGTAGACCCTAACGGGCCATGTGGCTCGATCCCCATCAACTTCCCCTATCTCAAAGGCATTCATTTCCGAAGTATGGAGATGATCGTACTGTTGTTGTAAGGCCGGGGCGAGTCTCTCGAGCTTTGCTGCGGAGATCCAGTGTCGTCGATAAAAGTGCAGTCCTGCCAATGGACCAAGTACCAGACTCTGTCTGATACCTGGTATGAACTCATGGGTTACAATCTCAGTTGTTGAAACCTTCAACAGGTCTCTCGAGTTCGGACCCACTGGGGGTGTAGCCGATGCTTACTTCTCCCTCACTAGACTCTCTGGACGGTGGATGTGAGAATAAGAATAGACCCAAGGCTGAAGCGAGGAGGTCCCGCCACACACCCGGAAGATCTTAGAGAGCTTCCCCTCCCAAACCAGAGCTCAACCGGGCACCTTGGAGGGCACTAGCAGCCGACCAAAAACTAGCCTGGAGGAGAGGATTCTCTAAAATCGGATCTCCTCCAAGGTGCCCTTAAGGGTCTATTTATAGATTTTTCTAGGCTGGTCTGCTAATAACATGAATCCGCCTTTTAATTTTACTAACAGCACCCCAAATTGGTCTGCTAACAGCCTAACTCCGCTGTTCCAAAAGACTATTTGCAGCCCACCAGGGGTATTAGGGTCATTTCCCCCTCAAATCATCCTGGGCGAGTGGTCCGTGAGGGCACCACTCGCTGGGCACCCGCCTAGCTGGGCGAATGCCCACGCTTCCGGGCGAGTGGTCCGTGAGAGCACCACTCGCCTAGCCCCTTCTCTTCCGCACCTTACCCCCACCAAACCGGGGGTACTTCCACCTCCTAGCCGAGGCGAATGATCGGGCTGACCCAGGTCTCGCCATTTGGCTTGAGGGACCCACTCGGCGAATACGGGTTGTACACAATCCCCGCTCTTTGCGAGTGGTTACTACGCTCGGAAAGAACAGTCCAACCCTGTATTCGGTGAGTGCTTGCTGACTGGACTCACAAGATTCTGTGGGTCCCACCGTTGTCCTATATATATCTCTTCATGTCAGAACTTCCTGGAGCGCTGACAACCTTTGATTCGGAGCTTCTTCCCTCTCCTAGTCCTTCACCGACATCAATGTCTTCTCACAAGCCTTCCGCGAGACCCCTCTCGCGGGAGATGATCGAGCGTCTGGCCGCGGCCCAAGCTGTAACTGCCCCCAAGGCAGCCAAATTTGCTCCCTGGCTTTTGTCTAAGCGGGATCCGAGTGCCCCCTACGTCTCGCGTCGAGCCAAGGCGATTCGACTGAATCGTCAGAGAGGCGAGACTGCCTCGGAATCTCCTGCGGGTACTCCACCGGCGAACACTCCGCCGGCGGATACTCTTCCGGCGAGGAATCCTCCGGACCCCGGGATGCAGGTATGAGGATTCCTCTCGTCCCTCTGTTTAGTTCCTCCCCTTACCTTGCCTCTGCTCTGACCATTTGCAGGGGATTTCGATGCCCGAGACCGGTCACGGGGCCGTCTCGAGCAGTGCCGCGGTGCCACCTCCCCCGGACGAGAGGCCTCCAGATCTGGACCTTGCTCCTCCACCTCCTCCGGGCGAGACCTCATTGCAGTCCGGTAAGTTGTAAACCCTTTTAGATTCACCCTTCATGCTGCTCGCTGCTGACCACTGTTTTTTGTAGCCCTCGACCCCAACCTTCCGCTGCGGAACCCCTCCGTTCTTGCGGATGAGCCGAGGGTATCTCCCCAGAAGGGATCCGGTCAGCAGGGCCGCGCGGATGATCCTGCGGATGCTCCAGCTCCTACCTCACAACCCTACCGTCCTGGAAAGGGAAAGGTCCTAACTCCCGCCGGGCTGTTTGGAGCGCACCCCCATTCGTCTCGTCCTTCAGGTCATAAGGACCCCACCCCAGGTCAGTTCACTCACCTGCCCCCCCTATCGTACTCGCATATTTTACCACTACTGACCTAGTTGTGATTTCGCAGGCTATCGGGAAGCCTCCCCCTTTGATTCCTACTACGAGGGGGAAGAGGGGATGCTCTCGCCTCTCCCTTCCCCTAGGGATCTCGCTGACTTTCTGGGTGACTCCTCAGATCACGCGACCCTGAAGGAGCGGATCACGGAGGTCTTGGGGAAGCTCATCCACATCCAGCGAAATGTCGCCGGCCAGGTGGACGACGTGCGGCTGAGAGTCGCGCGTGAGTTAAAGGACCTCCAGCGGGACTACTCGCGCATTCTCGCGACGGTGGAGCGCCTGGGGGGTGAAGGAGGGGAGTTGTCTCCCGAAAGACACGCCGCGCGAGCCCGGGACCAACTCCAACTGGCTTCCCATGAGATCACCAACATGCTCGCATATTTCCGTCCGCGAATGCCCCTGGAAGCTGGGTCGCGAAAGCAAGGTCGGTGGGTCTGGGAGGAGTATTGAGCTAATCTTCATTCGCCCTTCTTGTAATTCTTCTGTTTTCTGTAGCGCGGATGCTGAACTCTTATTTCTGTTTGTAATAATCTTGTCCTGTGTTTTGCGAATGCTCTATTCTTTGTCCTTTATTTCCTATATCTTGCTTGGGTATTGCCGAATGCTTTCTTAACCTCTTTCGCGTAGTCGATGAGTGAATAGCCACAGGGCATTCGTCACTAATGGGCGAGAGGGGTCGGCCCGGGTTCCGAGGCGTCGGGAAGGCGCGACTGCTATCCGCACACCCGTTACCTCAAAAGCCCAAACGCCGTTTAGCTCCTCTATAAATAGGCCTTTCAACCACCGTATTAAATACCTTACCATCCGCTCCTTCTCTTTCCTCGCGCTAGCACTCGCGCTTCTCTCTTCTCTGCTGCTTCCTTACCCTTCGTCATTCGCGACATGGGTGGTGATGCGGAAGGCAGAGCCAGGTGCGCCAGCGCGTTCATCAACCACACCTTCGATTCATGCGACCTCTCCGACGAGGCTTACTTGACTGCGGTCGCGGATTACATCCCGCCCGGGTTCGAGGCGCGAAAGCCCAGGCCGGACGAGCGCCTAAACTCCATCTCGCCCTGTGCTCTCGCGATCCCGCTAGAGCACTTCGAGGTGGGGTTTCGGCTTCCCATCTGGCCGGAACTCCGCCAGACCTTCAGGTATTATGGAGTCGTGCCCGGCCAGCTCAACCCCAACTCCATCGCCATGCTGGTCGGGTACGCGAGCTACCTGCGAGAAGAGGGGATCGAGTTCTCGCTGCCCGTCTTCCGCAAGCTCTACACCTTTCGCTGTACCAACGACATCTCATTCTTCTCGGGTCTGAACCCGCTCAAGCATTACGGGCTCCCGAATAAGAACCACGACTGGGTTCGGCGCTTCCTCTTCGTCAGCGGGAACCTGGGAAACACACTTCTCGCCCCAGTGCAGGAAGAGGAGTCAACCTTCCGCCCCCCGACCCTAGGGGGGCACGAGGCCAAACTCCACCAATACATCTTGGAGCACGGGATGGACCTCGTCTATCTCCGGCGAAACGTCAACTCGCTCTCGCTCATTCCGCAGGGCGAGGGTAAGTTTTTGGGACTTCGTTCGTTTCGGTCTTGTGACTCTTATACCATTGGCTAAATCATTCGCAATATCATGCAGGCGTGCGTAGCCTCCCCCTTCATCCGCCGCGTCCCTCTGGGGCTTCCGTGTCCTTCGCACAGGCTGCAGCGGATGCCTGTCGGGAGGAACCCTCCTCCTTCAAGCCTAGCGGAAAGAAGCGAAAACCTGGGGCGCTGACCTCCTCTTCCTCCAAGAAATCAAAGAATCCCCCCTCCGCCAAGGGGATGGGGGTCTTGGACGAGACCCTAGGGGTGAGTGCTCAGACTCAGACCCCGGGGGTGGGTGCGCCAGGCGAGACCACCCTTCGCGCGGGATCGTCGTTGCCGCCGCCTCCATTGCCCAGGGACCACCGGAACTTCCCCAGCGGCGAGAAGTACGTGGACCCCTCAGGGATAGAGAGCGACCTCGCCAGTGGTGAAGCCTATGCCATCGCGTATGCCCTCTACGGCCGGGAGGATGCTGAAGTCTATGATGCCGAGACGACTCAGGTTCTCGCCCATGAGACCGCCAGGGCCATGCTGCGGGCGCTCGAGCTCGCGCATATGTCTTCGCGCCGGAGCATCAAACTGGCGCGGAGCTTGGCGGAGGTTGAGGAGTCCAGGACCGTCGTCTCTGCTGAGGCGCAGGAACTCAGGACGAAGTTGGCAGCTGCGGAAGCTCTTCTCGCCAGCCGTCCTGTTGCAGAGGTATATATTTTCTCCCTCCCCGCGAGTGACCTGCTGCCGATTGGTGCACCTTCTTCTGACCACCTTTATTATTATTTTTAGGACACCACAGTTGCCGAAATGCTTCGTGTTCGGGTGGCTGGCCTTGAAGACGAAGTCCGGCTGGTTAAGGCCGAGGCCCAGCGGTCGCGAGAAGCCGAGGTTTCGGCACTCGCCTTGGGGAGTGGGGGGCACTTCTACCCCCACCACGAGCTGGAGCAATTGATGCAGGAAAACGCCCAGAGCGCCGTGAAGCACGCGCTGCAGGTGTTGCGGCAGGCTGGGTACCTGAAGGAAGAGGCCGAATGCCTCTCTGCCCGACAGGTCGTCCCCGAGCTCTTCATTCCGATCCCCTTCCCGGAAGATGAGGATGGCGAGCCGCGAGAAGACGCCCTCCTACCGGATTCAGGCGAGAGCGATAGATCTTCTGGCGGGAAGCCTGTCGACCCCTGAGATGGGCCCTGTTTTTTGCCGTCTTTTACTTAAAATCTTTTGAATGTAATCATGAACGGGGCGAGTGCCCTTGAAAGATATGTATATTGATCACGATTTTTGTGCTCTCCATTTTTGGGCTATCTCCACTTTTTTCTCATTTGCTGTTATGTCTCGCTAGGCTCGCTAGGACGTTAATTCTTTCTCATTCGCCGCTATATCTCGCTAGGCTCATTAGGACGTTTAAGCTGTAGTGCGACTGTCCCGGCCACCTAGCGAATGCTCGAGGATGACCTAGGCGTGTCACCCCTCTTCGCCTTCCCGCTGCCTGCCCCACTCGCACCTCCTTACCATTCGCCCAAACCTGGGTCTCGCTTAGGTAGTCATGAAAGTGAAGTGAGGTCATCTCTCCTGCGCGTGGTCAATGCGAGTGCTCTTGAGGTCACCCTTTGAGAATTTTGAACCTGCCACCGAGTGAGCCTTCGGACCTGCCAGCTAGATGAGAGCCTGGACAGCGGGTCTGCTCGGGGCCTTCTTTTATTTCACATAGAACCTGCCTCCGAGTGAGCCTTCGGACCTGCCAGCTAGATGAGAGCCTGGACAGCGGGTCTGCTCGGGGCCTTCTTTTCTTTCACATAGAACCTGCCTCCGAGTGAGCCTTCGGACCTGACAGCTAGATGAGAGCCTGGACAGCGGGTCTGCTCGGGGCCTTCTTTTCTTTCACATAGAACCTGCCTCCGAGTGAGCCTTCGGACCTGCCAGCTAGATGAGAGCCTGGACAGCGGGTCTGCTCGGGGCCTTCTTTTCTTTCACATAGAACCTGCCTCCGAGTGAGCCTTCGGACCTGCCAGCTAGATGAGAGCCTGGACAGCGGGTCTGCTCGGGGCCTTCTTTTCTTTCACATAGAACCTGCCTCCGAGTGAGCCTTCGGACCTGCCAGCTAGATGAGAGCCTGGACAGCGGGTCTGCTCGGGGCCTTCTTTTCTTTCACATAGAACCTGCCTCCGAGTGAGCCTTCGGACCTGCCAGCTAGATGAGAGCCTGGACAGCGGGTCTGCTCGGGGCCACTTTTGGAGCGTTCGGGGTTTTTCCTACAAGCTGCAGTGTCAATCTCAAACATATATGTTAAACAAAACATTCTTATTTCAAAACATTTTTATTACATAGTTTCAGGGATAGAAACGTTTAAGATCGTCACCACTCCATGTGTGGCTGAGAGGTTGGCCCTCCACATTCTGAAGGCGATACCCCCCAGACTTTAATGCCTCTTCCACGACATAGGGGCCTTCCCAGTTGGGGTTGAGTTTTCCCACCGCGGCGGATCTTCCGGCCGCGTCGACCTTCTTGAGCACCAGATCTCCTTTCTCGAACTGCTTGACCCTGACGTGTTTATCGAAATACTTGGCCATCCGCCGCTTGACCTCTTCTTGGCGAATGGCTGCCAGGTCTCGAGCTTCTTCGATGAGGTCGAGGGAGAGCCGCAACTCCACCTCGTTTTCGGCTCTCCACTCTTCCTCTCCGCTTGCGGCGGCCTTTACCCGTGGTGTCATAACTTCGAACTCTATGGGGATGACGACCTCGCAGCCGTGAGAGAGCTTGAAAGGGGTCTCTCCCGTGGCGGTGTTGGGGGTAGTTCTTAGGGCCCACAAGACCGATGGAAGCTGTTCCACCCAATTGCCCTTCAGATTTTCCACCTTCTTCTTGAGCAGGTTCACGATGACCTTGTTTGCCGCCTCCACCTGCCCGTTGCTCCTGGGATGGTGAACGGATGCGAACCTGAGGTCTATCCCCAGCTGGCCACAGAAGCTGATGAATTCCTCGCTTGCGAACTGCGGACCATTATCCGTGACTATGGCCTGTGGAAGCCCATGTCGACAAATGATCTCCCCCCATACGAAGTTGCGGATTACCTGGGAGGTGACCTTAGCCAACCCCTTGACCTCCAACCACTTTGAGAAGTAGTCAATCATTACTAGGAGAAACCTCCTCTGCCCACTAGCCTGGGGGAAGGGTCCTACCAGATCCATCCCCCATATGACGAATGGCCAGGGCGCCGTGATACTCTTTAGCCTCTGAGCTGGCATGAGCTGAAGCGGGGCGAACATTTGGCACTTCTGGCACCTCTTGGCGAAGGCTGCCACGTCTTTACTTAGGGTTGGCCAGAAGTACCCCTGCCTCATTATTCTTGCCTCCAACATCCTGCTCCCCGAGTGGCTGCCGCACTCGCTGGAGTGGACTTCTTCCAAGATCCTTGGGACCTCCTCCTCTGAAACGCATCGGGCCAGGAGGCCCGAGAGGGTCTTCCGATACAAGTCCCCCTCGTGGAGCACGTAGTAGGCGGACTTATTTCGGAAGCGCCTCTGGTCCGGAACCTCCTCCGGAAACTCTCCTGTTGCAAGGAAGGTGACGAAGGGATCCTTCCAGGAGGGCCGCTTCTCTACTTCCATGAGTTCTCCCTCCTCAATCGAAGAGCGGAATAGGTCCGTCAGGGTCCCCCCGGCTCGAGGACCGGATTTGGCCAACCGATCCGCCGGGGTGCTCTCCTCCCGAGGGACGTGCCGGATGGAGAAAGTTTTGAACGTTCCCACGAGACCTCTCACTTTGGCCAAGTATCTTATGAGCGCCGGCTCCCTCGTCTCGAACTCTCCCCTGATCTGAGAGGCTATTACCATTGAGTCGGCGAGGACCTCCACGTCATGGACTCCGAGCTCCTGGGCCAACCGTAGACCGGCGATCACCGCCTCATACTCCGCCTGGTTGTTGGTGATTGGGAAGTGTATCACTAGTGTCTGCTCGATCTTTACCCCTTGGGGACTCTCCAGCACCACCCCTCCTCCGAGTGAATTCTTGCCCGAAGCTCCGTCCACCAGCAACTTCCACGGAACGTGACGAGGGGCTCCATCTTCCTTCATCTCGGCCACATAATTTGCCATGAAATCAGCCACCACCTGCGCCTTCATGGATAGTCGAGGGACGAAGATAATGTTGAATTCACTTAGCTCTATCGACCATTTTGCGAGCCTTCCCGAGTGTTCCACTCCTTCGAAGATCTGGCGGAGAGGGTTGTCCGTCACTACTTGAATTGAATGGGCCTGGAAGTATGGCCTGAGCTTCCTTGTTGCGACGACCAGAGCAAAGGCCAACTTCTCCAAAATCGGGTATCTGAGCTTCGCTTCCCTCAGGACCCTGCTCACGTAGTAGACGGGCAGCTGCTTCTTGCCTTCCTCCCGAACCAGGACGGAGCTTACGGCCTCTGTCCCGACCCCGAGATATAGATATAGATCTTCCCCCTCTTCGGGACCTTGGAGCAGTGGAGCCTTGGTGAGTTGGCTCTTCAAGGCCTGGAAGGCCTCCTCGCATTCTTTTGTCCATTCAAACTTCTGGTTACCTCGTAATGTTTTGAAAAAGGGGGAGCACTTCTCCCCGGCTCGGGAGAGAAACCTGCTCAGCCCCGCGAGTCTTCCGGTCAAGCGTTGAACTTCCTTGGCGTTCCGCGGCGACCCCAGCTCCACTATGGCCTTAACCTTGTCCGGGTTAGGTTCTACCCCCCAAGGGGTGAGAAGATGCCCTAGGAATTTCCCCTTACTGGCCCCGAACACACTTCAGGGGGTTCAGGCGCATCTTGTACTTGCGTAGGGTGGCGAAGGTCTCCTCGAGGTCCTGGATGTGAGAGTTCACGTACTTGCTTTTCACCATAAGGTCATCCACGTAGACCTCCAGGTTCCTTCCCCTTTGCTTCCGGAATATCCGGTCCATCATCTTTTGGTAGGTTGCTCCTGCATTTTTCAGCCCGAAGGGCATCATCTTATAGCAGTAGCATCCCTCCCTGGTGATGAACGAGACGTCTTTGACGTCCGGGGGGTGCATCCTGATCTGGTGATAACCTGAAAAAGCATCCAAAAAACTCATCACAGAAAAACCGACGGCTGAGTCAACCAGCGCGTCGATCCGAGGCAAGGGATAACAATCCTTAGGGCAGACCTTATTTAGCAATGAAAAATCTACACACATACGCCAGCGGCCATCGGCCTTTTTTACCATTACGACGTTGGAGACCCAGCCTGGGTACTGGATCTCCGATACAAAACCTGCTTCGAGGAGTTTGGCCACCTCCTCGCGGAATGGTCCTTCGAGCTTGCTGGCGAAGGTCCTTCTCTTCTGCCGGATGGGACGGGCTTCTGGATCGAGGTTGAGACGATGGCAAGCCACGTCCGCCTCGATGCTTGGCATATCAGCTGCGCTCCATGCGAAGACATCCACATTCTTCTGGATGCACTCCAGCATCCTCACCCTGTCCTCCAGGCCGAGACCCCCGCTGATCCGCACCTCTTTCACCCTCCCCTCCTGGGTGAGGACCTCCATCTCCACCACCTCTTCTGCCGCCTCGAGCCGGGCTGGATCTTCCCATTGGCCCTTTGCTTTTTGCCCTTCTACCCGGGCCTCTTCCTCTGCGACTCCTTCCGCCTCCACCGGCTCGACCTCCTGCTCCTCCTGAGCGACCTCCATCAACTCGACCTCCTGCTCCTCACGAGCGACCTCCATATTCTCCTCTCGGGCATCGCCCTCTCCCCCTACCTCTCTCTTCTCTACTTCTTCTCCTGGCCCCTCCGGCCTCGCCATCTCCTCATCCATCTTCTTAGCATCCGCCATCCAAGAGATGGTGTTGACGGCAGTCACATAGCACTGCCTCGCCACCTTAGCATCTCCTTGGACGCGGACCTGGACTCCTCCACTATGGAGCTTTAAGCACTAATGGTACGATGAGGGCACGCACCGGAAGGCGCTGATGAGGGGGCGTCCGAAAATGGCGTTATAGCTGCTCGGAGCGTCCACAATGACGAACCGACAGTTTCTTGGGACTCCTCTTAGCGTCACCTGGAGACCAACACCTCCCTCGACCTCCTTCCGCTCTCCTGAGAAACCAAACAGCGGTTCATCGGAGGCCTGCACCCTCTTCTTTTCCACCTCCATTGCGTCGAAGGCCTTCTTGAAGATCACATTCACCGAGCTCCCGTTATCCACCAGGATCCGAGAGACCGTGAAATTTTCAATCGCCGTCTGAATCACCAGAGCGTCGTAGAACGGATCCTCATAATCTGGCATGTCTTCCGAGGAGAAGGTGAGCTTCTCCGAGGGGGGTGGGGTCTGGGAAGTCGACGCGACGTCCCTACGGAACATCGCTTGGAAGCTCCTCTTGCGAGAGGCCTCTATCCCAACCCCTCCATGAATCACCCCGATTCCACCCCTGGTTCCTGTATCCGCCCTGTCCTCGCATCGGTCTTCTTCCGCCTCCGGGAGCATTTCCTCGATCCTGGCCTGCTGCCGCCGTGGCTGACCTCTCTCTCTCATCTCCAAGAATTCTGGGCAGGTGGCGGTCGCGTGACCTTCTTCCTGGTGAAAGTCACAATAAGGCAACGCCACCCTGCCCCCTCTTCCTGCTCTTCCTCTTCCTCTTGCTCCTCTGCCTCCTCTGCCTCGGCCTACCGCCATAGCTTGTTCCCTTGGGGGGTGAGGGGGTCTGGGACCCGGCCTCCACCCCGGATTCATTCCTCCCGCTTCTCTTCCTTGGTACCCCTCTTCCTGACCTCTCGCCGGTCCTTCCTGGTGCCTCCAGCCCAACCTGTTGTTGGGCTCCTGATTCCTCCAATTCCGAGGCGGTCTTTCGAACCCTTGACCCCTGGGTTCATCTCGCCTTCTTCCTTCTTGCTGCCTCACCTCGGGCTCGCTCATTTTTGCCAACCTCCTGTAGAACTCTGGGTTGGCCGCCTCCCCCTCAATCTCTTCTGCTGCTCGCTCCATCAATTCCTCGAAGGATGAACGAGGCCTTCTTTTCAGGTCCATCTTGAAGAACCCATCTCGCAACCCTACGATGAACGCCATCTGGAGGGCGAATCCCGGCACCTCCTGCACGAGGTGTATCTCCTCCTGGAACCTATCCACGTAATGTGCCAGGGACTCTCCCTCCCTCTGCCTGATCTTGAAGAGAGCCTCCGCATCCTTCTTCCTCTTTTTTGACGTCGAGAAGCGCAGCCGAAAGCCTCGGCGCAGATCATCAAACGTGTAGATGGAACCCGCGGAAAGCTGGTGGAACCAGTCCCTTGCTTTCTCCTTCAGGGTGTTTGCGAAGAGTCGGCATTGAAAAGCATCCGACGTGGGAAGGATTGATGTCATGTCCTCAAACCACTGTAGGTGCACGACTGGATCCTCCTTGCCGGTGTAGTGGGACATCTCCGGCCCACGAAACCCCTCTGGCACTGGGGCCGAGAGGATCATCTCGCAAAAGGGGCTCCCTTCCCCTGCTCGGCGAATGGTCTTCTCGCGTGGACCCAACTCGCACACCTCAGCACTCGCCGGACTGCTGAACAGCTGCCGCCCCGGAAGATCTCGCGCACTTCCTTCTGCTGGCACCTCCTTCCCCGGCCGCTGCCCCGGTGCGTTCTCGCCGATCTGCAGGGGTGGAACCACGGGGACTGCCGGGGTCTCGCACTCGCTCCTTGCTGCGAGAACTGTCTGCAGGACTTCTCGCTTGAACTTCTCAAACATCTCCAGCCACTCCCCTGTCGCGGGTGGCTGCGAGTGGCCTGAGTCAGAACCATTCCCCCCATCTCCTGTCATCGAACCTAATTCGAGATTTTCCTTCACCGGCTACGGTCCACGCTCACCGCACCAAAAATGTTGAAACCTTCAACAGGTCTCTCGAGTTCGGACCCACTGGGGGTGTAGCCGATGCTTACTTCTCCCTCACTAGACTCTCTGGACGGTGGATGTGAGAATAAGAATAGACCCAAGGCTGAAGCGAGGAGGTCCCGCCACACACCCGGAAGATCTTAGAGAGCTTCCCCTCCCAAACCAGAGCTCAACCGGGCACCTTGGAGGGCACTAGCAGCCGACCAAAAACTAGCCTGGAGGAGAGGATTCTCTAAAATCGGATCTCCTCCAAGGTGCCCTTAAGGGTCTATTTATAGATTTTTCTAGGCTGGTCTGCTAATAACATGAATCCGCCTTTTAATTTTACTAACAACACCCCAAATTGGTCTGCTAACAGCCTAACTCCGCTGTTCCAAAAGACTATTTGCAGCCCACCAGGGGTATTAGGGTCATTTCCCCCTCAAATCATCCTGGGCGAGTGGTCTGTGAGGGCACCACTCGCTGGGCACCCGCCTAGCTGGGCGAATGCCCACGCTTCCGGGCGAGTGGTCCGTGAGAGCACCACTCGCCTAGCCCCTTCTCTTCCGCACCTTACCCCCACCAAACCGGGGGTACTTCCACCTCCTAGCCGAGGCGAATGATCGGGCTGACCCAGGTCTCGCCATTTGGCTTGAGGGACCCACTCGGCGAATACGGGTTGTACATCAGTGATGACGTTGAATGGTTGGTGCTTGTGGATGGGGAATCCAGTGTCGGAGAATGTGGTACTACTGTGGAAGAAGTCGGGACTGTAGCTGGATGATCAATCGGTGCCAAAGGCTAGAGATGCAGTGATGTAGTAGGTGAAAGCCGGGACTATGTAGAAGCAAGAGGCGAAAGTTGGAGCTACAATGTAGTCGTAGGTGAAGGTTGTGGCTGATGAGCTGGGGTGGCAGGTCACTAAAGGTACACGTAGTCGCGTGACTCGAAGAATGGAGTCAAATCTTCTATGTTGAATACAGGTTAAAGTCCCATACTCTGTAGAACCTCTAGTTCGTAAGCATTTGTTCCAATTCTTTTGATAATTGTGTAAGGACTAATTCGCTTGACATTTAATTTTAGAGCAAGTCTCTTGGGAAACCTCTCAGCACGTATACGAACCATCACGTGTTCTCCTTCTTTGAAGCTTTGCAATCTCCCGTGGTTATCAACATAAAATTTATAAATATCATTATTGCAAGTAATTCTTCATCCGATAGACTCATGCATATTATGGAGGTGTCTAACAAAGGACTCGATACACTCGCTTGGACGGGACTCATGGGTACAAGAATAAGATCTATGAGCTTTCTAAACTCATAACCTAAGACTATCTGAAATGGACTCATCCCTGTCGTCCTATTTATCGAGATATTTAACACGAACTTTGCTGCGAGTAACACTGAATCCCAAGAAGTGGTGTGACCACCTACTTGCCATCATAATATATTTCTTAGGCTCCTGTTTATTACTTATGTTTGACCATCCGTCTATAGGCGGTAAGCGAATGAGAATTGTAGCGTTGTGTCTGACTTCTTCCAAAGTGTTTTCCAGAAATAGCTCATGAATCGGCCATCTCGATCAGATACAATAATCTTATGTAGATCGTGAAATCAAATGATGTCCCACACAAATAAGGATGTGACGTGTAACGCATCGGTAGTCTTAATACATGCAATGAAATGACCCATTTTGGAAAATCGATCGACAAAGACAAAGATGGAACCATGCTTGCGCAGGGTGCGAGACAGTCCGAGCACAAAGTCCATATTGATGTCCACCCATGGCCGGTGTGGTACTGGAAGTGGTGTATTTAAACTCGTGTTCTGTCGCGACCCTTTGGCCGTCTAATAGATGCAGCAATATCATACGTCTCGAGCGATGTCTCTCTTGAGTTTTGGCGAATAGAATATGGTCTTCTACAAGTGCGATGTCTTCCACTTATCGCCTTCCATGACCCTGATCTGATGGTACCTGCTCTGAAGGCCTAGCTTAGAGAAGATATCGACACTTGACATAGTGTCAAGGAGGTCATCGAGTCAGGGAATGAGAAATCGATATTTGATCGCAATCTTGTTGATATCCATGCTATCTACGCACATCCGTCAACTACCATCCTTCTTAGGGGTAAGGAGGGCAAACACGGTTGCAAGGGCTCAAACTTTCTATAATAAATTACTTCTGCAGGAGGTCGGCGATCTGAGTTCGGAGTTCTTCATATTCATCGAGATTCATTTGATAGTGTGGAAGATTCAGCAAAGATTATCCCGGTACAAGATCGATCGCGTGTTGAATGTGTCGTAGTCATCCGAGAGCTCGTTTGGCATAATATCGTTGTACTTGTCTAAGAGGCATCGAACATCGGAATGAACAAACTCTGTCGATAATGCCCTCCGCAGTCTAAGAGACAACAACTTCATAAATGATGTCGGTATCGTGACTCTCCCGAGTGAACTCACTACATCGTAAGATATGTATAAGACTCGGGGCACCTGCAGAAACTGAAGGTTCCACCTTTCCCTTAGGGGAATTCTTGGGTTGGGTTGAGGACAATGTTATATGTGTTAAACTATATGTAACAAGTCATGTCCTTATCATCGAGCCAGGGCCTGTGTAGTAGTACATGTGCTACGCCCTTGGGAATGACGTCACATCATACTTTGTTCTCGAAGGAAGCTAGTAGAATGGCTACCAGACAGCTCTGAGTGACCTGGATTGCCATCTTATCTACCCAGATGACTCGATATAGGTGCGAGTGGGGTTTTGCTTTAATCTTCATTAGTTCGAGCCCCTTTTGGGCTATAGCGAACTTTCACTATTAATGGCGAGTGTGCAGACTTCGCCTCGCTTGAGAAGTATAGAAGATAGTCTTCTGCCTCTAATCCTCATAAGTACAGGGAGTATGTAGTAAGAGGCGGATAATGCCCATCTCAAGTGCTCGATCAACCTCATCTTCCCAACCCTCATCTTCAGTCACAACGATATCTTCTTTGGGTGGCTCTACGGAATTCGTACTAGGGTCGGGGTCCTCCTCAATAAGTAGATTCTGTGTGGGGCACTGTGTCGCCACATGGACTCTACCCTGACAACGAAAGTACTGAATTCCTCTAGGTTTTGGGGTCCCGGGGGCTGTGGATGTGCCTTTCGTATCTACGGAAGCACGGGTAGGCATGGATGGACTGGGTCTATGCTGGGGAGACCTTCTAGGTGGGGAACTATCAGGCTGTGGATTAGGTCGCTTTGGACTTGAAGAACGTAAGTATTGTTCGTATTCTAATGCCAGCTGAAAGATCTGCTCGATTGACTCCAGGTGGTGGGAATGAGTTCTCTACAAATTTTCGCCCTTAGCCCAACCCGAAACCGGGAAGATGTCACAATGTGCTCTTTAGTAATATTACTCCTAACGTCAAGCTCGTCAAAGCGAGTCATATACTTGACTACAGAAAGGGTCCCTTGTTGTAAGGCTTGGAGATGATCTAGAACTGACTCCGTTATGAAGCGGGGAGGTATTTTAATTTGAGCTTTATTTCATATCGTCCCATTGGATGATAGGGTAATAACCCTCTCTATCCCAAAAGCGCTCAAGACTCGTCGAATATATCTTAGCTTGCCCTTGTAATTTCATCTTGGCAAACCACACATGTTCTTCGTCAGACATCTCGTATCGGTCAAAATAGTTGTTCATATATAAAAGCCAATCACAAAAAGTCTTGGGATCCAATTGTCATTGTAGGATGGGGCATCAATACAAATTTGATGTGTATTATCATCGTCACCCATTTTAACCTCTCCATGGCTCGTGATAGTCCATATAGTCATCATCTCTACCTTGGTTGAACCGTGCGTGGGGAACATGACGATCTCTATGAAAAAGATATCTGGCTTGAGGTTGTTCTTTTGGAGGAAGGTGGTGTCGACCGACTGTGTGATCTCTACGATGTTCATTAGCTAGCTCCAGATCCCTAGGGATGAGTGGAGGTGTCTGGGCAAGGGGATTGGTGAACATATGGTCGGTAAGTCTCTCAATATCACGATGTCCTCGCGGTTGATAACTTGTGGCCTAATGGTTTCTAGTGGACATGGATTCCTAAGGGGATCTAGGTCATCTACCATAGTGGTGAGAATTCCGAATTACTCCCTAAGGTCATTAAACTGTGCATCTATTTGATCGTAATGATTTACCAATTTTTTTTGGAAATCAGACATTGACATATAAGTGCCAGATCTGGTGGTTCCTAGATTATCTAAAGGAAGAGACCCTATCATGATAAGCCTAAATATCTTACTGCTACGAAACATGCAAATGACCCTAACCTAATTCTGATACCTGACGCATGGTAAGATTCTACGGAGGCTACGTGTAATTTCTATATGCAGACACAATTCCGACGAACTTTAAGCCCGCAGTAATAATTTTGTTACAAATCCAAGATTCCAAATACAAGAACCACAGTAGTTAAAGCTTAGAAAAGAAGGAAACACGTGAAGTCATACAAATGTAAGAGAGCTCTAAATCAAATACTAAGTAAGTGGAAACGTAAAACGTTTCAAAATTCGGAAACAAAGATTTCAAATAAATATTCCTCGAGTAGAGAACTGAAATAGGATTCAACACAAAATATATGACTTCCAACTAGGGTGCTTACACAACTAGGTAGTAGGAAACTTAGTGGGTTTCTGACAATCGTCAAGGGGCTGGATAGATGGAGAAGGATTGACAGTGGGCCCCCAGAGAACCTTACTATGCTGGCACTGGACTAAAACAGGACTGGGTGACTTTGGACAGCAGCGGGTTAGGCAGTAGGGGCTGTTTTTGGAGGCCGGATGTCTGTAAAACAAATAAAAGGATGCTGTCCTCACTTTCGGAGACTGATTCCCAGAATTATATGAGTTTCCAGAGGGCTGGGAGAGTGGAACAGTGATCTTCAGGTTACTGAAATGAAGTTCCTGCAGTAGGATCTGCGTTTGGAAGAGATCTTGGACAGCAAAGGACTGAAGATGTTGTTCGCCTAGAAGTTTTGGGGAATGGAATGGGGAAACCAGCTGGTGGATGGGGGGGGGGGGGGGAGGGATAGTGGGGGCCGACTGGTACGAGGAATGGATGGTGGTGTCCAAGCTTCACACTTGGAGTTTCGGCTTCAGCACCGGGTGATCAAAATGAGGCTTCTTCGCTCTATCTTTCAATAGCTATCTATGGATCCTTCTACCCCTATTTATAGACTAGAGATGGACAACGAATGATCATGATTTTTCGTTCATTGTAACCCCCCAAACAAACAAAAATACAATGAAAATAAAAAATATTAAGAACATAAAATGTTTCGATCAATGATCCACTCATGATGAGCGGTCCCAATCGTCACTGGGCCAGTGGTTGGCTTGAGTAGACCCTAACGAGCCATGTGGCCCAATCCCCATCATGTACACGGTCGTGTACCTTGTCCATGTACCTCAAAAGATTCTTCTTTTCGTATGTAACCGCCTCTCAGGGCTTCTACACAGTTTTATGACACGGCCGTGCCATTTTGCCGTGCAACTCTCTGTTTTAATGCATGAAAGCAGATGTACAAGCCCTCCTTACACCAATTTGTTCTGGGTTGTTCCTCTTGAGCTCCTGATCATTCTTCCTTGTGGCTCCTTGCCATATTCTTGCTTCTCTACAATGAAAACGCAGAAACATATCAAATAGCATATGAAATGAGAGATAAAGGTATACAACTAGAGCTTTATCTAAAGCAAATGATAGTAAATATTAGTATAATTATAGACTCATCAAATTCATAAATTTAAATTGTTATGACAATAATAATTTCATGACAAATATTTGTGATTTATTTTCACATTTCACAAGTAATTATCAAATTAAATAGCTAATTTGGGTCTAAATTTTGGGATGTAATATGGTGAGACATCACAATGATGGATCCGTCTTTTCCCGTATATGTTGTGAAAGTATCTAGTTGCTACCTAAATCACCTAGAGGGGGGTGAATAGGCGAGTTCTATGGCTTTACGCGGAAATAAAAACTTTAAACAAAAGCGCACAGAAACCCAAAACACACACAAACACAAGGATTTTATAGTGGTTCCCCGATGTAGGTAGTCCACTTTCCCGCCTCACCTATCTAGCACGACCTGCTAGACTAGGCTACTTCACTATTCTCGGATTATGAATAATCCTACAACTCGGTGTAAAACTCCTACAAACTCGGAGAACACCTTCTCCTACAAATTCGGAGATCAAAACTCTCCTACAAACTCGATTCTCTAAACTAGGATCTACAAAGACTCGAAAGATAAAACTTCCTACAAGAATATGTAAAAAATTATTACAAGAACTTTGGATTGAAAATCCAATTCCTAAGAATCTCAAGGAGATTCTACTTCAGATCTGAAATAAAATAGGTCTTCTTCTTCCTTGAAATCGATGAAATCCTGAACTTGAGAGGGGAAGAAGAAATCCTTTGTCTTGAATGATTTGATCTGAATACTTGAGGGAGACAACAAGATCTAAACTGAACTTCAGAGAGATTTAGATCTGAGATCTTGCTGCAACCAAACTTCTGAGAAGAATCGTGCGAAAGTTTTGTCGGCAGCAGAAATGTCTTTTGCGAAAACGAGAATGGCCGACAGACGGAAATGACGATTTGCGATCTCTTAAAATTAGGCACGATTAGGGTTGAACGAAATAACCCTTTTAGGTATTTATAGAGATCCTTCTCAAACTGCTATAAACGAAACTTACGGAATAAGCACCACGTGTACTGTACATTGCGGAAGCCCTAAAGGAAAGCCGTTTGCACATTTGAAAAAGAAAACGCGCTGACTTCATTCGTCGAGTATGAAGAATTACTCGACGAATTCTGACTCCACGAATTCTCACTCGACGAAGTTACATTAAGAATCGACGGCAAGGGCTTACCTACAGGCTGAGGCGAGAAGAAATTATAGATGAGAATTTCGTCGAGCGAACTCATGAAGTAAATGATTACTCGACGAATTCACTTTGATACCCGACGAATACAATTAGATTATTCGACGAAAATAATTAGAATTATTTTCTTCCATTTCTTAAAACAGCAACAACTTCTCCTTAACTTCTCCTTAGTGTTTGATAGTGAAGTACACCCCAATAGAGAGATTTCATATGAGTCAACACTTTGGTCTACACAATGAGGAATTACATTGCATAGGCCTGTGTTTTATGACCCATTGAAACCTGACATTGGTTTGTACTTAGCAATTAATATCATGCAAACACATAACTAAATGCCACATTAAATACAATATCAATTCATCTTAGTTTAAGAAATACTTCTTCAAATCAAAGTTATTGTGGCTACAATACCCACCATGTTGGGAAATCAAATTTAACAAGAGGGAACCATGTTATCAATACGCCCGAATGATGAAGTATCAAAGCATGTGTGTTGTGTGGATGCTATGGATGCCACCATTCTCTTTACTTCTGGACATGATTGCACCTTCCAATTTCTAGGGAATGCCGTGAATCTAAGCAGAGTGGTTGGAGAAGGCCACGTATGCTGTTTTATGTCCGTTGTTTAATCCATCATGATTATCCTCATAATCTCCATTAGTAGTCCTTGTTGATTTTTTGAATCTCCCATGACATATGGGATTGGTGGCTATGATAGATGGGGGATTGGTGGTTGCGAGAGAACCGGGCTTAGTGGCTGCAAGAGATGGGGGATCAATGTCTAGGGGAGTTTAAGGATCGGCGCCTCTGATGCCAATATGTTATGCATCTTAAAGTAGGACCTCATTATGGGTCTAACGAGGATAGGATGAAAGATTGTTGACGTCGGCTTTTTGCTACCCTTGGATCCTAGATGATTTACTTGTGATATTGGAGCACCAAATTTCATATTTTGGGATAAAGTTTCTACTTTTCACTCCAACCATCTATCCCTAATTCGCCATTATGTAAAAGGAAAATCCAAGGTCTTGCTTGATCTCCATGAACAAATTTGGTTTAACTTATTTCCTTCAGTTTCTTTTGTTTCTTAATTTCATTACTTGATCTCTTTAATGTGGCATTTTTGTAAGTGTGAAATGCATGTTTTAAACATCTTAAAATGTTTTGACAATTCATAGGTGAAAAGAATTTGTCCTAATGATCCTGATGCTGCTAGAAAGCTGAGAGAGTGTGAAAAAGCTTATCAAAAGATACGGTTTGAAGAGGCAATTGCTGTACAGGATTCTCAACGACACTCTGTTGCAGATTCAATAGATTATCATAGTATAGGTATCCACTTTTGGCCCATGTTATTTTTCTCTTCTTGTGCATGTTTTGTTATATTGATAGATTTTAATTTCTTTCAGCATTTAATGTTCATCTGTAGTTGTTCTTGCGAGAAACAAGGATCGTGCTGAACAATATGAGTAATTTGTCATTTTTTTAATTGGTATTGATTAGTTTTGACAAAGTATACATGATATACTGAAAGAAGATGCTCTGCTTATAGTTTTCATAGAGACACGTGCGCTACCGCTTTTCAGTTTTCATTGAGGCTATAATACTAATTATCTGTTTTGAAGTTTTGCTTACAAATTTTGTTGTTTCAGCAGTTCTAACATAGTATTGATTAAAATTGTTCAAAATGATTTGTGAAGAAAAGGTTTTAGCACTGCACTCATCAACCATTAATGAAAATTGAGGATTCATTAAGCCAATCCAACTAGATGGGATATTTCTGATAATGATGATGAGTGAATTTGAGCTCATTTATGGACATTTGTATTAAGGTGCAACTAAACTGAATTATTACACTGGTGATGAAGTCATTAATATTTGGACAAAATTTACTTTTTACGTTCAATGATTGCAAATAGTTATGTGGTAGACATAATGAATTGCAGTTTGAAAATAACTAATTCCAACCATAAATCTTTTTAATTTAAGAAAAATAGTTTATCAAAATATCACAAAAAAATAAAAATTATTACACCATGCTCCTCCAACTCTCCCCCTACCCTCTTACTGGAAAAAGAAATGCACAACTTCATCCATAGCTAGTGGCCACCAATCACCATCTTCATTTTCACCTCATATACCCCATAAATGGCATAACAAACCCTCATCACGGACAAGTACTCATGGTGCCCTTGGCCACCTCCTATTCCCCACTTCTTTCCTAAAGTGAAGAATTCCTTTGAGTTGCTTCTATAGAGACATCTCAACACTGTTGTTGTAATTTTTACTGACATAAAGGTCGCAATGGTGGCGGAAGTTTTGCCAGCTTGTTCGTCAACCTTCTAAACCTCCCCTCCTCCTCGAGCTGCCATGTGTCTTGGTGCTCTCCTTTTGCCCAACTTGTTTCAACTTAGGTGTGGAGTCATTGTGCCACCTTTTATAGTATGGAGGATCTTCATTGATATAATTTTGTTATATACTTTTTTTTACTAATTATAGTATCTTAGGATCCGTCCATATCTTCGACCAACTATTAACACTTTTTGCATCATGTTTCTCTTTTCGTTTACCATGATCTCCACTATCTACTATACCATGCTTAGATCCATTATTTCTTGTTCTCTCTTCCCTTTCCAACATTAAGTATTCCCCTGTGCTAACATATTTAATATAATCTTGATGGGGATATTCTCTCATTATACATTGGAGGAATATTCTCTAACATTGCGTTCATCTAATACAAACTATTCCATTACATCTCTTCCGACTTTGCTTTATGTATTTCTTTTCCAATATGTAGGCCATGTAATAGTTTGGATAAGATTAACTCAGTGTTTGATAAATCTTCTCTACCACTCTCCTCTTTCTAACACTTTGCAACTGAAGGAATTTGATCCTGATTCTTCTTAATCTGCTCTGCTCTTTCTATTTTATTTCTAGTTGTTGAAATAGCCCATATAGAGGGCCCATATTTGGGCCCATGTATTCTTCCCTCTTTAGTCCCACATTGTGTATAGGAATATTTCTCTCCTCCTCTCTCCTATATATGTACTCACTCTTTGTACTTAAGGCATGTGAAAAATATATACTAGTTTTGGCATTTACCTACATGGTATCAGAGACAAACGGTCCATCAATTTTCTGATCGCAGACCGTCTCACTTTTCCGAGCGGTCTCCCTTGTCTTAGACCGCAGCCCTGCGGTCTCCTATATTCCAGTTCGCAGAATAGCTTCTCCCGCATCTGCTCCTCCTCCTCCTCCTCCCTTCTTATACCTTCTCTCAACCGGTCCAGTGGGCCCCTCCTCCTCCAGCTCTGCTTTCCTCAAACCGCAACCCGCAGCGATCTCTGCTCACCGCGCGCTCTCCGCCGACCTCTGCGCGTTTTCCTCATCTAGTCGCAGCGGGCTCTTCCTCTGCTCGCAACGAGCTCTGCCTCCAGCTCGCCCGACCTCTCCTGCGGCCTCTTAATCACAGTTCGACAGCTCGTCTTCTGCGGTCTTCTACTCGCAAATCGTCAAGCCTCATCTGCCCGACGTCTCCCAGATCGTCAAGTCGACAGCTCGTCTTCTGCGGTTTCTCCTCCTGATCGATGCGCCTTCTCCCTGCCGGCTTCTCCTTCTGATCGCTCGGGCTTCTCGTCCTGATCACTGCTGGCCTCCGGATCGCCGCCGATCTCCTGCTTGCTGCTCCCTGTTCGCTAGTCTCTCTTGCTCGCTGCTCCCTGGTCGCCAGCTCTCCCAGCAGAAGCGATCTCCTGCAGCAGCGGCCTCCCTGCCAGTCTCCTCTCAACAACTCGTCCCAATTCCTTCATTAATGGGATCCTCCGTTGACTCCACCACGGTTCCTGCTCCACCTCAGCCTGATAACCTGGGTCAGCCTCCAGAACTCCGTGATGAGCTGCGAATAACCACAATCTCCCTCTCCGGAAAAGGAAACTTCATACAATGGGTTCACTCGGTCCGGCGAGTTCTTCAGTCCAAGGGACTTCTGGGTCATCTCACCCAAGGGCCTCCTGTCCCTGCTACGGATACCTGGCTCCGTAATGACGGCCGAGTTCAGACTTGGCTCCTCAACTCGATGGATGGAGAATCATACCAGATGGTGATGTATCACGAGTCTGCTAAAGCAATGTGGGACGAGCTCCACTCTCTCTACTCGGGCAAAGATAGCCTTCAACATCTCTACGACATCATCACAGATCTCCAGGCTTTAGATACGGCTGGTGCTGCTAACATGATCTCCTTCGTTGCTCGCACCAAGACTCTGGCCGAGGCCTGGATCCAGCATCAACCGTCCACCAATGATCACGCCGCTCAACGATCTCAGAAGGAAGCCGTCATCATTGCTATGATCATGGCCCGTGTTCCACCACACTTGCAAAGCATCCGAAATCAGGTTCTGGCCTCGACCATCACTCCTTCCCTCTCAGATGTGTGCTCCATGCTCCTCAAAACCTCAGCACCTATGGCGGCTCCTACTCTTCCCTCACCGGCCCTCCTTCAGCACACTCCCGCTCCCTTACTCCCTGTGCCTCCCTCAGCTCGTGGTGGACGTTTTGCCTCTCGGGGAAGGGGACGTGGTGGTCGTGCTCGACCAAAATGTTCATTCTGTGGGCGAGATGGCCACTTTGAGACGACCTGCTATCGGAAGCCTGGGAATCCTCCTCGTCCGACTGCCGCTGCTGTTGCTGATGACAGCCCCTCGGTCTCCAAAGCCGATCTTGATGCTCTCCGCCTACAGTTCCAACAGCTTCAAGGGATGATGTCCCCACCTGCTTCAGTCGCTTCCGTCTCCAATTCAGGTATAACCTGTCTCTCAACGAGTCCACGCTGGATAGTGGACTCTGGTGCTACTCATCATATCACCTCGCTACAGCCACCACAGTATTTGAATGCTCCTCACCCGAAGTGTATCACCGTGGCCAATGGGGCGACAGTTCCGGTCTCTGGCTCGGCTGACCTCTCTCTTAGCCCCTCCATCTCTCTCCGCTCGGCTCTTCATGTTCCGGGATCCCCATTCAATTTACTTTCTGTTAGCCGTCTTACTTCGGACCTGGATTGCTCCTTAACATTTACATCCTCTTCTTTTCTGATACAAGATCGGCGGACGCGGACTACCATTGGTAAGGGGCGACTGCGCAACGGGCTCTACCTTCTCGACGACTCTCCCACTATCCTCTCCTCGGTCTCCTCTGCTGAGTGGCATCAGCGTCTTGGACACCCTCCCCTCCCAGTCCTCCAGAAGGCATTTCCCGATGTATTTTTTCCAGTTTTTAAATGTGATTCGTGTATTATGGGCAAACAGCCGCGTTCTTCTTTTCCCGCACATTGTACTTGGAGCTCTGCTCCTTTTGATCTATTACATTCAGATATATGGGGACCCTATAAAATTACTAGTATTTCTGGGTTTCGATATTTTCTTACTTTTATTGACGATTATTCACGAGTCACTTGGTTATACTTACTTCGAGATCGGTCGGAGCTTCCTCGCGTCTTTCGGGCATTTATTCTTGAAACACGCACACAATTCTCCACCACCATCAAAACTCTACGAACCGATAATGCCCGTGAATACACAAGCCACGAGTTTGCAAATTTATGCTCTGAATTCGGGATTATCCACCAAACTTCATGTCCCTACACGCCACAGCAAAATGGTGTGGCTGAACGGAAGAACCGACACTTACTGGATGTTGCCCGCTCTCTCATGCTTCACATGAACGTTCCCAAAGCCTACTGGAACTTTGCGGTTTCCACGGCATGCTTTCTTATTAACCGTCTTCCATCCTCCATTCTCAACAATGCCACTCCTTTCAGCCTCCTCTTTCCTTCTACTCCGGCCTTTCCCCTCACACCTCGAATCTTCGGGTGTACGTGCTACGTTCATATCCTGGGACCGACTACGGACAAGCTGGATCCCAGGGCGGCCAAGCAAATTTTCGTAGGCTACTCCCGTACACAGAAGGGCTACGTCTGTTATTCTCCGACTACTCGCAAAATCTCTGTGTCACCAGATGTTACCTTTCGGGAAGATCTGCCATTTTTTCCTACTCCTGTATCCACACCTACGCCAATACCTACCCCTCTACCTGTCCTCCGACCTATCATTCCTGTTCACACACCGGCTCATCCATCCCTGAGTCCTGCTCCTGCCCCCTCCAAGCCACCTCTCATCCGTGTTTACTCTCGTCGCCCTCTCACCTCCGTTGCCCCTACGCAGTCGGCCTCAACCTCGGATGCTCCGCGTCTAGCCGATCCTGTACCCGAATCAACCGCTCATCCATTGGCGAACTACGTTTCTCTACATCGTCTCTCTCCCCAACTCCAGACACTTGCTACCTCTTTGTCCACAGTTGCTATTCCTAACTCTGTGCAGGAGGCTCTACAACATCCTGGGTGGCGCGCTGCCATGGAGGAAGAAATGGCTGCTCTTTGGGCTAACAAGACGTGGACTTTGGTACCCCGTCCTCCAGGACAGAAACCCGTTGGGTGTAAATGGGTTTTTGTTATCAAGCATACTCCTGATGGAACCATTGACCGGCTGAAAGCTCGCTTGGTTGCTCGTGGTTACACTCAACAACAGGGTATCGACTATGAAGAGACCTTCTCTCCGGTGGCTAAACTCAACACTGTTCGTGTGCTTATCTCCATAGCTGTACATCGTCGGTGGCCATTATTTCAACTGGATATTAAGAATGCGTTCCTTAACGGCGATCTCCATGAAACAGTTTTCATGGAGCAACCTCCCGGGTTTGAGACCACGGGGGAGTCCTCTCTGGTCTGCCGACTAGTGCAGTCTCTTTATGGTCTCAAACAATCACCTCGTAACTGGTTCGACAAGTTCAGCAAGGCTCTCCGGGAGATTGGCTTTACTCGAAGCACGGCAGACTTCTCCTTGTTCACTCGCAAAAAGACAACGGGAACAGTTATTCTCCTGGTTTATGTGGATGACATCATAATTACTGGAGATGACGGCGAAGGCATACAGGCAGTCAAAAGACATCTTAGCTCTGTATTTCAGACTAAAGATCTGGGTCACCTTCACTACTTCCTTGGTCTGGAGGTTGCCAGAAGACCAGATGGCCTAGTCCTATCTCAGAGAAAATACTGTCTCGATCTCCTTCATGATGCAGGATACTTAGGCTGTAAACCGACAAACACCCCAATGGATGTCAATCACAAACTGTGTGCTCAAGCTTCCGACTCAGACCTGCAACTACAAAACCCAGAATACTATCGTCGCCTTGTTGGAAAATTAATCTACCTAACGGTAACAAGACCCGATATCTCCTTCGCCGTGGGTATGGTCAGCAGATACATGCACTCCCCTCGAAAATCTCACCTTCAGGCCGTCGAAAGGATTCTTCGGTATCTCAAAACAGCCCCTGGTCAGGGACTGGTTTATAAAACATCATCATCAACTCCAAGATTAGTGGCATACTCTGATGCTGACTATGCTGGGTCCCTGGACGATCGACGGTCAACAAGTGGTTTCTGCACCTACTTTGGAGGACACCTGATTACCTGGCGAAGTAAAAAGCAAGCGGTTGTGGCGAGATCCTCAGCTGAAGCAGAATACCGGGCAATGGCATCTGTGGTCTCTGAACTCACATGACTTGAGAGCCTCCTGACTGACCTTGGTGTAAAACTTCCTTCACCAGCTCTCCTCTTGTGTGATAGTCAAGCTGCTATACACATTGCCAAGAACCCAGTCTTTCATGAAAGAACAAAGCACATTGAAGTTGATTGCCATTTCATCCGGGAGAAAGTTCAAATGAAGAAGCTAGAGTTGAAACATGTTTTGGGTACAGAACAAGTGGCGGATGTCCTCACAAAGGCCCTATCCAGTACTCTCTTCTATCAATGCCTGTCCAAGCTTGGATCCTACGACTTGTACGCTCCAGCTTGCGGGGGAGTGTTGAAATAACCCATATAGAGGGCCCATATTTGGGCCCATGTATTCTTCCCTCTTTAGTCCCACATTGTGTATAAGAATATTTCTCTCCTCCTCTCTCCTATATATGTACTCACTCTTTGTACTTAAGGCATGTGAAAAATATATACTAGTTTTGGCATTTACCTACACTAGTCTTGGGAGAATGGGCCATGTAATTATTTTTCTGACATAGGATAATATGAGGCCGTGCTTGATTACTCCCTAACAAAACTTTAATGGATGAATGCAAGTGTAGTGACGTATAGAAACCTAAACTGATGCAGGCACATGTGTTAATCCAACATTCAATAACACTAAATTTTGAATTTAATAGAGGACTTCATAAACATGCACGATTGAGGTTAGGCGTTAGACACACAAGCAACATCCAATTTAACTTAAAGTAATTGTTCTTCAATTAAATGTTTGGTGAATACACCTTTCAAATAGAGTAAAGAAATTAAGCAAACTTTTCGAATTTAGATCCCAAATAATTTCTTTTCCAACAAGTATCCAACACAACATAATATAGACTTCAAATTAGAATTTACACGAACAATTAGGATCCAATGGATGTGTATGATTGCTGTTTCTGGTTCTGGACAGCGGAATTGGCTCAAGCCCTGCACATAAAAAACTGGCTTCTTGCATTGTTTTGGGCTTCGGCGGGATGGGCTTTAGTTGGGAGGGCGATGGAGGAGTGCCGGGGTCTGGTAGGATGATTGTGAGGTAAGAATCGTCCCTGTGTAAGGTGCAGGAGGCGTTGAACTGCAGGAAACAGGAATTCTTGTACTGAATATTGAAGGGGCTTGGCCGATGGGTGCAGGAGTTGTGTTGGAGACTACTGGGAGGGTGGATAATGAAGGTGGGGGCTGTACGGTGGGAATAGGGGAGTGGTGAAACAATCTGGAAGGATTAATGTGGGGATTTGACTGTTGACAATGGTGTTCAATGGGATTGAATGTCAATAGGCCTCTAGCAACATGGAATCGTCTAGGCAGGGCCATAAATGTAGAGGCTGACGGTGGGTTATGGACGTGGATAGGAATTCATGTGTTATGTAGAGGCTGACGGTGGGTTAGCCTCGTATCCAGCTCCCTGTGGAATCGATTAGGAATTTAGACCAGGGGAAAGGATGTAATCGTGGGTTGGATATGGGATTCACGTTGATAATCAGGATTAGGGAGATCTGGGCGGGTATGGACGTGGATTTTGAGAATAAAAAGGGGCCAATATTTATTATCCTAATAAAATCATATTCTTCTTAATTACAATGTACAAACAGTCTCCTTTTATAGAAAGAAGGAGAAAGAGCTAAATGTAAACTAAAGATGTGAGACTAAAGGAGGAGCTAGAGAGGAGAGGCCTTATGGGAAATACATGGACTTTTATTTATTTTTTGTAACACTCCCCCGCAAGCTGGAGCGTACAAGTCGTAGGCGCCAAGCTTGGAGAGGAACTGCTGATATAGTGGGCGAGATAAGGTCTTAGTGAAAATGTCGAAGATTTGATTGGCAACCCTCACATGTTGTAGAATCAGTTTTCGAAGTTGAACCTTTTCCTGGACAAAATGACAATCAACTTCAATATGTTTTGTACGTTCATGAACACAGGGTTCTCGGCGATGTGAATAGCAGCTTGACTATCGCAAAAGAGAACAAGTGGTGAAGAAAGTTTGACACCTAAATCAGTGAGGAGACTTTCAAGCCATGTGATTTCAGAGACGGCGACAACCATGGAGCGATACTCTGCTTCAGCTGAAGACCGAGAAACCACAGTTTGCTTCTTGCTTTGCCAAGCAACCAAATTCCTGCCAAAATATGTGCAGTAGCCGCTTGTGGATCGTTGGTCGTCCAGGGACCCAGCGTAATCAGCATCACAATATGCAATGAGAGACAGAGAAGTAGAGGGTTTGTATACCTGCCCTTGCCCCGAAGCATTCTTCAAGTATCAAAGTACGCTCAACGACCTGAAGATGAGAGACCCGAGGGGTATGCATGAAGCGACTGACCACGCCGACCACAAATGAAATATCAGGTCGAGTGAAAGTAAGATAGATTAGCTTTCCAACAAAACGACGATAATACTCCAGATTAGGGAGAAGTTGATCAGAGTCAGAGCCATGAACACAGAGTTGATGATTTGCATCCATAGGTGTGTCCACAAGCTTACATCCAGAGTAGCCTGCATCACGAAGAAGATCGAGACAATACTTCCGCTGAGACAAGACAAGACCATCCGGTCGTCGGGCCACCCAAATTCTCAAGAAGTAGCGGAGTCGTCCCAAATCCTTAGTTTGAAAATGTGAGGCAAGATGTTGCTTGATTTGGGTGATGTCGGGAAGATCATCTCCAGTCACAAGGATGTCATCAACGTAAACTAGAAGAATCACTGTGCCAGATGAACGTTTTCGAATGAAAAGGGAGAAATCTGCCGAGCTCCGGGTGAAGCCAAACTCACGAACCACCTGACTAAACTTCTCAAACCATGCCCGTGGAGACTGTTTCAGACCATAGAGAGATTTCTTCAAGTGACAAACAAGAGACTCCCCCGTGGTTGTATAACCAGGAGGTTGCTGCATGTACACAGTCTCCACAAGATCGCCGTGAAGGAAGACATTTTTAATGTCAAGCTAATGTAGAGGCCAATGACGATGAACGATAAGAGAGAGAACACAGACAGTGTTGAATTTTGCCACCAGAGAAAATGTCTTTTCATAATCAAGACCGTGTTGTTGAGTAAAACCTCTAGCAAAAGACGAGCCTTGAGGCGATCAACAGTCCCATTCGGATGATGCTTCACAGTGAATAACCACTTGCAACTCACGGTATGTTGATTAGGCGGAAGAAGAACCCAGGTCCCAAGTGTGATTGGCCCAAAGAGCAGCCATTTCCTCATCCATTGCTGCGTGCCACCCTAGATGCTGAAGGGCTTCCTGCACAGAGGAGGAGGTGGAAATAGACGATAGAGAGGTTGCAAACCTACGTAAATCAGAGGAGAGACGATGCATGGAGACATAATTGGGAAGTGGATGCGCGGTGGAGGGTGTCGTTGAATCAGCAGTCGGCAGAGTATCAGTAGTAGATGGAGGTTGTCGCGGTGCACCAGATCGAGGATTGAAGAAAGAGTAGACACGAAGAGGATCCGAGGGGTGGTGGTGTCGGTAGTAAGGGTGGTAAAGGAGTATTGGTAGGAACAAGAGGACACGGGATATCAGGAGGTGGTATTGTCGTGGTGACAGATTGATGGAAAGGTTGATCTTCCATGAAAGTGACATCAACAAACATAGTCAGCTTCTGAGTTGAGGGAGAATAACAAAGATAACCCTTCTGGGTGCGCGAATACCCAACGAACATGTGGCGCGTGGCACGAGGGGCTAACTTGTCGATAGGAGGACCCAGATGGTGAACATAGCAGACGCAGCCAAAGACCCACGGGGTCAAGGGAAAGGGAGCGCATTCATAATAGGAGAGAGAAGGGAGTCACAAATTGGAGGACGGGCGAGGGGATGCGGTTGGTGAGATAACAAGCAATGGAGATAGCAAAATTCCAATAGGTAGTAGGGACCTGCATTTGGAATAAAAGAGACTGAGCAACTTCGAGAAGGTGACAATTCTTTCGTTCAACAACACCATTTTGTTGTGGCGTGTACGCACATGAGGTTTGTTGGATGATACCCAACGAGGTGCAAACTTCCTGAAAAGCATGCCCAATGTATTCACGAGAATTATCAGTGCGAAGAATTTTGATAGTAGGGGTAAATTGCATGTGATTTTTTGCAGTAAAGGTACGAAAAATGGACAAAAGCTCAGAGCGATCACGCATATTATATAACCAAGTCATGCATGAATATTCATTAATAAACGTAACAAAGTAGCGATAACCAAATATACTTGCGGTTTTGTAGGGACCCCATATATTAGAATGAACTAAATCAAAAGGAGCAGCGCTCCGAGTACAATGAGGAGGGAAAACAGAGCGATGTTGTTTCCCATAGATGCATGATTCACACGTAAAAGGAGAAAAAGATACATCGGGAAGAGCATTTTGGAGAATGGGAAGAGGAGCATGACCGAGGCGCCGATGCCAATTAGTAGAGCTGACGGAAGAGAGTGGAAGAAGGAAGATCCAGAGTGTAGAGCCCATTGCACAACCGCCCTGTACCAATGATATTCCGCGTCTGCTAATCCTGCACAACAAAAGAAGAGGAAGAAAAGGTAAGTAGGCAATCACGATCTTGAGTTAGGCGGCTGACAGAGAGCAGATTGATTTGAGCGCCAGGGACATGAAGAACAGAGCGGAGAGGTAGAGAAGGGATGATCAATATATCGCCAGATCCAACAACGGGAGTGGTGTCGCCGTTTGCTACTACAATGAACTTCGGATACGGAGAGTCCAAGTACCGATGCGATTGTTGAGGAGAGACATGATGAGTGGCTCCAGAGTCCACAATCCAGGAGGAGCCACGAGGAAAGGTAGAGAGACAGGCATGGGATGAGGAGACCAAATGTCCAGAGTTACGAGTAATCAGCCCCGGCAGGTGGCAGAGTTGGTTACGCAGAATGTCGATTTCAGTGAGCGGACAAGGACGGTCAGTGCATCGACGGTCACAAAACTTATTGGAGGGCGTTGTTTGTCTTCTAGTGCTGCTCGGGGTAGAAGGATCCATGGGTGTTCTCATGACATGATACATGAGACACCCCGACAGAAGCGAAAGCGAGCCGGCCACAGGACTTAGCAGGGCTCGGGGAAGAAGGATCGTGGCGAACATGACTGGCAAGCAGATGCGGACAGGAAAACTTGCGGGCAAGCAAGAACACAACGAACGCACAGAGGGCAGGAAGGAGCTTGATTACCTCACATAGGAATCAGCGTGAGAGACTGCGAACAGGAAGAGCTCGGCGAGACTGTGTACAGGAAGAGCTCGGCGAGATTGCGAACAGGAGCACGACGACCTCTCAAGGAGAGCTCGGTGAGACTTCAGACAGGAAGAGCTTGCTGATAGATGCAACTGTCGTTCTGATGATCTCGAGGAACCGCGGGCACACCAACAGGCAGTCGATGCGGGCCGTCTTTCTGACGGTCTCGAGGAACTACGAGCACACCAACTGACAGTCGATGCAATCAAGCGGGCACACCATCAGATAGAGCAACGTGCAATCCAGCGATCAGTCGAACAGTCTATCAAGCGGGCACACCAGCGGACAGAGCAACTCGCAATCCAACGATCAGTCAAACAGTCGCTGTAAACAAGCGCGCACACAGTCGCTATAAACCAGCGGGCAATCCAACGAACATTCGAACAGTGCACACCACGAGAGCAGCTCCGCAAACAAGAAGGAACACGCTAACATACGCATCAAACCAACGAACCGTCAGAGAGGGTGGGCTGGAAGACGGGAGCAAACACTCAACCGAGGAAAAAATTGGAGGGATCAAATTTTACTGGCTCTGATACCATGTGGATTTTGAGAATAAAAATGGGCCAATATTTATTATCCTCATGAAATCATATTCTTCTTAATTACAATGTACAAAGGGTCTCCTTTTATACGAAGAGGGAGATAGAGCTAAATGTAAACTAGAGATGTGAGACTAAAGGAGGAGCTAGATTTGAGAGGCCTTATGGGCCTAAATACATGGACTTTTATTTTTTTCTTGTAACAGTTGTAATGCACGAAATTAATCAATTTAGTGGGGGAAATATGGCCGTGGGTGGTATGGGTGATGGTGGCCGCGGTTATGAAGTGGTGGTGGGTGATGGTGCCTGACCAATTGGAGGGGAGGGAGTAATCTAGGTTTTGATGCCTAGAAGTTCCACGGAATCGACACCTAGAATGATCACGAGGACTTGAAATTCACTTCAAATTTTGCAATAATCTGTAAATGATCCCTAAAATCCTATATATCGGCTATGATTGACCGTTACAAACATGCATGAAATGTTCATAAATAAATTACATAAAATTACATAGAAATATCATGTCTTCGCTCTTAACGCGATTGCAGACTTGGATAGTCCATACGATGATCATAACTCCTGTGAGTGTAAACAGGTTGGTCCACGTGTGAATTATGATCCCCATTATTTTCTTTACGGGTATTTTCTCTTTATAGGTTAACCAGTTATTAAAATATGACATCTGGAACTGTTAGTTATTATTTGGGGTCTTATGCAATTCTATAGGATTTGGATTGTATTAAGCAATCGAAGAATCAAATAATTTCCTTTTTGTTCAAAATATGAAAAAACAAGTATTAAGAAGTATCCTGGCTCCTACTTTTCCTGGAAGTATATTTTTTGAACCCCCAAAAAACATTTTAGTTATACTCGAGTAGGGCTAGTTTGTTTGTAGGGTTTTGCTTGTGTAACTTGTATAGTGTCCGCGTATGCATTTTTTTCTACTATCTAGTGAGAAATTATATTTTCTTTTGTAAAGTAGGTCACAGAAATTTCAAAATTACTAGAAATTTACATGACCTGTGTTACTAATTTGTATCAGTTCATGCCAGTTATACAGTTGATTGTTTTTTAATTTATCCTATTACAGAAGTGGAGGCACAATATAATGGCGCACGAATAGAGGGTGAAGTGGTAACCTTACAATTTGTAAAGAAAATGTTGGATGATTTTAAGAATCAGAAGTGTTTACACAAAAGGTGCTTACTAACACTAATAGTATGTCACTTGATTTTTTTTCTAATATTTTATTGATTTTATAGATTTTGTACACCATTGATTTGGAGATTTTATGCTAGGTACGCATATCAGATCATCTTACAAGCCAGAGAAATGTTGCGAGCTATGTCCTCTCTTGTGGACATTACAATTCCAGATGGTCATCATTTTACTGTTTGTGGTGATGTTCACGGGCAGGTTGTTCAAACATCTTCGCAAGAAGTGTGAAATGTGCACAAACTGTCATTTTTCCTTTTTTCACTTGGGTAGATGTGGATGGTGTAGAAATTATCTGAAAGGTATAACTATTGGGAATAAGAATAATGCCTCAAATAGCATGCTTGGATCAACAATTATGTTGCCTCCATGCTATCTCCTGGTGATAGGTTTGACTCGTGGAAATCTTTAATTTGGAATAAATGTACGGTTGCTTATATCTACTCTCCCCAAACCTTACTACACAGGAACTTCATACCCCATTTGAGTCATGGAACCCTTAGTATGCTACAATGCATTTTTTCAGTGAGTGTTCAAACATTTATTTGCTGACCAGGCAACATTATGGAACCTCACACGCCCTTAGAAGAGTTATTAAATGTGTTGACAATCAAGATAGAACTGTTTGACTAAATGTTCAGGATTAAGATGTATTTAGTACAAACATTTCACAACCGTAGATGGAGATCTGGAACTCTTCAGTGGTAGTACTTTTATTATAATGCAAAATACTTGTAAATATTTTCCTTTTACTGTTTCCTTTTGTTTTGAGAAAGAGATCTTTGATCTTCAGCCAAATTAGTGATTATTCATGAAAATTCAATCAACTTAGGGTTTGTAGAATTATGGAGAGGATGCGGTTATTTATATAGGGGGGGGGGGGGGGAATGCTTTGATGGGTATTTAGAGTTGGATTTAATTACTGGAAATAAATATACTTTTGAAGTTACTTCCCACTGATTTTCTTTTTGTGATTCTCACCCTTCTTCATTCTTCTTTTAGGTCTCTTCTCCTTCTTCAGATTACCTAACGAGCTTTTTATTGTATAGTTCAATAAAAAAAACTTATTTGAATTTAAAATTTAAATCTTAGATTCTAAATTCTAATATTAAAATCCATTTCTTTTGTAACAAACATCTTAACATCTATGAATATCATCCATTTTATTTTCTCTCCATAACAATTGACTTTGAATAATATAAAATAATTATTTATTCTTGTGAGGACTTGGCCAACATCATGATGCCTGTGTTACGCTGGGTAAGGTCCTGACTATGGGTAATTTCTATATGCAGACACAATTCCGACCAACTTTAAGGTTGCAAATGGAGCTGTAGGAATCTGACTGTTGCAAATGGAGATCTGTTTGGATGATCTCCGTTTGCAGAGTTGTTCAAAACAGAGAATTTTTTTAGCTGTTTGGCAAAACAACGATGAGATGTTTAGGTTAATTGATGAATCACATGGCGACTTTTTTTGATATTATTTCTCATTGCATCAATTCTACTAGAAAAACATACATACATAACCTCAAACAATTGGAAAACATGCATACTACGTAGAAGCTATGTAGAGTTGTTCGGCAATAGTCACGTATCACACTCATCTCATCAACACCTACTCCCACGCCTCTAACATGATCTGCATTTACTTGCACGCTTCATCGTCGCTGATGTGCTTTTTGGTAAATAAAATACTCGTCATCATCACAGACCCTGAAATCAACGTCTGAGCGGGATAGATGCCTACAAATATAGTTATGCAAAGTCATTGTTGCTATCACAATGTCGCGTTGTTTTTCTAAACTATATTGTGGCATATCCTTAAGGATAACCCACTTCTTCTTCCAAACACCAAATGTTTGTTCTATGACGCTACGAAGTGAAGAATGAGCCTGATTAAATATTTCACGCCTTGTATAGGCCGACTTCCCCTGAAAAATCTGGTAAATATTATCATGTATTTGAATACGATTTTAGAAAGCTGCGCTATAGTGGATATCCAACATCAACTAAATAATATTTTCCTGTTAAATTTCTACGTATATTGATGAGTGTAATGCTATGGGAAGATCAAAGTTATGCAAATCAAAATATTAAAAATTACCAGGAGGTGGATATGAAAAATTGTAACTTGGGTCCATAAGGGCCTGCTCATCACAAATGTGAAGCACATATTGAAGTCGCAAACTGCCATAACGTTCTGTGTTGTTGTACCATGTCGGCCAATATATGAAACTTGTTGATCAGTAGGAATTCATGCATCCACATGTGTTCCATCAATCGCTTCTATATAGTCTTTGAAGTATGGCATATATCGATCATCATTTAATATCTGTTGTGGAATCTCCCTGAAATTTCATCCGTAGGCGCTATGACATTTGAAGATAGTTTTGTTAGAGCCGTTATACCCTTTGAAAAATATCTGTTTATAGTTTCCTTTGAGTGCTGGAATCGTTCGCTTGCAAATCTAATTGACTTGTTATAAGCTAAAAATTGCAACGTTATTGCCATCACTTCTCGTGGAGTAGTTCTTTTGGATCCATGCAACCCATACTGTTGTTCGAGTAATTGAAGTAAATCAACAAATATGATCTTCGACATCATGAAAGAATCGAAAAATCTCACAAGATGTCCATTAAGAGGTTCCGCAACCGACCTAGTCCCAATTTGATGTGATGTCATGCGAGGATTACTTGTTGATGATAATGAACTAGCCTCTTACAACTGACACCCGATCGATGCTAAATATTGTTGACCACAAATAGCTCTAGTACAATTGACCATGTATGCTACTATCTCCTAATTAGAACTATCTGAGGTATCTGCTGTTGACATCGTAACCGCGCAACAAGCATAAATGCTAACATCAATACACTAAGTCTATCTGCAACATGCTGCATATAATAATATTTCATGCTAGCATAGAGATGTATCACAGAAATAGATAATATTGAAACAAGTGTAGAAACTAACAAACACATTATAGTTCTACAAACATGTATCACAAATAATAAATATAAAGTCCAACAAACATCACAAATAGGAAACATTTCATGCTACACAGAGTTAAAAAAAAGTTTGACAAGCAAAACATTAAAAATAAACTATTGCGAATTGTTCTTATATCGCGCTATCAACCGTTTAATTTTTAAATCGTGTGGAATGCTCATAAAAGTTTCTTTTTTGGCCTTATCCCTAAGAAACATGGTTGAGCAATCATAGAAATCAAAGTCTCCAGTGATAACTGCTGGGCACCACCACTACCTCAAACTTCCCTCCAAAATCACTCAACCACCTCCCCCATTCAATTCCATTCAATCTTCAATTTTCCGGTGATAGTCGGAAAACATTTCCGTCCACTTACGTCAAGTCGCCATCACTTCCACAAAATTCCCTTCATTTTCCATTTTCCGGCGATCGCCGGAAACCATCTCCGACCACCTCCACCACCTCCGACGACCACCTCCGGCCATCCAACACCTCCACCACTCCTAACCTCCATTACTACCTTCCACTACCCACTAACTCCACATCTCCTAAATTTTAGGCCTTATAGAGAGTACTCTTCCAGCAGTTTACCCCTCTTGTCCCCTTCCCTAAATGCAGGATTACTCTCCAGAATTGTACATGCACTGAAAATTCCGCCTCTCCTCTTCATTAGCCAGCCCCTTGCTATCAACGTTTGCTGCTAGCCTCTAACCACCCCAGCCCCTGGAAGCCAACTGTTACTGTCCAGGAACTCTTCCCCTACTGATATTACTACTGAACATACACTCCAGAAACCTGGAAAGACCATCCTGTCCACTCTCCTTGTTGCCAACATCTCCTGGAACCCTCCCAGCTCCAATTTCACCAATCTTTAATTAAAACCAGCCTATGTCGGTTCCAAGCCTGGATGCAAAATGGTGATGGTTATGTTAGGTAGACCGCTATCGTAAAATTTAGTTACTCTTATGGATTTGGATTGTTTGGGAAATTGTGCAAAAGCAGGTTGTTCTACTTAAGGAACGCGTCTTATGTTCCGAATGCGGCGTCTCGACAAGGACCGCTGCATCTCCAGGACTTGGGTGGGTGTATCGTTAAATATGCAAGAGTACTCGTCGTATGGTTCGAATGCTGCGTCTTAGCAAGGGCCGCTGCACCTCTAAGAGGACTTGAGTATAGTGTTAAATATGCAAAATCCCTCACATATTAAACGTCTTAGGAAAGTAGATCGTAGGATTTGTGTCCGACTTAAGTTTGAAAGTTGGAATATAGGTACGCTAACGGGAAAATTGATGGAAGTAGTGGATACAGTGATTAGAAGAATGATAAATATTTTATGTCTGTAAGAAACTAAATGAGTGGGTGAGAAAACTAAATTTTTAGACAATTCATGTTTTAAATTATGGTTCACAAGAAAAAATAAAACATGCAATAAAGTAGGTATTGTTGTGGATACTACTTGCAGGGATGAAGTTGGTGGGGTAAGTAGAAAATGTGATAGAATTTTAGCTCTTAAATTGATCGTAGGAAAGAAAATTATTAATGTGATTAGTGTTTATGCGCCACAAGTAGGATTAAACAAAGCTATTAAAATGTAATTTTGGGAAGACTTATGATTTGGTAAGAGAAATCCCATAAAACGAGAAGATTTTCATGGAAGGAGACTTAAATGGACATATAAAGAAGAAAAATATGGATTATACAGACGTTCATGAAGGATTTAGATAAGGAGAAAAAAATGAAGAAAGAAGAACCATTTTAGACTTTGCCATAACACATGAGCTAATTGTGGCAAATGCATTCTTCATGAAGAGAGAAGAACATTTAATTTGTTTAAGTGCGGACCAAATAAATCACAAATTGATTATGTTATGACTCACAAAATGAATAAAATAATTTGTAAGGATTTCAAAGTCATACCAGAAGAAAGTTTGACAACACAATGCATGCTAGTGGTGTTGGATGAGCAAATTAAATATAGTAAATTTAAGAAAATGACAAAAATGTTGTCAAAAATTTGGTGGTGGAACTTGAAGATGAAAAAACAGGTTGTTTTCAATGCAGTTATTACGGAACAACTAGTTGATGATCCTTATGTTGATCCTAGTGTCACATAAGAAGTTATGTCTTTACATTTAAGGATTAGTGGAAATAACGTACTTGAAGAGTCAAATGGTCGTGTACCCCCACATGAAGAATCTTGGTGGTGGAAAGAGGAAATGCAAGACAAAATGAGGGCTAGCTATAAATCACTATACACTTGTAGGAATGATGAAAATTTGACAAGATATAAAATCGCTAAGAAAGAAGCTAAAAAAATAGTAAGTAAATCAAGAAGTCAAACTTATGAAGAATTTTTACATGCGACTAGATACCAAAGATGGAGAGCGTGATATATATAAAATTGCTCGAGCTAGAGAAGAGAAGACAAATGCTTTAAGCCAAGTTAAATGCATAAGGGATGAAACCAATATGATTTTGACGGATGATATGACTATTAAGGAGTGATGGAAAAAAAAATATTTTTTTCAACTCTACAATGAAGAAAAAGACAATAAATTGAGCTTTGAAGAGTTATGTAAATCGGAGTATAATAAATAAATTTGTATCGTAAAATTCAAGCATCAGAGGTAAATGATGCTCTGAAGAAGATGAATAATGGAAAGACGGTTGGACCAGACGATATACCAATCGAAGTATGAAAATGCTTAGGGAAGGACAAAATTTTGTGGCTTGTGACGTAGAACAGGTCTCCGCAAACTTTCTTGACCGGTTGGATCTCTAGAAGGCCAACCGATCAGCTCGCCAACACTAGACCGTCCGTGCACAGCGCGACATTATCTTGCGAGTTATCAACCGTTACTAGTCTTCTCATTAATATTTGTGTTTATTGTCTTTGTTTGCTTTTATTATTGTGTTTATGTTTTATGTTATTTGAGCCTGGTGGTATATAAGGCTCAAGTAGGGTTTACGTTTTAGCACTTTTGACAAAAAAACAAAGAGAACTATGGTTTAGTTATCTTCTCGTAGTGGATTCCAGCTTCTTTTGCCTTAGCCGCAGAGCAGGGCCTCCTTTACCGTAACTCTACATCAGTGGTATTAGAGACGATCTCGATCTATCATGGCCTCCAACACACCCAACCACGGCCAGCCATCGATGACCCCTTCCGGTGGTGAGGCAACATGGAGCGCCGACCTCCTCGCTGTCAATTAACGCGTCAAGCGCACGCTCGACCACCTGGAACAACAAATGCAAACCCGATTTGAAGACTTACAGAAAATACTGGTTGGACTACAGGTTGCACCCACTACTACGCCTGATTGGGGACATGCAGTCGAGCCCCGACACTGTGCCGTCGATCTCCGACAAGTTCCTCTCCAGGACGACGACGAAAATGAAGATGGTGGCTTGCGAGAGATCGCTGGCCGCCGTGGTGGCCATCAGTACCCTAATCACCATGAAAAATTCCTCCTCTGGACTGATATTCCCACATTTGCGGGAGATATGGACATGGATCATTTCCTAGATTGTCTCTTTGAAGTAGATCGTTTCTTCGATGCATTTGATGTCACCGACGAAGGGCAAAATGTAAAGATGGTGGCCTACCGTCTCAAGGGCGGAGCATCTTCATGGTGGGATCAACTCCAAGTGAATCGGCAACGACAAGGCCTTGCCCCTGTGCAAACTTGGCGATGAATGATGCAACTGTTGAAGGGGCGTTTTCTTCCCCCGATTACGAACAATTTCTCTTTCAAGAATTGCAAAATTGTCGACAACATAACCGATCTGTTGCTGATTATACATCAAAGTTTTCGCTTATCAACCCGCAACAACCTAAGCGAATCAGATTCTCAACAAGTTACCCGCTACGTCAATGGACTTGACTACGCAATCCAGGACCGTTTCTTGCTTCAAATCATCTAAGCTGTCCACGATGCGCACAAATTGGCTTTAAAGGTGGAGTTGCAACTTGGGCAAGCCGGTAATCGATATACTTATACTCGCCAGCAGACCACTTCTCGGGTGGAAGGGGTTATTACTCTTGACCCTTCGACGGGTACTAATACTCCACCACTCCCGTGTCCTGCAGTTGTTCGAGGAACCAGGCAAAATCCCTACACAAAGCCTGCGGGCGATAAATGCTTCATATGTCATGAGGTGGGTCACGTTCCAACAACTGTCCCGCACGTAGACCTGTCCACTATACGGAGCATGCAGCCCACGAGGAAGAGGAGATCGCTACTGACGACGAGATCGACTAATATGTCGTGGAAGGTGATGACGAAGCTGTTTGCTGTGTTGTTCGTCATCTCTTGTATGCGCCTAAGTAAGAACTCTCTCAGCGACACAATATTTTTCGAACAACATGCTCTGTCAATCAAACTGTCTGCAAAGTAATCATTGATAATGACAGCGCCAAAAACTTTGTTTCTCATGCACTGGTCAATCATCTCCAGCTTCCAACGGAACCACATCCTATCCCTTACAAAATTGCGTGGATCAAACAGGTGCCAATGTTCTTGTTTCTACCGTGTGTCGTATTCCAATTGCCATTGATCAATTCTACAAAAATGAAGTCTTTTGCGACGTTGTGGACATGGATTGCAACCACATCTTACTCGGACGCCCTTGGCATTATGATGTGGATGCCACCCTTAAAGGCCAGAGCAATATCTACGTCTTTAACTGGAACAACAAGCGGATTGCGCTCATACCCAATTAGCGCCTTGAGAACCCAACACCCGCTGCATCACCAGATTCCCGCCCGGTTCTACTTGTGCCTGGACGAGAGTTCTGCGCCACCGTTCAGGAAAATTCTGCTGATGGCCTCTTTCTCCTCCTTATCAAGGGTCCAGTGGAAGCCGACCCCACTCACACTTTTCCTACCGCCTGCAGTCATTGTTGGATGAATATACAGATGTGATGCCTCCTGATTTGTCGGATACGTTGCCGCCCCTACGGGAAATACAACACCAAATAAATCTCATCTCGGGGGCCAGCCTACCCAACCTTCCCCATTATCGCATGGGTCCTCATGAACGCAAAGCACTTGTGGAGATCGTGGAAGACTTACTCAAGAAAAATTTTATTCGTGAGAGCCTAAGCCCTTGTGCCGTCCCTGCTCTGTCGATGACAAAGAAAGATGGTCGATGGCGGATGTGCGTTGACAACCGGGATTTTAACAAAATCACTGTCAAGTATCGCTTCCCGATACCGCGACTCGATGATATGTTGGATCAACTTTGTGGTGCCCATGTTTTTACCAAACTGGATTTGCGCGGCGGCTACCACCAAATTCGCATTCGGCCGGACGACGAATGGAAAAAGGCGTTCAAAACACCTTTTGGGTTGTACGAATGGTTGGTTATGCCGTTTGGCATGTCGAATGCTCTGAGTACATTTATGCGCACGATGAGTCACGTACTGAAGCCCTTCCTCAGACTTTTTGTCGTGGTTTATTTTGATGATATACTCATATATAGCTTAGCAGTCGATGATCACTACGACCACCTCCGCCAAGTCCTCGATGTTCTCCGCGAACACCATTTTTACATCAACCTCCCGAAATGCTACTTCATGGAGCCGCAACTAGTGTTTCTTGGGTTTGTCATCTCAGTAGATGGTCTCAAGGTCGATGATTCTAAATTTGCCGCCATTCGGGATTGGGCCACGCCTACATCAGTATCTGAGGTACGCAGTTCTCATGGCCTTGCAACATTCTATCGACGCTTTGTGCGCAATTTTAGCAGCATCGTTGCAACGCTCACTGCATGCTTGCGGAAGGGTAAATTTCTTTGGGATGAATCTGCTGCCTGCAACTTTGCACTCATCAAAGAAAAACTTTGTTCCACGCCGGTCCTCGCTCTACCCGAGTTTGACAAATTATTCGCGGTGGAATGTGATGCATGCGGCATAAGCAATGCTCATGCAAGAGAACCGGCCCGTTGCCTTCATGAGTGAAAAACTGAATACCGTCCGACAACAGTGGTCGACCTACGACCAAGATTCTATGCTGTGTTCCGCGCACTGAAGGTTTGGGAACCATACTTAATCCAGCTAGAATTCTTATTGTTTTCAGATAATCAAGCTTTGAAGTACCTGAACAATCATAAAACAATCAAATGCATGCCCGTTGGTTCCCGTTTATTCAGAAATTTTAACTACGTCATCCACCACAAGTCTAGATCGCATAATCGCGTCGCCGATGCACTCAGTTAATTTCACCAGCGAAGTCATCGGTTTCGACTGTCTCAAGGATTTATATGTTACTGATTTTGATTTTCAGATTATCTAGACCAAGTGTATGGAGGGCGGCCGATTGAGGAATTTCACCTGCATGACAAGTTTTTATTTAAGGGCAACCATTTATGCATTTGAGAACATCCTTGTGAGAGAAAGTGCTCCGTGATCTCCATGGTGGGGGCCTAGCTGGACATTTGGGTAGAGACAAAACAGTCTTCTGTGCGGAGGAGCGTTACTATTGGACTCCATTAAAGCGGGATGCTCATAAATTGGTCACCAAATGCGCGGTTTGCCAGGTTTCCAAGGGACACACATAGAATTTCGGCTAATACATGCCCCTTCCCATTCCGGTGGCCATTTGGGAGGACTTATCAATGGATTTTGTGTTATGCCTTCCGCATACTCAGCGGGGGGTGGATTCGGCCTTTGTGGTGGTGGACTAATTTTAAAAAATGACGCACTTCATTCCATGCCAAAAGACGTCAGATGCTTCTCATGTAGCAAAGTTATTTTTCCGGGAGGTTGTACGCCTATATGGCGTCCCAAAGTCGATCACTTCTGATCGAGACGTCAAGTTTCTGTCCCACTTCTGACGGACTTTGTGGAAGATGTTTGACACATCTCTAAACTACAGCAGTACGACACACCCACAGTCGGATGTCCAGATGGAGGTCGTGAACAGCTCTTTGGGAAACATCATTCGGAGCATCTGTGGTGATACACCCTACCACTGGGATCTTGCCTTGCCGCAAGCTGAATTTTACTTCAACAGCGCGGTGAATCGTTCTGCGGGCAACCTCCCTTCGCCATCGTTTATACTAAACCACCCCGCCAGGCTATTGATTTGGCCCCACTACTTCCTAGTCCTACTCACAGCCCATCCGCCGAGTAACTCACACACCAAGTCTGCGACATCCAGGTGGAAGTTCGACAACAACTGGAGAAGGCTAACACCCGCTACAAGGCTGGGGTGGATCCTCATCGGCGATTCAAGACGTTCGAGTTGGGTGACCAGTTCATGGTATTCTTGCGCCGAGAACGCTTTCCTGCCCGTGTCTCACACAAACTCGCCCCCAGGAAGTATGGCCCGTATCGTATTTTGAAGATAATAAATGACAACACCTACGTAGTGGACCTCCCGCCCCACATGAAGATTTCTTGCACTTTTAACGTGGCTGATCTCTCCGACTACCACCCCCAGGAGGACCGTCGTACCCTAATTCTGACACTCACTCGCGGACGAGCTCTTCCGACGTGGAGGAGACTGGCGTAGAGCAGGTCTCCGCAAACTTTCTTGACCGTTTGGATCGCCAGAAGACCCACCGGTCAGCTCGCCAACACTGCACAACACAATATTATCTTGCGAGTTATCAACCGTTACCAGTCTTCTCATTAATATTTGTGTTTGCTGTCTTTGTTTGCTTTCATTATTGTATTTATGTTTTATGTTATTTGAGCCTGATGGTATATAAGGCTCAAGTAGGGTTTACGGTTCAACACTTTTGACAAAAAACAAACAAAGATAACTCCGGTTCAGTTATCTTCTCCTGGTGGATTCCAGCTTCTTTTGCCTTAGCTGCAGAGCAGGGACATCTTGAGGAGACTCGTTGACAGCCATCGAGAAAAAAAGAAGATTTGCATGTTTTGTTTATCGAGCTTGTGAAGACTTTTGATAGAGTTCCAAAAGAGGTCTTATGGATAGTCTTGGAAAAGAAATGTCTAAATGTATCATATATTGATGTAATCAAAGATATGTATACAAATTCAGTGATGAGGGTGAGGACATCTGGAGGATTAACACAAGAATTTCCTATCACTGTTGACTTACATCAAAGGCCAGTTTTAAGCCCTTATCTTTTTACCCTTGTCTTAGATGAGCTCACCGGACATATCCAACAAGCGATACCTTGGTGTTTATTCTTTGCAGATGATATTGTTTTGGTCGATGAGACGCACGAGGGTGGTAACGTGAAACTTGAATCTTGGCGAGATGCTTTAGAAAATAAGAGTTTTAGGTTGAACAGGACAAAAACGGAGTGTATGGAGCTTAAATTTAGTAGTGCAAGAAGGATGGATGACTCCGTCTTTAAGTTGGGTGACCAAGATATTTCCTGCAGTGAGTGCTTTAAGTATCTGGGATCGTTAGTTCAAAAAGATGGAGGTGCAGATAAAGATGTTGTACATAGAATCCAAGCAGGTTGGTTGAAGTGGAGTGGCGTGTTTGAGATCTTATGTGATCGTAAAGTACCATTAAAACTTAAAGGCAAGTTTTACCGTACTGCAATTAGACCAGCGATGCTCTACGTTTCTGAGTATTGGGCAGTGAATTATGTACATGAGCAAAAAATGGGAGTTGCGGAGATGAGAATGCTTAGGTGGATGCGTGGACACATGAGACCGGATAAATTTAGGAATGAATGCATCATGGATAAGACATGAGTGACACCAATTGTAGAGAAGATGCAAAAAGCTCGATTAAGATGGTTCAGACACGTACAAAGGAGACCATTAGAGGCACTTGTTAGGCGTTGTGATAGTTTAGCTACTAGGCATGTTAAACGGGGGAGGGGTAGACCAAAATGACTTGGAATGAAATTTTAAGGAAAGACAAGATGTACTTAGGCATTAGTGAGATTATGACTAAAGATAGGACGCGATGGCGACAAATGATCCATATAGCCGACCCCACTATGGTGGGATAAAGGCTTGAGTGTTGTTGTTGTTGTAACCTACAACAACCCGGAATTAATTTCAGCAACCAGGAAAGACCATCCATTCCACTCTCCTTGCTGCTAGCATCTCCTGGAACCCTTGTAGTTCCAATTCCAGCAACCTGGAATTAATTCCAGCAACATTTCCCCATCTCCCTGACCATCCAGAATCCACAGGTAGTTCATATCAGCAGCTGTTATCCGTTCCCAGCCTTCACCTATTCCTCCTAGGCTCCAGTCACTCCCTCGGCCACCCTCCAACACACCCCAGCCCTGCATTCAGCCCCCATACATCCCATTCAGTCCAGGGAAACATTCTGGGTTATTCCCGGGGATCCAAATCTAGCATCATTTTCTCATTCCGGCCACCGGAGACTTGTATATGGTTTATTCTCATGAGTGCATGACCAATCATATTTTTTAGGGCTCTGAACTAGTAGTATTAATGGCATTGGCTTACAAGATTTATGTGTGGATAAAATAGAATTTTGGGCCTTCTTTGGAAAAATTTATCTACCTTGTTGTGTTTCCAACGAAATCTATGTATAGCCTTTTCGCGGATTGCTTGGGAGAGTCTTGTGCATATATGTGATGCAAAGAAGAGACGGTGTGGTACGATCAAGGAAATTGCATTGCATTAACATAATTAAAGTTAAAACTACGATGGAGCTACTCGCGTAGTTCCACGCCTAGTGCTTACAAATAACTTTGAAGACAGAAGATGTTTCTTTTCTCACCCCTTCCTTATGTAGGAATGTACATGGTTACCCTTTCCCTTCCAGACCCTTTGCGTCCCTGTGCGAATAGACGTGCATGTTCAGTGGTGCTCCCACTTGTGGTGTCCTTCTTGGGTGCGGAGACCCGTATTCGTGTTACGTGAGCTTGTACATGAGAAGATAGATTGATGGTTGCTGCCTTAGACAATGATCAATATACTTTGATACCATTTTGTATGATCCTTAGATCATAATGATTTAAGAAAGCTTTCCTGTAGGCTGTAGCTGTCAGAGGTGTGGAGCTCAAGGGAGAGCTACCAAATCCCTTAGGATAGCTAATGAGAGACTATGAGAAGTAGATAAGATAATTACTCCTTTCATTTTTTGCCCAAAAAGGTCTTTAAATAGATTTCATATGAAATGACATGTTGAAAAAAGTGCAAACACTAAATTTAGATTATTCAAAAAAAAAACCCTAAAAATACAAACCACAAAACGATACCTATACTAAAAATACCTATATTAAAAAACAAACGCGAAGTAGACTTTGACTCTACTCACATAACTACTTTCATGTCACCTTATTTACACTCAGGATCTTTTGTTGTTGTCTTAGACTGCATTGTGTGTAGACTTGGCGTACCCAATTGAATATCTATATCTATCTTTCTCTCTCTTTCTATATATATATATATATATTATTGAAGAAAATATGTAAAGGCCCAAAATAAGACCCATCTTGTTCCTTATATCTCTTGATGTTTAGTCCCACATCTTAGAATGTGAATTCCCCTCCCCTCTCTCTTCTTATATAAGTGTACAAATACATGTTTGTTGATATGAAGGAAATGGAGAAATTAATAAAATTGAAGTTATTTTTCTTCTTTCAGTGTTATTCTACATGGTATCAGAGCTATCGATTCTACGAAACAAATTAGTTTTTACTCATGTTCTCGCTCTCGCTCACACAGTCAGCCTGTCTGGGCGGTTAGAATTGTTCTAACCGCATCTCTGCGTATCGTGCTCTCGCTTGCGCAGTTCCTTTTCCTTTCCCCACCGCCCCTCTGTTTTTATAGCCTTCCCCTCTAAAATTCTGGGCCCCGCCTGTCTGCCGACCTCCACGGTCTCTTTGTCTAGCCGCGTATTGTGTGACCTCTTCTTGCAGCTCTAGTCTTCTGCTCTCCGACCTAGTAAGGTGTTCCGCTCGCCGATCTGCTCGCTGCTTTTGTGTTCTGCTCGTTGCTTCTTGTCGCCGCGACTTCTCGCTGGTGTCGGCTCGCCTATCTCCTGCGAGCTCCTTCTTGCAGCCTCTGCTCGCCGAGCTCGTGCGACCTCTTGCCCGCGCGTGTCTGACCGCTTGTTTACCTGCTTTCCATGCCTTCTGTTCTTGCTGTTGGCAGTGCTCTTTCCCGCCAACGCTCCTGCGGTCAAGACATTCTGTCTTCCGCCTTTGAGCTGCTGTTTTTTCCCTGCTTATTCGTAGGGTTCTCCACTCTAATTGCCGAAGTCTGACTGTGGAAGTCTGTTCGCCGGCCTCCTCTGTTCTTGCCGCGCGACTACCCCTCAGTTTCTTTTTCTTCTCTCCATGGCTTCAATTGATGCTCCTTCTCTTCCTGCCCGTGTTGCAACCTTACTCCCTGAAGTCAGTGATGAGCTTCGGATTACCACTATCTCTTTTAGCGGGAAGACGAACTTTGTTGAGTGGGTGCACTCCTTTTGTCGTGTTTTGCAGACCAAAGGATTCCTTCATCATCTGACAAAGGAAACCCCTACTGCACCTACTAAGGAATGGCTTCGTGATGACGACCGTGTTCAATCGTGGCTCCTCAACTCGATGGACAGTGAACCATATCGAATGACCATGTATCATGAGACAACCAAGACCATGTGGGAGGAACTTCACTCCCTCTATTCTGGCAAGGACATGTGGGAGGAACTTCACTCCCTCTATTCTGGCAAGGACATGAGACGACCAAGGCCACATGGGAGGAACTTCACTCCCTCTATTTTGGCAAGGGCAACCTTCAGCACTTGTTTGACATCATCACAGATCTTCAAAATCTTGACTCTGGAGTCGGCGGAGACCTCACCTCCTTTATTGCGCGATCCAAAACTCTTGTGGAGGTATAGATTCAACATCAGCCTCCAACAACGGATCTTGCCGCATAACGAGCATAGAAAGAAGCAGCCGGGATCGCAATGATGATGACCCAGGTTCCACCGCATCTCTACAGCGTTCGGGCTCAATTCTCTCTTCCTCTACAATTCCCTCTCTTTCGGATGTATGCTCCATGCTATTAAAGGTTACACCACCGCCTGATGCTCCTGAGACTTTACCTCTGGCTCTCCTCCAGCAGTCTTTCCCACCCCCCCTGCTCCTCCGAGTCGTGAAGGACGCACAGCTTCTCGGGGCAGGGGACGTCACAAAAGATCCCGCCCTAATTGTTCTCATTGCGGTCGGGATGGTCACCTTGAGGCAACCTGCTATCGCAAACATGGTATGCCTCCACAACAACATGCATCCCTTGCGGTCGATACTGCTTCTACCACCCGTGATGATATTGATGCCTTGCGCACTCAGCTCCAACAACTTCAGGGCATGATCACTCGTTCCTATGGCTCTGTTGCGTCGGTCTCCAATGAAGGTATCTCCAATATCTCCCATAGCTCCACATGGATTGTGGACTCGGGTGCCACACATCATCTTACTCCGCAGAAACCACCTAAGTACTTACAATCTGCGTATCCCAAGTTTATCACCGTGGCTAATGGTGACACCACCCCAGTTTCTGGCTCTGCTGATCTGCCCCTCACTCCAACTCTCTCTTCGTTCGGTCCTTCATGTTTCGGGATCGCCCTTTAACCTTCTTTCTCTTAGCCTCCTTACTCAGGACCTTGATTGCTGTGTAACCTTCTCTCCCTCCTTTTTGTTGTGCAGGATCGATGGTTGCAAAGTATCATCAGTAAAGAGCGACTGTCTCATGGGCTATATATCTTGGATGTTCCACTAACGGTTCTCTCATCTGTCACTTTTGTTGATTGACATCGACGTCTTGGGCATGCTCCCCTCCAGATCCTCAAGAAAGCTCTTCCCGATATCTCCCTCAATGACTTGCGAATCATGTATCTTCGGAAAACAACATCGTTCGTCTTTTCTTCTTAATTGTACTCAGAGCAATGCTACTTTTGCTTTAGTACACTCTGATATTTGGGGACCATATAAAATATCTAGTGTTTATGGTTATCGTTACTTTATTATGTTTATTGATGATTACTCGCGCATGACCTGGTTGTATTTACTTCGTGATCGTGCTGAAATCATCTCTATCTTCCGTGCTTTTATTACTGAGACTCACACTCAATTTTCCAGTCCTTTTAAGATACTCTGCACCGACAATGCACGTGAATACACCAGCCATGCCTTTACTAATCTTTGTACTGAGTTTGGGATCATCCATCAAACCTCATCTGCTTATACGCCCCAACAAAATGGTGTGTCCGAGCGCAAAAATCGTCACCTTCTTGACGTCGCACACTCACTAATGTAATGCAGGTACCCAAACTTTACTGGAACTTCACGGTTTCTACAGCCTGCCATCTCATCAATCGCATGCCTCCTCCATCCTCAACTTTGCGACTCTTTTTAGTCTTCTTTTTCCTTCCACGCCCCCTTTTTCGTCATCACATTTTTGGATGTACCTGTTATGTCCATTCTCTTGGTCCATCCACTGACGAGCTTGCTCCTCGTGCTACAAAATATATGTTCGTTGGTTACTCCCGCACTCAGAAAGGTTATGTGTGCTACTCTCCCAACGATCGAAAAGATGTCATTTCTGCCGATGTCACTTTCCTCAAGGACCAACTTTTTTACTCTCTTCATCCAACACTTCCTACACCTCTTCTACCATGCCCCACAGTCCCTATTACGTCTCGTTTTCCACCACTTCTTCCAAACCCGACTCTAGTACCCCCTCCCCCCCAAACCACCTCTTCGTGTGTACACCCGTCGTCCTCTCAGATCTGATGCCCTACAGCAGTTACCCTCTACCAGTGTACCTCGCGGCCTGACGATCCGACACCAGCATCTACGGCTCATCCCTTGGCGAATTATGTTTCCTTTCATCGCCTCTCGCCTCGACTTCTCAAATTCGCGCTTTCTTTATCCTCCATTTCTATACCTAACTCTTTGCAGGAGGCTCTCCAACATTCGGGGTGGTGTGCGGCCATAGATGATGAACTGCCTGCCCTATGAGCTAACCATACTTGGGATCTTGTCCCTCTTCCTCCAGGAAAGACTTGTGTGGGATGTAAGTGGGTCTTTGCGATCAAACATGCTCCAGACGGGACAGTTGAACGCCTAAAGGCTTGTCTTGTGGCTCGAGGGTTTACTCAGCAACAAGGCCTCGATTATGATGAGACCTTCTCACCAGTAGCCAAGTTGAATATTTTTCGTGTCCCGATCTACTTAGTTGTTCATCGACGGTGGCCCTTACATCAATTGGATATCAAGAATTCCTTTCTCAATGACGACCTTCATAAAACTGTCTACATGCACCAACTTACCGGGTTTGAGACCACGAGGGAGTCTCGTGTTTGTCACCTCAAGAAATCTATTTATGGTCTCAAACAGTCTCCTCGAGCATGGTTTGACAAGTTTAGTAAGGTTGTCCGTGATGTTGGATTCACTCGAAGCTCGACTGACTTCTCTCTCTTTACTCGTCATCGACCGACTGACACAGTGATTCTCTTAGTTTACGTCGATGATATTCTGATTACTGGTGATAACTCCAAAGGAATACAAATGATCAAGCAACACTTAAACTCGGTTTTTCAAACTAAAGATCTGAGAAATCTTCGGTACTTGGTCTTGAGGTAGCGAGCCGTCCTGATGGTCTCGTCATATCTCAACGAAAGTATTGTCTTGACCTTCTTCATGATGCTGGCTATTCTGGATGCAAGCCTGCTGACACTCTTATGGATGTCAACCACAAGCTCTGCGCTCATGACTCTAAATCCGATCCACTACTTCAAAACCCAGAGTATTATCGTCATCATGTAGCAAAGCTGATTTATCTCACTGTTACAAGACCTGATATCTCATTTACTGTTGGAGTCGCCAGTCAATTTATGCTAGCTCCACGGACCTCTCATCTCCAGGTCATCGAGCGCATTCTCAGATATTTGAAGACTGCTCCTGGACAAGGGCTTGCGTACAAACCTTCTTCTTCTCTATCTCTGATTGCCTACTCTGATGCTGACTATGCTGGTTCTATGGATGATCGACGCTCCACAAATGGTTTCTGTACTTACTTCGGACGACACCTTATTACCTGGCGCAACAAGAAGCTGTCTGTGGTTGCTCGCTCATTTGCTGAAGCCGAGTATTGTTCAATGGCCGCTGTTGTGTTTGAGCTTACCTGGCTAGAAAGTCTCCTAGGTGATTTGGGAGTCAAACTTTTCTCACCAGTCACTCTATTTTGTGACAGTCAAGATGATATACACATTGCCAAGAATCCTGTATTCCATGAACGAACCAAACACATTGAAGTTGACTGTCAATTCATCCGGGAGAAGGTTGAACTGAAGAAGTTGGAATTAAAACATGTTCCTGCTGCCGGGCAAATTGCTGACATCCTCACCAAGGCCTTACCACGACCATTATACTGTCGGTTTTTGTCCAAGCTTGGTGCTTACGATTTGTATGCTCCAGCTTGCAGGGGAGTGTTGAAGAAAGTATGTAAATGCCCAAAATAAAACCCATCTTGTTCCTTATATCTCTTGATGTTTAGTCCCACATCTTAGAATGTGAATTCCCCTCCTCTCTCTTCTTATATAAGTGTACAAATACATGTTTGTTGATATGAAGGAAATTGAGAAATTAATAAAATTCAAGTTATTTTTCTTTTTTCTGTGTTATTCTACATATATTTATATTTATACATACACACCTATATATACCTATATATATATAGTATTTTTTAATATTTGGGTCATTTAGTGGGCTTCTCTTCTAATTTTTAAAATGTGTATATATATATAGGGGGGGGGGGGGGCTATTCCTGTGCGAAGAAAAAAGCTGTGCGAAGATGCGAACAGTGAATCTCAGCCGTTCATCGCGATCCAGTCGGGTGTGATCCAGTGGGAATAAGGAAGCTAGTGGCCTCGGGCTTGCCGGCCACCGACCGCCCTGGGTTCGTCGATGGTCACGCCGATGAACCCCGGGCGGCCGGTGAGCCCGCAGCTGCCGCGAAGAAGCTTCACAACAGCGGCCGCCGGCTGCTTACTCGCCGACCACCAGCCGCCCTGGGTTCACCGACGGGAGGGCGGCCGGTGGCCGACGAGTCCGTAGCCGCCGGTGCGGAGAAGGAGTTTCACACAAGTGACGGCCGGCGGCTGCGGTCTCGACGGCCACCGACCGCCCTGGGTTCGTCGGCGTGTCCGCTGACGAACCCAGGGCGGCCGGTGAGCCCGCAGCCGCCGGCCTCCGCTGGTGTGAAACTCCTCCGCACATTCACACAGGCATTTATTCGCATTTGAATGCAGCCCTATATATATATATATATATATATATATATATATATATATATATATATAGTTGAGCACAAGGCCCCCAATGTCGCTGCACCAGTACCTCTAACCTCTTCGAGGGACTGATAGTTTGTAGGATTTTAGGAGTTTTTTTGGCATTTTTAGTAGTTTCTAGTTTTGCTTATTTCAGACTTCTATAGTTTGTGTAGTAGATTAATGAGTTTCTTTTAAATATAATGCATAGATAGTTATGGGTAGAGAGCAGTCGTGCATAAGTCTTCTCCTGTGCCCGATTGCTTTTGGGTGCACGGGCTCCGCTCGAGCCCAATTTCTCTTGGGAGCACGGGCTCCGCCCATGCCTGATTGCTCTCTGTTGCACGGTCTCCGCTCATGCCCGAATGCTCTTGGTCGCACGTGCTCCGCTCATGCCCGATTGCTCTTGGCGCCTGTGCCTTTTTGAATCTTGCAAATACATAAATTAAAATAGAAGGGTACAATTGATATAATGAATGCTACATCAAAGATGCCTTTTCCCTTATGGTAGTATTGTGTGTGTGTATTTGGGATATTCATTGCCTTAAAATAATCAGTGGTTAGATTGCATCTTTTGACACAAACTTCGTAGTGAATGGATTTGGCTAGCTGAAATGCCAATTTACTGCTGGTAGAGCCTCCTGCATCTCTAAACTCAACATTATTGCACAATGATGCACCTCTGTCCCACCATTACTAGTTTGTGGGTGACTGTTCTATGCTGCCTTATTCTTACTTTGGAAGAGAAGCTATTATGAATACAACTCATTATCTTTGTCTTTGTGTGTGTGGGGAGGGGGGGGGGGGGGGGGGGGGGGGGGGGGATCACAACTGTTCCAACAAGCCCATTGCTGTCAACAATGTTGTATTACACAAATTTTGAAATCTATTACCTATTTGATTTCAGGAACAGGCTATCTTCGTTATACTGAAATAAGCTACTTCAAATGTTTTCCATGATGCGTTTCTTAGTAGATCTTATTATTGATTTTTTTTATCTTCATTCATTTCATTTCTTAAATATTTGTTAGAACTGAATTTACTTTAATTTGCAGTTCTATGATTTGTTGAATATATTTGAACTGAATGGACTACCCTCCGAAGAGAATCCTTATCTATTTAATGGAGACTTTGTGGATCGAGGATCCTTCTCTGTTGAAGTAATTCTAACACTATTTGCATTCAAGTGTATGGCTCCTTCAGGTACACCTTTAGCGATTATTGTAATATAGTTGTTTGATTGTTATACAAAAGTGCTTTCTAATGCAAGTTCTTTTTCAACTTGAATGCTTTTAGTCATATGTGCATGATGTCTTAGATTGGTTTGTGTTTGGGACTTTAGTATTTAACTTTGTGCTGTGAAAAAGTTGTTCCAGTTTAAATGTGTATGTATATATTAATCTGATAGAAATTGCTACTAATATGAATGCTGGGGAAGAAAATTTCCTAACTCTACACTCAGCAAAATAATGAAGAGATGAGGGGGCTGTGAGTGAGCGAATACTCTGTGCTACGAATACTAGGGAGGAAGTCAATGGTTGTTGCCAGCGGCGGGCCAGATTTCGCACATCGTGAACCTTAGCTTTGCGTGATTTATTGATTGATTCAAAAAATTACAATAATGTTACAAATGAAAAATAATGCTCCACAAGGGTGCTCGTAAACTCTGTTCTTGGGTGTGCGAGTATGGGGGGAGATCTTGGCTAATTTTTCTGATGCTTTTACAACTTTTGTTCATGACCTATTTATAGGCCATGAGGGCTCTGCCCGTGGGCAACCTCCAAAAATACCGGTTGCCCTCTTACAAGGAGTGATGAAAATTTTAAAGTACAGGAAGCAGGGAGGTCGGCGAGTACTCTGGTAAGGTCGGCGAGTACTTCTCCAACGGTCTGCAAATACATCTGATCATGTTGACTGGTCGGCGAGATCATCAGTTTTGTCTAGGAAGTAAGCTGCATCATCCTGGTTATTGACAACGAGTATGCCAGAATTTGGGCAGGAAAGATCCCCACATTTTTTCAAATCTCGGGCAGGAGATTTCAAAAAAATAGTGTCTGCAAGACCCATTCTGCCATAAATGCCCACCGCGCTTATATATGACCCTATTTTTTTAGAAAGAATCATCATTGATGACTGCTTGATTTTCGCCAATAGCTGTGCGAGTACTTATGAAAGACATGGCTGACAAGTTTTTTTTCTTTGGCTCAGATCCACGCCCTTCACTTGGCGAAGGAGAGGAAGCAAATGGTCTCTCCGCTGGTCAGGGAACGCGAGAACTCATGCACTTGCTACTTCTCCAATCATCAACATCACCATATCTGCTTCTGGAGTGAGAACCCCTTTCGTTTGTGAGATCGCGGCGCTGTCTGCGATGTCTTTTAGCATTTCAAATAACACCTTCATTAATCGGTATATTGACTGTACTTCTCCGTAGGGGGACTTTACCGACCTCTTCAATGACAAGAGCGGAGGAGAGGCAGCAATTTCGGGGTCCGAGGCAGCTTTGAGGTTGGCGGGACTTGAGGATGACCTGAAGAAGATGATCTCGCTGGACGACCTTGTTAGGATGGAAGAGGTCACCCAACACGAGAGCTTAGGGAAGAAGAAGAGCCATGGTGCCAAGTCACCTTTTAATTCCAGCAAGATGGGACTCGACAAGGAGGGAGGCGAGCCCTCAAAATCAGCAGAGGAGGCGTAACAGTGGGCATAGGAGGTGGTGGCTGCTGCTCGTCTCTCAAAAGCAAGGCTGTTGAGGAGGCGCGCGCCATGAGAGATCTCGCCAACCTGGCGAGAAAAGATGTTGTGGATTTTGCGAAGAAGGCGACGAGGAAGAAGGCAGAAGAAGATGTGAAAAGGGCGAGGGATGATGAGGCAGAGAGAGAGGCAGCGAAAAAAATGGAGAAGAAGAGGATTCCAAGAGGGCGGCAATAGAGAAGGAGAGGGAGAATGAGAGGGAGAGGGAGGAATCCGTAAGGAAGGAGTATGAGGAAGAGACATCGAGAAAGGCTGCGGAGGTTGCCCTGGAGAAGGAGAAAGATGAGAGGGCGAGGAAGGAGGAGGTACCTCCCGCAGGAGGGTTGTTGACGGGGAGCAAAGTCGCAGAAGCAACGACGAAGGAAATGAGGAAGAAGGTGGAGGAGGATCTCGCTCCCGCCATGGCTATCGCTGCAAAGGTCATGCAGGCACATGCAATGGAGAAATTCGGGGCTGCTAGGAGCGAGTCCCTCCTTCTCCAGGAGGAGCTCCGGGAGAAAGAGAAAAGGAGCGAGGCCAGGAGGGAGAGCGAGGTCGAGAGTATGGTTTAACTGATCTCACTCACCCAAGCCTAGACCAATCCAAAATCGCCTGCGACCAAGCCCAAGACCCGGTGAAGAGGAGCAGCATATTCGTCGAAGACGGCGAGATCGTTGTCGTCGAGGAATTGAAGCGGCCATGTCTTGACAAGGAGACCGTCGATAAGAAGAGACTTGTGACCACTGATGATGGGCCTTAATGGAAGTCGGGGAACCGTCGAAAGCTGGGAAGGGCGTTCCTCTAGAGGGTCCTCGCGAGCCTGCGAGTACCTCTGGTAAGGATGTATTTCATTCTGATTGCACGCATTCAACAATTACTTGATCTAATCTTTGTTTTGACGTGCAACTGCGAGACCGGCTTTGGAGAGCGCTCCTCAAGGAGTTCATACAGTGGAGTTTTGATGAGTTTTCCTCGATAATGACCGACCATGAAGGTAAATTCATGTCATGGAGAAGGAGCATAGACTACAAGCTGAAAAGCTCACACGCCTATTGATGCAGGGCAAGTCGTGTGACTCAGGTGTGCTGACTCTAATGCAAACCTCGGTGGAAGTGGCGCGGATGGACTCAAATAAATGCGACCTAAATGAAATGCAAATGGATTTTAAAACTTTTATCCGGAAAGAAAATTTTGCAGTGTTGGTTTTATAAGCAAGGCAAATTAACTCGATGAATAATAATTTTCCGGCACACAAGCTAATCATGCTGACATTCACACAAAATGCTTTTACGACAACTTCCACGATTAAGCTTTGCAAGAACAAAAAAAAATAAGAACAATTACACTAATAAATCGAAATACCCAAACACATATGAAATGTTTTCTCGCATTCAATAATGTAATAATTAAATCACAGTACCACGATACTCACGTTGCAATAGAGATCCGGTGGCGATCACGTAATGTTGGATGGCTGTCGTGGGGGAGGAACTGCTGGAGGCTAGCGGTAGGGAAGGGAACTGCTGTAGGCAGCGACTGTGGAGGTGGCTGGGTAGGGGGCGGTGGCTGTTTGGGGGAAGAATTGGGGGTTGGCGGTTTGGAGGTGGCTGGACAGGGAGGCTGGCGGCTTGGAGGTGGCTGCGGGGTTCACTGGTGGTTCCACGAATGGCCAGGGAAAGGGGCGTCGATGGCTGATGGGATCAAGGATAGATTCGCTGGAGGGCTCGACGGCAATCGGGAGAAACGATGACTGGAAGGAGTCCTGGCAGCGGGAAGATAACAGTGGGGTTGCAGCGGCTAGAGTAGAGGAAGTGGGCGTCGAGGCTTCAACAACTTCACGATGAAGATGATGAATAGGATCGGAATCGAACGCCCGACGGTATGTTTTCGCAGTTCCCGTCGTTCCGTGCGTTTCCAGGCGAGGAAGATGAACAGTGGGCGTGCGGTTGTGCGATGTGGGAGTGGAATCGAGCGGCTTTGGATGAAGAATACGCGACAGGAGCTCTCTATCCGCCGTCGAGGGAGATGAGCAGGGACTGGGAGATATTAAGGCGTGCGACTAGCGATTTCGTGCGAGGGAGATGAAGAACAGTTGCGGTTTACTTCATAAATCGTGGGTTTGAGGATGGCATTCACGGGAGCAATAAAGGAAGATAAAAGATAACTGAAATAACATTAGCCGGAACGTCGCACCCCGGGCTCGCGGCGACGCACCACGAATGACCGTGAATTCTGGAATCACTCACAAAATACACAATGATCATAAACTGCAGCACCCGCCCGTATTTATAACAAGGGGCGGTTGGGCACCGGGCGTGTACGACTATGATTGGCCGTTACGCCCGCGGCCCTAAAATACTAAAAACAAATCCAAAAAAATAAAATAAAATACATAAAAATAATAGCGCGACGAGCCGGACGCGCTCGCGGTCTCGGATCGCCGATCCGATCATCGTCTCCTGCGCGAATATACAAAAGTGTGCCCCGCCGACTGGCGACCCGTAGACTGATGACGATCCCCATCACCTATCAATGGGCTCAAGTATCTCACAGAGAAGCATTCTCAATCTTCTCCAACAACTTCAAGATCTCCGAGCATGTTGACAAGTACTCGGTCAGAGAAAGACGCTGGCAGGATCCATACTCTAATTGCACAGTTTCATCACTATAGAGCTCAGCAGGATTTGATGATCTCACAGTTGATGGACGTTGTCGCACATTTTGTGCGTCAATCCTTGTAATATTTCCTATTCTTTTCAGATGTGTAGAAATGCACAACAATTAAAGGAAAAATATAATATTTTATTATTTTCTCATAAAAGAGCCATCTTTACAACAAGTGAATGTACATATATATATGGAGTGAAGACTCAACTCCATCCTAAGATGTGAGACTAATCTTTAAACTGAAATGGGCCCTCCAATGGGCCATTGGATGGGTCTTTGTACAACCTATTTTAACACTCCCCCGCAAGCTGAAGCATACAAATCATAGGAGCCAAGCTTGGACAGAAATTGATGATATAATGGTCGAGGTAAGACCTTACTGAGGATGTCTGCAATTTGCCCAGTAATAGGCACATGCCGCAAGTCCAATTTATTAAGCTGCACCTTTTCCTGAACAAAATGACAATCAACTTAGATGTGCTTGATACATTAATGAAACCCGAAATTCTTAGCAATATGAATAGCCACTTGGCCGTCACAAAATAGAGTAGCCGGAGAGAAAAGTTTCACACCCAGATCATTCAGAAGGCTCTCCAACCATGTAAGTTCAGACGCGACAGAAGCCATTGATGGACACTCAACTTTTACAGATGAACGTGCAACAACTGTTTGGTTCTTGCTCCGCCAGGTGACAAGATATCCACCGATGTATGTCCAGTACCCACTTGTGGGTCGGCGACCATCCAGGGATCTAGCATAGTCAGCATCAGAGTAGGCAACAAAAGATAAGAAGGGAGAGGGCTTATACACAAGCCCATGTCCCGATGCAGTCTTCGGATACCGAAGAATGTGCTCAACCGCGTGGAGATGGGAGATCTTTGGAGCATGCATAAACGACTGACCACCCCAACAACGAAGGATATCTTGTAACTGTAAGATAAATTAGCTTGCCCGCAAGATGATGATAGTATTCCGGGTTAGGGAGGAACAAATCAGAGTCTGAGGCATGAGTGTAGAGCTTATGGTTCACATTAATATGTGTGTCAGCATGCATGCATCCAGAGTAGCCAACATTATGAAGATGATCAATACAGTACTTTCGTTGAGATAGAATGAGATCGTCAGGTCAACGGGCCACCTCAATGCCAATATAATATCAAAGATGTCCCAAATCCTTAGTCTGAAACATGGATGTCAGGTGCTTCTTGACTATAGTTATACCATCGAGATCATCGCCTGTGATGAGGATATCATCGACATATATCAAAAGTATCACTGCGCCTGTCGGGCGATGACGAGTGAATAGAGAGAAGTCAGCCGAGCTTCGAGTCATGCCAACATCATGAACGACCCGACTGAACTTATTAAACAAGGCCCGAGGAGCCTGTTTGTGACCATAAAGAGATTTCTTGAGGTGACGTCTCATAATCAGGAGACCTTTGGTCTGAAGGAAACAACGCACCCAGTGCACCCATTCCACAAAATTGTTCTTCCCATTGAAGGAAATAGTGGCGATCCGCAGTACATCATATACGACATGTTGGGGAGCCAAAGCAAGAGGCGGAAGGGACGAAGGAGACGATCTCGCAGACGTGCCCATGAACATCGGAAGGGAGCGTAATCGTTGCGACAAAAAGGAGCCGCGACACAGTAGAGACGCTGCAGACACACAGGAGCAACGGTCTCAAGAGAGACTGCGGTCACAACATGTGTAGAAGGTGCGGACTTTGGGCTGAGCGGAGAATGTTGCGGTCACAGGAGGCTGAATGAGCTCTGTGGACTCAGGAGATCTACAGTCGTAGGATGCGGAGGGCACATGAAGCGAGCGACGAGCTGAAGGAGAAGCTGCGGTCACGAGAGACGAGCTACAGACTGAAGGAGAAGTCGTAAGGAGCTGCGGTTACAAGAGATGAGCGGTGAGCTTTGTGGGCTCGACGAGCACAACATTAGGGAGAGCCTCTGCAGACAGGACGCATCAGGCATCCTCAATGAAGACAATCGTGCTCTGCGGGCAGGACGAGCACAACTGACAGGCAACGGGTTTTGCGGATAGGACGGGAAAAGCGGGAACCGCGGTTGCTGGATTAGAGAAGGAGAATGCCAAAGCGGTCCTATAAAAGCAGGCGGGAGGCAGAGAAAATCTTGGCAGAAGGCGAGACGGGTGTGCCGACAAACGCAATCTTGCAGTTGCGGGGAAGGCGAGCTCGCGGTCATGGAAAGTTGTGACTCATAAATGACCAAATCCACGAGAGCACGAGCTCAATCGTGCAAGGTCCGAATCAAATGGATTTGAACGTAACTCAGAAACCATGTTGAAATGCACATCAATTAAAGGAAAAATATAAGGTTTTATTATTTTCTCATAAAAGAGCTATCTTTACAACAAGTGAATGTGTACACATATATAGGAAAGAGGAGTGAAGGCTCAACTCCTTCTTAAGATGTGAGACTAATCTCTAAACAGAAATGGGCCCTCCAATAAGCCATTGGATGGGCCTCTGTATAACTTATTTTAACAAGATTTAACAGCGAGTTCTTCACAGCCTTTGTAATAGTTTGTACTATATTGATTAAAATTTGAAGTATTCGCCAACATGTTTTCTTTTTGGTTGTTGTATGCTTCCTTCTGTTTTGAAATAATCTCTAGAGTATTAGCGTAGCATCCCCCTCATTTGCGAGTATGCGTGCCCATTGTTTCAGCTTTCAATGCGTTTTACGTATAAATAGCGCCCTTCGTTGCTCTTATTGTACACTTACTTTCAGGTTTCGATGAGGAACATGTGTTGGCGAGCTCTCGGCATGGCTGGAAAGAAGAAGTCGCAGAAGTAGAAGACCTCGTCTAAGAGGACTGGGATCGCTGAACTTTTTTTATTACACCTTCAAACCGTCGTTGGGAATTGCGGAGAACTCGCGAATTTTGCAGGACTTACCGTCCATCCTAAGGAATCATTGTGAGACTTCGGTTGGCGAACATATTAATAAGACGCCAGATGGGGTAATCGCCATCCCCTTTGACGACTTCAACTTTGATCTATGACTTCACTTGTGGCCAAAATTTGCGTACTTGTTCAACCATTATGGCGTTGTCCCGACCCAAATCATTCATGTTTCTTACATGAGCTTGACCTCTTCGCTATATACCTTCGGTTGCAAAAAGTATCCTGGAGTATGGGTCTTCAAGAATTTGTTTTATACCAGGTTTCACGAGTACGGGACCATCTTCTTCGGGGGGACCCGCATGCGAGTGCTGACTTACCCAATAAAGTCCATTTCTGGTGTCACCACGTCGCTCTCTCTATTCACGGGGGATCTGGGTTCCCTGGTTTCCAAGCCTTCTGCGAGAGTTGAAGAGGACTTCACCGCCATCGTTCTGGATGGGTCGAGAAGGAAATTGTGGACTTCATTGCCCATAACCCTTTGGACGTCGAATACTATATCTCCCGTCGCAGACTTCGATCCGCCTGAGGGTAAGATAGAGAACATTCGCATGTGTTCACAAAACGTTGTTGCGAGTTCTAACAGTTTTCTTTTCATGCAACCTGACTCTCTTTCGAATACCTGACCATATCGGCGAGAGGTGTACCTGGACCTAGAAAATGATCCTGAGCATGCCTCTAGGATAGAGACTCACATGATCAGGAGGCGTAGGTCCAGGTACACCTCTCCTTTAGGGCTCAATGAAAGCGAGAAAGGGAGGCTTAGGAGGGGACCTCCTCCGCAAATACCGGACATCCATTTCCAGCTGCCGCTGCAAACATTTTGGATTCAACCGGTGAACCGCTGGTTCTTTGGGATGAAGAGACACATAGATTCTCTGTAAGCTTGCGACAACTTTCTTACAGAGACTCGCCACACGTCTTCGATCTCCAACACATGTTGTATACTAATGAAAAAGTGGACGAGATCCTCAAAATCGAGATGTCGGAGCTTCCGAGGGCGTTAGCGAAATCACCATACCGCTTTGCAAGTCTCCTACTTGCTCAATAAACTCCATTTGATGAGAATGGAGAGGAATGCCTTGCAAGAACAAATCAAGGTATGTGGTGTATAGACGTTCAACGAGATCTATAAATTCTTAGTTTTCTTCTCTTGATGAGCAGATACTCTTTTGATGCAGAAATTGATTGCCAAAATGCAGAAGATGGAGGATCCATTTGATACGGAGAATCCAAAGTATGTTGATGAAATGATGAGGATTTCGCAGATTGCTGAGGATGGGACGATTGCAGCGCTAAAGCATCTTGGGATGATAAAGACCGGGTTTACAGAAGTGACATATGCCTTGTTGTTTCCTGATGCTGAGCTTCATGCCGAAGAATCGTCCGCGAGTAGGCAGATTGCTAGTGATAGCAAGTTCGACTCTCTCGATGAATACCTCAGAGATGATGGATCCAAATCCATACACTTAAAACACCGAAAGACCCATTGTTAGGTCGGGAGCTATTAATCTCTTTGCCTTTAGATGAGGCATGCGGGGGAGTAAGGGCACTAGTGGACCCTAAGGGACAGTTCAACATGAGGGGTTTAGGTGTAGCAGCCTGAGATATTACGTTAGGTAGCCTATTTGAAGTCCTAGGGATATAAACTTTCATTAGCAGTGATGTCTCGACACGCCGGGCCTTATTGGATATCTCACCTAAGTCTTCAAAATCATGAAGTTCTAATTGTTCACGAATGGCATAACGGAGCCCATTAAGGTAGCGAGACATAGTCATATCTTCTTCCTCTCGTATGTTCAACCTAGCCCGAAGAATAAGAAACTCGTTGGTGTAATCATCCACTGAGAGTTTATCTTGATGAAAGTTATGGAATTTGCGATAAAGATTTTGAAGATAATTCGGGGGAACATATCACTTTCGTAGTTGAGTTTTAAATTTGGCAAACCTAAGGTGAAATGTGTGCGCTCCAACTTAATCTACCAGACTAGTGTTGGTCCTTTAAGTCTAAGGGTGACATATTCTACCTAACGATTTTTGGGTATTTTCTTCCATGCCATGAATCGTTCCATACGTTCACACCATTCTAAACATCTTTCATGTTCTACCCGGCCCTCAAAATCTTTGACATCTAACTTAACGTCATCATCCCAACGTGGTTGATTTCGGAGCTCAGAATTTTGTGCCATGGGTGCTTCTTCTCTAGGGTTTGGTGGAAGTGCTTGATTCCCGCCCAAATGAATAGTGACCTCAATATTATTGACGGAGGTCCCTAACCTGTTCATGACTTGCCGAACATCACCCATATTGGTGGTAAGTGTTTCAATCAATTGCATGAGATTCCCCATGAGCTGGTTTAAGTCATCGATGCTCGTTTCTAAGCGTTCTACTCATATTCTCCATTTTTGTTTTTTAATATTGAAAAATTGTTTAAAATATTTTAATTGAGAAATTTTTTTGTATTAAAAAAGACTAAAAATGAAGTTTTTTTACTCTAAATCTTAAATACAAATCATCTTGTTTTTAAAAGGATGAAAATGAACAAAGAAAAACTTTAAGCAAATTAAAAAAAAAATATCTTGGATCACGATATGAGTGAGTCAACCCTGCTCTGATACCAAACAGATGTAACCTTATTTTTTTTGTAAACGATATATTTTAAAAAAAGAAAATCAAGGTCAACAACGGTGATAAACTCTCTTTTAACAATGTCTAATTCTCGGATGAATGCTCGTACTTTGACCAAAGTAAAAAAGTGTTTATTAATTTGCTTAGAAGATTAGCAAACGACTCTAATCGATAAACTTTAGCTACCACTGCCGGCTTTGCACATAAGAACCTGCAAAAGAACTTTGGAGAATGTTAGAAAAAATAACGTCAATGGGATTGGAAGACTAGCAAGCAAGTTTAATTTTGACCTCATAATGTTCTTTGCATAAAATTATGATAACTAAATTTTGAGCATGAGATCACCTTTGTTGAGATTTCCTCGGCATCGACATCTCAAGATTAGCCGTACGTGAAATAGGTGCAGGTGTGCAGTGGAGGGGCCTCAAAAGTTGATTGGTTTGGGATGTGGTGTTTCTCGGGTAGGCACTGTGGGGAAGGTTGGGACCGACAAATGTTGTTGAGAGCTATAAGTAGAGGTAGGTATGGTGTCAGGTGTAGGAAAATGACCCGCTTCATTCCTTGTCGAAAGACTGCTGGTGCCTCCCATGTTGCCACCCTATTCTTTATGGAGGTCTTCAAGTTTCACGGGTTACCGATGTCTATAGTTTCATACCAGGATGTTAGATATATGAGTTATTTTTTAAAAACGTTGTGGAAGAAAACTAGTATGACATTGAAGTTCTTCACCGCCTATCACCCACAGACGGATGGGCAGACTAAAGTTACCAACCGTAGCTGCAAAATCCTTTTGCGATGGTTAGTAGGAGATAACCCCACGACTTGGGATTCTGTTCTGCCCATGACAGTTTGTGTATAATAGTTCGCTAAATAGGACTACGGGTCTGAGTCCACTTCACAATATGTTAGATTATGACTCTAGGAAGCATATTGACCTGATCCATATTCCCGTTGAGTCCCAACCCAGTGACTCTACAATCCTTTATTCAATACTTCCATGAAATCCATGAAACAGTCCGAAAAAATTGCAACATGTAATGATTATTATAAAACCCAGTCAGATTAGCACAAAAGAGAGCAAAATTTTGATGAAGGGGAGCGAGCGATGATTAGCATACGATCCGAGAGGTTCCTTATAATTGCCACCCTCCCCCTCTCTCATTTTTTTATTAAATTATTTAATTTAAGGGCCGTTCTGGGACGTCCCCTATAAGTTTGCAAAATTATAGGTTGCACCCCTATATCTTTTGAATTATAAAAATCTCCCCTACCAATTTAATTTATTAATGGGGAGCTCCATGCGTGCATGTATGTTATGAAATGTAAATGTGCCGGTATGTTATGAAATGTAAACTTAGAGGAAAGGTTATGTAATTTCAAAAGATAGAGGGATGCACCCTGTAATTATAAAACTCCACGGGGTGATTTGGGTAATTTAACAACAAAATTTAATAAATTAATTGGGATATAATTTAATTTAAAATAAAATTTAATTATAACTGAATATAATATATACGAGCTGTCCGACACGGGGCACCCGAGCGCCTGTATGGCCACCGTTCTCATGCACCGTGCATCGATGTCAGTACTCCCAGTTATTGCGTGATGACCTAAATGTGAGTGGTGCACTTAATGTCAAATGGAGCATAAGAATCCCTTGTCAGGCTGCTTGTATATATTAATTTTTTTACAATTACATTTTTATTGTAAATTAACTTCTAATTTTATTAGAAATCAAATTATACTGCAAGTAAATGTTATTAATTTTTTTAGTATATTAAAGTACTTTAATAAAGGAAATGAATGAGGTGTTGTATTGGGGGGGGGGGGAACATAACTTTTATAAATTATTCTATATTATTGTAAAGTTCTAGGATTTTATATTAAGAAAATTAATAGATTAAATTAATTTATTGGTAAATGAGATGCTGCATCCCTCTCTTCCTGTCAGTCCTTGCCACACTCGTCGCCACCCTCTATGTAGCACGGGGATGAAAACGGGATACGAGATACGAAACAGATACGAGAAACGTGATCTAAAAAAAAGATACATGAAACGTTTTTAAATTTTTTTAATTATTTTAATATAAGTATTAATTAATATAAAAATAAAACAACTAACAAACTAAATGTACATATCTTGAATTGTAACGAAAAATAATTTAATAAGACTACAACATAGACCATACATGTGAAAGTCAGGACTTCAAACTTATATTATATATCATTGGAATTTCATATAATGGTATAAATAACATTTCATATAATGCTATAAAAATATAGAGAAGATTCAAGGAAACAAGCACCATAAAGGCATAAAGAACAATATACCACATGTCCACATCATTACATCAATTGATCATTGTTTCGTTCGTTACATTCACATGCAAAATATCAAGTTTAAAAATTAAACATTCTCTCCAATAGTATCAACTTCATCATTTTCTTCAATAATCGAGAGCTCCAACCTTGGTTCATCAAGCGATAGATTAGCTATCTCAAGTGTACCTACATCTTCGAATAACTCAAAGCCATCGCCTGCAATATCCCACAATATAGATTCTCCTTCATTGTATTTTTGATCTCTTCTAGAAAGAAGTCGAAGATTGCTATGAATATTTATTAAATCTTTCGCACGTTGCGGTGTCATTCTATTCCTTATCATTGAATGGATAAATGAGTAAGTACTCCAATTTCTCTCGGTGCATGAAGAAGATGATGGTTGTACTAATAATTTCAATGCAATGGTTTGAAGTGAAGGGGCCGACAAGCCATGATTTGTCCACAAAGTCTTTGGATCTAAGAGATAACAATTTTGAATTGACTCATAATCGTTAAAATCGCTCGATTTGCCAATGAACTCCGCATACTCCTTGGCGACCACATTGTGCTCCATTAAGCTTGGAAAATACCTTTTCAAGCATTTAATCCCTTTCTTGCTAACTTCTGGATCTTTATGAGGAGCAACTCTATTTGGATCCTCCGCTAGCCATTGTTCACCATAATATCTAGTCAAATAAAAAAAATTATTGAGTTAAAAATCAATCATACAAAAGACAAAATATAAACTTATAATTAAAAAAGATAAGTACCTTGGATTCAATGAATGCGCAAAGCAACGAAGCGCAACATAATTCTAGTTCCAACAATCCACGAGGATAGCATGTACTATCTCAAAAAAGGTAGACACATCTTCTCTTTTCCTCTCATGAGCGTAGATAGTCTTCCTCATCCTTTCAATCATTGTGACCCACATATCATATACTAGATGAAGACAAGACTTATCTGTATCGCAAAAGCGAATCATGTCATATATAAGAGCAGTGAATGAAAGAATATACTCAATGGAATCGCACCAGTCATCATCCAACACCTTCTCTTTCACATGTCTCGCTTTTTCCATATCATCATCATGATATAGTAGCCAATGATCACTAATAATCATTCTTTGGAGTCCATTCTTTATAAGTTTGAATCGTTTTAACATGATGATAATCAATGCAAAATGAGTTTCGGCAATAGTTAATAATTTTAAACTCACAAACTCATCAAACATAGCTAATCTCATGGAATGATTCATTATATAGTTCTTAGTGAACATGACATCATCACCAATATGGGTAATCCACGAACATTCTTCATAAGTAACCGCATTATTCTCCGAATTCTTAGCGACACATATGTTCTTCAAAGCTAGATTGACAGTGTGCATCACACAAGAAGTCCAAAAAATTGATGGAAACTCACTCTCATTTATTTGGCCCGCCCCCTTGCAATTTGCCGCATTGTTCGTTATAACTTAAACAACTTTTTCATATCCGATTTCTAAAATTACCTCTTTGATTAAAGATGCAATGAATTACTTGTCTTTGGTTTGACCTTCACAATTAACCCCCTTCAAGAACCTTGCTTTTGAATCTGTTATTGTCATAAAATTAATGAGTGGTCTTCTTTGTGGATCGCTCCATCCGTCACTTACAATGCTAACTCCCTTCTCTACCCACATCCCTCGAATGAGAGCTAATCCTTTTTTCAATTTCTATCTTCTCGTTCAACAACAAGGTGGTTCTTAAAGAATTATATCCGGGTGGTCCATATCCCGCAAGGTTATGACTAGCGACAAAGGAATATGATTCTCTCCAATAAGGATTTCTTGCTAGATTGAAAGGCAATCCCGCAAGGTTATGACTAGCTGCGACGGGCTTTCGACGGGCTTCAGCTGCGGGGGTCGGTGGAGAATGAAGCAGTGCTGCGGCAGTCGGGGGAGAACGACGCAGAGCTTCGGCTGCGGGGTCGTGAGTTGCACGCGAGTCATGAACCCTAATCCCTAAAACTCAAATTATATCGCGTGTGAGGTGAGTCGTGACTGTCGTGCATGACGCATGAACGAGAAAAGTGGGAAACGCATATCCCGCAAGCGGGATACGCGTTTCCCAATTTTTTTATTTTATTTAAATATCGCGTTTCCCAATGATTGGGGACTATATGGGTTATGTTGTTGTTGTTGTTGTTGTATTTAAATATTGCGTTTCCGACGATTCGGATACGCGCTTCCGTGCGTTTTCGGGCGTTTCCCATATCCGATACACTTTCGAGTCGATACACGAAGCATTTTTAAGTATCTGTGCTTCGTAGGCCGCTCTCTCTCTAATTAATTCTCACCTCTCTTTCCAGTATAATGAAAATGATGAGTTTTTTATAGCAGCGAACAAAGGATTAATGAGAATGAAAGAACAATTTCATAATACTAAAAGTGTTGGAGGACGCAAAATTTGTCATTTATTGGACAGATAAGTGTAAACGATAGCTGTTAATAAGATCAATTATTAAGATGGTTAGCTAGGTTGTCCAGGGATTTCTGGTTAATTATATGACTGAGTTGTCTTAGGTGGAGGGCCTGTTGGTGTCTATGAGAATTTTGCAGAAGAAACCCTACAAATGAGTACCTTTTTATATTCTAACTATATGGTTTTATTTATAATTTATTTGAAGGGAAGTACAGCGGTAATTGTGCCTAAGCTATAAACTCTCTGTACAATCTCGAGTTTAATCGACATGAAATCTATTTGGTTTTGACTTGAAATAACTGTTTATTAATTAGCTCAGCTCACAAATTGAAAACTCAATGACACATGAGCTCCGGGTTAATGTACTCGTAATTACATTACAATAGTGTGCACATATGTTTGTTTGCATACATACATACATATACATACATATACATACATACATATACATACATACATACATACATATACATACATACATATACATACATACATACATATACATATACATATACATATATATATATAATTTCACAATATAACTTCATTAAGGGTCCGTTCCTTTGGAAGGAATTTAGCGATATGAATTGGAATTGGCTCAATTCCAATTCCGACAAAGCCAATTCCAATTCTATTGTTCAACTAAAAACAAGAATTGCCAATTCTTACACAAGACCAACTCCTAGCAAATGTTTTTGGAGGGCGGGCCTTCCAGATGGAGAGCAAAATGCTCCCTCTGCAGAAAATGCTCCTGCAACGAGCATGCTCTCCCGGAGAGTAAATAAAAAAAAGTCAAGTTTTCAACTACATTGCAACAGAAGAACAGTTTGGGTTAAGTTATACTGAATCAAGATCACCATACACAAATTTCAAGCTCTCCACATAAATTAGCACCACGAGATTCAAGGAATATCTCCTTCGTGACGGTTTTTGACGGATCGAACCCGTGCATCGTCAAGCTCGCTGCCTCGCACTGGAATTGAACTTTCCAGGCGACTTCCTTCTCTGATCCTAACACAATATTCGTCTTCTACTTCGATTTTCGATATTCGTCTGTCTCTCGACTTTGAAGCCCGACCTACGGAACTCTGGTAATGGCGGCACCGGGAAGGGTGGACGGCCAGGACAAAGTCATTACGGCGGCGCAATAGTTCGTGAAGATCCTGGCCACCTCCATGAACGACCTCCCACTCACTGGTGGCACTGGTTGCTCAGCTTCGATCCGCCATAAATTACATGGAGTCGTCCGCTACCGGGGACTCTCGTCTCGAATGTGCCGAAGAGGTTATTCATCACTGAAGTCACGAGAACGACGAGAGCGACATAATTGGGAAGTCCGTCCTCCCGAGGTTGGACTTGGGGGAGGAAAGATTTAGGATAAACTAAATTCCCACGGAATTGGATTGAATTCCAATTCCCACCAAAATATTGGCTGCCGAACAGTGGAATTGGAATTGACAATTCTAATTCCTTTCTCCAATTCCACCCAAACAAACGGGTCCTAATAGATATGAAATTCGAATTAAAAATATTTAATAAAATCAGTGAATTTGACTCAAACTTGAAACTTGACTCAAATTCTATCACTTTTGACTCGATTGGAACTTGGTTCTAGTCAATTGCTGAAGTTTGGATTTCAAAGTTGAGGCGAGCTCTGGAACTTGAACTAATATCATTCCATTATGCTTACCTACTGGTGTTGAAAACTCCCTCATGTAATTTATCTTGTTAGCTAGGTTTATCTATTTATTATTATTTTTCTTCCTGATTTTTATTTGAACGTGATTTTGTTGGCAACGTGTCAGCATATTTTAGTTGCTTTATGTTATGTAATTCTTTTCTCTTCATTTGCAGCCATGCATCTTGCTAGAGGAAATCATGAAAGCAAAAATATGAACAAGATATATGGTTTTGAGGGAGAAGTCAAGTCTAAACTAAGTGAAGCATTTGTTGAGCTTTTTGCTGAAGTATTTTGTTGTTTACCTTTGGCTCATGTCATAAATGACAAAGTGTTCGTTGTTCATGGTGGGTTGTTCAGTGTTGATGGTGTGAAGCTTTCTGATATCCGTGCAATTGATCGTTTTTGTGAGCCTCCCGAGGAAGGTTATTTTCTTGTGACACTTATCTTCTATTTCGATTAATTTGCATTTATTTCCTAGGTTTTTCTACCTTTAAATGTGTAGGGTTCATGGTTGGGCATGCAACTTTTTTTGTATGTTTTCTATTTTCCCCTCTTCTTCGGAGAAAACTTGTGTTATTTTAGACTAATTTTAGCTCATTGCACATGAATTGCTCCATCTCATTGTACAAGCAAATTTTTTAACATCACTTTGGAAAGCTTTCTAGAATTACAATGCATGCCATTTATAGAGTGCTGTTGTTTAGGATAGAAAGAAACATGGATCTTTTACCAACTTACTTCATAGGTAGCATGCCTTAGCTGGATTGCATTTCTTGCTGTTTGGTTTTATTTGTTGAACTCCACCTCTTTATTTTGATTTCAAAAGTTTGATTTAACTTCTTTTTAAACCATATTTTTGTCAAGAACTTACAGCAAAACCTGATGTATATTTAGTGGTATTTTGGTCGACATAGTTAATATATTCCTAATGCCTGGAAATAAATGTCTGATATACTGTATTGAAATTAGAATTTATAATGTCCGAGGAAAAATGGCAATGATTTTTTTCTTTTTATGTGACTTTTATAAGTCTATCTCCTCTGTCATTGAACCAAGCTAACTCCGAGAGTATCAGATCTCCATTACCATTTCCATCGCCACGCTGATAGGAGCGCTTCGGGTATTGGCATGACGATAGGTCTTTTAGACTTGTTGGGGGAAATTATTTTTTTAAGCAGGTCGATTGAGTGCATCGTCAATTCGTTAGGTTCGCAGATCGGTGTAGTATATAAGTAGATATGAGATCTTTAGGACAGTAGATGAGTCGCAACCCTAGCTTCCTCCAAGCATTTTTACGCCTTTCTTGGAGATCTGAGCTCTAATCAGAGAGGAGAAAGCCTACACATCAGGGCCACTTTAAAACCTCTCATCCATCTCTTCCAACCTGTTACCGATGTGAGATTTGCTAGGGATGGAGATAGGAACGATATTGCATTATGCGTTTAATACGAGAAGGATACAATCAGGAGACAAACTCCCGCCAACTCTTGAAGGATAGGTCGTCCAAGGAGTTTCTCTCAATGAGAGCCCAAGTTTCAACTAGCCAGAAGGATACCCAAACACACATACACAATAATTTAATTAATTAATATTAATTAATTAATAATAATTAATCAATATTAATTAATTAACTAATACTAATTAAGTACACGATGAAATTATCACGACGGCTTACATAAGCGTTCCCATGGCTCTTGCGAGGCGGTGTACTCAAACAGATGCATTGCTGTAACATTATGCCGCTCTTGAAAATTGACCTCGTCCCCAAGGTCAAGGTTAGAAGACTTGTCGGGTCTTTAAAAATGTCGGCAGTCGATACCAGCTGGGTGGGGGTTCTTCGAAGAAAAGAAAAGGAAGAAATCATGGAGTGTCCAGGAGTAGAAGAAAAATTAAAATGACGAGCTACGATGGCAGTGGCAGGATAAAGCCAAGGAGGGAAACCCATGTGGGGTTCAAGAGGGGAAAAAAGAAATGGTAAGAAGGAAAGGTGCAACAGTGGGTGAAATTAGAAAGGAAGCGAGGGCAAAAAAGAAAGCTCAGTTTCCTTGTTGTACACAGCAAGGGCGCCAATGTATATAGGGGTCTTGAGACATGAATGTACTGGTGGCGTGGAAAGGAGGAGGTGGGGCACGAGGGTTTGCTGCTCAAGGTGATTGAAAGGGTACACCGATCGGGGAGAATAGCCGAACGTGAGAACTGCTTGGGCGCCGAGGACGACAGACTGAAGAACTGGCGAAAAAGCTGGCGGGATGCGATGACTCGTTGTAAGGCGCGGATGATCGCAGGTGCTGTGACGAGGAGTCCTCGAAGAGTCTAACGAGCGAGGCCCTGGAGTTCGTCGCTTGGTTGCAGAGGAAGTTTAGGAAGTAGAGCCGACACTCGATGGGGTGTTGTTGTATCTGGGCAGGAGGTTCCAATGATTGAATATTGAAAACATGATTCCGCTTGAAGGCGCAACAGAGGTACGATGTTGGGGAGTTTCCTGGGCCCGATCCAGGCACTCGTCACGCTTAGCTAAAATAAATCGTGAGCTAGGAGCGATGCCGTCGAACCAGAGCTGAGTTGTTGCGGACGGGGGTGTCGCATGAGGAGTGTCGACAAACTTACTGTTGTTTGCTATTGAAGGAGGTGCCGCTAGTGAGGAAGTCGCAGGTCTTGCCCGATAGTCCTGGATCGTTGCAAGAATAAACTTGCATTGTCCACTGGCCAAAGGGAAAGACCCAATCAAATCCATCACCCAAACTGCAAACGACCATGGAGTTGCTATCGGCCTGAGTTGTTGGGCTGGTTGATGCTGAAGAGGAGCAAATTTCTGGCATTGAACGCATCTCTTTGCAAACTTCTCTGCATCTTTTCTCATTTGGGGTCAAAAGTAACCTTGTCTCAGAATACTTTTTTCTAAAGTTCTAGCTCCCGAGTGACTGTCACATTCTCCAGAATGAACCTCTCGAAGAACAACTGGAATCTCATCCTCAGAAACACACCTTGCCAACGGTGAGAGAAAAGTTTTCATGTAGAGTACTCCTGCAACAAGATAATAGTAGGCTACTTTTAATTTAAACCTTTTTCTATCTTTTACCGTCGGGTGGAACTCCCCAGTTGAGAGGTAGAGGATGAAGGGGCCCTCCAAGATGGACGTTAATCTATCTGCATAACTTCTCCCTCTTCAATAGCTGGATGAAACAATTCTGAAGTGGTTCCTCCTGAAAGGAGACCAAACTTTGTCAACTCATCTGCTTCTGCGTTCTCTGCCCTTGGAATGTGCTGAATAATGAAGCTCTTGAACTTGCCTATCTCAACTTTTACCAGAGTTTGTTCAAAACGTGATATCTGGTCTCAAAAGTTCCATTCACTTGAGACGTCATTACCAGACAATCCGTTTTGACTTTAACATCTTCGATCCCCAACTCTCTCGCAAACCTGAGACCGGCGAGCAAGGCTTCATACTCTGCTTGATTGTTCGTTGTTAGAAAATAAAACTTCAGAGCCTGATCCAGCCTAACCCCATTTGGGTTAATTAAAATAACCCCGGCTCCGGATGAGTTCCTCACCGAAGCTCCATCGACGAAGATCGTTGAAGCTAGAGGTGTTCCGACCTCTTTCTCTGAGTTAGCTTCCTTTGCATCAATCAGGAAATCTTCTAGCACTTGGGCTTTGATTGCCAATATGGGAATGTAGGAGATGTCGAATTCACTGAGCTCTATCGCCCACTTTGCCAATCTACCTGAGTGTTCTGGCTTCTCGAACACACTTTTTAATAGAAGATCGGTAACGACTTGAATTGAATGAGCTTGGAAGTAAGGTCTTAGTCTTCGTGCCGAAGTCGCGAGCATTAAAGCCAACTTCTCAAGGATCGGATACCGGGTTTCTGCATCCTTCAAAATCTTGCTTACGTAGTAAACCGAAAATTGCCACTTCTTTTCTTCCCTGACTAGTACAAAACTTATAGCATCAGAGCCAACTCCAAGATATAAGAAAAGATCTTCTCCCTCTCTCGTGCTTTGGAGCAAAGGAGTTGACGTTAATTGCTTCTTGAGCTGATTGAAAGCATCATCACACTCTTTTGTCCATTCAAACTTAGCTCCTCTACGGAGAGTTTTAAAGAAGGGGACACTTTTATCTCCTGAGCGAGAGATAAAACGACTCAAGTCTGTCATCCTCCCACCTAACTGCTGAACTTCATTGGAGGATTTGAGAGGTGACATTTTCAGGATTGCCTTCACCTTATCAGGATTCGGTTCCAACCCCTCCAGAGTGAGAAGATGGCCGAGAAACTTTCCTTTGCTTGCTCCAAAGACGCATTTCAACGGGTTCAACCTCATATTGAAGGTTTGGAGAGTTACAAATGTTTCCATGAAATCGGTAAGGTGAGCTGAGAATGATTTACTTTTTATTAGGAGATCATCGACATAGACCTCTTTGTTTCTTCTTTTTTGGTTTTTGAAAACGGTGACCATCATTTTCTGATAGGTAGCCTTAACATTCTTTAGCCCGAAAGACATTACGAGATAGCAAAAGCACCCGTCATTCGTGATGAACGAGGTGTGAGGGATGTTGGGCTTATGCATTATTATTTGATGATAGCCGGAGAATGCATATAAGAAACTCATGCATGAATACCCAACCGCGGAATCAACTAAAGAATCTATATGAGGTAAGGCGTAACAATCTTTGGGACAAGCTTTATTGAGTTTAGTGAAGTCCACACACATACGCCACTTTCCACTGCCCTTTTTGACCGTTACAACATTCGACACCCAATCGGAGTATTGAATATCTTGAATGAATTTGGCCTTGAGGAGCTTTTCCACCTCCTCCCGAATTGGCTGAGCTAGGGTCACCGCCACCGCCCTCTTCTTTTGTTTGATGGGAGCGAAGCTTGGATCGATGTTGAGATGGTGGCAGGCAACATCTGGATCAACTCCTAGCATGTCATCCGCCGACCAAGCGAAGACGTCCAGATTCCGCAGGAGACGGGAGATGAGCTGGCTCTTGTCAGCTTCAGGCAACTCCGCAATGATTGAGAGTTTCTTGTTCTCATCTTCCTTGCTGATGAGGACGACTTGAGTTGCTTGCGCAGGTTCCAAGCGAACTCCATCTCTGGCTTCCTCTTCCACAACCTCTTCTGCAACTTCTGCATGGCTGGAGGCTTCAGGTGCTGGGGAGATGACTCAGTCACATTGACCGTCTTTACATAACATTCCCGGGCTTTCTTCGGATCTCTCCTGATCCGGTACTGCTTGCCATTCAAGGCAAACTTCACGGCCAGGTGGTAGGTGGAAACCACCGCTTGATACTCGTTCATGATTGGCCTCCCAAAGATTGCGTTGTAGCTACTCGGAGCTTCAACGACTATAAACTTGACGAGCTTTGTAATCCCTCCAAGCGTCGCTGAGAGGGTGACGTTTCCTTCTACCTCCTTCTTCTCCCCAGAAAAGCCGTAGAGCGGCCCTTCGGTGGAAAGAATAGTCTTTCCGGTCTTCAGGGCCTCAAAAGCTGACTTGAATAGGAGATTTATTGAACTTCCAGTATCAATCCGGATATTCTTTACTGTATAGTTCTCGATCACCGCCTTGATGACGATTGCATCGTTGAAAGGATTGGTGGTTGGAGGAAGGTCTTCTTGCCCAAAGGTGTCCGTTCCTCTGACTGGAACAGAAGAAGAGGTAGCAACGACCTCTAACCGGTAGACTCTTGCGAGACTAGCCTTCTTGGAGGATTCCAGCCCTGCTCCTCGGTGGATGCAGAAGAGATAGCCCAGGGGTCCCTCATAATTTGCATCCACACACTCGCTTGGATAACCAATGTTGCCGAGATGGCCAACGTCATCCACCTCTTCACACTCCCAATGAATTTCTACTACCTCCTTGCTCTTGGAGGTCGAAGCCTTGGAAGGATCTCCCTTCTGCACCATCTCTTGCAACTTTCCTTCTTTTAGGAGCTTCTCCACCAGCAAGCGAAGAGCTCTGCAGTTCTCGGTCAGATGACCTCATTCCCTGTGATGCTCACAGTAGAGGGAGAGATTTCTGGTCTTGGGATCAGATTGCAATGGGGCAGGCCTCCTGTAGAAGGGCTGCTTCTGAAGAACTTGAACCACCTCGCTCATTGAGATATTGAGCTCGGTGAATGACTTTTGAAAGTCATTGAAAGATGGCTGAGAAAGAGCTGGGATAGGCGGCTGAAGAAAATGAACCTGATGGACAGTTGTCGGCTGCGGAGCTGGAGTAGCTGGGACTGGCTGCAAAGGCCCCTTGGGCTGAAACTGCTGATGTCCCTGGTAGGGACGATGGTGGCGGAAGTTCCTTCCCCTCTGAGCAGGAGTTTGGAACTCTTGACATGGTGGCTTTGCTGATGGTTGGGCTGGAAAGAAGCCAGCATAACCTTTCTGACCGGCTCTGCACGTCAAGTTAGAAACATAGTTGGGGTTGCTGATCTCCCCTTCTATGAACCGATTCGCAATACTTATTAGCTCTTGATAAGAGTTCGGCTCTTTGGTGGTGACCTCAAACTTGAGGGGACCTTCCTGAAGGTCATTCACCAAGGCCATCATGTAGAGCGAGGGATCGACGTCCCTTATTCCAAGGATCTCTCTTTGAAACCGATCCACGAAGCGAGCTAGAGTCTCGCTTTCTCCTGGCTTAATCCTGAAGAGGGCTGCAGGGCCGCTCTTCCTCTTCTTTGAGGTGGCGAACCTCAAAAGAAGCTCTTGCCTCAAGACGACAAAGCAGGAGATGGACTGGGGAGGTAGTTTGTAAAACCCCTCCCGTGCTTGCCCATCTAAAGAGGTGATTAAGAGTTTACACCTCATCACATCTGAGAGAGATCTCAGAGCGACTGTAGACTCAAAAGTTTGAAGATGAGAGCTTGGATCACTCTCTCCGGTAAACATAGGAAATCTCGTCTCTCTGAAGCCGTGTGGAATGGGCTCCCAACAAACTCTATCAGTAAAGGGGGAAAGCTCCTCCGCTTCAAAAGCATCGGAAGGAGCCGGAGGGCAGCAAAAGGAGCTGGAGGATAAACATAGTCCACTTGAAAATTCAGGGCTCGGGCTGGAGGTCCCTGAGCTGCTGCTCTGAAGAAGGCATGGCGGGTTGCGAACTCCTCTCCCTGAGACCACAAGGGAGCTACGGGCTGAAGGGTCGCGCGGTCAGGGGCGTGACCGCCGGCCAGAGGATCAGGGGTGGCGACCTGATCGGTTTGAGGGAGAAGCCTTTGGGAGATCGCGGAGAGGAGCTGATTCATGGAATCCAACTGACGGGCGATCTCGCGGCGAGACTGCTCAAGGCGGAGCTCGAAACGAAGTTCAAGGGCTTCAAGGGAGCTCGCGTTGCCGAAAGGGGGGAGACCACCGACGAATTGACTAGGCTGGGTCTCGCGGTCTGACATTTCGACTGTCCACTGATTTCGCCTAAACACTCCGATCTGAAGGTCGCGTGTTCATTCTGTTGGCACACAAATTGTACCTCCAAAACTCACACTAAAAATAGATGGGGGAAGACTGCGGAGTGCAGGTTACTCGGGACGAAGGATGCCAGAGAAGAGATCTCTATGAGAAAAACTGCTTCGATTGATCTCAAAAAGGTTACAGGATGGGGTCCAAAATAGGTAAGGGTGAGAGGTAGAAAATGACAAAATTTGAGATCGCTTGCATAGGTTGCAAGCTGGAGGCTCGAAGCAAAAGTACCTTTTCTGGTACCCCTACCCTTCTATTTATAGACGCGGGGGCCTGCCCAAACAGGCATGTCTAAAAATTACGGTCTGCCCGGGATACAGGAGAGCCGGGGCAGCGAAGAGAAGATACAGGGGGTGCAAATAGCAAAAAAGAAAAAAGAATCAGACCGGGCGGTCTTGCGGTCTCACTGGAGCCTGGCCGCCTGTGACTTAGTTCTGCCGGAGAGGAAACAGGCAGTCTGAGCGGTCTCCGAACATCGAGACCGCCGGGAACGACGATTCTGACCGAAAAGGAGAGGTCGTGGACTTCCGGGCAAACAGGATGGTTTTACAAATAAATAAATATAAAGTATTCCACAATCGATCCAGCGTGACTTTGGGTTAGAATCATCCAAACAACGATCCTAGCTTCGTCTTCTACAACTGTAAACCCGTACGCTCATCGGGTGTTGATCAACTCTCGCGACACGGTCATTATCAACACTTGCAGTTGGATGTGGGGGCAGTAATATAGTGACATGGTGAAGCAAGGCGATAAATAAATAATCTTTGGCAAGAAACATTGCTGAAGTTGAGTTAAAATTCTGATCCTTCAGCAGAGCAATATAATTGTATATGTAAAATTAAAATTAGTCAATTTGGTGTTTGTTGGAGAAAGTAATTTAATAACAAAAAATATCATTCTTCCTAATACTAAAATATATTAGTATCTACTCCTACTATATTTTATAAGATCAACACTATTAATTAATCACTTAACTTTGTATCATCAAATGATTTTGATGGAGATCGTTCGCATGACATTAAAGACGATGATTGGATTGACATTTTTAGATCGTCAAATGTACGTTCGGAGGCCATGATCATTCCAGGCTCATTTTTTTTCATTTATTCATGTATATGCTTTTTTTTCACACGCATATTTTGGGAATTAGGTCAAGTCATGCGATCAACCGATTTGGGTCATTAGATCATTTAACCTAACCCTTATCTTTATATACTACCAGCAACCGACAGTTTGGGTATCGAGAAATTAGGCTTGTTTTCCTGGAGCCACTCAATCTACCCTCGGTGAGAAGCCGAGCTTCTCGTGCGGTGCGAAGCCGCCGGGTCCTCCTTTGGGGCTGCCAATTCCCCATCCGCCGCAATCCCTAACCTTCGACCTCCATGATGACTTCACTGCCTCGCATTAGAGCCCTCGCTTTCGCTTTTCAGTTACCTCCAAGGTTCGCCGCCCCTTCCCCTTCCTCCCACTGCTAACCAGCCCCTCGCCGCCCTCTCTCCTCCCATCATCCTGACTGTCTAGCGCTTCTAGCCTCCTGGACAGCCACCGCCAGGCCCCTTAGCCACCTTCGGCGACCTCACTGCCACCTCCTTCCCCTTATACAACCCTCCCCTAGCCCCCCACCTTTCCAACCCATTTTCCAGCGACCCCAACCTCCACACAACCCTTCCCCACTTCCCCAAACACCAGCCAACACCCCTACCTGCCCCATCGATTCTCCAAAACCCTTCCCCTGCCGCCATAAACAACGAAATAGCCACTACACCCTCATTAGATTGGCACGCCATCGCCTTTGGTGTCCTTGGTGAGTTCCGTATTTATTTTCATATTTTATATTGTGTGGATGCGCCATTTTATTTCTAGTTATACACTTATACTTGATTTTTATTAATTTTTGCTTGTATCATTCATTGAGTATGACCCTAACTCATCTTGCTCTTAGTTTTATGCACTCTATAATTTGCCATTGTTGTCCATTTATCTGATTTGAATTGTTTGCAATAAATTGTCAATATTTGTATGCGCTTTAAAGATTTTTTCTTTAATTAATTACTCCGAATTAATTGCATGAGTGGATTGTTGCATTGCATTTGCATCAGAGTTAGGTTTATGTTGTGAGCTTCCCGTTCATTGAATTGTAATGCGTGTATGTAATGCCCTTGCACTTTCATTTTAGGGTTGATCTTAGATCCCTTGCTTTTGTTTGTGATTGCTCATTTTCATATAGGGTTAGGGCATTGCATGTCATTCACCTATACTTTCGTCGTGTGACAGATTTACTAAATCATATGCTAACACTCTCCTTTGTCCCTAGAAATCTCGCTAAGATTCTCTCTAAATTTTTTTTTTCTGGACTACTCACTGGGATTATCTTTCAATGGTTTTATCTAAAACTAAGATGCACCTACAAATTTTTCTAGTAATTTTCTCTTTAAAAATATCCTCGGGATTTTCTCTCCTGAAAAGTATGTTTTTTAATGATTCTATCTCACCCGGATTGTTTTACTCGGATTTTATTCATTATAGAAAAATTCTCTTCAGAATTCTCTCCAAAATTTTTTGTTGTTGTGATTTTATAACTATAATTCCCTCACTATGTTTCTCTCTCTTGAAGAATTTTGGCTCACTTCGATTCTCCCACTCAAATTCTTAAGATTCTATCTAAAACTTAAAAAATATCTAGAAATTTTAAAAAAATTCATTAAGATTCTATCTAGAACTTTATTTCTTAATAATTTTACTCTCACTTTCTGTGATTTTACCATCCAACAGAATTACCCAATTATTTCATTTCGAAGTATGAATTGAGGAATTGAATTTGTAGTCTAATTTCAATTTCCATGGAATTGGTTGGAATTTGAATTCTAAATTTGTGTCGTAAACTCGTAATTGAACATTGAAATTAGAATTTGACCTCTAATTTCAATTATTGAAGCTCAATTCCATCCGACCGAATGAAATCTTTGGAGTCTATTGTGCTTCCTATTAGTTATCTTATAATTCTACATAGCCATGATTGATTATTAAAAAACTTCTATCTGTGATAGCATTCTTTATCTTTTCTAGGGGAAATAAGAAGTGCGTAGAAATTCCTGTTGGGTATTTATCAGTGTGCTTCAACTATATAAAAATATTTTTTTGGGTCTTTGCCTGTTTTATATTAAGTATATTTGAACACCTTTTTTGTTAGGTTTGATGTGTGAGATTCTATGGAGTGATCCACAACCTCAATATGGAAGGGGCCCAAGTAAGCGTGGTGTCGGTCTTTCATTTGGCGAAGATGTGACTAAGAGATTTTTGCAGGAAAATAATCTTGGTAAGATACTTTTTTCTCTCTTAAATTTGATTTGCAAGTTTACTCTAAACTTCCATTTGCCTTTTCGGTATGATGCTAGATCTACTCGTTCGGTCCCATGAAGTGAAGGATGAGGGCTATGAGATTGAGCATGATGGAAAGCTTATAACTGTATTTTCTGCTCCCAACTACTGTGATCAGGTATTAAATTCTTCTAATGAATGGCCTATCAAACCTTCCTTCATATTTGCTGTTGTGATATGAATGCCGCTTATCTTTAACTTTAGTTTTTCCAAATGAAAATGGGATTAAGGTAAAGTAGCATTCGCACAATTTATTTTTCACAGCAAATGTTGAACTAAATTGAGGCCTTGGAATTGAAATTGGTTTGAATTGGATCTCCAACTCCAATTCCAAAGCTTCAATTTATTTAGACGGGCATCTTTACCTTATCATGGGTGATAATTCTTTAAATTTTTCTGATGCTTATTTTCATTGTAATATTGCTTTCTTCAGATATTTGTACAACAGACTCTTTAAATTTGTGAATTTTGCTGTTTATCTTAAATGAAAGCTAATTTGAATGGCATCCAATTGCTATTTGATTCAGATGGGAAACAAGGGCGCTTTCATACGCTTTAAAGCCCCACACTTGAAACCAGACATTGTAACATTTCCATCTGTGGTTAGTAGATTTTCCTTTTACTTTTTGTTCACTTTGTTTTTTTCCTTCTGATCTAATTGAAATTTCACATGCTTCTTTAAGCTATCCCATATTAACTCATGTTTTTTTAGTATATTCGATATATATGCTTAGGTGGATGTGTGGTCACACGAGATTGGATAAAATTAGGAATGAATGTATCAGAGATAAGACAGGAGTGGTGCCAATTGTAGAGAAGATGCGAGAAGCTCGTTTAAGATGGTTCAGACATGTAAATAGGAGACCATTAGAGACACCTGTTAGGCGTTGTGAGAGTTTAGTCACTACAGATGTTAAACGGGGGAGGGGTAGACCAAAAACGACTTGGAATGAAACTATAAGGAAAGATATGATGTGTACTTAGACATTAGTGAGGCTATGATTAAAGATAGGGCGCAATGGCGACAAAGGATCCATATAGCCGACCCCGCTATGGTGGGATAAAGGCTTGAGTGTTTTATTCGATGAATATATGCTTGTTATTCGCCCAGTCTGTTTCCACGGTCCTAATTTACCTCGAAATGTTACACTATAACCGTTTCTTCGCTTCTATTATAATGACTGATTTGTTTCACTTTGAAGCGTTTTGACGCAGTTGTCTGTATATGATAGGCATTAAATACTACTAATCCACTTCGCAGTTCTCTAATTTTTGCTGGTCCTCTTACTGAATTTGCATCAATTGTTCCATTGGTTTGTTCACATTCTTACTGAATTTTCACCTTCTCGTGCTCATTGATCTTTTGGTGCAGCCACATCCAAATGTCATGCCAATGGCGTATGCAAATAACTTCCTACGCCTCTTCTCGTGATTTACGACGATGGTGCGGATTTTTTGCTTTAGCATAGACTTGGTATAACGCGCCGCAAGATTTTGAACCTGGTCTGCAAGTAGAAACTTGGTAGTAGAAGCAGAAGTTTCTCTCTTTTCAGCCCTTTCAGCACACCATTGTTCTTTTGTCAATTGGCAATGGGATTATTGTATGTTGTTAATTTTATCAGGAATATTTAAAATGTTAGCAGGAAGTTTGCCATTCATTGATAAGTGTATGTACTTTTAATAACTTTAGACCCATTTTGTTGCATTTTATGTTTTTGTATCTATCTTTTCCGCTCTTTTTGCAAATTTAGTGGTTGGCGATCGTTTAGAAAAGTTCGTGAAAGCGTAAACATATCTTTAGAAAAATTCGAAGTTAGTGATTGATTCTATGAGGCAGGCTATTTCGAAGGTTAAAGAGGTGCAAACTGTAATTACACAAACTTCGAGGGGTGGTTCCGGTAAATAGTCATTATTTATTATAATCTATGGACTATTAGCGGAGATGACTTACAAATAGTTTTTTTTTTTTGCGAGAACCTTTGGGGTTCCATTTATCAACAAAGCGGTGGACGATGAAGGCTCGTGTGGCTTCCCACTTTGTGGGAAAGGAGAATTTTCGGCGGGGCTCTATTACCGGCCTCCATTTGTCACCGGAATGGACTTAAATCAGTGCGCCCCAAATTGAGCATCAATCTCATGTGACAACATATATACTTAAAGGGCTCATAAAAGACTAATCCTTAAGAAGATGTAGTGTATTCTCACCCTTAACTCTTCATTAAATAAAGAAGTTTAAAATTAAAAGCCTAATCCTTAAGATGTAGTTTTTTTTCGCCCCATATTCATTGAATTATTATATCATAACATGGTTTGAGCATAAATTATTATTATTATTCTTTTAATCACTGAATTATTATATCATAACATTGAATTATTATTGCCAGGATCAGTGCCCCAAATTGAGCCTAAATTATTATCACTGAATTATTATTATTTTAATCATTTTTCATGCTAAATAAGGCTTTGTAAAGGCTCTAGCTTAAGAGCTTGTTTTAACAAGCATTTCCCCAAGCTTTATGCCTATGAGTGGAAGAAAATTGCAGTGATCCGATGTTTGCTGCCTTTATACCTTTTTACATATGCGGCTTTTTTGGACCGATGGATGGTTTCTGTGTCTAAATGTTAGTTGCAGTTTTGAATGTTTCATCAAATGGTTAATGATCACGACACCTAACTAGTCGTCATTGCAAACTAAAATTTTCCCGTCACTCACAATTTCATTGAATGTGTGTAGTACGTTGTTTGAAATTTGGTAACCCCTCGTAAGAAGCCCTATTTATTGGGCCGGGATGCCACCTACTACCAGCGTAATCAATATATGCACAAGGAGAATGAAATACAAAGGTTTATGATAAATCGTCGAAGCCTCAACCTTATTTACACACAAGAAGCAAGAAGCCTTATAGTCATTCCTAAGAATGCATCTAACCTTATTTCATTGCACGAAGCAAGCATACTCTCGGTCTGACAACAAGATAGGTAGTGACATTGCACACTTGAACTACAATTGGGCAAATACCTAGTACTATTGCCACATGAAACAATGACAAGTTAAACATTGAGAAAAGAGTCGAGGAACCGGTTAAGGAGAAGTGAAATAGAATCCTAGAAGAAGTGAAGAAGGCAAACTTTGCTCCTTTCACAATCTTGTTGAGACGTTTAACCAACCTTGGTCGTGTTTGCTTAATAATAGTCGTTGTCCTTAATGTTATTTATAGTGTTTTATTGATGTGCATGAAAAGGTGAATTGGAGCACCAAAATATCCATGTTCAAAGCCTATCAACAAGGCAATGAGTTGTATGAACATGACGATAGAATTGCTCTCCTCAAGCGCCAACTACCCGAGCCTTCCAGAATTTTGATCAAGGCTCTGCGGGCATTCTGATAGATTTACTCTTCTTAAGTCTCAGCCAGACAAGCCTATCTGAATTTTGATATGGGTTCTACTGCAGAGACGATATACTTACATTACTCAGCGACGGGTCCAAAGAGTAATGGGGGAATCAAGAACCACAAGCAATTAGTTACTCACCCTTGAGGGTCGGGCGAACATAGAACAAAAAAGAGAGTTTGCTGCTAGCAGCGACAAACACCAAATTTTCCCGCAGCGGTGATTACCACTTACTACAAACAATGTTATTCCACAAATGTAGCTATTACAAGGTAAGAAAAGGCACCCGATGACTCAGAACTTGTAACCGCACCTACTGTTGAAACCAGAGAACTGGTCTCGACGTTCGCAAGGGGGATGCAGCTAACCCTTACTTGACCCGAGCTAGACCCTCGACCAGTCACTAAGAGCCGAAAGACCTTGCCCTTGAAGAACACCTAAGTCCACAAACGGACCCCTTAAGCTGCAGCGCGGAGGTTCCACCACATACCCGGAAGCTCACAAGAAACTTCCCCTCCCAAGCCAATGCTGAGCCTGGGCACCTTGGAGGGCACTAAGGATCACCTCACCGTCCACCTTCAATGACAGGGGGAGGGGAGGGGTAGTGCTTGCTCACACGCGAGGGAGGGGGGTACCAACATCCCTTCCCAAGATGCCCATGAGGGTCTATTTATAGACTTCCCCAAAAAAGGTCTGCGGATAGTCAAAATGGTCTGCCAATAGCCGACTTCCGCTGTTTGAAAAGGCTAAACGCGGGCCGAAACATAACTTCCTGAGTCTTCCCTGGCGACCCTGCGACCCTGCGACCCTGCAACCCTGCAACCCTGCGACCCTGCATGTGCACTCGCACCAGGCCGAACAGTCCACTAGAAAGAGGGAGGGGGAGGTCGACCTCCCCCACTCGCCAACAAGGAGGGGCGAGTGGGGGGGGAGCCTCCCCCACCCGCCAACTAGGAGGGGCGCAGGGGGGGGGGAGCCTCCCCCACCCGCCAACTAGGAGGGGCGAGTTATTTTCAGGATGTCACACCTACTACATGATAGATTCTAGCTCAAGTTCCGTGTCCCCTCTAAGCACCCACGACCCCCTATTTATACAAAATGGTTGGCTTCCCAGACGGTTGGGAGAAATTAATGTTGCAATAAATGCCAACTACCCGGGATACATGTGAAGTCAGGTAGGGAAGAGAGAAGAGCAAGTCGTGCGGTTACAACAGGCTGTAACCGCAATGCCCTTACTAGCTAAGGGGACAGGGGAGCTCGGGAGGACTCCTAGGGTATTCATGCAAACAATTCTAGATTGATTGATGTTGAGGGCTGACTGAAGGGGTGCGCGATTGCTCAATGCGTAACCATCCACTCATCCTGGACCTGGGATGGTGAGGCTACCAGGGTTGTAACCACCCATACTGTTGGATGTCCAAAGCTTGCTATGGCTCTGAGCTGGACTGGCTCTAGATGCGGTCGTAGGATTTCGGGTTAACATAATCCTTGCACTTTTTTTAAGTCCGCACGAACTTCAAAAAAGTATCCTGATAACCGTGAAGACTGCAACTCGATTCTTGCGCTGCTGGAATCTATAAATAGTCTGGAGCTGGGCATATCAGGACTATTCTGCACTGCTCTCCCATCCTTGTTGCAAACTCATCTTGGAAATGATGTTGATCGTTGTTGGGTTTTAAGGGCATCAAATGTTCATCGGAAATACAAGAAACTCTCGATAGGATCTAATTAGGGGTGTTCACGAACCGAATCGAATCGAATAACCATTCAATCGAATCCAATCAATTCGAATTCGAATTCGAACCGAAATCGAATCGAATAACTAATCGAATAACTATTCAATCGAATCGATTCGGATTTGAACATGGATTTGAATTCGAATTCTAATTTTATTATGTTTAATTATAATTATATTTAATATTTATAATGCTTACATATAATTTTATAATGTTTAAATATAATTTTAAATTCAAATTATAATGTTTAAATATAATTTTATAATGTTTTATATAATTTTATAACTATTCGAATCTGAATTCGGATTCGAATCCGAATTCGAATTTGAAAAATACGAATTTTAATCGAATCTTCACGATTCGAATCTCGAACTATTCACGAACTATACTATTTGTGAACATCCCTAGATCTAATGTGAAACACACTAAATCAATACAGAAGTTTATACATGCATCAAAATCAGATTTCGAGAAGAATAATTGACATTTGAGTCCAAACATAGAATAATATCCACGTCTCTAGAGGTACTCGTACGAACACCGGAAACACCACGCAGTCCATCCAACGAACTCGGGCTAAAAGATGATCATTTTTCTCTCCTTTGAAAAGCATGTTCGGATTTGGTAGAGATGTGTTCTTGGTGGTTTTACGGTATTGAGAACTATGAATCAAGTCATGGTTCTTTAAGATAAGTTGACCTATTTATAGGCACGAACCCATACGTGAAATTTGGAGTGCACACGCCCTTGACACACAGGCGTATGCCTTAGGCGCGCGTCCTAAAATTCGCGTCGGTTCATGCATGCACGACTCCTCGTGACTATGGAACAAAAAATCGAACACTCACTCTTGGCACACGGGTGTGTGTCACGGGCGTGTGCATTTGAAAGTCACACTTTTTGGTCTAGAACTACTACCAACTATTATCCTGTCATTTTGAGCACACACGCTCTTGTCACACGATAAAGATCTCGTGTGGACACACCAACCACAAATGAGGTCTTGCCGACCGCGAACAAGATATCGCCGACCATGATAAAGATCTTGCCGACCGTCGTGGCTTATGTACTTAGTACTTTTTCACACTTTGTAAGCGGGTAACCCATTTTTTTAGAGGTTGCCCGCGGGCAGAGCCCCAAACCTATAAATAGTCCATGGACAATAGTAACTTTTGAGGCCTCTTTGGAACCCAAGCCAAGAGCCCCCTCTATACACACAGCCTAGGAACGGTTCATGTGAGAACCCTTGTATAGTGCACCGAGCACTCTTGTAACATCGTTGAAATCCTTTTCAAACAATTAATAACACCACACACAACTAAGGTTCGCCACAAGCATCATTTTTGCTCTTTCTGTAAGATTCTCGACAGTAAAGGGGTCGCGCGACACCCCCTCCACCATCTCGCCTAAAAATTGCAGATCGAGTATCTGATCACTCACAGTGCCCCCTCACCCTCTCAGATTTTTGTGCCTGTGGAGTTATGGAATACGAATTTGGTACGTATGAACAAATTCTTCACCAAACTTAATTTCAACATATTTGGGTGTGTATGCGCATCTCCCGGAGGTGCGCGAGCAGATCCGACCGTATGATCGCGAGATCCAACGGTGCAGATTAATATTCGGACCGTATTGCGGAAAAATGATAGTAGTATTAGAGTATTTCAGATGTATTGCATCTCGACCGTTGATCGCAGGATCCTACGGTCGAATCTGCTCGCGCACCTCCCAAATTAGATGCGCAGAACCGAATTCGGATTCATTTCGTTGTACTCGTAGGTACACCAACATTTTTTACAGGCCCACGTCTTCTGAACGCTATGCCAAATTCAAAGCTCGAGCTGAGAAAGCCTAAACCCTAAATCCATCCGTGGTAGGATCTCATAGCACCGACTTCCGTTTTCCGATGATTGTTCGCATATTCCTCTTCGATCGCCTCCTGATTTCTCGCACAATTCCCTTCTCCCTTGCTCCATTCTCTCACCGGGGCTTCGTCGATCCTTCTCCTTTCTTTCTAGCCAAGCGCCTTTCATCCCTATCGGTTGGCGATTCCAAACTAGCGAAACCAAAGAGCCTGTCGTCAATATTTTTAAATCCATCAGCAGATTCAAGAGAAAGAGTAACACGGCGCCCTAGCCGTGACGATGCTAAGAAGGGGAAGAGAGAGGTGAACAAGCTACCTCAAACTAGTAGATCTTCCATGTTTTGTCATATGAAAGAAAAAGAGTTCCCTAAGGAGCTTTCCGCTGAGGCAGAGTCTCTTTTGAGGATTTTGAGCGAGGAGTTGCAGTTGAAGCTGGAACTCGGCCAGATCCCAGTGAATTTTCCTTCTCGCCACCTGCTAAAATCTGCAGCGGAGAAGCTTGGTCTGCGCCATCAGGAAATTGCCAAGTACGCCGTTACTTGCTTTGTTTTGCTGCTGGATTGTAGGAAACGTGTGCTTCTTATGGCTAATAGATGTTAAGCTTTACATATCTTTCTATTTGATCAATATTTTTTTTTTGTTAAAGGCCTGAGTACAGTCCCCGTAGTTTGCTTTCTTTAAGTTTTCAGTCTCTATACTTCTTGCTTTAGGATTGTAGTCCACAAATTCTCGTACCTTTAAGACCTTAGTCCCAAGGGTATTAAATATTTAACACTGGGGGCCATTCTTTCGATTGGGTATCCCAATTTCAATTCTTGGGTTCATTTCGGCCTTTTCAAGGACAAATTTGACTTTAAATGAAAACTCATTGGTTTTGGGCATTTGAAAAATAGGCAATTCCTAAAACCCACCTCTTTAGATCAGTTTTCATGGTTTTAGTGGAGTTCTACTGCTGCTACTGATGATGCTGCTTCAATCTTCTTCTTCTTCTTCGACTGGATCTGGGCGTAGCTGAACCGCACCAACTCTACGACTGTTGGTGCAATGCTCCACTCCAGCGACTCCATCAGCCGCCAGTGCTGCGGTACTCGACTAGCAGAATCTCCGAATCCAGCTCCCGCCTTCCGCCGCCACGTCCTGTTCATCTTCCATGCTCACAAACAGAAGCACAGTAGCTGCGGTGACCGGTGGTGTGCCCGCTTCGGCCTCCACCTACGAGCCGAAGCTGAAGGACGAGTGAACCGACTGCGGCTCAACGAGCAACCATAACATTGCAGAAGAGCCCACAAGAATAAGGAAGATAGATTTGGGTGAGGCTCAGGGAATTTGGATTTTATTTTGTTGTGCCTTAAATCAATTCATGTGCTCAAAATTATTCTGCAAACAAACAAGGGAGCTTGGAATTGGGCCAATTCCAAAATCTATGAGTTTTTAGTTTTGGACCAAAACCAATCCCTTGTACGAAAACCCGTGAAATGAACGGGGCTTGGTAGTTTGGAAGCCCAGTTGATTGTCTCTTGAGATTACTAGGAGAGAGTTTTAATAACATATATTTGTCCGATCTCCCCTGAAAAAAATACCAGGGCCTGAGACTGTTACTTGATTTTGAAGCTCATGAGGGGCTTTGACTCTAAAGATAACCTATGCGCCATTTCGACCTCATCGACTGCATTTGATGGAACTCGATATAGGCTTCCGCAGCCACCGTCGACCCCTTTCGAGGATCTGAAGAAGAATTTATGAGGGCTTCAACATTCCGGATGGGAATGGAGCTCCATTTGGAGGTAATTCGAACAATGTCAGCTTCTATAAATTAGGGTTCTGAATTTTTTTCCTTTGATTCTCTACCTGCGCGTGAATCAATCTTCTTCCCTTTCTTCAAATTTCTATGCATTCTATACTGAGATTCTAGTCCCAAACATGTTTTCCCTTGGAACCAACAAATTGTGCATTCTCTATGGTTGCGACTGCAGTTCTTAAAGGATTTTCGCCTTCAAATTTTTTTTCCTTAGGGCTTGAAAATTTGTGCGTTCTCTATGGTTCTCTCTGAGTTTCTAAAGGATTTTGGCCTTCAAATTTTAGCCCCAAACATTTTTTTTCCAGATTGTATGCCTGTAGAATGTTTAATCCGACTTTAACCTATTATATGCTGGTTAATCTGAATTTAATCTGCATAGAAGAGTAGCTCCAGATTGTTATTGCATTGTTCATATTGATTATCTACATGCAATTAACTTAATAATGCGAGTGATGTAATGGGCTCCGACGATAGTCTTCAGATGGAGGCACGAGCACGTTAGCAAGCACCATCTGCAGTGGAGGCACGAGCACGTTAGCAGCGGGGGCCTGCAGGTACTGCGAAGCTGAACTCTTTCCCCTAGCCGTCTGGACAGGGCGGATGAGCTTGAAAGCTAACATCATATTCAAGTTGATACTATAACCACGAGATACCTGCTCCATTGGGGGAAGCACACCCCACACTCCCCAAGCCCTTCATAATGCTAGTGATGTAATGGGCTCCGACGATAGTCTTCAGATGGAAGTGCGTGGTCTGGTGGTGGAGGAATTGGGCCAAAACGACCCCCAAATGGAGCGGTACCCGGTCCCGCATGCTGCATAAATGCACGAGATCTAGCCACCTAACAACGTTCTGACTCATGGCTCTCCCAGTGATGGAGTGGCCGGTCAAGTGCTGAAGATAGCGCAACACAGGAGAATGGATCCTACAAGATTTGGCAGCACGTGCTTCATAGATCATAGACGCGGACGCCAGATGGGACCTCAGAAGGCAGATCGTGAAATCCCGGTTGCAAAACTTCATTTCGGTAGTAAATTCCGGCAACAACACCCAATCTACTGGCACCCATGACATAAAATCGTCCCATTACGTGGAAATGGAGCTGGAGGGGCCTTGCATCCTCGTCGACAGTGGGCTCCAACATGAGGGTAAAGAGAAACTCCATAGTGAGCTCCTTGAAACCATTCTCCTCGATGGCGAAGAGACGATCCCAGTTGCCAACCCAGATGAGATGGCTCACCTCGGCGTCGAGGCCAATAGCTTAAAGCACCTCCCAATTAATGAGCCTAAAGTCAAGGAATTCCTTGTCTTTAAGCCGTTGAAATCGTTCAAGTTAATGAGCCTAAATTCAAGGAATTCCTTGTCTTTAAGCCGTTGAAATCGTTCTTGGTGCTCCGGCCTGTCGAAAATGAGCATGCCCTCCGCTGGAGAGACATTGGGAGCGGGAGACAGAGCGCCACCCTTGCTGCAAGGGTGGCGAGGGTACTGCCTTGATGTGGTTGACATTGGAGCAGAGGAAGAGAAGGAAGGGGACAAAGCAACGTGAGAAACGACGAAGGAGGGGGTAGAGGGAACGCACGACCTAGGAGAGAGAAAGAGGGCGCGTGAAATAGTGCATGAATGCAAAATGGCACGCACGATCGTGTGCGGTCATGAATTTGCCAAAATTCCAGCAGAGCGCCAATTTCGCGCGACGCTCCACCGCACGGATGAAATTTAGTCGAAACCGACACGATAACACCGACTCATTTTCAAATAAAAACAAGCATGGATACTGAGAAAACAGTTGCGAGCGCAACTCAAATTAGACGACTATTACAATGAACTGCATGATTAACATGTTAAAAACTTAAAATTGCAACGAAAAATAAGATAACTACTGTGTTTATTGTCCCAGCGTGATTAATTTAAAATTAAGCAAAATTTTAACTTAGCAGAGTTCTAAAATTGAAATGCACTGGTATTCGCGCAAATCCTTCTAGATTGGTTGTTGTTGATGGCTGACTGGAGGGGTGCACGATTGCTCAATGCGTAACCACCCGCTCCACTTGGGCCTGGGATGGTGCGACTACCAGGGTTGTAACCACCCATACTGCTGGATGTCCAAAGCTTGCTCCGGCTCTGAACCGGACTGGCTCTAGATGCGGTAGCAGGATTTCGGGTTAACATAATCCTTGCACTTTTTTTAAGTCCGCGCGGACTTCAAAAAAGTATCCTGGTAACCGCAAAGACTACAAATCGATTCTTGCGCTGCTGGAATCTATAAATAGTCTGGAGCTGGGCATATCAGGACCATTATGCAATGCTTTCCCCTCCTTGCTACGAACTCATCTTGGAAACGATGTTGGTCGTTGTTGGGTTTTAAAGGTATCAAATGCTCATCTAAAATACAAGAAACCCTTGACAGGATCTAATGTGAAACACGCTAAATCAATAAAAAAAGTTTATGCGGCGAAATCAGATTTTGAGAAGAATAACTGACATTTGAGTCAAAACGCATAATAATATCAATGTCTCTAGAGGTACCCATACGAACACCGAAAACACCACACAGTCCGTCCAATGAACTCGGGCTAAAAGGATCATTTTTCTCTCCTTCGAAATGCATCGTTTCCAAATTTCACATACGGATAAGTTGACCTATTTATAGGCACGAATCCGTACGTGAAATTTGGGGTGCACACGCCCTTGACACACGGGCATGTGCCTTAGGCGCGCGTCCCAAAATTTGTGTCGGTTCATGCAGGAACGACTCCTTGTGACTATGGAATGAAAAACCGCACACACGCCATTGGCACACGGGCATGTGTCGCAGGCTTGTGCCTTTGAAAGTCGCACTTTTTGGTCTAGAACTACTAGCAACTATTATCCAGTCATTTTGAGCACACACGCTCTTTGCACACGATAAAGATCTCGTGAGGACATGCCAATCACAAATGAGGTCTTGCCGACCACGATAAAGATCTTGCCGACCGTGTGGCTTATGTATTTAGTGCTTCTTTCACACTTTGTAAGCGGGCAACCCGTATTTTTAGAGGTTGCCCGTAGGCAAAGCCCCTCAAGCATATAAATAGTCCATGGACAAAAGTAACTTTAGTTGCATCTTTGAAACCAAGCCAAGAGCCCATGTACACACACAACCCAGGAACGGTTCATGCGAGAACCCTTGTATAGTGCACGGATCTCTATTGTTGAAACTTGAAATCCTTTTCAAACAATTAATAACATCATGCACAACTAAAGTTCGCACTGTGCAAAATCTGACCAAAAGCACAAATGGCATGGAATCATTGCTTAATCATCACAGAAATTAACTTAGCAAAGAAGATTTAAGAAATAAAAATGAAATCGACGGTGATGAAGATGTTTGAAAATGCCAAATGAATGAGCATGGTTTCCTAAATAATACAAGAGAAGAAATGAGATACTAGGAGAATGAGAACCGGCGAGGGGGAAAATACCTGCAGGCGACGGTAGCCTGCCGGACGGTGGCGAGAACATCAATCGAAATAACAGAGAGGCGGAAAATACCTGCAGACGGACGGGTAGGAGGTGACCGACGCACTCGCCGGAGAAGGACGAGTAGGAGGAGGACGGGTGCTCGCGAAACTGGCGAAGGAAGCTGGCTAGGATTTTCTGAGGGCGAAACAAAAGTGGTTTGCCCCTATCTATTTCACGCATGAAAAAGTGGTTTGCCAATTTAGGTTTGCCCATAACAATACTTTTTTTCTCTTTCTGTGAGATTCTCGAAAGCAAGGGGGTCGCGCGACACCCCCTCCACCATCTCGCCTAAAAATTGCAGATCGAGTATCTGACCACTCACAGTGCCCCCTCACCCTCTCAGATTTTTGTGCCTGTGGAGTTCTGGAATCCGAATTTGGTACGTATGAACAAATTCTTCACCAAACTTAATTTCAACATATTTGGGTACGCATGCGCATCTCCCGGAGGTGCGCGAGCAGATCCGATCGTAGGATCGCGAGATCCAACGGTGCAGATTAATATTCGGACCGTATTGCGGAAAAAATGATAGTAGTATTAGAAGAGTATTTCAGATGTATTGCATCTTGATAAGGTCATCTTTATCAAATTATAATTGAGAATCCAATTTGAATTTGCCTCAATTTAAAGTCTAAACTCATTATTTTCATACTCATTCTCATCATAATAGTTATTTGCTCACATTAAATGAAGTTTTAACTTAAACATATGCATCAAGGTGTATTCAGGTTGAAGAATGAAGATCCTAAGGAAAGTGGACTCTACACGGCCAGACACACGTCCGTGTCAAGACACGCGACCTCCTACACGGCTGGATGATATGCCGTATTCAGGGAATTTTTGCAACAAAAAAAGACAGAGAAAGTCACGGCTTGACACACGGCCTTGGACACGGCAATGTCACATGAAGGCTTATCAACGAACACGGCCTCACACACGGCCGTGTGAATGGCCGTGTCCAGCAACACGACTGCCATTTATGTGTAACCGTTCCCACTCATTATGCACGACCACTGACACGGTTGTGTGCAAGGTCGTGTCTGTCTATTTTCTTTCCTTTTCCAACACAAACTATAAAAGAAAGAAGTGTGGCTAAAGAAAAGAGTTATGGAAGGGTTGGAGATTTCTAAAGTTTGAAGATCGGGAAGGAAGAAGAGCAAATGAGATTTTTAGTTTGTTCTTTTATTTTGATTTTGATTTTGTGTTTGAATTTAATTCTTGTTTAGAGAAAATGATGTGGAACTAATCTTTTGTTAGCGTTTGGGTGTAAGAACCATAGTTGAATGTTTTAAATGATTTGAATGTTCTCTTTTATTTAATCTCTCAATCCTTTTGTTAATTTATTCATGCAATTCAACTTTGTCGAGTTTTACTTTTTCGGAATTGTAATTCTTGTATAATTTCATCCTTTGAGATTGAGAAATCCTTAGCATGTTAAGATCTTGTATGAATGAAGGGAATAGATCGCAATTTCTAGAGATAGTTTGCGATATTCTTTCGTGTTTTGAGAAAAACGTCTATTCGTGTTTAAAGCAAGTGTAGGGGTATTGATTTAGGAGAAATCCTAATCATTCAACCTTATCTTAGTATTAACTTGCTCGAGAGAGAAGTTAATTATATTTGTATTTTCTCGGTTGACTAGGTTTTGAGAGTTTGAATTAGGGGCATCTATGATCTATTGCTTCATCTATGTGTTCCTTACATCCAAACGCTATCTTTTAACCATCAGTTCTTTCTATCGACATTTACCATTTTTATTAAATAGATAACTCAGTTTAAATTTTGTTTCTACGTAAAAAAAACCCACTCTTGATTCGCTTGGTAGATAATTAATGAGAAGTGAGTACGAGTGATTGAAAAGACCCTTTGGAATACGACATAAGATAGAGATATCTTAGTTATTACAATTGATAGGTTCGCTTGCCTTGGAAATTTATTATTAAGTGAGTTCTGTAACCATCAAGTTTTTGGCGCCGTTGCCGGGGAATCTATTTTCGATATTCTGAAAACTTGGATTTTATTAATCTACCTTTATTATTAGTATCATTCACATTATATTTTGTTTTGTTTTGTTTTTGTTTAGTTCACTTGATCTTCTTTTGTAGTACTCTAGTTTATGACCAGGAAACGGAACACTGCCCTTGTGCAATATCAGTCCGAACCACAACGATTTCATCGTCAATCACAATCGACTAATTCGGAAGCCAATGCAAATTCAGATAATCAGTCGGCGGAGGAGACATCAGCTCTACATACAAGCAAATCTAACACCATGACATATAATCAGGATGAAGCGAATCGACAACGAACCATAGCTGATTATGCACGTCCCGATACAACTGGAACTGGATCCAGTATTACTCGACCAGCTGTAGAAGAAAATAATTTCGAACTCAAACCGGGGATTATTCAGATGGTTCAGCAGTACGTCCAATTTGATGGACTCCAAGACGAAGACCCTAATATGCATATATCAAATTTCTTGGAGATCTGTGACACTTTTAAGATCAATGGAGCAACCAATGATGCCATTAGATTGAGACTGTTCCCATTTTCCTTGAGGCATAAAGCAAAACAATGGTTGAACTCTCTACCAAGGGGGTCAATCACATATGGGATACATTAATTGAAAAGTTTCAAATGAAGTATTTCCCGCCATCAAAATCTACTAAGCTCAGAAATGACATCAACACCTACTGCCAGATGGAAACAGAAACGTTATATGACACCTGGGAACGCTACAAAGAGCTATTGCGCCGTCTACCTCATCATGCAATACCTGTCTGGCAGCAATCCAAACATTTTACAATGGTCTGAATCAAGTTACAAGGCAATTGTTAGATTCTGTCGCAGGAGGAGCATTGAACAACAAAACCCCTGACGCAGCAACAGAGTTGATAGAAGGGATGGCCATGGACAATATCCAGTGGAGCGTACCTCGAGCCAAACCAAATAAACCCGCCGGGGTATATGATATTGATGTCGTAACCGCATTGGCGATACAGTTAGATAAACTACATCAAAAGATGGACAATCTCTCGCTTGCCCAAGCACCTCCTACGACGGTACAATGGGATCCGACAAGCGACGGCTCTACGGAACATGAACAAGTGGATTATTTGTGCAATGCAAATAGACCCCCATTCAACCCCGCAAACAACCCATATAGTGCAACTTATAATCCAGGATTGAGAAATCACCCGAATTTCTCATGGGTAGGACAAGGTCCTAAGCAACCCAATGCCATGCAACCGGGATTTCAACATCAACAACAACAACCGCCAGTTGAACAACAGAAGCTTCCAGTTGAGGAGATCTTAGCAAGGTTCATGCAGACAGCCGAAACGTCTTTTCGAAATCAAGAGAGTTCAATCCGGAATTTGGAAATCCAAGTTGGGCAATTGGCGAAACACTTCTCCGAGCGTGCTCCCGGAACCCTTCCAGGGAACACTGAGACAAATCCAAGGGAGCATGCCAAGACAGTCACCTTGCGCAGTGGGAAGCCGCTTCACCAACAACCTACGATTACCGAAAAGTCGGAAGAGAACAACCCATCGCCAGAAGCAGTTCAATCACCATCAGAGTCACTTCCTCCCTTGAAAGAATACAAGCCCCCGATACCATATCCGGCAAAGCTGAACAAGGATCGTATGGATGCACAATACAGTAAATTTCTATCCTTATTTAAACAATTACATATTAATTTGCCTTTTGCAGAAGCAGTGTCTCAAATGCCCAAGTTTGCGAAGTTCCTGAAAGACTTACTTTCTAACAAAAAGAAACTAGAGGAACTTTCCAATGTCACGTTGGGTGAAGAATGTTCAGCAATTTTACAAAACAAATTACCCAAAAAGCAAACAAATCTAGGTAGTTTTTCTATACCATGTTTAATCGGTGTCATACAAGTTAAAAGAGCTCTAGCTGATTTAGGAGCAAGTATTAATCTTATGTCTTATAAACTCTTCTTAAGATTAGGAATAGGCGAACTACGCCCAACTAGAATAAGTATTCAACTTGCTGATCGAACCGTAAAATATCCAAGGGGAGTCATAGAAGATGTTTTAATAAAAGTTGATAAATTTATTTTTCCTGCGGATTTTGTTATATTAGATATGGATGAAGATACTGAAATACCGCTCATTCTTGGTCGTCCATTCTTAGCAACTTCTAGAGCCTCGATTGATGTTTTCGATGGAAAATTAGTTTTACGAGTTGGAGAGGAGGAGGTTACATTTCAAATTAAGAATGCTATGAAACAACCAATAGAGGCTGATGATACATGTTATTTTCTTAATAATATTGATCATGTTGTTTCAACGATACCTTCAGAATTGCTTTGCGCTGATCCTTTAGAACTTTGTGTTGCTAATTGTCATTTAAAAGATTTTACTCGTATTGATGTTTGTGAGCATGATACGAAGCGACCGCTGCGATTTATTTCTGTTTATGTAGCCTAAGGGCATTTTGGTAAATTATACGCTCCACTCACTATATATAAGAGTGGTAGTCTCTTTAGATGGGATAGTTTGGAAGTCTAGGGTTTTGGCTCTCTTGGAGAGTGGAGTATCAAGGAGGAACCAGCCTCCAGATGCTTGGCGAGATTCGTCTCGATTGTATCTTTATTTTCTACGTTAATGCAATGCAACTGTCCTCTTGCTAACAATTGGTCTGACCTGCCCTAAATTAGGGTTCCAACGAGCCCTAATTCTCTCGCTTCTGCAGCTTCGGCGGATCCGGATTCTCCTGCGACAGGGACGAACCGCACGCTTCCCCTGCACCGTTTCCTTCAGCCGATCGAAGATCGGCCTGGCCCTTCCGCCGACATCGCCGCATACCCTCGATCCGCCGGCTCCCTCCGACGACCACATCACGTCGTCTCCTGCGACACGAACGCGACTCTCCGCTGCCTCGCTGCGACACAGCGCATCGCTGCGCTCCGACACGCACGCGGCCGGCCGGCCCACCTCCGCCATCGCACGACTGCACTCCGGCATCGCTGCTACCTCCTGCGCCATGGACGCGGCTCTCCGCTACATCCATCCGACACGCACGCGGCTCTCCGCTGCATCCCTCGACGGCTCCTCGCTCCGGAAACGGCCGACAACGCACAACCTTTTCCAGCAGCAGACTTCCAGCCTCTCCCCGCCTTCCGGAGGCCCTCTTCCTGCCTCGGCTCCCAGTCTCGCCGCCTACCGCCGTGTCGGCCGCCTCCTACAGCACTTGTTGCGCTCCGGGTGCCCTAGCCGCTCCTCCGAGCCACAGTTCATGCCCATGACTCGGTCCATGGCCCTCCACGCCGACGAGAACACCTCCACCCCTGCACACTCGGACTCGCAGCGCCTGGATGACATTGAAGCCCAACTGGCGGACCTCACGCTCCTCCTCCGAGGACTTACCGCGTCGGTTAATCGCCCTCCAACCACTCCTCCGCCACCAACTCCCGTGGTTCTCGTCCCCATGGGGGTTTTGCACCCCACGGCCGATGGTGTCCCGGCCCACCTCCGCCGGATTGAAATTCCGGTGTTCGATGGCACAGACCCTCTCGGGTGGATTGCCCGCACAGAGCAGTTCTTCGACTTGCATGCCACCCCCGCCGACCAGAAGGTCCCCCTCGCCACAATTTATATGGAAGGCTCGACGCTCCATTGGGTGCGTTGGATGCGCCAGCAGGAACCGGACATTACCTGGCCCACATTGAAGGAGGAACTCCTCCGCCACTACGATAGCCGCCGGGCGGGCAATGCCTTTGAGCGCCTCAGCTCCGTTCGCCAGTCTGACTCTGTGGCAACCTACATTGACGATTTCATTGCGGTCGCTACACATGTTCCCGATCTGGCACCCGACCACTACTTGGGCTATTTTCTGGCGGGTATGCAACCCCACCTCCGCGCGCGCCTTCGGGTCCACAACCCAACTACTCTTGCCCGCGCAATGGAGCAGGCTAGATATCTGGACGAGGAACTCAACCCAGCTACACCAACCCACTCGACATGGCCGGCCCCACCGCCGCGGCCACCACTGCCACCTCGGCCGCCGATGGACCCTCTGCCCCCACCTGGGCCCCAGCTTCTGCCTCCGCCCCAGCAACCGCCAGCTCCACGGCCACCGCCCCCGCGACGGCCTCATCACTTGTCTTACCAACAACACGAAGAGCTTCGCCGCAAGGGCCTCTGCTTCCGCTGCCAGGAACCGTACTCCCCCACCCACGTCTGCCCTCAACGGAACCTATGCATTTTACTGGGAGCTGAAGATACTGATCCTGACTTTGGGGAGCTGGATCCACTGACGCTTTCTGACGACCCGTATGGCCCTCGACCTTGAGGACAAGGTCGTTTTTCCGGCGGGACCAGATGATACGAAGCGACCGCTGCGATTTATTTCTGTTTATGTAGCCTAAGGGCATTTTGGTAAATTGTACGCTCCACTCACTATATATAAGAGTGGTAGTCTCTTTAGATGGGATAGCTTGGAAGTCTAGGGTTTTGGCTCTCTTGGAGAGTGGAGTATCAAGGAGGAACCAGCCTTCGGATGCTTGGCGAGATTCGTCTCGATTGTATCTTTATTTTCTACGTTAATGCAATGCAACTGTCCTCTTGCTAACAATTGCTAACAGAGCACTTAGCTTATCTCGAGGATTCTCGATCTTTAACTAGAAAAGTGGATTTTGATGATATAAAAAAGGCGATAAAAATCATTTAAAAGAAATCACAACCGATCCTCCAATTTTGGAATTAAAGAAATTACCTGATCATCTTGAATATGTATTTTGGGGAGTTAATTCTACTTTTCCTGTTATTATCTCTAGCAATTTATCTGAATCTGAAAAAGCAAAATTGGTTTATGTTTTAAAAGAGCATAAGAGAGCAATAACATGGTCAATCTCAAATATTAAAGGAATTAATCTCTCATTTTGTTCCCATAAAATTTTTATGGAAGATGATTATAAATCATCTATCCAACCTCAACGTAGACTCAATCCGAATATGAAAGAGGTTGTGAAAACTGAAGTTTTGAAATTACTGGATTCTGGGATGATTTATTCTATTTCTGATAGTTCATGGGTGAACCCTATTCAAGTAGTCCCTAAAAAGGGAGGGTCTTACAATGGTAGACGAAATGAACTTATTCCTACTCGTACTGTCACAGGATGGCGAGTTTGTATAGATTATAGGAAACTAAACAATTCTACACGAAAAGATCACTTTCCGCTTCCTTTCATCGATCAAATTTTAGAGCGTTTATCGGGTCACGCTTACTATTGTTTTCTAGATGGATTGTCTGGCTACTTACAAATTCCTATAGCCCCGGATGATCAAGAAAAGACCACATTTACTTGTTCTTTCAACATTTTTGCATACAGACGAATGCCCTTCGGATTATGTAACGCACCCGCTACTTTTCAAAGATGCATGCTAGTCATATTTAATGAATTGGTTGAAGATATTATAGAAGTATTTATGGACGATTTTTCAGTTTTTGGGGATTCTTTCGACTTATGTTTAGAAAATCTTAAAAAGGTTCTTGCTCGATGTGAAGAAACTAATCTTGTACTTAATTGGGAGAAATGTCATTTCATGGTACAAGAAGGTTTGGTTTTGGGCCATAAGATTACATGTCGAGGAATTGAGGTGGATAGAGCTAAAATAGAAACTATTGAACATTTACCACCTCCCGCCACGGTTAAGGCAGTGCGTAGCTTTTTAGGCCATGCAGGTTTTTACCGACGATTTATAAAAGACTTTTCAAAAATTTCAAAAACGTTAACAAAATTATTAGAAAAAGATACTCCTTTCATTTTTGATGGTAAATGTCTAAAAGCTTTTGAGATACTAAAAGAAAAATTAATTAATTCTTCCATTATGATTGCACCTTTTGAATTAATGTGTGATGCTAGTAGCTTTGCGGTTGGTGCGGTACTAGGACAACGAAGAAACAAACATTTTCACCTCATTTACTACGCTAGTAAGACATTGAATGCTGCACAGGAGAACTATACAACAACTGAAAAAGAACTATTAGCAGTTATTTTTGCATTTGATAAATTTCGTTCATACTTAACATTGCCCAAAGTGATTGTTTACACTGATCATTCCGCTCTACGTTACTTACTTTTGAAAACTGATGCAAAACCTCGTTTGCTCCGTTGGATCTTGCTTTTGCAAGAATTCGACTTAGAAGTACAAGATAAGAGGGGAGCCGAAAATTTGGCAGCAGACCACCTCTCTCGTCTTGAGAATCCATAATTAGAAGTATTAAATGAATCCGCTATAAATGATAGCTTTCCTGAAAAACGATTATATATGCTTGAAACTCAATATCACTCTAACACTCCATGGTTTGCAGATTTTGCAAATTATATTGTTGCTAAGGTCCTTCCATCAGATCTTTCACATCAGCAATAGAAAAGATTCTTTTCTGATCTAAAATACTATTTTTGGGAGGACCCTTTTTTTGTTTCGCATTTGTGCAGATTCGATCATTCGGAGATGTGTATCAGATGAAGAAGGGTGGAAGATCTTAGAGCATTGTCACTCAGGACCTACGGGAGGACACTTTGGGCCAATTCGTACGGCAAAGAAAGTACTCGATTCAGGTTTTTATTGACCCCTTCTATTCGGGGATGCCCAGAGGTATGTTCGTTTATGTAATTTTTGCCAAAGATCAGGTAATATTTCAAAAGCAAATGAAATGCCACAAAAGTTTATTTTAGAATGTGAAATATTTGATGTTTGGGGAATTGACTTTATGGGGTCATTTCCTAATTCGTACGGTAATAAATACATTCTAGTTGCCGTAGACTATGTTTCAAAATGGGTAGAAGCGCAAGCCTTACCAACAAACGACGCTAGAGTTGTTGTTGAATTCCTTAGAAAATTATTCTCGCGGTTTGGAACGCCTCGTGCCATCATTAGTGATCGGGGGACTCACTTTTGTAATTCTCAGTTTAATAAAGTTTTAACTAAATATGGGATTACGCATAGGGTAGCCACTCCTTATCATCCACAAACTAGTGGGCAAGTCGAGGTATCCAACCGAGAGTTGAAACACATCCTAGAAAAATCAGTAGAGGGGAATAGGAAACAATGGGCTAAAAAATTGGACGACGCTTTATCGGCCTACCGCACTGCATTTAAGACACCAATAGGCACTACACCGTATAGACTAGTATATGGTAAGGCATGTCACCTACCGGTTGAACTTGAACATAAAGCATATTGGGTTATTCGGACTATAAACATGAACTTGGATCTATCAGGAGAGAAGCGAAAATTTCAACTTAATGAATTAGATGAGTGGAGAACAATCGCATATGAGAATTCTCATATATACAAAGAGAAAGCAAAAGCTTTCCATGATAGACAACTTCAGAATCATAAATCGTTCAAAATTGGGGATAATGTTTCAAGATGGTCGGGCCCATTTAGAGTTGAGCAAGTATTTCCATACGGAGCGGTTGAACTCTCTCACCCTGAAAAAGGGGTTTTCAAGGTCAATGGACATAGACTAAAGCATATTTTGGGGAAGAATTTGAGCGTCAAGGCAAGGAGGAGTTAAGTCTCCGGCTTGACACTAACTGAATTTTAATGGCATCCAGCTAAGGGTTTTTAGAATTGTAGGTTTGTTCGTGTTCTATTTTCGTAATTTTGTTTTTGTTCTGCAAACACGTTTGTGATCTTGTTCCTTTTAAAAAAGAAAAAGAAAAATATTTGTGTATATCTATTTATATGTCTATCCGTGTGTCATATTACGCTGGCTAGTACGTACCGTGTGTCTACCCGAGTTCATTTACGCTAGCACGGACCCTGTGCATTTCACAAGTCTTTTAAGCCTTACATTACACAAACACGGGTTCGCACACGGCTGTGTACCCGTCCGTGTTAATTATTCAGCCATGTTCTCGTCACTGTTCACAAAAGCGGAACACGGGTTGTCACACGGTCATGTCCCGTGTTTTAAAAGAAAAATATAATAAATATTTTTTTTAAAACCCCCCCACTTCATCTTCCTCCTTTCTTCCCTTCCAGGCGTGTGCCAAACCAGCCAAAAACCACATATTTCCAGCCCACTTTTCCGTCCCTATCTCGCTCCCCGGTGCTCCGAAATCGAAATTTTTTGCGGCTCTCTTCTTCTCTCGCCCTGATCTACATTTCAAGGTAATTTTTACACAAATCCATGAACTTTGCCGAGATGATTTTCATACCTCCAATCTATATTTTCCTCCATTTTTTCTCCATCCCATGGCTTTTCGTTGCTATATACAGGGAATATCTTCCATCCGGCATGCCGACTTCTCGTCAACGCTTCAATCGACGCCGCTTCGATCAATCCGCCGCTCATCCTCCCGCCATTCATGCTGAAGTCGGCATGCTACATTTTGAAGATCCCACTCATCTTGCACGATTCGAACGTCTCCTCAAGCGCAAATTTCAAGATTGTCGTTGTATAGATTGGGACGTGTTGGAGGAAATTCATTTAAGCGAGGAAGTCGGACTCCTCATCGGCCATAGCAGTTGGGACGCCTTTTTCGCTATCAATGAATTCAGTTATCGTGAGGTCACATTGGAATTTCTTTCCACATTCACCATGGAGACGAGTTACTATACTATGGCGGGGAGCATGAATCGCTCTTCAATCACTGCCACAATTTCGTTTCGGGTTCAACGTCAGGTTTACTCGCTCAGCCTTCGGGTGTTCACGTCATTCCTCCGACTCTACGACGAGGAGTTCCTCGACAGTCCACAATACCATGACCTTCACTACACGCTACCTCATGGAGTGCACTCCGAGTCCATATGGCTTAGCATTGCAGATGGTCCGCCATATGAAGCCAAGAGCTCCAAGGCCTCCTATTTGATCAACCCCGCTGTCCACTACCTCCATCACATTTTGAGCCATACTCTGTCTGGGCGAGGAGAGAGCTACGGAGTCGTTAGTACCAAAGACATTCTATATCTTTATAGCATGACGGAGCATTTTCCTCTTCACTTAGGATATTTTGTTGCCACCTTCATTCGCCACCAGGCCGAGCACGGCCGAGTCGGGACTATCTGCATCGCGTCATACATCACACTCCTTCTGAAAGGCATGAATCTCTTTGACGGCCTTCCTTCCATGGAAGTGGTCGCTCGCACTATACCCATTTCCATGGCTTCACTTCGATCACTTAGGATAATTCAAGCCCGTCCTGGAGTTGGCAGACCAGTCTATCATGTAGCTAGACATCAGGATGAGGTGGGAGATGAAGTTGAGGAGGAGAGGAATAAAGAGGAAGAGGAGGAGCCACAGGATGTTCCATAGCGTACACGATATTCACATCCTGGTGCGTCCTCTTCTCACGCACCCCAGGAGCGTCACTCATATGACGAGCTCTATGACTCATACGCCTTCTTTCATATGGATATGTCTCGGAGGTTGGATAGAGTCGAGCAGAATCAAGAGGCTATGACAGATATATTCACCCACATGGATTACAATCAGGAGGAAATATTGCGCAATCAGCTCGATATGCAGGAGCAGTATGAGGAGTCCAATCCATGGACTCAGACCGCTATTTACCAGCTCTGTGATCACTTCGAGGTAGCCATGCCACCACCACCACATTCCTCTGCTCGACGTCGTCGTGACCTACCACCACCTACTTTCTGATTGTGTCTTGGGGCTGAGTTCAGGGATATCTACTTATTTCATTTTTACTATTTTCACGAACTATATCTTGTATTGTGTTTATTAACGCTTATCTGTTATGGTACTGCTCTACTTTATTACTATATGATGGCCGCTACTTCGCGGATGTATATATTTGTCGCTTGGAGATTTTTCTTTTGCACTCATTCACTTCTTTTCTATTCATACTTAAGGCAATGGGGACATTGCATGATTTAAGTTGGGGGGATCATTGTTAGAACTTTATATTCTCAATTGTATAAAATTTCAAATCATTTACTTTTTTTTAATACCCTTACAATATATAGCAAAGACCTTTGATTGTAATCCAAGCGACAAATGTATACATCCACGAAGTAGCGGTCATCATATAGTAATAAAGTAGAGCAGTACCATAACAGATCAGCGTTAATAAACACAATACAAGATATAGTTCATGAAAATAGTAAAACTGAAATAAGTAGAAATCCCTGAACTCAGCCCCAAGACACAATCAGAAAGTAGGTGGTGGTGGGTCACGACGACGTCGAGCAGAGGAATGTGGTGGTGGTGGCATGGCTACCTCGAAGTGATCACAGAGCTGGTAAATAGCGGTCTGAGTCCATGGATTGGACTCCTCATACTGCTCCTGCATATCGAGCTGATTGCGCAATATTTCCTCCTGATTGTAATTCATGTGGGCGAATATATCTGTCATAGCCTCTTGATTCTGCTTGACTCTATCCAACCTCCGAGACATATCCATACGAAAGAAGGCGTATGAGTCATAGAGATCGTCATATGAGTGATGCACCTGGGGTGCGTGAGAAGAGGACGCACCAGGATGTGAATATCGTGTACGCTGTGGAACATGCTGTGGCTCCTCCTCTTCCTCTTTATTCCTCTCCTCCTCAACTTCATCTCCCACCTCATCCTGATGTCTAGCTACATGATAGATTGGTCTGCCAACTCCAGGACGGGCATGAACTATCCTAAGTGATCGAAGTGAAGCCATGGAAATGGTATAGTGCGAGCGACCACTTCCATGGAAGGAAGGCCGTCAAAGAGATTCATGCCTTTCAGAAGGAGTGTGATGTATGACGCGATGCAGATAGTCCCGACTCGGCCGTGCTCGGCCTGGTTGTGAATGAAGGTGGCAACAAAATATCCTAAGTGAAGAGGAAAATGCTCCGTCATGCTATAAAGATATAGAATGTCTTTGGTACTGACGACTCTGGAGCTCTCTCCTCGCCCAGACAGAGTATGGCTCAAAATGTGATGGAGGTAGTGGACAGCGGGGCTGATCAAATAGGAGGCCTTGGAGCTCTTGGCTTCATATGGCGGACCATCTGCAATGCTACGCCATATGGACTCGGGGTGCACTCCATGAGGTAGGGTGTAGTGAAGGTCATGGTATTGCGAACTGTCGAGGAACTCCTCGCCGTAGAGTCGGAGGAATGACGTGAACTCCCGAAGGCTGAGCGAGTAAACCTGACGTTGAACCCGAAACGAAATTGTGACAGTGATTGAAGAGCAATTCGTGCTCCCCGCCATAGTATAGTAACTCGTCTCCATGGTGAATGTGGAAAGAAATTCCAACGTGACCTCACGATAACCGAATTCATTGATAGCGAAAAAGGCGTCCCAACTGCTATGGCCGATGAGGAGTCCGACTTCCTCGCTTAAATGAATTTCCTCCAACACGTCCCAATCTATACAGCGACAATCTTGAAATTTGCGCTTGCGTAGACGTTCGAATCGTGCAAGATGAGTGGGGTCTTCAAAATGTAGCATGCCGACTTCAGCATGAATGGCGGGAGGACGAGCGGCGGATTGATCGGGGCGGCGTCGATTGAAGCATTGACGAGAAGTCGACATGCCGAATGGAAGATATTCCCTGTATATAGCAACGAAAAGTCATGGGATGGAGAAAAAATGGAGGAAAATATAGATTGGAGGTATGAAAATCATCTCGGCAAAGTTCATGGATTTGTGTAAAAATTACCTTGAAATGTAGATCGGGGCGAGAGGAGAAGAGAGCCGCAAAAATTTTCGATTTCGGAGCATCGGGGACCGAGATATGGACGGAAAAGTTGGCTGGAAATATGTGGTTTTCGGCTGGTTTGGTACACGACTGGAAGGGAAGAAAGGAGGAAGATGAAGTGGGGGGGGGGGGTTAAAAAAAATATTTATTATTTTTTTCTTTTAAAACACGAGACACGACCGTGTGAGTTCCGCTTTTGTGAACAGTGACGAGAACATGGCTGAATAATTAACACGGCCGTGTACACAGCCGTGTGCGAACCCGTGCTCGTGTAATGTAAGGCTTAAAAAACTTGTGAAATGTGAAAGGGTCCGTGCTAGCTAAATGAACTCGGGTAGACACATGGTACGTACTAGCCAGCGTAATATGACACACGGATAGACATATAAATAGATATACACAAATAGTTTTTTTTTAAAGGAACAAGATCACAAACGTGTTTGCAGAACAAAAACAAAATTACGAAAATAGAACACGAATAAACCTACAATTCTAAAAACTCTTAGCTAGATGCCATTAAAATTCAGTTAATGTCAAGCCGGAGACTTAACTCTTTCTTGCCTTGACGCTCAAATTCTTCCCCAAAATATTGCTTTAGTCTATGTCCATTGACCTTGAAAACCCCTTTTTCAGGGTGAGAGAGTTCAACCGCTCCGTATGGAATTACTTGCTCAACTCTAAATGGGCCCGACCATCTTGATTTCAATTTCCCGGGAAAGAGTTTAAGACGAGAATTGTATAACAAAACATTATCCCCAATTGTGAACGATTTATGATTCCGAAGTTGTCTATCATGGAAAGCTTTTGCTTTCTCTTTGTATATATGAGAATTCTCATATGCGATTGTTCTCCACTCATCTAATTCATTAAGTTGAAATTTTCGCTTCTCTCCTGATAGATCCAAGTTCATGTTTATAGTCCGAATAGCCCAATATGCTTTATGTTCAAGTTCAACCGGTAGGAGACATGCCTTACCATATACTAGTCTATACGGTGTAGTGCCTATTGGTGTCTTAAATGCAGTGCGGTAGGCCCATAAAGCGTCGTCCAATTTTTTAGCCCATTGTTTCCTATTCCCCTCTATTGATTTTTCTAGGATGTGTTTCAACTCTCGGTTGGATACCTCGACTTGCCCGCTAGTTTGTGGATGATAAGGAGTGGCTACCCTATGCGTAATCCCATATTTAGTTAAAACTTTATTAAACTGAGAATTACAAAAGTGAGTCCCTCGATCACTAATGATGGCACGAGGCGTTCCAAACCGCGAGAATAATTTTCTAAGGAATTCAACAACAACTCTAGCGTCATTTGTTGGTAAGGCTTGCGCTTCTACCCATTTTGAAACATAGTCTACGACAACTAGAATGTATTTATTACCGTACGAATTAGGAAATGACCCCATAAAGTCAATTCCCCAAACATCAAATATTTCACATTTTAAAATAAACTTTTGTGGCATTTCATTTGCTTTTGAAATATTACCTGATCTTTGACAAAAATTACATAAACAAACATACCTCTGGGCATCCCTGAATAGAAGGGGTCAATAAAAACCTGAATCAAGTACTTTCTTTGCTGTACGAATTGGCCCGAAGTGTCCTCCCGTAGGTCCTGAGTGACAATGCTCTAAGATCTTCCACCCTTCTTCATCTGATACACATCTCCGGATGATCGAATCTGCACAAATGCGAAACAAAAAAGGGTCCTCCCAAAAGTAGTATTTTAGATCAGAAAAAAATCTCTTATTTTGCTAATGTGAAAGATCTGATAGAAGGACCTTAGCAACAATATAATTTGCAAAATCTGCAAACCATGGAGTGTTAGAATGAGATTGAGTTTCAAGCATATATAATCGTTCTTCGGGAAAGCTATCATTTATAGCGGATTCATTTAGGGTCCGTTTGGTTGGGCTGTTGCTGATGAAAAGCTGCTGATCAGAAATGGAGTTTTGAAAAAGAGCTGTTTCTGAGAAATGGAGTTTTGTTAAAAAACTGTTTGGGTGAAATGGAGTTTTCAGTGCTTATTGAAATGGAGTTTTATAAATTTTGTTTGGGTTAAATGGAGTTTTTGAAAAAAAAATTTGTTGTTCCATAAAATACACAATCTTGATAATACTGACTATAATAGATATAAATACCAATAATTCATCTCACCATTTAAGATCTAGAAGTGTACAACTGTTGCGCTATATTTTCACGCAACGTGATCATCTCATCTACCCCGCCTGTTGTATCAGGACAAACTACTTGATGCCCTTGTGTGCTCACCCCCTCATCACCACCTCCCTGCTCGAACTCATTGAAATCAATATCCCTCCGCGACGGGTGCCTCCGAATAAAATTATGCAATGTCATTGTCGCCATCACAATATCGGTTTGTTTGGCGAAGCTGTAGCTCGGCATATCACGCAATATGGCTCACTTTTTCTTCCAAATCCCGAACGATCTTTCAATGACACTTCTAAGGGATGAGTGCGCGTGATTGAATATCTCTCGGCGTCCTTCCGGTGCACGCCCGCCACGAGCAAAGTCCGGGAGATGATAACGTATCTCTGAATATGGTTTCAAGTATCCCCTTTGTAGCGGATACCCAGAGTCCACCAAGTAATATTTTCCTGAAAACCAGGATCAAAATTCGTTATGCTTCAAAGGTGAGAAGTATAAAAAATGGAGTAGAAATCTTATTACCTGGTGGTGGATGCGGAAATTTGTAACGGGGATCCCGAAGCGCATAATTGAAAATGCGGCTATCATGCGCAGAGCCTTCCCAACCTGGCATGACAAACGTGAAACACAATGCGCAGAGCCTTCCCAACCTGGCATGACAAACGTGAAACACATGTTGAAATCACAAGCAGCCATCACATTTTGTGTTGGCATGCCATGTCTCCCAATGTACGGTACTTGATCACGAACAGGTACGCATGCATGAACATGTGTTTCATCAATTGCACCGACACAATCTTTAAAGAATGGCATGTAACGTGTGTCATACAGAATCTCTGGCGGTGTGCTACTGAAAGATCTATCTAATGGTTGAATCACTTCGGCCGCCAGTAGTATCAACACGCGAATGCCTTCTCCAAAAAACCTGCTAGCAGTCTCTGTCGAGTGCTGAAACCGCTCACATGTCTTCCTCATGACCTCGTTATGAGACAGTATGTCCAAGGTCAGTGCCAAAATCTCTCTAGATGCAGTCCGTCTCGTTCCGTGAAATCCGTACTTCTCCTCCAAGATATGCAATAGATCCATAAAAATATCTTGGGACATCCGAAATGAATTATGAAACCGGACTGTCGAACCTGCTAGCATTTCTCCTACCTATTTATCACCTGTTTGCTTCGAAGTCATGCAAGGTACTGGTTGGTTGAAAAGAGAACTGCTTTCAACTAAGATACTAACTGCTGCTACCACATTTTGATGATGTGCGATCGCATAATTTTGAATAGCCTCAAAGCTATCTTCTGAATCATCAGTCATTGGTAGACATATTCTGATACACAAAAGACAGGACATTAATAAGAATAATGTCTAACCACAACCACAACAACAATAACATAAAACGTCGTAAACAGTCTAGCAGAAACATACAAATACTAGAAATATCCAACATTGTAGCAGAATAACAGTAACAGTCAAACATGAATAACAGTCTAACAGTAGCAACAATAGAAATACTAGAAATATCCAAACACAACATCAAAAATAAAAATAACAGTCTCAAGTCCATGACCCTAACCAGCATAATTCTACCCCCCCCCCACACCATTGTAGCGGTTATAAATCCACTTTATGTTCATACCCTCGGGTAGGAACATAAATGCCTCTCTATGACCTTTGTCCAACAGAAATGTGATGGCAAAGTCATAGAATTTCTCGTCCGCTACAATGTCGGGGTATCCACTTAACCGCTCTAATGCCTGCGTAATAGTATAAGGGTTGCTCTTTGGATGTTCCTGAATGCATCGACTGATGGTCTTTGAAGAGTCTGCCAGATCTTCTAAGACGGAGCTGGTGGCACTTCTCTTTCCTTTCTTCCTCTTCCTCGCCGATGTGACCTCGGGGGGAGGTGGTGCAACATTATCCTCCTGGATGTCAATTCCCCACCGGACAACGCTCTCTCGTCGGTAGACTCAGCTGGATTACTCCTTAAGTCAGGAATGGTAGCATGACGTCCACATGCAATAACTGAATCGAACATCCTCCTCAATCGTTCCTCTAACTCAGTGGGGATGCCCGCATATCTGAACTTTTTGGCTGCTGAGACAACCTACAATATTATAACATAAATTAGGAAGGGCAAATAATTAAACATAAAGTTAAATCATCATTTTTAAATAAATGAATACCTTCAATCTCTCAGTCCACCACTCGTCTGAAGCATCTAAAGTCTTCGTAGTCGGATTCCAACCCAGACCAGTGGAAGCCCGCTTTAGCTCACTCCAAATCTTTCACTCCTTCTTCAAATGATCCCATTTATTCTTCATTTGAACCTTATCATATTTTTTTCCAGTTTGTAGGTGGAATTTGGAAGTCACATTAGCCCACCCCTCCTTGCTAAAATGGGTTGTCGGTCGGTTACCAAGCTCTATCTCATGAATGCATATGTCGCAAAAAACCAGGACATCATTTGTATCCCATATAGCGGAGACACCGCCATCTCTCGGCTTACCCATCTTAAAAATGAAAAAAAAAAGTAAACATATAAACATATAAAAAAATATACACACACATACACACAAGCACACACACACATTCAAACACACACAAACACACACACATAAACATATATATACACACACAAACAAATATGCACACACAAACACATACACACACACAAACAAATATACACACACACAAACATACAAACATACACACACAAACATACACACAAGCACATATACACACACACATACACACAAACAAATATACACACACACAAACACACAAACACACACAAACACACACTCACACACACACATACACACAAGCACACACATATAAACATATAAACATATATACACACATACACATACAAACACACACACACACATACACATACACACACACATACATAAACACACACACTCATACATATAAACACACACACACATTCACACACTCATACATATAAACACACACTCACAAACATATAAACACACACTCACACACTCATAAACATATAAATACACACACTCACACACACACACATACATATAAACACACACACATACATATAAACACACACACACACACATAAACACACACTCATACATATATATATAACACAAACACAAAACACACACATATAAAATACAACACACACACATAACATACACACACATATATAATACACACACACCCACATAACACACACATAACATACAACACACACACATATAAAATACACACACACAAACACATAATACACACGCATATAACACACACAAACACATATAACACACACATAAACACATATAACACACACATAAACACATATAATACACACACATATAACACACACACATATATAACACAAACACAAAAATTAACAAAAAAAAAATTAACAAACACATTCATCTCACCACACACTAATAACACACATTCACCACCATCATCACACTACACACACAAACACATTCATCTAAAAAAAAATTAACAAAAAATAATGATTTCTACCTAAAATCCGGCGGAGGAGGAGGAGGAAGAAGCTGGATAGGTTGATTCCGGAGGAGGAGGAAACTGGAATGTCTATTCCGGCGGCGTCGAGAGATCCAGACGAGGAGTGGCGGCGTGAAGAGCGGCGGCGTGAGGAGCGGCGTGAGGAGTAGGTCCAGGTGACGACGAACGGCGGCGTGAGGAGCGGCGGCGGAGACAAAGAACGGCGAAGGAGATCGGGGGAGAGTCGTCAGGAGCGGGCGAAGGAGATCGGGGGAGAGAAACCCTAGAAGTGCGGTGAGGTGCGGCTGGACTGGCGATAAAAGGCGCTGCTGGGGTTAACAAAGAAACGGAGGTTTTTAATAACCTCCGTTTCAGTCCATAAGCCGCGCCAAACAATGCTTTTGCCTAAACCTCCGTTCCGTTCCAGCCGCACCGGAGCAAATAAGCCGCGCCAAACGCACCCTTAATACTTCTAAATATGGATTCTCAAGACGAGAGAGGTGGCCTGCTGCCAAATTTTCGGCTCCCCTCTTATCTTGTATTTCTAAGTCGAATTCTTGCAAAAGCAAGATCCAACGGAGCAAACGGGGTTTTGCATCAGTTTTCGAAAGTAAGTAACGTAGAGCGGAATGATCAGTGTAAACAATCACTTTGGACAATGTTAAGTATGAACGGAATTTATCAAATGCAAAAATAACTGCTAATAGTTCTTTTTCAGTTGTTGTATAGTTCTCCTGTGCATCATTCAATGTCTTACTAGCGTAGTAAATGGGGTGAAAATGTTTGTTTCTTCTTTGTCCTAGTACCGCACCAACCGCAAAGCTACTAGCATCACACATTAATTCAAAAGGTTGAGAAAAATCTGGTACAATCATAATGAGAGAATTAATTAATTTTTCTTTTAGTATCTCAAAAGCTTTTAGACATTCACCATCAAAAATGAAAGGAGTATCTTTTTCTAATAATTTTGTTAACGATTTTGAAATTTTTGAAAAGTCTTTTATAAATCGTCGGTAAAAACCTGCATGGCCTAAAAAGCTACGCACTGCCTTAACCGTGGCGGGAGGTGGTAAATGTTCAATAGTTTCTATTTTATCTCTATCCACCTCAATTCCTCGACATGTAATCTTATGGCCCAAAACCAAACCTTCTTATACCATGGAATGACATTTCTCCAATTAAGTACAAGATTAGTTTCTTCACATCGAGCAAGAACCTTTTTAAGATTTTCTAAAAATAAGTCGAAAGAATCCTCAAAAACTGAAAAATCGTCCATAAACACTTCCATAATATCTTCAACCAATTCATTAAATATGGCTAGCATGTATCTTTCAAAAGTAGCGGGTGCGTTACATAATCCGAAGGGCATTCGTCTGTATGCAAAAGTGCCGAAAGGATAAGTAAATGTGGTCTTTTTGTTGATCATCCGGGGCTATAGGAATATGTAAGTAGCCTGACAATCCATCTAGAAAACAATAGTAAGCGTGGCCCGATAAACGCTCTAAAATTTGATCGATGAAAGGAAGCGGAAAGTGATCTTTTCGTGTAGAATTGTTTAGTTAACTATAATCTATACAAACTCGCCATCCTGTGACAGTACGAGTAGGACCTCCCTTTTTAGGGACTACTTGAATAGGGCTCACCCATGAACTATCAGAAATAGGATAAATCATCCCAGAAACTAGTAATTTCAAAACTTTAGTTTTCACAACCTCTTTCATATTCGGATTGAGTCTACGTTGAGGTTGGATAGATGATTTATAATCATTTTCCATAAAAATTTTAAGGGAACAAAATGACGGATTAATTCCTTTAATATCTTAGATTGACCATGCTATTGTTCTCTTATGCCCTTTTAAAACATAAACCAATTTTGCTTTTTCAGATTCAGATAAATTACTAGAAATAATAACATGAAAAGTAGAATTAACTCCCAAAAATACATATTCAAGATGATCAGGTAATTTCTTTAATTCCAAAATTGGAGGATCGGTTGTGATTTTTTTTAAATGATTTTTATCGCCTTTTTTTATATCATCAAAATCCACTTTTCTAGTTAAAGATCGAGAATCCTCGAGATAAGCTAAGTGCTCACAAACATCAATACGAGTAAAATCCTTTAAATGACAATTAGCAATACAAAGTTCTAAAGGATCAGCGCAAAGCAATTCAGAAGGTATCGTTGAAACAACATGATCAATACTATTAAGAAAATAACATGTATCACCAGCCTCTATTGGTTGTTTCATAGCATTCTTAATTTGAAATGTAACCTCCTCCTCTCCAACTCGTAACACTAATTTTCCATCGAAAACATCAATCAAAGCTCTAGAAGTTGCTAAGAATGGACGACCAAGAATGAGCGGTATTTCGGTATCTTCATCCATATCTAATATAACAAAATCCGCAGGGAAAATAAATTTATCAACTTTTATTAAAACATCTTCTATGACTCCCCTTGGATATTTTACCGTTCGATCAGCAAGTTGAATACTTATTCTAGTTGGGCGTAGTTCGGGCGTAGTCGCCTATTCCTAATCTTAAGAAGAGTTTATAAGGCATGAGATTAATACTTGCTCCTAAATCAGCTAGAGCTCTTTTAAGTTGCATGTCACCGATTAAACATGGTATAGAAAAACTACCTGGATCCGTTTGCTTTTTGGGTAATTTGTTTTGTAAAATTGCTGAACATTCTTCACCCAACGTGACATTGGAAAGTTCCTCTAGTTTCTTTTTGTTAGAAAGTAAGTCTTTTAGGAACTTCGCATACTTGGGCATTTGAGACACTGCTTCTGCAAAAGGCAAATTAATATGTAATTGTTTAAATAAGGATAGAAATTTACCGTATTGTGCATCCATACGATCCTTGTTCAGCTTTGCCGGATATGGTATCAGGGGCTTGTATTCTTTCAAGGGAGGAAGTGGCTCTGATGGTGATTGAACTGCTTCTGGTGATGGGGTGTTCTCTTCCGACTTTTCGATAATCGTAGGTTGTTGGTGAAGCGGCTTCCCACTGCGCAAGGTGACTGCCTTGGCATGCTCCCTTGGATTTGTCTCAGTGTTCCCTGGGAGGGTTCCGGGAGCTCGCTCGGAGAAGAGTTTCGCCAATTGCCCAACTTGGATTTCCAAATTCCGGATTGAACTCTCTTGATTTCGAAAAGACGTTTCGGCTGTCTGCATGAACCTTGCTAAGATCTCCTCAACTGGAAGCTTCCGTTGTTCAACTGGCGGTTGTTGTTGTTGATGTTGAAATCCCGGTTGCATGGCATTGGGTTGCTTAGGACCTTGTCCTCTCCATGAGAAATTCGGGTGATTTCTCCATCTTGGATTATAAGTTGCACTATATGGGTTGTTTGCGGGGTTGAATGAGGGTCTATTTGCATTGCCCAAATAATCCACTTGTTCATGTTCCGTAGAGCCGTTGCTTGTCGGATCCCATTGTACCGTCGTAGGAGGTGCTTGGGCAAACGAGAGATTGTCCATCTTTTGATGTAGTTTATCTACCTGTATCGCCAATGCGGTTACGACATCAATATCATATACCCCGGCGGGTTTATTTGGTTTGGCTCGAGGTACGCTCCACTGGATATTGTTCATGGCCATCCCTTCTATCAACTCTGTTGTTGCGTCAGGGGTTTTGTTGTTCAATGCTCCTCTTGCGACAGAATCTAACAATTGCCTTGTAACTTGATTCAGACTGATTCAAACCATTGTAAAATGTTTGGATTTGCTGCCAGACAGGTATTGCATGATGAGGTAGACGGTGCAATAGCTCTTTGTAGCGTTCCCATGTGTCATATAACGTTTCTGTTTCCATCTGGAAGTAGTGTTGATGTCATTTATGAGCTTAGCAGACTTTGATGGCGGGAAATACTTCATTTGAAACTTTTCAACCAATGTATCCCAGGTTGTGATTGACCCCCTTGGTAGATAGTTCAACCATTGCTTTGCTTTATGCCTCAAGGAAAATGGGAACAGTCTCAATCTAATGGCATCATTGGTTGCTCCATTGATCTTAAAAGTGTTACAGATCTCCAAGAAATTTGATATATGCATATTAGGGTCTTCGTCTTGGAGTCCACCAAATTGGACGTACTGCTGAACCATCTGAATAATCCCCGGTTTGAGTTCGAAATTATTTGCTTCTACAGCTGGTCGAGTAATACTGGATCCAATTCCAGTTGTATCGGGATGTGCATAATCGGCTATGGTTCGTTGCCGATTCGCTTCATCCTGATTATCTGCCATGGTGTTAGATTTGGTTGTATGTAGAGCTGATGTCTCCTCCGCCGACTGATTATCTGAATTTGCACTGGCTTCCGAATTAGTTGATTGTGATTGACAATGTAATCGTTGTGGTTCAGACTGATATTGCACAAGGGCAGTGTTCCGTTTCCTGGTCATAAACTAGAGTACTACAAAAGAAGATCAAGTGAACTAAAAAATGTGAATGATACTAATAATAAAGGTAGATTAATAAAATCCAAGTTTTGAGAATATCGAAAATAGATTCCCCGGCAACGGCGCCAAAAACTTGATGGTTACAGAACTCACTTAATAATAAATTTCCAAGGCAAGCGAACCTATCAATTGTAATAAATAAGATATCTCTATCTTACGTCGTATTCCAAAGGGTCTTTTCAATTACTCGTACTCACTTCTCATCAATTATCTATCAAGCGAATCAAGAGTGAGTTTTTTTTTATGTAGAAATAAAATTTAAATTGAGTTATCTATTTAATAAAAATGGTAAATGTCGATAGAAAGAACTGATGGTTAAAAGATAGCGTTCGGATGTAAAGAACACATAGATGAAGCAATAGATCCTAGATGCCCCTAATTCAAACTCTCAAAACCTAGTCAACTGAGAAAATACAAATATAATTATCTTCTCTCTCGAGCAAGTTAATACTAAGATAAGGTTGATTGATTAGGATTTCTCCTAAATCAATACCCCTACACTTGCTTTAAACACGAATAGACGTTTTTCTCAAAACACGAAAGAATACCGCAAGCTGTCTCTAGAATTGCGATCTATTCCCTTCATTCATACAAGATCTTAATATGCTAAGGATTTCTCAATCTCAAAGGATGAAATTATACAAGAATTACAATTCCGGAAAATTAAAACTCGACAAAGTTGAATTGCATGAATAAATTAACAAAAGGATTGAGAGATTAAATAAAAGAGAACATTCAAATCATTTAAAACATTCAACTATGGTTCTTACACCCAAACGCTAACAAGAGATTAGTTCCACATCATTTTCTCTAAACAAGAATTAAATTCAAACACAAAATCAAAATCAAAATAAAAGAACAAACTAAAAATCTCCTTTGCTCTTCTTCCTTCCCGATCTTCAAACTTCAGAAATCTCCAGCCCTTCCAAAACTCCTTTCTTTAGCCACACTTCTTTCTTTTATAGTTTGTGTTGGAAAAGGAAAGAAAATAGACGGACACGGCCTTGCACACGGCCGTGTCAGTGGCCGTGCATAATGAGTGGGAACGGTTACACATAAATGGCAGTCGTGTTGCTGGACACGGCCGTGTGTGAGGCCGTGTTCGTTGATAAGCCTTCCTGTGACACGGCCGTGTCCAAGGCCGTGTGTCAAGCCGTGACTCTCTGTCTTTTTTTGTTGCAAAAATTCCTTGAATATGGCATATCATCCAGCCGTGTAGGAGGTCGTGTGTCTTGACACGGCCGTGTGTCTGGCCGTGTAGAGTCTACTTTTCTTAGGATCTTCATTCTTCAACCTGAATACACCTAGATGCATATGTTTAAGTTAACACTTCATTTAATGTGAGCAAATAACTATTATGATGAGAATGAGAATGAAAATAATGAGTTTAGACTTTAAATTGAGGCGAATTCAAATTGGATTCTCAATTACACCTCGACTGTTGATCGCGGGATCCTACGGTCGAATCTGCTCGCGCACCTCTCAAATTAGGTGGACATACGTACCAAATTCGGATTCGTTTCGTTGTAGGTATACCAACATTTTTTACAGGCCCACGTCTTCTGAACGCTATGCCAAATTCAAAGCTCGAGCTGAGAAAGCCTAAACCCTAAATCCATCCGTGGTAGGATCTCATAGCACCGACTTCCGTTTTCCGATGATTGTTCGCATATTCCTCTTCGATCGCCTCCTGATTTCTCGCACAATTCCCTTCTCCCTTGCTCCATTCTCTCACCGGGGCTTCGTCGATCCTTCTCCTTTCTTTCTAGCCAAGCGCCTTTCATCCCTATCGGTTGGCGATTCCAAACTAGCGAAACCAAAGAGCCTGTCGTCAATATTTTTAAATCCATCAGCAGATTCAAGAGAAAGAGTAACACGGCGCCCTAGCCGTGACGATGCTAAGAAGGGGAAGAGAGAGGTTAACAAGCTACCTCAAACTAGTAGATCTTCCATGTTTTGTCATATGAAAGAAAAAGAGTTCCCTAAGGAGCTTTCCGCAGAGGCAGTCTCTTTTGAGGATTTTGAGCGAGGAGTTGTAGTTGAAGCTGGAACTCGGCCAGATCCCAGTAAATTTTCCTTCTCGCCACCTGCTAAAATCTGCAGCGGAGAAGCTTGGTCTGCGCCATCAGGAAATTGCCAAGTACGCCGTTACTTGCTTTGTTTTGCTGCTGGATTGTAGGAAACGTGTACTTCTTATGGCTAATAGATGTTAAGCTTTACATATCTTTCTATTTGATCAATAGATTTTTTTTGTTAAAGGCCTGAGTTCAGTCCCCAATTTTAATTTCAATTTCAATTCTTGGGTTCATTTCGGCCTTTTCAAGGACAAATTTGACTTTCAATGAAAACCCATTTGTTTTGGGCATTTGAAAAACAGGCAATTCCTAAAACCCACCTCTTTAGATCAGTTTTCATGGTTTTAGTCGAGTCCTACTGCTGCTTCTTCATTCTTCTTCTTCTTCTTCGACTGGATCTGGGCATAGCTGAACCGCACCAACTCTACGACTGTTGGTGCAATGCTCCACTCCAGCGACTCCATCCGCCTCCATTGCTGCGGTACTCGACTGCCAGAATCTCCGAATCAAGCTCTCGCCTTTCCGCCGCCACGTCTTCTTCATCTTCCGTGCCCGCTTCGGCCTTGGCCTCGGCCTCCACCTACGAGCCGAAGTTGAAGCTGAAGCTGAAGGACGAGTGAACCGACTGCGGCTCAACCTCTGATGGTTCTCCTCCGGCCTCAACGAGCAACCATGACATTGCAGAAGATCCCACAAGGATAAGGAAGATAGATTTGGGCGAGGCTCAGGGAAGATGGATTTGGTTTGCTGTGCCTTAAAATCAATTCATGTGCTCAAAATGATTCTGCAAACGTGTTAGAATTCAAGTCGCGGACGCAAGAGATTTTCACTCACAAAATTTGGCTACTAACTTTAAGACATTCATTTGCTCAGAGATTAGGAGCGTAACGAACTGCAAGCTATTTTCCTCATGGTTGCCATTGTGTTTTTAAAACCGGAGTTCATCAAATTCATTCTTGAATGTTCTCCCCTCTGCCTCTCAATCACAGAAATTTCACCTTAGGTAACAATTTAGCATCGTGGAAAGAACAAACATACTTAGATGCCTAGTGCCCATGCTTTTAACCTGCAAAAAAGCTAAAAAAAAAATACTTGAGAACGAAGTCATAATCTGAACAGGATGAAGAAAATTGAAAATTTATGTCAATCTGTTTGATCTTGGTACTCTTTTCAGATTTTCCGAGAGACAATCCTGCATGAAAGGTGACTATTCTGAATCAGGTTTTCTAGTAACATAATGTTCTTCCATACTACTTTTTATCTTGATGTTTTCTGTGAGAACGAAGTCATAATCTGAACAGTGCAATTTGTTTCTCTATTCTTGAGTTTATAACTATGCCGCTATATTTCACATTTTAATGGTTTTTTGTCTAAGCGCGTTATTTAGCATATAATTTGAATTGTTTTCTCGAATGGTTAATTATGCTTAATGACAGATGGTTGTCAGGAAGTGACCTGAAAAAAGTCGCGTTGTTCGGTTGCCCGTCTATTGAGAGAAAAACAGTGTTTGCATCCAAAAGATTGCGCTCGTTCTTCTGTATTCAAGAAGATATAGTAAGTGAATGTTCCTGCACTCTTAAATCATTAACATTTTGCAGAAGTTTCTTAGTAAAATAATCTCTACAACACCCCGTGAAATCTTCGCAGGTGTGCCGCGGCTGCAAGATAAAAGCCTCGTGCAATTTTGTGAACCAAAGAGTAAACAAAGTTGACCGAGTTATTTTAGCAGATGTAATGAGACTCCTTACTGTATTATCTTTAGATGCTGTTCCTCAGCAACTGCTGGTTCCTATTGATGTGAAACTCTCTGTTGATAAATTGATGAAAGAGGCTGTCAATCTCAGTCAATTACAGCTTTGATTTCTCTGTCTGTCTAGGCATTGATGGCTAATGGTAGGAAATTTTTCAAATTTTTGTCTAAGGCATTGATGGGATAAAGGCTTGAGTGTTGTTGTTGTTGTATATTAAACTCATGAAATATCAGAGAAGAATGACGGTTTCTGTCAAATTTCCTAGCAATTAGTTTCTAGTGATTCTGTTAGGCACTATTTTTTTAAGGCAATTGTTATTAGCACATCAGTTTTGGCTATTCGCACACCAATTTCTATGAGTTATTATGCGCCTTTTGAAAATACGCCTTGTACATCACAACTTTCGTGTTGAACACTGTTCCTAAAAATGCACGCACAAGGCGTATTGCCGCCCTGATCGTAACTATAACGATTTTTTGACGAATTTTTTAAAATACGCCTTCTACATGCATTTTTAGGAAAAGTGTTCAACACGAAAGTTGTAGATCTCGACGAGATCTACAGTTTTTGTGTTGAACACTTTTCCTAAAAATGCATGTACAAGGCGTATTTTCAAAAGGCGCGTAATAACTCATAGAAATTGGTGTGCGAATAGTCAAAACTGGTGTGCTAATAACAATTGCCTTTTTAAATTATTATAATTATGTTGCATCATGCTGAGTTAATTTATGGAGTGTGGAACTGAAACAAGTCAGAAGTTCATAGTAGAATATTGGCAACATAGCATCTTGAATGAACTGACAATAGCTTTATGATCATCCATTGATACTTGCATTGATCAGCTTTGTAACGAATCTTCTTGGATATGTTGATATCTTAGATGTTGGAATCTGGATATCGGTCCAACTATGTTCGAGATTTGGGGGTGACTTGCTTCAGAGGAAAAAAAGTTCGGATTAGGTCCGAAGTCGTTACCTTAACCGCAAGGAGGGGGATGCAGAGGAGTTGCTTGAGTTACTTCTCTCTTCGTTAAATCCCTAGGTCTAAGTATTTCGAGCTGAGAACTGACCCTCACGGTTGGTAGATGGTTGCCTGAAAATGGACCCACAGGCTGCAGCGAGGAGGTCCCGCCACTAACCTGAAAATCTCACTCGATTTATCCTCCCAAAAATCAGAGGCTGAGCCTGTCTCAGACAGCGCAAGGAAGAAAACACAGACTCTCAAAGGGGGGGGGGGGGGGGGGGGGGGGGGGGGGTGGATCTGTGATGATCTGAGACATAATGAGTCCTATTTATACGGAAAAATTTCTCAGGGGCAAAATGGTCTAGATGGCCTAAAGATAGCGTCCTCCGCTTTAAGCAAATTGCTAAATGCAGACCCAAATAGTCTGCGAACAGCTCCTCGAGCCTTTTCGAAAATACTAACCGCAGCCCTAATAAATGCAGACCCAAATGAATCTCCTTGGATATGCATGATATCTTAGATATACAAGATTTGCTTCACTTTTTTGTAGGGGTGAAGATTAAGCAGATTGGGAGAGGATCTATCCTGATAAGTTTTGCAAGTCTGTTCAAAGGAAGAACTATATACTGAGGTGACTACATCCCTACTCATCTTTTGCAAGTCTGTTCTCCTAAAGGTTTTAGGTGTCAGATATTGCTATGGTGTAACAGCTTTTGAGAGTCAATCTTCTAATGTATATGAGACAACCTTAGTAATTGTGGTGCACCATAACTGTGAGGTCTTATGCAACTAACACTTCCAATAAATCTAGGTTTGATCATACGAATCAGTAGTGGATTATAATCATAGATTCGTTCTGAAGCGGGTCGTTTCATCTGAGTGTCAGTTCTATAAACTCGGAGATCAAGTTTCAGTTATGAAGCAATATCCTGATTAATAATAGGCCGACGATACTCGTATATCCTAATTTCAGGGCATTATTCATTTAGAGTTGAGTCACTCCTCTAAGGTCTCAGATTACCATCACGCTACATAAATATCTATGTTTGGAGGGTAGTATTCCTTCGAGGGTAGTCCCGCATGGTGCTAGATACCGACTGCAACACTCTATCTATCTTCGTTGTATAGTATGGGTCTGTCCAGACCCCACAACATACAGCGTCGACAAGTGGAGTATCAAAGAAGGTAATCGGCACAAGACAATGCTTATAATGTTTGTCTATATTTTACGAGATTAGAAGTAAAACTTAAACAATTTCACTAATCTAAAGTTCCATTGTTGTCTCTTAGTAGTAAGAGAACTTACAAGAACACACCTAAAGAATGTGGTTTGAAGTTTTTATTGAGTTCTTCAGGAACCCGCGGTGGTTGGGTGGGTTCTAACATAAGTTCACACTTCATCATATTTTTGTTCACTTCTTGGCCATCCTAAATGACTCTGAATTCTTGACTATATAAAATATACCATCAATATAACAGAGACATTTTCTATATCACTTTGATAATCTAATATATCAAATCACAAAGGGTTGTTTCCCAACAAATACTGTCCGGGACAATCAATTGGAGCTATGAACTGAATTGCCTCCTACCGCGCGGCAATAACTTTCATTCCAGAATAATAGCCGGGAAGGAGCAATTCAAAAGGGACTTGGCGGGAGCAAAGATCTTATTATTTATAGACTTGCTGCTCGGCGATAGTGTTATCGTGCGACAATAACCTTAAGGCAACCTCGACAATCACATAATGATTGAGGAGCAAAATAAAGCAGGAGAACTCATTTTGGCATGCTGGAATATTGTGCTACCACCCGATGATAGTATGTTTATCGCGATGCGATAACTATTGCCTGAGATATAAGATTCAGGTTCCAAATTAAGAGCAAATGAAGTAAGAAATTGAAAATTGCACGCTACCGCAGCACTATAACTACTACTGCACGCGGTAGTTCCCTGCAACATAGAACTCTCTAATTAAACAACCTGAAAATAAGTTTATGTTAACATATTTTCACTAAATTTTGAGGGGTTGTTCGCCCTAGCTGTCTGGAGGGATTGGAGGGGTCATTCCTATTGTTTCAAGAGAGATTTGATCAAGGGATATGATATTCATGCAAAAAAGATTGAAGGCCGCTACTAAATGATGATCAAAGGCACCTTCTCTCAACTTTCACTAAGAGTCTCGATGCTGCAATAAACTCGTATCTAGCGGAGATTTCTAAGGATTTGAAGGACAACAAAGATGAAACATCCCAAGCCACAAAAGATCGAACCTTTGCAAGTAAAACGATATGAACATCATGAGTTCTTTTGGAGGGAAGTTTTTCTGATTATTGTATTTTTTTCTTTTATATTTTGGTAACTCTTAAGCAGACTGAGAGAGGATCTATCTTGATAAATTTTACAATTTTTGAAATCGAACATATAAGAAGAGTGTAAGGAGATATATGCTCTATTTGGGACAGTGGTGGCGGTGAGAAAAGTTCTATTCCCACCGCCACCACAGTTTTATTGGCATTTATTTGCGCAGCGGTGGCAAAAGAGCATCTTGGAAAAATGAGTTTTCAAGGTTTTTTAAAAAGTTGGGGGCTCCTTACTTTTCAAAAAGAATTTTTTTAAAAAACAATTTTTTTTTTTGACAAAACCATCCATCGAATGTTTTTAAACATTCTGGAACTGCCAACTCACCCAGGCTTATGTTTTCGCCCGTGCCTGTATTTTCGCATCGGCGCATATTTTTGCCCAGACACTTTTTCGTCAAGGTGCCCGTTTTTGCAAGGGCGCACGTTTTTTCTTGGGCGCACATTTTTTGCCTAGACGCACATTTTTTCCTGGGCGCGCATATTTCGCCCGTGCGCGCATATTCCGCCCGAGCATGTACGTTTTCCCCGGACACATTTTTTTTGCCTGGACATGCATTTTTCAGGGCGTGCATTTTTTGCTAGAGCGGACATTTTTCGCCTGACGTTTTTTTTTTGCCCAGACACGTATTTTCCCACAGATGCGAATTTTTTGCCCGAACGCGCATTTTTCGCCCGGTCTAAAGAGCTCAATCAAGCCCCCTTTTTTTATGGATGTCCAGGGCCATGGGCCAGGGGCCAGGGGCCTGAGCCCGGCCTGGGCCCGCATGACGTTTTTTGCAGGCGATTGCTTTAGACATCAGGATCCTGGGAACCGGATCCTCTGAATTTCGTGCAGAAACTACAGAGGTGGAGTTCCCGCGATCTCGCCCGTTGGATCTCGCCCGTTTTTATATATTTTTTTAGTTTTTGTTTTTTTGTCGCAGTGATCACACGTGTCAAATGGGTTCCAATTTATTTGCAACGCTGCCTTCGTGATTAAGGAGGTGCTTTGTACCATCGTCGTTCCAAACCTTCTTCACGATTGCAGGGTTGCAGTAATTATTAGGTCGATCGGTGTTGAACGGCGCCGTGTCCGTGCGAGAGCGAGGGAGAGAGAGAGAGAGGTATGAGCTATCAGCAAGCCCCAACTTCGTACCCTCCGCCAGGCAAGAGTTTTCTGCCCTTTTCATCTCTCTCCCGTTCACTTCCTCTTTTCGTTAATCATCTTGCCACCTTCTTCCTCGAATCCCTTCTGTGAATTACGCCACATCTTTTCCAACATTGTTGATCTGGATGATTCATATGCAAAACAGGAATTCCGAGTGCTTAAATCTCGAAACAGCCGCCTCAGTCCAATAGATTCATTATCATTTACAAATTTCCTCAATTTCATTCCTCGTCTTTGTAAGTTTATTAGGGTTCATTGTTTTTGTATCAGGTTATAACCATCCTTACCCTCCATCGCCTTCTCAAGCTGGGTACGTTTATCCCGGGCCTGCTCCGCCTCCGCAATTCCCGCCTCCGCAATTCCCTCCTCCGGGCTACCAGAACTACTGCAGTGATGACTATAATCAGCCAGGATTCCCACCGCCTCAACAACCGCATATTTATTACCACCACCACCACCATAACCAATATGAAGATGACTCCTGCTTCCCTTTTTTGAGGGGATGGTAAGATATTCTCCACTGTTATCCTCTTCTGTTCTTTTGCCCATTTCCTCTTAACTGCGGCGATGTGTTGTATATTGTGCTTTTGTCATCATTAAATGAATACTGCCTTCTTTACTTTATAGGATAAATTTATGGAAAATGAAGAATTTCTGTGCTTTAGCTGAATAGAAATTATTTCTAACAAATTAAGAAGTGGCCTTCATATTTTTTTTTCTTTCAAATAGCTCAAAGCATGTGAAATGTACCATTAAAACTTAAAGGTGTGATACATAGATTCCAAGCAGGTTGATTGAAGGGTTCTTATGTGATCGTAAAGTACCATTAAAACTTAAAGCAAGTTTTACCGTACTGCAATCGGACCAGCGATGCTCTATGGTTCTTAGTGTTGGACAGTGAATTGTGTACATGAGCAAAAAATGGGAGTTGCGGAGATGAGAATGCTTTGGTGGATGTGTGGACACACGAGACTAGATAAAATTAGGAATGAATGTATCAGGGGTAAGACAGGAGTGACACCAATTGCAGAGAAGATGCGAGAAGCTCGACTAAGATGGTTTGGACATGTACAAAGGAGACCATTAGAGGCACCTGTTAGGCGTTGTGAGTGTTTAGTCACAAGGCATGTTAAACGGGGGAGGGGTGGACCAATAATGACTTGGAATGAGACTATAAGGAAAGACATGATGTACTTAGGCATTAATGAGATTATGACTAAAGATAGGGCACAATGGCGACAAAGGATTCATATAGCCGACCCCACTATAGCGGGATAAAGGCTTGAGTGTTGTTGTTGTAGCTCAAAGCATGCGAAATACATCTGGCTTGAGGCATGTTGCTCTTTGGATATGTTGCACATATATCTTGAGATGGATGCAACTTTAATATCTTAATCAATTTATATGATATCCCCACGGCCATGAAATAGGTGGGAGTTAACAATATTATTTTGAACCTGTCTATTGCATCTTTATTAATCCTCTATTGTTTTGTAGTAACTTTCATCACTGGTTCCAAATATTCCTGACCATTGCCAATAAATGATTGAACATCCTCTGCTGCTGAATGATATTATGAATTGAGGGATCATTGGTATCTATTTCCATGAGCAATCTAGCTCATCCATTGCTGTTTCATGTTGATTATTTTGACATTCAATCGGCATCGAGATCAAATGTGTAGTCACAATACAACTATAATGGCAACCATTCTCTTGAGTCATGACACTAGATCCAAATTTTCCATCGAAATGGTCCATATAGTCTGAACCGTGAAGCCATGCAAATTATGATTTGTAACATGAAAGTATGTTAGCAGTGCCCAAGTTTTTAGCAGAGCATAACAACAAATAAGATTACTAAGAAGATCATTCACACAAATCTGTATAGATTTCATTTTTAGAGACACAACCATAAGGTTTGGAAATGTTCCTTTACCCCAATATATGTGTAGTATAACTCCTTAGTTTCAAACTTGAATTATTATATTGACTGACAAATCGACCTACATTTTGTAGCTTAGTACAAACTGTAAAGACCTTAAAAAGTAAGAATGTGGTTCATCTTGTGAAGTCAAACCGAGTGAGTTCATATAATATGACACTGTTTTGTGATCTTAACTCCCTACTAATTATGGAAATCATATCACGTAAATCATCGAGTCACACATCAGAAATAAAAGTGAGTATCACAATACCCACATATATCACATATCATTAGTAATATGAGATAGAAGGTAAATTGTAGATGTACTACAATGGCAGAAGGCTACATGATGTAATCCCGTTAATATAAATTTTGATTTTAATTAATAAATTTGGGATTTTTTCAAATATGTAGCGCAAGCGAGACATTCTCAAATAATTTCAAGCGACAATCGACCTAGGGTTCGCAAACTCATTCAAGGACCTAGCCATCGAACGCAATCAACGCCATGAAATAGATCATCCACGAGCATATAAGCATAGACGAACAATATAGTGTTTTCAAATTAACGACAAACAGGTAAAAATGAAAGTTAAGGCGTGCAAACTCTGAATTTTTAGATCAAGTAAATGAAGCATAAATTTAATGATAACATTGAGTAAGCCAGAGAAAGGAGTTTACCTTCAAAACAAATGTGCGGTATCAGAGTAGCCTTTATCTGAAAATGTTACGCCCCTGGACGAGGCCAGGTTATTTGGCTGACAATACAAGCGGCGGCAGAGGAAGGACGGAGGCGGCAACGGGGCTGAACCAACTGGTTCAGCTCCCTCTTTATAGAATCGGCCCAAGGGTGGGCTGAACCCACCCGGTTCAGCCCCCATTGGGGCCGGCCGGCCCTTGGGTTGGCTGGCCCTGGGTCCGGGTATAAATATACCTGGACCCCCTCTTTTGATGGCATGCAAGATATTCTCAAGGTATTCTCCTTTTTCTAAACCCTAGCCTCCTTCTTCTCTAGTTCCTTCCCCCTCTCTCTAGTAGCATCATAACAATTGGTATCAAAGACTTCATCCTCCGACGATGGTCACCACTCACACGCAAGAGGAGATCACCCGCTTGGAAACCTTCGAGGAAAACTATGGCGGATTGGCTGATTCGGTAACAGCGATCGAGCAGGAGATGCGGACCTCTACGCAGCGCTTAGAGGATCGTATAGAGGCACGAATGGATGAGCTCAAGGCGATGTTGAGAGGGAAGGCTGTGAGCGAGGAAGAGCCGATCGGCGGAAGGCCCGATCGGTCGGCGGAGGCATCGGGAACGCCCGATCCGGCGCGCGTCGGCTTGGGAGCGTCGGGAATGGGGGGATACGCTGTTGACGGCTTTCCCCGACCTTGGGGGACCAGCGGCGAGGCACCTGGAGGTGCGGCGTGGTCGGCAACCGCAGCTGGAGGCGTCGGCCCCAGCTACGCTGGACCGATAGAGTGCGGGCCATCCAGGCTCCCAGGCGGCGTTCTGGCTGTTGCTGGGGGAGTCGATTGGGGCCGGCAGCAATGACATCAGATGGATGGAGGGCAGGGGACGACTGTGCGGGCTCCAGGAGGTGCGGCAGGCATTCTTCCTCTTCCGCGGGGCGACATTCCTCCCGACGCCTATGCAGGAGGGGCTCCGTGGGCCGGACAGCAGTTTCCCCACCCGGGACAGCCACCTCCGGGTTACCCGGGGGCACAGGAAGGTCATGGGGGCCCTGAACGGCAGGCGTGGAACGGACCGGGGCAAAATGGGCATGGACAGGGCTGGCAAGGGCACGCGGGTCCCCGAGCGCACATGCCACCGAAGTTGACACGTATGAATTTCCCCAAGTTCAAAGGGGGGGATGCACTGGAGTGGGTTCAGAAGGCGGAGTTGTTCTTCGGTTACCAGGAGGTCCCAGAAGGGCAGTGGGTGCAACTAGCATCGTTTCATCTGGAAGACGACGCGTTCCAGTGGACTCAGTGGTTCATGAGAGATCGAGATTATGTGCCCTGGACTGATTTTGTGGAAGGGTTCACCGCCCGATTTGGACCTCTAGAGTACGAGGACTTTGAGGCGCTACTGCAGAAGTTACGACAGAAGGGTACGGTGATGGAGTACCGGACAGAGTTCGAGAAGCTGGCAAACCGAGTACACTGGGAAGAGAAGACATTGCTAAGTTGTTTTGTGTCAGGTCTGAAGGAGCAGTTGCGGGATGAGGTTCACGCATATATGCCGCGGAGTTTGAACCACGCCATCAGCTTAGCCCGCATTCAGGAAGAGCGCTTCAACCGGCAGCGGTTGCGAGCGACGGGGAGACCTGCTGCCACCTCGGCCGTAGCCAGGAGAGAGCCGCAGGCGGCTGTGAGGCTTACTGTGACTCGTTTGTCGTGGGGCGAGCTTCAGGCCCGAAAGGAGAAGGGATTATGTTTTAATTGTGACGAGAAGTTTGTTCCAGGCCACAAGTGTCAAAAGGTCCAAGTCTTCATGTTACATCAGGACGCGGATGACGAGTTGGCGCCAGAGGAGCTGGATTCTGAAGGAGATTGGGACCTGACCGAGCTCGGGGTCTCTCTACATGCTATGGAAGGGTGTAATCCCCCTCCGCTCACTATGCGGCTCGCGGGGAGGGTCCGACAAGAGAAGGTGACTATTCTGGTGGACAGCGGGAGTACGCACAACTTCATTCACCCGGATGTGGCACAGAAGGTGGGGCATCTGATTGATACTGGAGCTGCCTTCCAGGTCATGGTGGCGGATGGCAGTAAATTACAGTGCAAAGGGGTGCTCAAGGGAGTAGAGCTTCGGATGCAGGGGTACGTTGGTCACACAGACGTCGACCTTCTACCCATTCGGGGTTCGGACATGGTGCTGGGAGTTCAGTGGCTACAACAGTTGAGGAGGGTTACGTTTGATTGGGATCAGATGACGATGGAGTTCTTGCAGAGCGGGAAACAGTTTTGTTTGAAGGGCCTCACGTCCTCACCAGTCAAGGAGATTTCTCTTCGCAGTCTACAACTGCTTGAAGGGACCGGGAGTTTGATGGCAGTGCTGTTGGGGGTACGGACGGATGTGGCATGATCAGTTGAGGTACCTCTGCCGATGCGGGCATTGGTGGAACAGTATGCTGATGTGTTTCAGGAGCCACGTTCACTCCCACTTTCACGGTTTCGGGATCATCAAATTATCCTCAAGGTAGGGATGGAGCCTACCAACATCAGACCATATCGGTACCGCACATGCAGAAAGCCGAGATTGAACGCAACGTACGGGAGATGCTCGATACCGACATCATACAGCCTAACACTAGTTCCTTCTCGGCTCCGATCATTCTCGTTAAGAAGAAGGACGGGTCCTGGCGGTTTTGTGTGGACTATCGGGCCTTGAACAGCATCACTGTGAATGATATGTTTCCGATTCCCTTGATTGAAGAGCTGCTAGGCGAGCTACATGGGGCGACTGTGTTCACCAAGCTTGATTTACGATCAGGTTACTACCAGATTCACATGCGAGAGGAAGATATCCACAAGACAGCATTCCGCACTCATGACGGCCACTATGAGTTCTTGGTGATGGCCAATGGGTTGACGGGAGGACCGTCCACCTTCCAGGCTAATATGAATGAGATCTTCCGTCCGCTGCTTCGTCTCTTTGTGCTGATATTTTTTGATGACATACTCATATACAACGCGACCTGGGATGACCACTTGAGCCACGTTGCACAGGTATTCTCCATTTTGCGCCAGCATCAGCTCTTTGCGAAGCGGTCAAAGTGTTCTTTTGGCCAAAAGGAGGTGGAATATTTGGGGCATCTGGTTTCGGCTGAAGGGGTTAAGGCGGACCCTCGGAAGATTGAGAGCATGGTGTCGTGGCCACGGCCTCAGACTATTCGGGCCTTGCGGGGCTTCTTGGGGCTCACGGGCTACTACAGGCGTTTCGTGCGGGACTATGGGAAGATTGTCAGGCCGTTGACACAGTTGTTACAGAGGGACGCCTTCTCTTGGCAGGATGAGGCTGAGTCAGCTTTTCAGGCACTCAAACGGGCTATGACGACGACTCCAGTTTTGGCGCTCCCGGACTTCTCCAAGGAGTTCGTCGTGGAGACGGACGCGTCGGGAGTGGGACTAGGTTACGTGCTAATGCAGGAGGGACGGTCGTTAGCTTTCTACAGCAAGGCTTTGGCCCCACGGACATTAGGCCTTTCCGCCTACGAAAAGGAGATGTTGGCGGTTATTCACGCGGTGGCATTGTGGCGACCATACCTGCTGGGACGTCATTTCAAAATACGGACTGATCATCAGAGTTTGAAACATTTTTTAGAACAGTGGGTCTCTTCCCCTCTCCAACAGAAATGGGTCACCAAGCTTTTGGGGTACGACTACGAGATTGTTTATCGGCAAGGGAAGGACAATCGGGTTGCTGATGCACTATCCCGTTTGCCTGAGAGCGCTATAGCCCAACTTTCTACACCTCAGTTGGACTCTATTGACGAGATTCAGGAGGAGGTACAGCGAGACCCCGAGTTGCGGGGCATTATGGAGGATCTACGACAGGCACGAGAGACAGCCCCCGGTTATCATCTGCAGAATGACCGACTATACTATCGGGGACGGGTAGTCCTACCCTCTCAGTCGGCTTGGAGGACGGTCATGATGCATGAGTTCCATTCGTCCCCGACGGGTGGTCACGCAGGTGTTCTCCGTACTCTTCAGCGGGCACGGGCCAATGTGTTTTGGAAAGGGATGCGACGGGATATCCAGTTATTTGTTCAGCAATGTGATGTTTGCCAGCGGCAGAAGTGCGAGACCACTTCCCCGGCCGGCCGGCCGGGCTACTTACACCCTTGGAGATTCCGCACCAGATTTGGGATATCGTATCCATGGATATCATTGATGTCTTGCAGCGGTCTAAGGGTAAGATGGTCATCATGGTGGTGGTTGATAAATTGTCAAAGTACGCACATTTCATCGCATTGAGCCACCTTACACCGGTGAGTCTGTTGCTGTTCTGTTTGCTCGAGAGATTGTTCGGCTTTATGGCATCCCTCGGGCGATCATCTCGGATCGCGATCCGACCTTTGTTGGCCACTTTTGGAAGGAGCTCTTCCGTTTACAGGGGACCTCCTTGCGTTTCAGCACGGCTCACCATCCGCAGACAGATGGTCAAACCGAAGTGTTGAATCGGGGTGTCGAGACATACCTCCGATGCTTTGTTATGGATGAGCCGCGGACTTGGACGAGTTGGTTGCATTGGGCTGAGTACTGCTTCAACACTTCCTATCATTCAGCAAGCAAGCTCACTCCCTTTGAGGTAGTATACGGGCGACCACCTCCTTCTCTGAGCAGTTACGAGCCGGGTAGTACGGCAGTGGCAGCAGTTGACCGTGCACTTCGTGATCGTGACCGCACACTCGCTACCTTGCGCGAGAATCTCCGGACAGCACAGGATCGTATGAAGGCCCAGGCTGACAAGCATCGGACAGAGCGCGAATTTCAGGTGGGGGACGATGTGTTTCTCAAGCTCCGCCCCTATCGGCAGTTGTCCGTCGCACAGCGGTCGAATCAGAAGCTGGCACCCCGTTATTATGGTCCATTTCGGATCACCCGACGGGTTGGCCCAGTTGCTTATACGTTGGCGTTGCCTGAAGGGAGTCGGATACATCCAACCTTCCACGTCTCCTTGTTGAAGCGGAAGATTGGTGATACTCTCCATGTCACTCCCCGTCTTCCCGAGGCCACTAGTGGGGGCGAGCTGCGCCCGATTCCTGAGGATGTACTGTTGATCAAATGAAAACGGCGAGGCACGTCGTATTGTCCTGAGCTGCTGGTCAAGTGGAAGGACTTGGCCGTTGAACACAACACTTGGGTGGATTTGCTGGAATTCCGGGAGCTTTACCCCGATTACCACCTTGGGGACAAGCTGGTTTTTGATGGAGAAGGGAATGTTACGCCCTCGGACGAGGCCAGGTTATTTGGCCGGCAGTACAAGCGGCAGCAGAGGAAGGACGGAGGCGGCAACGGGGCTGAACCAACTGGTTCAGCCCCCTCTTTATAGAATCGGCCTAAGGGGGGGGGGGGGGGGGGCTGAACCGGGTGGCCAGCCCTTGGGTTGGCTGGCCCTTGGTCCGGGTATAAATATACCTGGACCCCCTCTTTTGATGGCATGCAAGATATTCTCAAGGTATTCTCCTTCTTCTAAACCCTAGCCTCCTTCTCTAGTTCCTTCCCCCTCTCTCTAGTAGCTTCATAACAGAAAGCAAAAGAAATGCAGGCTTTTATGACAGGGAAAACATCAGGATGATGGTGGTTGGGGATAAGCTGACTGGATTTGGGCTGAGGAAACTGAACGTAGATTGAGGCGGTAAGGGGGTGGTTGTCTGAAGGTGTTGATGCGCTTGGGGACTCTGGGCGGCGGAAACAAGACGGTGGAGGTAACAGAGGATGCTGGCATGACACTGGATGACGGACACATGTGACATTGGGTTAGGGCTCGGCGTAACCTTTGACGTTTCACGGAGGAGAGGTCGACGGGGTTCAGTGAGCCTCCTAGTGGCGGCGACGGCGTGAGGAGAATGGGCGTTGTCGGCTGGAAGAAGATGTGGCTTTGGTGATTTCACACGCAAGGAGGGAGTCAGTCTGGACTTCCGAAAATAGAGAATTATTTCTCTGCTTTCGTTTTGTCCAAGTTGCCTTTCAGGAGTGGGGGGGGGGGGGGGGGGGGGGGCATTTAATTGATATGAGATTTAATTTTAATATTTTGGGGCTTATTCTTTTTTGTAAGATTCCCCATATTTAAAACAATACTAAAAAAAGGAAGAAAACTAATTGTTATTTAATTTCCATTAACAAATATTTAATGTGCTTCATTTTATTAAAAAAAATTGCATGCTTGCCTATATTAACGTTACCTAATTTGACGGATTTTTTTATTCAGGGACTTACTGGGCCACACCAATAAGTCGTAACAACGAGCGCGAGTGATGTGCGTGATACAAAATAAATGAATTAATGTGTGATACAAAATGAACATGCGCTAAAATAAAGATGTGCGATACACGTGCGCGTAAAAATAAAGTTGTAACAATAAGCGCGGGTGATGCGCGCGATACAAAATAAACGAATTCATGCGCAATACAAAATGAATGTGCGTTAAAATAAAGGTGTGTGATATATGTGCGAGTAAATATAAAGAAACAATGCGAATATGTGATGCATGTTGCATCAATTCTTCCAGAGTTGAAAGACCTCGACCTCATCGAGAGTGTAATGTATCCCGCGACAAGGAAGTCCGAGCATCGATTTGAAAATGCTCCACTTCTGTCATGTTGTTGAATAACCAATACCTGAGTAGATTCCGCCAAGGTAAGTTTGAAAATGAAACAGAGTGGGGGAAACTCTGGGCTTTGGCAGGTAGTGTGTTACGCCAAACGACATGACACGCTTCCACGGGCATCAGTACAGGCGCAGGCTAAAGGAGGCTCAGACAAAAGAGCGGGCTGCGGTTCAGCCCCACTTCAATAAAACAGCAACAGGGGGGCTGAACCGACTTGGTTCAGCCCCTATTGGGGCCGCCCCTGGGGACCGGGAGGAGTATTTAAACCCGGTCCCCCTTGATGTGAAGATTATTGAAGACTTATTTTCAGGTTTCTCTCTTCTCCAGCCCTAATTTCTTGTAGCCGTCATTTTCTCTACCTCTATCTTTCTCTCTAGATCTCTCTCCCTCTTCTAGTTCGTATCATTTGGTATCAAAGCAGCCGCTCCTCGGCCATGGTGACGCGCTCCGAAGCGGAACTCGCCCGCATCGCCACGATTGAGGAAAATTATGTAGGGTTGACGGATACCGTCAACGCCTTGGAAGATCGTTTGAAGAAGACAACGGATCAACTGGAGGAATGTCTGGATCAGCGTTTAGAAGAGATCAAGGGCCTCCTCATGCAAAATCTGAGAGGAAAAACTCAAATCCCAGACGGATTCGAAGCCGAGGCGTCCTATCTCCCTCCGGCGACATCGAACGGCACCGGAATCACTAGCGGGGCAAGCGGAGGGCAGCAAGGAGGCGGATCGACCTCGACAGGAGGAGCCCTGACGGGATCGGGCTCGACGGAAGCCGATCCCGTCCGGATCGGGCTTACGCACGCCCGATCGGCGTACGATGGCAACGGGGTCCCATGGGCCCCCTCCGACGGACCTTATGAGGCCGGCCACGGCCGGCCAGAGGGCTGGCGGCAGCCGGACCCACCGGCGCACGGGATCAACCCAGCCGACCCCCAAGCGGCCTGGATCGGCCCTGGGACGCAACTGGGGTCTTCCTGGCGAGCTCCGGGGCAGGGGGCGGCTCCCTTTCGACCTACGGGGGCGAATGCAGTCCCAATCGGAGGTGTGGCGTGTATCCTGCCACTACCGCGGCCTCCGGGAGGTCTGCCGGGCTATGTAAATGGAAATCCTTGGGCAGGAGGGCAACAAGGAGGCCACGGGTTGAACCCGGGGCGGCCAGGGAACGTCGTCGCTCCAGCACCACCATACCATCCAGCACAGGCAGAACACCGCCCATATATGCAGCCCAAATTGACACGAATGAACTTCCCTAAGTTCAAAGGAGGTGACGCCCTTGAGTGGATCCAGAAAGCTGAACTTTTTTTCAAATACCAAGAGATTCCGGCGGGGCAGTGGGTTCAGTTGGCATCTTTCCACCTGGAAGAGGACGCCTATCAGTGGACAAAATGGTTTCTGAGGGGACGCGACTATTCACCCTGGGAGGAGTTTGTGGAGTCCTTCTCTGCTCGCTTCGGTCCTTTGGAGTACGAAGATGTTGAAGCCATGTTGCAGAAATTTCGGCAAAAAAGGACCGTCACGGAGTACCGGACAGAGTTTGAACGGTTGGCCAATCGGGTCAATTGGGAGGAGAAAACGATGCTGAGCTGCTTTGTATCAGGATTGAAGGATCGCCTGAGAGATGAAGTGCACGCGTACATGCCACGCACTTTGAGCCATGCTATTAGTCTGGCGAGGATTCAGGAGGAGCGCTATAATCGTCAGAAGAGCCGAGCCACAGTGAAAGCTCCCGCTACTCCTATGGCGGGTCGTAGGGATCTCCCTCCGGGAACGCGGCCTACCGTGACGAAGCTTACTTGGGCGGAGATGCAGGCGCGGAAGGATAAGGGGCTTTGTTTTAACTGCGATGAAAAGTACACACGGGGGCATGCATGTCAGAAGGTGCAGGTATTCATGCTCCGCGAGGAGGACGAGGACGATGAGGGTCTCAGTGCCGAGTTGGAGGAGAGCCTAGATTTGACGGACTTTGGCGTGTCTATCCAGGCCATGGAAGGTTGCACCGCCCCGCTCACTTTGCGTATGGCGGGGAGGGTGGGTCACGCAAGGTTCACTATTTTGGTGGACAGCGGCAGCACGCACAACTTCATCCACCCAGCGATGGCCCAGAAGGCAGGTTATGCGATCGACCGTGACGCGGCCTTCCAGGTTATGGTGGCAGACGGGAGCAAGCTTCAATGTGAAGGTGTCATCAAAGGAGCAGAGCTACGGATCCAGAGTTACAGTGGTCAGACAGATGTGTACTTACTTCCGATTCGGGGCTCTGATATGGTGCTGGGGGTACAGTGGCTGCGTCAGCTACGGCGGATGACGTTTGACTGGGAGCAGATGTCCATGGAGTTCCATCAGACGGGGACCGATTATTGTTTGGGCGGCATTAGAGCGACCCCAATCAAGGAGATTACACTCCGCAGCTTGGAGCGGCTGGGAGAGCAGGAGAGACGGATGGCCGTTGTCATGGGGGTCATAACAACACCGGCGGCCCCGACGGAGGCGCCCCCGCAGCTACAGGAAGTTTTGCAGCAGTATTCCGATATATTCCAGGAGCCACGTGGCCTTCCACCTCGACGGTTCCGCGACCACCAGATACAACTAAAGACAGGGACGGAGCCAACAAACATTCGGCCTTACCGTTACCCTCACATACAGAAGGCGGAAATCGAAAGAAGTGTCAAGGAGATGTTGTCAGCCGGGATCATCAGGCCCAGTACTAGTTCGTTCTCTTCTCCGATCATTCTGGTCAAGAAGAAGGACGAGACTTGGAGATTTTGTGTGGATTACCGAGGACTGAACGCCTCCACCGTCAAAGCTAAATTCCCTATTCCAGTGATTGAAGAACTCCTAGATGAGTTGCATGGCGCCGCTTTATTTACCAAGTTGGACTTACGGTCCGGCTACCATCAGATTCGCATGCACGCCGAGGATGTCCACAAGACGGCGTTTCGCACCCATGATGGGCATTACGAGTTTCTCGTGATGCCTTTCGGCCTCACGAACGCGCCGTCCACCTTCCAGGCCGTCATGAATGAGATATTCCGCCCCCTCCTCCGGCGATCTGTCCTGATCTTCTTTGATGACATACTCATATACAGCGCGGACTGGGCAAGTCACGTGGCTCATGTGAAGCAGGTCGTCACACTCCTCCGACAGCATCATTTGTACGTGAAATGATCTAAGTGCTCTTTTGGACAGCCCGAGGTGGAATACTTGGGTCACTTGGTCTCTGTGGACGGGGTCAAGGCGGACCCAAAGAAGATTGAGAGTATGGTTACCTGGCCGCGTCCCCAAACCGTTCGTGCACTTCGGGGTTTTTTGGGCCTCACCGGGTACTATCGGCGGTTCGTCAAAGATTATGGCAAGATCGCGCGGCCTTTGACACAGCTACTACATACGGACGCTTTCCAGTGGCAGGATGATGCCGAGTTGGCCTTTCAGACCCTTAAGAGGGCTATGACGACCACCCCAGTCCTAGCACTTCCGGACTTCACCAAGGACTTTATAGTCGAAACCGATGCATCTGGAGTAGGGATTGGCGCGGTCCTGATGCAGAAGGGACGACCGATCGCTTTTTACAGTCGGGCACTTGCACCCCGCACCTTGGGACTCTCCACTTATGAAAAGGAGCTGTTGGCGATCATTCAGGCGGTCGCCATCTGGTGGCCCTATTTGATGGGAAGGCACTTCAAAATACGCACCGATCATCAGAGTCTGAAACATTTCTTGGAGCAGAGAGTGGCCTCCCCCCTTCAGCAGAAATAGGTCACCCGACTACTTGGATACGATTATGAGATTATTTACAAGCAGGGCAAGGAGAATACAGTCGCCGATGCGTTATCCCGCTTACCGGAGAGCGTCCTTCAACAGATCTCCGTGCCTCTCATTGACTCCTTAGACGAAATACAGGACGAGGTTCGTCGAGACAAAGAGCTCGGGCCTATCGTGACAGCCCTTCAGCAAGGGGACCTTACTTACCCAGGCTACCAGTTGCGGAATGGGCACTTGTACTACCAGGATCGTGTCGCCATTCCTGCATCCTCACCATGGAAGACAGTGCTACTACACGAGTTTCACTCATCACCGACTGGGGGACATGCAGGGACCCTTAGGACGTTCCAACGCCTTAAGGCGAATGTCTTTTGGAAAGGTCTCCGGCAGGATGTACAGAGATTTGTTCAGCAGTGTGACATCTGTCAAAGGCAGAAATACGAAACTGTTGCTCCCGCAGGCTTACTGACTCTTCTAGAGATTCCTCAGCATATATGGGACACGGTATCTATGGACTTCATTGATGGGCTGCCCAAATCAGAGGGTAAATCAGTAATTTTAGTGGTCGTGGACAAACTCTTTAAGTACGGACACTTCTTGGCCTTACGTCACCCGACACGGCCGAATCAGTGGCCGACCTCTTTACACGGGAGATTGTTCGACTACATGGCGTTCCACGAGCCATCATTTCAGATCGGGATCCGACGTTCGTCAGCAATTTTTGGCAAGAGTTATTCCGCCTACAGGGGACGTGCTTGCGAATGAGTACGGCGCACCACCCACAGACGGACGGGCAAACAGAGGTGCTCAACCGCGGCGTGGAGACCTACCTTCGATGCTTTGTGATGGATGAGCCCCGGACGTGGACTCATTGGCTGCATTGGGCGGAATATTGCTATAATACGGCCTTTCACTCCGCCAGCAAGATGACTCCGTTCGAAGTCGTCTATGGTCGCCTACCACCCACCTTGAGCAGTTATGAACCGGCAAGCGCCGCAGTTCCGGCAGTGGATCGTGCATTACGTGACAGAGACCGCGCATTGGCTACTTTACGGGACAATCTACGCCTTGCACAGGATCGGATGAAGCTTCAAGCTGACAAACATCGGACGGAACGGGAGTTTGCAGTCGGTGACGAGGTCTTCCTCAAACTTCAACCCTACCGTCAGCTATCGGTGGCTCGTCGGCTGAATCAGAAGTTGGCACCGCGCTACTACGGACCGTTTCGCATCCTCCGCCGGGTGGGACCTGTGGCGTATACCTTGGCTTTACCAGAAGGCTCACGGATACACCCAACGTTCCACGTCTCTCTCCTCAAACGGAAGTTGGGTGACTCGGTCCACGTCTCCCCTCTCCTACCGGAGGCTACTACTGCGTCGAGCTCCGCCCGTTACCAGAGCAAGTTCTCATGGCTCGCTGGAAGCTCCGGGGCACAGAATATCGCCCTGAGGTGATGGTGCAATGGAAGCACATGACAACAGAACACAACACATGGGTCGATTTGCTGGAGTTCAAGGAGCTCTATCCGGACTTCCCGCTTGAGGACAAGCTGGTCCCTTATGGGGAGGGGAATGTTACGCCAAACGACATGACACGCTTCCACGGGCATCAGTACAGGCGCAGGCTAAAGGAGGCTCAGACAAAAGAGCGGGCCGAACCATCCGGTTCAGCCCCACTTCAATAAAACAGCAACAGGGGGGCTGAACCGACTTGGTTCAGCCCCTATTGGAGCCGGCCGGCCCCTGGGGACCGGGAGGAGTATTTAAACCCGGCCCCCCTTGATGTGAAGATTATTGAAGACTTATTTTCAGGTTTCTCTCTTCTCCAGCCCTAATTTCTTGTAGCCGTCATCTTCTCTACCTCTATCTTTCTCTCTAGATCTCTCTCCCTCTTCTAGTTCGTATCATAGTGGGACACGAAAAGGATCCTTCGTTGCAGCTCATGACTTGTAGACAAACTCTCTTCCTTGAAATATTCAGGAAATCAATCTCCTTCAGAAAAATATAACTCCCGATAATAAAAGGGTGGTGTTACTAGCAAACCTATTATGAATTTTAGCAAACCATAAAAACCCGGTTCAAAGAAATTATGCATTTTTTTCAATCCTAAAAAATAACTACTAGTAAACCATTAGGTTTTGCGCTGCCTTGCCAAAACTCTTCTCTCGTTTTCATCGCTCTCCCGATTTCAGCCACTTCCCGCTCGAGGCTTCCCGTTTCCTGCTCGTTCTCGCGATTCCAGCCGGTCTCCACCCTTCTTCGTCGCTCACTCTCCCGATTCCATCGCTTTCATGAAGGCCTTCTCGCGATTCCTTCGCATTATTGTTATTCAGATCTTGCATTCTTGCGATTCCTGTTCTTGCTTCCGCCTCTTTATTTTTCCTTCTTTAATTCCTGCTCCCGAGTTAACTCCGGCGAACTCCTCTTCCATCCCCTATTTTTTCCAGAAATCAAATCAAGTTCGCATAATGTCTTTTCCATCTTTTTATCTTCTCCATTCAGAGTGCACGTTGTGTTTCTTACCGAAATTAAATGAAAAATCATTCATAGTTCTTGCGTACCTGCGTATTGTTTGTAGAATATTTGGTATTAATTACTATTTTAATTCATAGTTCTTGCAATGTGTCGCACAATCGATTTCCTTCTTTAATTCCTGCTCCAGAGTAATTGTTCCAGATCTTGTATGTTGTTCCAGATTTTTCTTGATATTTGTTGAATTTTTGCTAAAATCATGAAAATTAGTCCAATTTTGTAATCCTAAATATATAGCTTACTTTAAGATGTATTTTTTTTTTTTAATTTGGTGGTTTGCTAGTAACCGAATGGTTTTCAAATAGCCATTTTTGAATTATTGGGTTTGCTAGTAGTAATGATTTCCTAGAAGCGAAAATGGGTTTGCTAGTAACAACACCCTAATAAAATGGGTTTGCTAGTAACAACACCCTAATAAAATCAACCATGAAATTATAGTTTTTCGAAGATGCTCGCGAACTGTTAGTCATAATTTTATGCAAAATATTTAAATGTTCAGTAAAAATCAAAACATCAAAAAGATAGGTATCACAAAGTGAGGGAGAGTGGGGATTAAGAAAACAAGGTAGGAAGCAAGTAGGCTCGACTTGTGGAATCATTAGATCACATTGCATCAAACGCTCTCCTACTAGTCACTACAAGCGTATACTAGACCAAGATCAACTACAAACATATCACTCGATAGAATTTGATTAATGCTACCAAATTTAAAATTGATACCAAATCTACCATTTAAAATTTTTGAGAGAAATCCTTTAAAGCGTATCTCCCTACGATAAGTTAAAATCCTAAGGATCGTTACTATCCCGCTAATACGAATTTTCCTATACAAATATTTAATTTGATGACAAAGTTCGGTGGGAATGTCTAAACTCAGAGGATAGTGATGAATAATATGAGTGTGATAATCAAATACAAATCTAATACAATTTGATGACTCTAGTGTCAATGGAAAGTGACCGTCAAGAATGATATCTACGGGCTCAGGGGTATTCCAGATGTAGTAGACTAGGAGAGTCAGGAAATGCGGTGATCAAAATTGTGTCATCTAAGATGAGTGTCACATCGCTAGTAAGTTTTTCTTCTTGGAGCAGCGACTCAAGAAGAAACTCGATGACTAAAGGTTGTGATACAATGAGAGGCAACTAGAGCCACACTTTCAGTTAGGATGATAAGATGAGGAGTAAGAAACTCTCATTTCTGGAGTTGTGGCTCAGGAAGAAGCTCCACAACTGAAGGGAGTGCTATGTTGGATATAGGTGAGGGTAAGGTACCCGTGGGGGTGGTAGGACAAGGAGAATCTATGATCATAAAAGTGGAGGTAATGGTGAGACTAGAAAGAGGTCTATAAGTAAGACCTAAACCCGAACTCCACCCCACATGCCATATTTGAAACTTCGTCTAAATCACGGTAATTGTGTAGCTCTAGTTTATCCCTAATGGAGTAGCGTAACCCGTGCAGGTAACGAGATACAATCATCACATCGCCCTCTTTAATATCTAGCCTAGACTGGAGGACTAGAAATTCGTTAGTGTACTCGTCCACCCAGTGGCGGAACTAGGATTTTTGCGTGGCCTGGGCACAATAAGTTTAGACAACAGTTTTTGAAAATATTTCTTAGCTTTTAGCTTTTTTCCCTTACATCAATGTGAAGCCAAATGAAATTAATAGTCGAATGCATTTCTAAAGAAGAAGAAAATTTAGCTTTACAATTTATAATCAAGGGTAAATGTATATCAATCTTTAAGTTATTAGCAACCAAATTGAGGAAACCGCATCAACCTTGTTAGATGTTGGTTTAATATTTAAGTTAATATGTAGGACAAGCTTGTACTTTTGCTCTCTCCTATATATAAAGGAGAGGCCCCTTATTCTAAAGCAATCAAGTCTTTTTCCATCCAACATGGTATCAGAGCCAACGGGGGTGACCTAGCGCGCTCGGTTCATTCCGCGGCCTTTCGATCGTCTGCGACTCTAGAGGCGTCTTCCGCTTCACGCGATCGTCCCTACGATCTTACCACTTCGAGCGATCGTCTCCTTCAGCTTCGATCGACAACTGTTCCCGCTAGAGGCGTCTTCCGCGATCGTCTTCTACAGCGTCTCCAGCAGCGGCTTCTTGCGGCGGTTCTTGCGGCTTCTTCCGCGTCTTCTAGCAGCGTCTCCAGCGCCTCCATCTAGCAGCGTCTTCCTCAGCGTCTCCGTCCCGCAGCGTCTGTCCAGTGGCGCCTCCAGCGGCGGCCTCCATCTGTTTTTTTCATTTGTGCCCCAGCGGCGCCTCCAGCGGTGGCGGCCTCTAGCGGCGCGTTCTCTTCATGTCGCTTCTCTGTCCGCTCTGGATTCCTGGCACTGTCGGCTTGGACATCCCTCTATCCCTGTTATGAAATTATTGTTACCTACTATGTCTATTTCTACTCTTAAAACTTTTACCTGTGATGTATGTGAACTGGGTAAGCACAGACGAGCTTCTCTACCACAAATGCCCCCCCCCCCTGTGTGCTACTCCTTTTGAGATTATTCACTCTGATGTTTGGGGCCCTAGCCTTATTGCTTCTATTTCTGGGTTCAAATGGTTCGTTACTTTTATAGATTGTTCTTCTCGCTGCACCTGGGTCTACCTTATGAAGAGTAAATCTAAGGTTTTTCCTTTATTTCAACGTTTTCATAAAATGATTACCACTCAATTCAACGCTACTGTGAAAATTTTGCGAAGTGACAATGGTCGGGAGTACATTGACTCTCAATTTCAACGGTACCTGTGTGACTTGGGTATCCTCCACCAAACTTCCTGTGCCTACACCCCTGCTCAAAATGGGGTTGCAGAGTGGAAAAATCGACACCTCCTTGAGGTTGCTCGTTGTCTGTTACTCAAAATGCATCTTCCCAAATACTACTGGGGTGAGGCTGTCCTCACGGCTACGTATCTTATTAACCGTCTCCCCACTCGTATCCTACACCATAAAACCCCGCTTGCAGCTCTCAGTATTACTCCTACTGAGCTTCCTCCTCGTATCTTTGGTTGTGTGTCTTGTCCATGTGCACTACACATCCAAACTTGATCCTCGTGCACTTCGGTGTGTCTTTATTGGCTATTCAAGCACTCAAAAAAGATATGTGTTTTCATCCGCAGACTCGCAAGACCTTCATCTCCCTGGATGTTACCTTCCATGAGTTCGAACCTTATTACGGGAGCCCTCTTCAGGGGGAGAATGCAAACGTGGAAGAGAGCTTCCCTGCTGCTCCTTTACCAATCTCTCCTCCTTATCAGCCATCCATCCCTGTTGTTCCACCGTCTATTACTCCTCCCTTACAGGTATATACTCGTCGTCGACGAGGGGGCACAAATGGTCAGCTCCTGCACAATATACCGGAATCCACGCCTGACCCGTTAACTGGTCCTCAAGGTAATCGTGCTTCTACTCACCATCCCTTATCTCTGTATGTGACTTATGACTCCTTGTCTTCTCGACATAGAGCCTTTGTCACCTCTCTGTCTTCATTTTCCATCCCTTCCTCATGGCAGGAAGCTCTGTGGCATCAGAAGTGGAGAACGACTATGGAGGAAGAGATGGGTGCCCTTGAGAAGAATTGCACCTGGGACCTTGTCTCCCTTCCCCGAGGCAAGACAGTGGTTGGATGTAAGTGAATCTTTTCTGTTAAACAAAACTCCCAAGGGTTGGTGGACCGCTACAAAACCAGATTGGTGGCCAGGGGATACACCCAAACGGCAGGGATTGATTATCAGGAGACCTTTGCTCCTGTTGCAAAGATGAATTCTATTTGGATTCTGCTCTCGTGTGCCGCCTGTAAAAATTGGACTCTGAGTCAGCTTGATGTGAAAAATGCCTTCCTCTATGGAGACCTGGAAGAGGAAGTATACATGTCTTGTCCCCCTGGCCTTACTGTTAAGGGATCAGAAGGGAAAGTCTGCAGACTGAAGAAGGCTCTATATGACCTTAAGCAATCCCCGAGGGCTTGGTTTGGAAGATTCCAACGGGCAATGGTGACCTTTGGATTCAAACAGAGTAACACAGATCATACTCTATTTGTAAAGCACAGACATGGAAAAGTGATGACATTGATTGTGTATGTGGATGATATTGTAATAACTGGCGATGACATTGAGGAAATAAAATACTTGAAGGTCAGACTGGCTAGTGAATTTGAGGTTAAGGATCTGGGGAACCTCAAGTACTTCCTTGGCATTGAAGTTGCCAGATCCAGGCATGGTATCTTCATCTCCCAGAGAAAGTACATTCTTGACCTTTTGGAAAATACGAGGATGAGTGGGTGTCGCCCTGGAGACACACCCATAGAAACAAACCATAGATTGGGAAGAGACGAAGGAGAACCGGTGGCTGATATCAATGCCTTTCAACGGCTAGTGGGGAGACTTATATACCTATCTCATACTCGTCCAGATATTTCGTACGCTGTCGGAGTCATTAGCCAGTTCATGCACGCTCCTAAAACTCATCACTTGGATGTTGTCAATCGGATTCTCAGATATCTCAAGACCTCCCCTGGACGTGGGATCCTATTCTCTCCAAACAAAGATCTAACCATTGAAGTCTTCACAGATGCAGATTGGGCAGGATCTGTCGATGACCGGAGATCCACTTCTGGGTATTGCACTTTAGTTGGAGGCAATCTAGTAACGTGGAGAAGCAAAAAATAACATGTCGTGGCTAGATCCAGTACCGAAGCGGAGTTTAGGGCTATGGCCCAAGGTATATGTGAAGGAATGTGGATCTGATCCCTTCTGCTTGAACTTGGGATTCACGACAAAGGACCTATCCGCCTATACTGTGATAACAAGGCGGCCATTAGCATCGCTCACAATCCAGTCCAGCATGATCGCACTAAACATGTTGAAGTCGATAGGCATTTCATCAAGGAAAACATTGTAAGGGGAGTTGTTAGCACTCCTTTTGTTCCCTCTGATCAACAACTAGCAGATGTGCTAACAAAGACTTTGTCTCATAGGGTGTTTTGGAACATTATGTCCAAGTTGGGCTTGACATATATGTTACGATCTTACTAAGAAAGGGGGGAAACTAGAGAGAACTAGCACTTAGGGTTAGGGTTGAGGAGAAAGGGAGGAAGGAAATACCTTGATAATAGTTTGCATGCCACCAAAAGAGGGGGGTTTGGGTATTTATATTAACCCTAACCCCCCTAGGGCCGGCCGGCCCCCATTGGGCTGAACCGGTGCGGTTCAGCCCCGGTGCTCCTTGTATTAATATTGGCGGGCTGAACCGGATGGTTCAGCCCGGTCTTCCTCCGCCTTCTCCTTTGGTCGACGAGCCCAGTAGCCGAATAGCCTGGTGATGACGTCGGGCGTAACATTCCCTCCCCCATCAAGGACCAGCTTGTCCTCAAGCTGGAGGCGGGGAGAGTGCGGCTCTTGGGACAAGTCGGCTCTGGCTTGCATCTGAGACGAGACCCCTGTTGGAGCCGTAGGTTCCGCTCTACTTGCTGGAACGATGGGCTTCGTACTATCCGGTGCCCCTAGGCGTTCCACGCTGTGGGGTGAGATCTTCTTTACCTTAGACAACGTGAGGCCTTCCAAGCAGTACCCCTTCCCGTGCTGGCTGAACTCCATAGTCATCTGGTTCCAGTCGAAAGTCACCCGCCGAAGTTGCTGCAGCCACGGTGCACCCAACACCATGTCGGAACCCCGGATTGGCAATAAGTAAACATCAATATGCTCTGTGTACCCCTGTATCTGGAGCTCCACCCCTTTTAGCACTCCCTCGCACTGTAGTGTGCGTCCATCCGCTACCCGGACGTGGAAAGCTGCGCTGCGATCTATGATACACCCCGTCTTCTGGGCCACACCGGGTTGGATGAAGTTGTGAGTGCTCCCGCTGTCCATCAGAATCGTCACCGTCTCTCCGCCGACCCTCCCAGCTAGGTGTAAGGTCGGAGATGGGGTACCCCGCTCCAAGGCCTGGATGGATACTCCAAAGTCATCAAAAACCAACTCTCCCTCCTCTGCAGTGCGAGTAACATCTTCCGCGTCCTCCTGCAGCATGAATACCTGGACCTTCTGGCAAGCGTGCCTTCGGGTGTACTTCTCATCGCAATTGAAGCATAGCCCCTTGTCCTTTCTGGCCTGAAGCTCCTGCCACGTCAACCTCGTCACAGTAGGATGGCCCGCGGTCGGTGGTTCCTGCTTGGGTACATCTGCAATCGTAGGTGCCCGACCTGTCGTCCGAGTCCTCTGTCGATTGTACCACTCCTCCTGTATCCTGGCCAGGCTGATGGCATGACTCAAACTGCGTGGCATGTAGGCGTGGACCTCGTCTCGCAAGTGTTCCTTCAATCCGGATACGAAACAGCTCAGCATCGCCTGCTCCTCCCAAGAAACACGGTTTGCCAACTTTTCGAATTCCGTGCGATACTCGGTGACTGTGCCCTTCTGACGCAATTTTTGAAGGGTGGCCTCCACGTCCTCATACTCCAAGGGCCCAAACCTAGCCGAGAAAGCCTCTATGAACTCGGCCCAAGGGGCATAGGTGCTCCCCCGCAGAAACCATTTCGTCCACTGATACGCGTCCTCCTCCAGATGGAAGGCCGCCAACTGCACCCACTGAGCCTCGGGAATCTCTTGGTACTTGAAGAAAAGTTCAGCCTTCTGGATCCATTCTAAGGCGTCGCCGCTTTTGAACTTAGGGAAGTTCATACGTGTCAGTTTTGGCTGCATGTACGGCCGTGGTTCGGCATGTGCTGGTTGGTAAGGTTGCGCTGGAGCCACTGCGGCCCCGGGCCGTCCCCGGTCCAGACCGTAGCCTCCTTGTTGCCCTCCACCCCATGGGTTGCCATTTCCATAGTCCGCCGGTCCTCCATATGGCGGTGGCATCGGTAGGATGCCCGACACACCCCCGATTGGGATCGCATTCGCTCCAGTAGGTCGAAAAGGGGCTGCTCCCTGCCCTGGACCCCGCCACGAGGAACCCGGGTGCATTCCCGGTCCGTTCCAGGCGTACTGGGTGCCGAACGGCCCATTCGGTGTCGCCGATCCCGATACGAGAATTCCGCCTCCCTTAGACCCGGATCCGGCCCCTTGTTGTGTTCCACTTCCGATTCCTGTGTCGTTCTGCGCTGGGGGATGGTAGGATGCTTCGGTTTTGGATCCCTCCGCCGCGTGGGATTTTCCTTTCAGATTTTGCACGAGTAAGTTCTTGATCTCCTCCATGCGCGCGTCCAAGCGATCCTCTATATTTTTTTGGGAGGATTTCACTTGTTCTTCGAGCGCCGCCACAGTGTCCGACAACCCGACGTAGTTCTCTTCGATGGTGGTCAAGCGTGCATTCTCGGCTTCGGTGCGTGTCACCATGGTCAGCTGAACCAGACGCTGGAAGCGCTGGAGTAACAGAAGCCCGAGGAGCAGGCAAGAGGCAGGCGGCGGAGCCGCAGGCGGCGGCCTCTGGAGCAGCAGGCGGCGGCGGTGGCCCTGGAGCAGCAGGCGGCGGCGACACTGGAGCAGGCGACGCTGGAGGTGCTGGAGTCGTCGCTGTCGCGGGTTGAAGAGCTGGAGTCGTCGATGGATCGACGTCGAGGGCTGGAGTCGTCGCAGGAATCGACGTCGAGGGCTGGAGTCGTCGCTGGAGTCGACGTCGAGGGCTGGAGTCGACGTCGAGGGCCGGAGGCGATGGCTGAAGCGCTGGACGCGAGATCGGAAACAGACGCTGGAAGCAGATCGGAAACAGTCGATGTCGATCGGCTTTGATACCGGATACAGTCGATCGGCTTTGATACCAGATACAGTCGATGTCGATGTCGATCGGAAACAGTCGATCGGCTTGGATACAGTCGATGCTGGAAGGAGGTGCGGGAATCCGGAAAAAAATCTGGGAGGGCGAAGCATCTGATACCAATTATTACGATCTTACTAAGAAAGGGGGAAAACTAGAGGAACTAGGGAGAAACTAGAGAGAACTAGCACTTAGGGTTAGGGTTGAGGAGGAAGGGAGGAAGGAAATACCTTGATAATAGTTTGCATGCCACCAAAAGAGGGGGGTTTGGGTATTTATATTAACCCTAACCCCCCTAGGGCCGGCCGGCCCCCATTGGGGCTGAACCTGTGCGGTTCAGCCCCGGTGCTCCTTGTATTAATATTGGCGGGCTGAACCAGATGGTTCAGCCCGGTCTTCCTCCGCCTTCTCCTTTGGTCGACGAGCCCAGTAGCCGAATAACCTGGTGATGACGCCGGGCGTAACAAGATATCACAAGCACAACTTGAGGGGGAGTGTTAGATGTTGGTTTAATATTTAGGTTAATATGTAGGACAAGCTTGTACTTTTGCTCTCTCCTATATATAAAGGAGAGGCCCCTTATGCTAAAGCAATCAAGTCTTTTTTCCATCCAACAAACCTAAATCCACACAGGAATGTATTTATCTTTATATATTCCAGTGATATGAAATTCAATCAGGAAGAACACTAAGGCTCTGTTTGGTTGGGCTGTTGCCGATGGAAAGCTGCTGATGGAAAGATGCTGATAGAAAAAGTGCTGATTCTGGAAAACGGAGTTTTGCTAAAAAACTGTTTGGATGAAAAATTGCTGATTCTGAAAAATTGTTGATTCTGCAAATGTCATTAAGGCTCTGTTTGGTTGGGCTGTTCCTTTTTTGCTTGTTTCAGATATATTTGTGGTCTCAGCTGGTAGAGGAGCTCCGCTAACCTCAATGTTCTCGTGTTCATTTTCTGACATTGCTCTTTCATCGATAGACTCCGTAGCAAGATTTCTGGAGTGAGGTGTGCAGCCATGATGTCCTGTAGCGACAACCGAACTAAACATAATGTTCAGTTTATCCTCTAACTCTGGAGGGATTCCTGCATACCGGAATTTCTTTGTCAACGGGACAACCTAAAAATTAAAGTTTTTTAAAATTAGACAATGAAAATTTAAATAAAATTAGACAATGAAAATAAGAAATACCATTTACTTTATTAAATGAATACCTTCAATCTTTCGTCTCACCACTCGTCTGAGGCGTCTATAGTCTTTCTTGATGCATTCCAACCCAAACCGGTCTCACCACGTTTCAACTCCGTCCATAATTTCCACTCCTTCTTCAAATGATCCCATTTATTCTTAAGTTGGACTTTATCATATTTTTTTCCAGTCAGTTCTTCAGATTTTTTCATCAGATTACTCCAACCCTCTTTATTAAAATGTGTGGTAGGTCGATTCCCAAGCTCTATCTCTTTAATACATAAATCACAGAAGAGCAAGACATCTGAAGTGTCCCACATAGCAACCACCCCACCCTCTTTTGGTTTGCCCATCCTTAAAAAACAAAATAAGTTACACATTCATACATTGAAATAAGACAAACATTCAGAGTAGACACACAGACACACACACAAGACATATACACACACAACAAACAACACATACAACACACATACACACACACACATATAGACACACACACAACACATACACATACACAACACACATACACACACACACACACACACACACACACACACACACACAACAACACATATACAGCACACATACACACACACACACATACTCATACACAGCACACAACACATACGCAACACACATTCAAACAATTAAACACACACACACATGTTGATTTCTGATTTTTGATAAAAACAGCACACATTTTTGTAATATGAAAGAACAGAACACCAGTTAAGGAGTTATGTGCTATGTGCACATATTATGATAGAAAACCATTCAGATTTGTTGATATGTGCAAAATAAGATAGAACAGCACATAGAAAACCACATTGACATAAATACGCTGATGAACACACAGCACACATATGTCAAGTTCTGCAGGAAAAAATACCAAGTTCTGCAGGAAAAAATCAACACAAAACTCAACATATATCAATGTATGTGATTCTTGCCAGTAATCAACAAAAACTCAACATAAATCAGCACACTCACAAACATTCCACGCAGATATGCAGGAATAAATCGACAAAAGACTGCACTTCTTTGTGAGTTTTACCTCAGCGAGAGTAATGCCAATCCAGGGAGAAGAACCAATGGAATACGATGATGACCGGAGGAATCTGATGAACCAGATGTGTGCGCCGATGCAGAGAGAAGGCGGGATCGGGAGAGACGCAGGGGATTCGCGGTTCTTCGTCGTCGGGGAAGGGGGATCGTCGCTCGCGCTAGGTTTCGGGAGAGAAGGGATATCGGGGTTCCAGCGGCTTCGGTTGGACGGAGAAAAAAGTCGTGGATCGGTTTATACACAAAACCGCGGAAACAATTAAACGATGTTTTCAAAATAAGCCGCGCCAAACACTGCTGTCTCGCATAACGGCGGTGCGTTTCCACCGCACCACAGGTAAAACGCTCAACCAAACGCGCACTAAGTTGCACTTTAGAAGCTAACTTAACTACAACCAAGTCAAACAGATCAGAGGAATCGAATTGAATGGTATACAATGAGAAGATATTATCTCATGACATATTCAAACTTCAATATAAGAAATTAGGAATCCAAATCTCATCTCAGAACCTACAAATCCTTCCAACATAAATCACGTCAATTAAAAATGGATGAAAATTTAGGGTTAGGTTGGCCAAAAATCTGAAGTCAAACCTAGAACTTCCCAAGAATCTTCTTCCCATCAAGGAAATCCCTAAAAATCGGAATGTATCCTAAATTTAAACTAAAAAATAATTGAAAATGCTACTCAAATCCGATAGTATATGCTTGGATCAAATGAGAGGGCACAAAAATGAATCACAAAAAGGAGAGTATCTTGCAGCTGCAAGCAGAACTCTTGCAGCTGTAAGCAGACCTCTTGCAGCCGCAATCTGATTCTGTTACAACTCAACTATACAAAACAACAAAAAGAGGGGCATCAAGAGGAAAAGAAACACATACCCGTTCTAAGACAGATTAAAAAAAAAGAAACATCTAAGAGGAAAAAACAAACACCTTGAAGGCAGTTCTAAGGCAGAACATCAATGTCTTATATGTATCGGATTCTTATTTTCTTGAAGAACAAACAAGGGGAAAAGAAATCAGATGCAAATTTGTAGCCACTACTCTCTTGTTTGGAAAGGGAGTATCGCTGCTTGCCTACTCGGGAATCGTGGTGTTTACGATTTACAGAACTTAAAAGCAAAATCAGAATGAAAAATCAGAAGCAAAATCAAAATGGAAAATAAGACGCAAAATCGGAATGAAAGTTACTCATACCTGGTGATCAACTGCTCTGCTCGCCTGCTTGGGGACGGGGAGGAAGCACGGACACAGACACAGACACACAATCACATGTCTTACTGCCGACGATGAAAGGAGGGAGCTAGGGGTACCGTGCATGCACGAGAACTAGGACACAAACACCGGACATGCCGTCGATCCAGGCGAGCTCATGAGGAAACAGGAAATACATTGCATTAGGGGGGTTTCTGCTTTTTACACAACCGGGCACGTGCCCGGGTGTGTCCATGCGTGGATCTGCCTATGCGTCCACCGATAAACCCCTATGTTGTAGATTATCGAATCTACGATACATAGTTTGGAGGTAGTCAGGGGAAACACAATGCTTGCGAAACTCCGTTTTAAACTCAACTCATGTAGTGATGGGAGGCACCCATAACTTATCTATCATGCATTCGAGTTGTTTCCACCACGCTAATGCGGGTCCATTAAGTCTACGAATCACATACTTGGCTTGCTTACTCATGGGGATCTAACTCCAACTCATGAAATACTCTATACTATGACAAAGTCTAAACATCCATCAAGTCTAAAATCACTCGGGTGTGCAGGCTCTAGGCGCTTAGGGCTTGGGTTCTCTTCATGTGTGGGTTCAAGTGCTCGCCATAAGTGTATAAGAGACTGAGTGTTACTTCTAAGCAATGCAACCCTTCTAAGCAATCCTTCTAAGCAATGTTTTATGTTAGTGGTGAGAGACTATCATTTTTAATAATTTCTTATTTGAGCATTTAAATCTCCCACGCCACTCTCTAAACCAACACAATTTTTCATTTTCATTTTTATTTTAAAATGCTTAAATATTTAAATAGTTGAATGTTTTTATGTGAGAAACGTTAAGTTAAATTATTTGAAATAAATTTTTTTTGCTATATTATATATTTTTTAACGAGAGAAATAAAAAGATTTTTTCCTAAACACAAAAGAGCATGAAAAAATTTATTTATTAATAAAGATCTTAATTGATTTTTTTTTACTTTAAAATTCAAATAAAAATTATTATTTTTAACTCAAAAGAGCAAAATATTTATTTTTAATTAGATCGTCTGATTCACGATATGAGCGAATCAAACCGCTCTGATACCAAACAGAATGTAAGCTCATTAGTATGGATTTTGATTTTAATTATTAAACTTGGGATCTTTTCAAATCAGTAGCGCAAGCGAGACATTCACGAATAATTTCAAGCGACGAACGATCTAGTGTTCGCAAACTCATGCCAGGACGTGGCCATCGAACGCAATCAGCGCCATGAATAAAATCATCCGCAAGCATATAAACAAAGACAAACAATAGAGTTTTTTAAATTAATAACAAACATGTAAAAATGAAAGTTAAGGCAAACAAACTCTTAATTTTTAGATCAAGTAAATGAAGCATAAATTTAATGATAACATTGAGTAATCCAGAAAAAGGAGTTTACCATTGAAACAAAGTGCGGCATCAGAGTATCACATATCTGAAAACAAAGGAAACGAGGGATTTTATGGCAGGTAAAAATCGTAATGATGGTGGCTGGGGTGAAGGTGACTGGATCTTGGCTGAGGGAGCTGAATGGAGACTGAGGCGGTAAGGGGGTGGTCGCCTGAAGATGTTGAAGTACCTGGAGACCCTGGGAGGAGGGAAACAAGGCACTGGAGGTAACAAAGGATTCAGGCAGGACACTGGATGACGGACACATGCTTTAGGGTTCCAGCATTTCACGAAGGAGAAGTTGTCGGGGTTCAGTGAGCCTCCTATTGGCGGCGGCGTGAGGAGAATGAGCGTTGTCGGCTGGAGGAAGATGCGGCTTCGATGATTTTGCACACGTGAAGGGAATCAGGTTGGACTTCCGAAAACAGAGAATGATTTCTCTGTTTTCGTTTTGTCCAAGCAGCATTTCGGGAGTTGGGGGCGACTCTTTAATAAGACTCAAGGCTATTTTAGGAGGGTTTTCATTGGGTTTTTATGTGGGCATTTAATTGGTTTGAGTTTTTTTTAAAAGGAAGAATAAGTCAATTTAATATTTTAGGGCTTATTCTCCTTTTTGGGATTCCTCATATTTAAAACATTATTAAAAACGATAAAACTAAATAGTCATTTAATTTCCATTAACTAATGTTGAATATGATTCATTTTATTAAAACTTTTTTATTCGCTTGTCTTAATTAACATGTTACCTAATTTGACGGATCTTTTTATTCAGGGACTTACTGGGTGATCACACCAATAAGTCGTAACAACGAACGCAAGTGATATGCGTGATACAAAATAAACAAGTTCATGTGTGTGATACAAAATAAACGTGCGCTAAAATAAAGATGTATGATATATGTGCGAGTAAAAATAAAGAAATAATACGAAGATGCGACGCATGTTGCATCACTACATAACAAGTACAAAGTCTAAAGAGTTCATGAAAGTAAACTAGCGCTCATAAGCGGAGTACATAATAAGCTAATACAAGACCGAAAGTAAAGCTACTACAGTAGTACACAAATAACCACTATCTTAAATCAGAGGGTCTCTAAACCTCATCGGTCGCTTGCTTCTTGTGTCCTTTTGTTTTGTCTTGATGAATGTTTTTTTGCGTGTTGTGAGAAATCAACACCAGGATCACTCACACTCATTAGAGTAGATAAATCCTCTATCATCTCATCATCAGAGTCAAACATATCCTGTTCTTTAACTGGAGTAGTTGGATCCATCCTTTCCATCCTTGAATTAAGGGCTCAAGCACGATCACCATTTGCTACAGCTTTATTTAATATACTGTGCATTTTCTCTTTCAACTTCGGTGATATTCTTACATAGTGAAACTTCTTTGTGGTATGTATAACCTAATATAATTTAAACACATTAGCGTTGAGAGTAATATTCTGGTAGACTATTCTGAGCTAAGAAATAGATGTTAACTTTCAATCTCTTTTCCTACCCATTATCTGAAACATCAATTTTTATTCTGGATGCATTCTAACCCAAAGGTTAGGTCTGTTTCCAATCTTCCCCCGCCCATACCCCCAATGATTGGGGACTATATGGGTTCTGTTGTTGTATGCATTCTAACCTAAATCCATCTTTCCACATTTTATTCTCTCTATAGTTTTCGCTCTTTCCTTAATTGATCCCTTTTGTTCTTCATACGTGCGCGATCATGTAATTTTTCAGTGCACTTTTAGAAATTAACCATCAAATTGTTCCAATCATCCTTACTAAAATGTGTAGTTAGTCTATTCCCTAATTCACTTCTTTTAAATATAAGTCACAAAAAATCATTACATCATTTGATTCCCACGTTATAGATAGTCTTTAATCTTCTTTTTTTTACTCTGATTTGTTAATCCTCTATTGTTTCAGTAAGACCTTACAATAGTGCTTCCAAATATTCCTGGCCATTCCCAAGGCATGATTGAACATCCTCTACTTCTGAATGATATTCTAAATTGAGGGTTCATCACTATCAATTTCCATGAGGAATCTAGCTTGTCCAGTGACGTCGCATGTTGATGATTATTTTGCAACTCAATTTGCATTAAGCTCAAATGTTCTGTCATAGTATATGACTATATTGACAAACTCTCTCGTGATTCTAGATCCATATTTTCTAGAGAAAAGGTCCATAAAGACTGAACTCATGAAACCATGCAAGTTATGATTCGTGTTAGGGAAGAGGGGAGATTTGAGAGAGAAAAGAGAGTTTCTAGGGTTAGAAAGTAGGAGAAGAGAAAGTACCTTGGATATTCTTCGTCCCTTTCCACAATCCCCCTAGAGATATAAATATCCCTAGGGCTGGTCGGCCCTCCCAATGGGCTGAACCCGCTGGTTCAGCCCATATAACCTTCTGACTTAGTTGGAGGGGGCTGAACCAGTGGGTTCAGCCCCGTTTGGTGCCGCATCCTTCGAACGTCGCCTATATTGTTGACTCGTGAACTTGTCGTTATGGGGGTTCATAATATTCCCTCCCTCTTCAACAACCAACTTGTCCTCAAGTTGAAAGTCTGGATACAGATCTTGAAACTCAAGAAGATCGACCCAAGTATTGTGAGCCGTAGACAATTTCTTCCACTTGACAAGGACCTCTTTGCGGTATTCCGTCCCTCGTCTTTTCCATTTGGTGAGAATCACCTCCTCTGGTAGTGATCGTAGTTCCCCCTAATTGTTGCTTTAAGTAGGTTGGGACACACCTGTTTTGTCTCCCCGATCTTCCTTTTTAGCATAAAGACATGGAACGTGGGATGAATGCGTGAGCCCGCAGGTAGGGCCAAGGTGTAAGCAACAGGTCCCACTCTCCGAATAATTTTAAAGGGACCATAATAGCGTGGTGCTAACTTTTGATTTACCCGTCTGGACACAAATGTCTGTCTATAGGGCTGTAGCTTGAGGAAGACTTCATCTCCAACTGTAAAATGTCGTTCCGTTCTGTGTCTATCTGCTTGCACTTTCATCGTATTTTGGGCAGCCATGAGGTTCTCTCGTAATATAGCTAGTGTCCGATCACGATCTCTTAAAGCTCGGTCAACTGCAGGTACCTTCGTTCCTCCTTGCTCATATGTACCCAAGACCGGTGCAGAACGTCCATACACAATTTCGAAAGGGGTTAGCTTACTAGCCTCATGGTAGGACGTATTATAACAATATTCAGCCCAAGGAAGCCAACGTTGTCGCATGTGTGGCTCATCCATTACAAAACATCTTAGGTATGTCTCTACCCCAAGTTGAGCACTTCTGTTTGGCCATCTGTCTGCGGGTGGTTGGCGGTGCTCATACATAGTTGAGTGCCCTACTGCTTGAAGAGTTCTGTCCAGAATTTGCTCACAAAGACTGGGTCCCGATCAGAAATGATGACCCTTGAAATTCCGTGAAGTCGTACTATCTCCCTCACAAATAGTTCAGCTACCGCTTCAGCCGCGTAGGGATGGTTCAGAGCCAGGAAATGCCCATACTTGCATAATTTATTGACCACCACTAAGATGACTGCCTTTCCTTGTGACTTGGGCAACCCTTTGATGAAGTCCATAGAGACTGTATCCCTAATCTGTCGCGGAATATCGATTGGAGTAAGCAGACCGTCCGACGACATTGTTTTGTATTTCTGTCTTTGACAGATTTCACATTCTTGCACAAACCTTTGAACATCTCTTCACAGACCTTTCCAGAAGACATTGGCCCGAATGCGCTGTAGGTTACGTAGGACGCCCACATGCCCTGCCATTGGCGAAGAGTGGAATTATTGTAGCAGAGTTTTCCTCCATGGAGAAGATGAAGGGATGACCACTAAAAAATGTTTTAAGCTCTAGTGATCCGTCCTAACCTTGAAATGTCTTCCCAGAAGGTAGGGTCGCCACAAGGTCACGACCTGTATGATGGCTAGCATTTCTTTCTCATAGGCAGACAAACCTAGCGTCTTTGGTTCCAACACCTTCCTGAAAAACGCTATCGGTCTACCTTCTTGCATAAGAACTGCCCCTATTCCCACTCCAGATGCATCGGTCTCTAGAACGAATTCCTTGGTGAAATTTGGAAGAGTTAGTACTGGTGTTGTCATCATAGCCGACTTGAGAGCTTGGAACGCAGCTTCAGCCTCTTCCTGCCAGTGGAAAGCATCTTTTTGTAGTAATTGTGTCAAAGGCCGAACTATCTTCCCATAATCTCTCACAAAGCGTCTGTAGTAGCCCGTCAACCCTAAGAATCCCCTGAGAGCATGGAGAGTGTGCGGCCTTGGCCACGTTTGCATGCTCTCTACCTTCTTAGGATCAGCCTTAACTCCCAGGGCAGATACTAAATGGCCCAGATATTCCACTTCTTCCTGTCCAAAGAAGCATTTGGAGAGCTTGGCATATAGTTGGTTTTGACGGAGTATCATGAACACTTGCTCCACATGTTTGAGATGCTCCTCCCAATTTGCACTGCAGATGAGAATACCATCAAAAAACAATAGTACGGACCTGCGGAGAAGTGGTCGAAAAATCTCGTTCATCACAACTTGAAACGTAGAAGGTGCTTTGGAAAGTTCGAACGACATCACGACGAATTCGTAGTGGCCATCATGTGTTCGGAAAGCAGTTTTAAAGATATCCTCCTCCTTCATTCTGATTTGGTGATATCCGGAACGTAAATCCAGCTTGATGAACAGTCGTTCCCCGTGTAGTTCGTCCAGGAGCTCCTCGATCATGAGAATGGGGAACTTGCCCTTGATGGTGGAATTATTCAGAGCGCCGCAGTCGATACAAAACCTCCATGATCCGTCATTTTTCTTCACCAGGATGATTGGTCACGAAAAAGAGCTGGTATTGGGCCGAATGATCCCGGAAGCCAGCATTTCCTTCACGCACCATTCTATCTCCGCCTTCTGTATGTACGGATAACGGTAAGGCCCAATGTTGGTTGGTTCGGTTTCTTCCTTTAGGTTAATCTGATGATCCCAGAACCTCTGAGGCGGTAGAGATTTCAGTTCCTGGAATATCCCCTGATGCTGTAACAATATGGCTTTCATTTGCTCTGGGACTTGGAAGGCGACATCCTTGGTAATCTCTTGCCCCAACTTTTGTGCTACGGCGAGGTTGATGAAGTTGTGAGTGCTTCCACTATCGATCAATATAGTCAACTTTTGTTGGCAAATTCGGCCTGCGATGCGCATTGTCAGTGTGTAGATCCTCCCTCCATTGCCTGGAGAGATACCCCGAACTCTGTTATGTCAAGGATATCTTCCTGTTCCTCTCTTTCTTCCTCTGGTTCCCCTCCATCTCCTTCTTCTCTCAACATGTATACTTAGATCAGTTGACATTTGGTGCCTGGGGTGAACTTTTCATCACAGTTGAAACGCAACACTTTCACCACGTCAATTTTTTTACAGTTGCCCTCCCAGTAGCTCCTTGATCCTTCTTGATAGCCAGGGGTTCGTAGTGTTCCTCGCATTCCCCAATCTTGACTTTTGTCGGTTGACTCGTTCCTCTTGAATCCTGGCCAGGCTGATGGCGTGGGTCAAACTGCGCGGCATGTAAGCATGCACCTCGTCCTTGATGTGCTCCTTCAATCCCGAAATAAAGCAACTCAGTGGTGTTTTCTCTTCCCACTGCACCCTCTTTGCTAACCTCTCGAACTCTGCGGTATTCCATCACCGTCCCTCCTGTGTCCTGTCGAGGCCCTGTGTGCATCCGTCCCTTCCGTAATGAAATCCCACCCATATGCGCCAATACCGTCCTCCCGAGTCGCGTCGGCCCACGTTGGGTGACGTCGTAAGCCTCACGTCCTTCCGCCGTCTCCTCCGAGCCCTCTATTGAAATTTCCGGCTTGGTCACTGCCTTCCGTAAGATTGATCGGGTCATCGTTACCCACTGGCGACTGGGTCAGTCCCTGATTAGCGCTGGCTTCTTCGGTTACTACAGCTTTGCCCTTGATGCTTTGGGGCAACAAGCTTTTGATCTCTTCCATGCGTGCATCCAGTCGTTCTTCCAATCGTTTCTTCGAATCCCTCAACTTTTCTTCAATGGCAGCCACCGTATCTGACAGTCCGGTGTAGTTCTCCTCGAGGGTTGCCAGTCTATTGGATTCTTCCTGCGAGCGAGTTACCATGGTGGAGAATCGCGAACCTCTAATACCAAATGTTAGGGGAGAGGGAAGATTTGAGTGAGAAAAGAGAGTTTCTAGGGTTAGAAAGGAGGAGAAAAGAAAGTACCTTGGATATTCTTCGTCCCTTTCCACAATCTCCGTTTGGGATAGGGCCAGCCCTCCCAATGGGCTGAAGCCGCCGGTTCAGCCCATATAACCTCTTGACTTAGTTGGAGGGGGCTGGACTGGTGGGTTCAACCCCGTTTGGTGTCGCATCCTTCAAACGTCGCATATAACCTTCTGACTTAGTTGGAGGGGGCCAGAGGGCAGAGCAGCCGGTGGAGGAAAACACTCTATATCATGTGCATATACTCCCTACAACAGCTGCTGAACACTCTTGAGGCCCCCCCCCCCCTAAAAGACAGCAAGCTCTCAACAGACTACTTTTTACTGCTTTTCTACATGTAACTGATTGTAATCATATCTTGATGTAATTTTACCTTTCTATTAATAAAATCACCCGCAGCTAAGACTTGCAGTTGTGGGAAATCTTGTGTAGCCGTCCGCGGCACCCCCTCTCTCGCTTATTCATTCGTGACCTGAAGTAACCGCCCACTCAACAATAACCCCTTACCCTTCAGTTTGAGCGACGTGGACTTGGGGACACTTTTGTCTCCAACACGACGGTTTCGAGAAAATGACTCCAAAACTTCGATCCCTCTACAAGGCAGTCTGCACACATAAATATAGGGGAAACAACTAGGGCATCTGAATCAGACGGCCGGATGGATCCGATGTCTAATTCAACGCTAAAATAAAAAATAATACACGAAACAAACTCGGAACGATCATCCGGACGCATCCGTGGACTTAGATCGTCCAAATGTGTAGAAGATCACCGCCTACTGCTGGAATAAATGTGTGTGGTTGTCGATCTCCATCAGATCTCCTAGGGTTTCATAGGGTGATGGCTTCTATCCCACGTGGCGATAATGCTAATCATGCTTTTTTTTGGGTACCTTGTTCATCTTATGTCTTCCTGTTACCTGCACAAATGAAACACTTGCACACATATCAAATACATAATTTGTTATTAATCAATTTAGGGAAATCAAAACTTGTCTTGACAAGTATACGGTCGACGGTCTGCCACCTTGCTTCATCAACTACCTAGAGAAGGCCATATTGAGACGCTCACTACTCAGGGGCGCGACCGGGATGAGGTCCTACTTCAGTCGAAGGACGACCTTCAACACGCACAACATGACATGCTTATCATGCTAACAAACACCCCCAACGTCTAGTTTCATGTGGGGGATTCAGCATTTGTGAGTCTCCATCCGCATTGCAGTACATCGTTGGCCTTTCGAGCACAGTTGAAGTTAGACGCCCTCTTCTTCAGGCCATTCATTATGGAGGCCGACATTGGGGAGGTAGCTTATCCTTCTTCCTCCATACAGCTGCATTCACCTAATGTTTTATGTCTCACTTTGAAAAGTGTGGTTGGAGACCGCCCTATGGAGGAATCGATTCCAATTGACCTGACTTCGGATCCATTATTAATGTACAACCCTGCCTCCATCCTTGGATGTCGTTTGGAGGTGTGCGAGGCTAAAGCTGTTGGTCAAGCCACCGTGGCTTGGAGAAATTGACTAACCAAAGTGACTTGAGTTGATCGTGATGATTTCACTGATAGTTGCAGAGTTTTGCCTTGAGGACATGATAATTTTTTTTAATGGAAGTATTGTTACGAACGATGAGGAGGAAAAATCGGAGGAGGTTATGGACACAACACTTATATTCACGGTAAACTTCACGGCTCTTATATTCCAACATCCATTTAGGGGAACGACCCAATTCTTGAGTGGACATGATGGGTGGCGGCAGCTATATAGATTCCTGGTCTCGCCTCGTAAACTATTATACGAGTTAACTATATAATATTAATTTTATATTTCAACTTCATTTCATTTCTAAGCTGTTCACGGCTCAAGGGCATGGGGGAGAAAACGCGGCTGCTTGCTGCTGTTTTCGGCTCTGCTGATTTTACTGATCTTGATGGAGATCTTCACTGGTTTACTTGCTCTAACATAAAGAACTCGATTAACATGAATGCCCATGGTTACACCTATCTTGCTATAAGAAAAATAACAAACAAAAATATGTGACAAACAAATTAGAAACCCTGGAATTACAACACAAGGATTAAGAAAGAAACAACAAATTATACCCTTAATAAACAAAATTATGCTACATGAAATTATCGGTTTCTATTGGATTAAGAAAGAAGAACACACCCTAAATACCTAGAAATCCACCAGAAAAGCTGTTTAGATTTCTAATTTTCAATTTATAGAAATGTATCAATACCTAAAAGAACTCAAAAATCAAAGCAAAAGAACCAGAGATAAAGTCAAAGATGGACGGAGGATCTGACGATGACATCTGTAGCGGAAACATAAATGTTTTTGTGTGAGCGGAGTAGTAATTTTTAAAAAATGTCTATATTATATTAAAGTTACATTTTCTTAGACATGTCCATATTTTTTAATAAAATTTTTGTGTACTACTGCAATTAGGCCAGCAATGCTCTACAGTTCCGAGTGTTAGGCAGTGAATGGTGTACATGAGCAAAAAATGGGAGTTGCGGAGATGAGAATGCTTAGGTGGATGTGTGGTCACATGAGACGGGATAAAATTAGGAATAAATGTATCAGGGATAAGACAGGAATGACGCCAATTGAGAGAAGATGCGAGAATCTCGTTTAGGATGGTTCATATATGTACATAGGAGACCATTAGAGGCACCTGTTATGCGTTGTGATAGTTTAGTCACTAGACATGTTAAACAGGGGAGGGGTAGACCAAAAAAGACTTGGATTGAAACTATAAGGAAAGACATGATGTACTTAGGCATTAGCGAGACTATGAGTAAAGTTAGGGCGCAATGGCGACAAAGGATCCATATAGCCGACCCCACTATGGTGGGATAAAGGCTTGAGTGTTGTTGTTGTTATCTATTTTTTTGTGCAATATGTTTACATATAGGAAAATATCTACATTTTGTAATAATTTTTTTGTACAAAAATTTTTGGCATAATTATGCCGTCGTGAGCCAATGACCTTTTTCTCAAAAGCTTAAGACCATGACCACTATGACTATAGTATTTTATTGAAATTTTAATGAATAGTTATAATATATAATACATATGAGGACAAAAAATAATTTTAATTTAATTTCTATTAGTGATTTTTTTTTTTAAATTTATTATGGGAGGCCGACCACTCTGGGACCTATGTGGGTCCGCCCCTGGATGCCATGCTAGGGCTGGAAAAGGCTAGTATCAAGAAATGTCGAGTGATGTGAGAAGAGGACACATTGAATTTTAGATCTAAAAACATGATGTGATTGTAAGCGCAACACTGACTGCAGCTTAGATCACACTATCAATTTCGCACGAGCAATAACACACATTTCTGATGCTATGTTTCAGAAATTGCTCTTCAAAATCTGCATGAATAAAAAATATGACAAAGATTGCCATGATATTTTATTCACAAGGTAAAAGTCTCAAACAAATAAATAACGATGAATACATAGCAGTTAAAATAATGGCCAACAGGTCAGGTAAAGCCAAAGGTATGAAACGCCAATTAAAAAAAAAATCACAACAATTACTGATTGTGAAAACAGCAGTACATATGTAACAGATCTGGTTAGCTATCGACAACTACTTCCTCTTCCATTTGCCTCCATACATTCAATTTTTCTGCCATTGAAATCTAGAAATATAGAGAGTAAGAGAGAGAGAGAGAGAGAGAGAGAGAGAGAGGTGCATGAGATTATGGCTTTTCATGGTTCATTAACGAAGACGGGTCCACTTCCAAGGAAGATCCCCTATTACCGTACGAAGAAGATCCGGCAAGGGGAGGGCCGGCGGCGTGGAGGAGAGGAGGCTAGGGTTGAGAGGGAAGAAACAAGAGAGCATCCCTTTTTGATTCACATCCAAGACAAAAACAATACAAGGTCCACATGTCCTCTTATAGTGGCGAGGAGCGAATACAAAAGGAAATAGCGAAATAACGAGAATTACTAAAAGTGCATAAACCAAATATAACATCATATTAAATATCCTCGGTGCTTTCCATAGCCGGCTTCTCCCCGTTGACACCAATCGGGCCCGCCTTCTCCACCGACGCCGGTTCCCGCCGCTTGTAGACTCGCCATGGCCACGCCTCGTCGCATATCTGTAACATCTCCTTAGGAGGAGGAGGAGAACATCAAATGGTGTGTACGCGTCCCGATCTTATCTTCTCAAAAACGCGACGATGGAAAGTATTATACCATCCTCCACCTCCCAACTCACAGAAGCCACGCCGCCCTATTGTTTTTCATCACCGACGTCATCCTCTCGGAATAACTGGAGCAAGTGAGATAGCAACCTGCAACTTCCCAGAGAGACGCAGAGAGGAGGGGAATCTCACGGACAGAGATCTTAGCTCGAACTTCATGGTGAGAGAGAGAGAAAGAGAGGGAGACGAGAGAGGAGAGGATCTTACCATCGAAGAGGAGCTCACCCTGCAACCGTCCGGAGACATAGCAATCCTTGAATTTCACGGTGAGACTTAGGAGGGAGGAAGAGGGAGGGGGGTAGGGGTTTTTGCTGGGAGGGGTTTTTAGAACCGAAATTTTTAAAATTTAAACCTTTTAAGAAGGTGTGACTGGTGGTGGAGGAGGAAACCAAAAGTTTGAGACTCAGCAGAATGTTCGGTTTTCGGCCTCTTCTTTCATAAAGGAGTGCCAAGCATGGAAAGCTTGGCTAGTTGAGTGGGGGCTGAGCTTGTGCCATGAAGACACATGCACAAATTTTGGTTTTGTTAGTAGTATACACACACACACACACACACACACACGCACGCACACGAGTGCAGACTCGGGGCTGCGCCCCTACGGCCAATCGCGACACTACCTCGACCCCGAGATGTACGGGGCTCCGCCCCTATCAATTAATTAATACAGCTTAAAATGAACACATTATCAATTAATAAATGCAAAAATTCGTTATATATCACTTTTCAATTTTTATTACAAAATTATCACCTTAATGCATACATTATCATGCATTTTTAGGATGAGTTTAATGGTAGCTCCTCGAAAAGGTCGCTGACATGCCTGATGATAGCCTTTCTCGAAAAGATCGCTGACATGTCTAATGATAGCCTAATATAGTAGGTCTAGGAGCTCTACTAAAAACTTTTTCTATTTTATGAACTTCCATCATTATTTTTAACTTGGGGATACGTTGTAATTACATAAATAAGCATTATATTTTATTTTTTTGAAATATATTATAATATATGTTAAGTCATTAGAGTAAAAGAATAAGACAATGTATTAATTTTGAATGTTGCACCAAAGCCAACTTTTCCCTTTTGGTAGCTTATACAATTGAATGTTTTGCTCAATTATAATCTCTATTATCATTAGGAAAAAGTTACCCTAAGGGAAAAGCTTATACACACGAATAATTACCAAAGCTTCCCCCGGAAGATATTACTTCCCCTGGAAGATAGCATAATTACAAATTGCACCCCTCTTATTATTGAAATAAGAGGGGGTGCAATCTGCAATTATGCTATCTTCCCGGGGGAGGTCCCGGTAAATGTCCCTATATATATATATAATCTTTTTTTTTTCACTTAAAACTCCATTTATTTAACGATACTGTTGGTTCATATGTTGGATTATTATTATTATTTTTGCTGTTGTTTCAGCTTAGCTGCAGCTTGCTGTTGCTGTGTTCTGGAGGAGTGCTGCTTCTGAAACTGCATTGGAATGTTAAGATGCTTCTACTTCCCCCCACCAGCTCTTTAATGTGTGTACAATAATGCTTTAATGTGTGTATAATCATGCTTTAATGTGTGTATAATAATGCTTTAATGTGTGTATAATAATGCTTTAATGTGTGTATAGTATAATAATAATGCAATAATAGCAACTTTCTTATTAGTGTTGGTTGAAATTTGAGAATTGTTCTGTATATTTCTGAAATTTGTCCAGGTCTGCTCTTTTTGTAGGAAAGGCTAGATATTTTTTGAATTTGTACTTGGGAAATGTGTTGTAGTGTTTCTTTTCTTTACTTTCATTAGTAAAGAACAAATTCTGATGAGAATTGAAGTACCAACTCATTTTTCATGTAAGAATTTGCAAGGAATTCCTTTTATGATTTTGTGCTGTCGAATGAAGAAGCAGAATGTGCTTCACCAATGCTCTGGATGCTGAATGAAGGAAGTATGGTTATGTGCACATAAATCAAAATGGATTCTTGGGTCTGCCCTCTCTGATGTCTTTGGCTTTGATTTGAGGGCATGATTCCACGGCAAACGTGATGGTATATGGGGCCACTATTTCAGTGGTACTCTGTGAGCAGCCACTTTGTGCATTTATTGTCAAAGGCCAGGTCTTTCTCCTCTGTGAGAAGCCACTTTGTGCATAGTGCCAAAGGTTAGGCCTGCTTCCAATCTTCCCCGCCCATACCCCCAATGATTGGGGACTATATGGGTTCTGTTGTTGTTGTTGAATGAAGAAGCAGATGTTGTCGTGAGGTTACGGCGCATCTCTTCATTGTGATGATGTTAGTTGGAAGGACCTGTGTGGTTACAACAACACTCAAGCCTTTATCCCACCATAGCCTTTAATATTTTCATTATGCAAGTCGTTTTTTGTTCAAACAGGACATGTCAGACCGACATTTAAAACACTGGGTTTTAGATCTAAAATTCCATGTCTCCTCTTCTCACATCATTTGACATTTCTTGATACTAGCCTTTTCCAGCCCTAGCATGTCATCCAGGGGCGGACCCACAGAGGTCCCAGAGTGATCGGCCGCCCACAATAATTTTTTTTAAAAAAATCACTAATATAACCGATCTTAAGTTTTTGAGAGAAAGGTCATTGGTTTGGTCCTTCACGGGGTTGTAATTTTGTCGAATTTTTTGTACAAAAAAATCATTACAAAATATAGATATTTTTCTATATGTAAACATATTGCACAAATAAATCATTAAAAGTATAGATTTTTTTCCCATATATTTAAACAACAACACTCGAGCCTTTATCCCACTATAGTGGGGTCAGATATATGGATCCTTTGTCGTCATTGCGCCCTATCTTTACTCGTAGTCTCACTAATGCCCAAGTACATCATATCTTTTCTTATAGATTCGTTTCAAGTCCTTTTTGGTCTACCCTCCTTTGTTTAACATGCCTAGTGACTAAACTCTCACAACGCCCAACAGGTGCCTCTAATGGTCTCCTATGTACATGTCTGAACCATCTTAAATGAGCTTCTCACATCTTTTCTACAATTGGCAACACTCATGTCTTATCCTTGATACATTCATTTCTAATTTTATCCAGTCTCGTATGACCACACATCCACCTAAGCATTCTCATCTCCGCAACTCCCATTTTTTGCTCATGTACACCATTCACTGCCCAACATTCAGAACTGTAGAGCATTGTTGGCCTAATTACAGTGCAGTAAAACTTAGAAAATGTAATTATAAAATAACGTGCTCACAAATGCCAAATGCTACAACAATAACACAAATATGGCTGGAAAGCACTCAAAATAATTACTTGTGTTGCAACAAAATAAAATTTTTACTTGTGTGCTAGCCCATATTTGTGCAATCCTCTCGTGAAGAACGAAATAAAATTTTTAACATTTGACGTTGCTCAAAATTGAAATTGATTTCGAGTCGAGCCGTCTATGTTTGCCCAGAAAGTCCGCGACCTCCTCTCATTGTTTAGTTTTCCTGGTCTCAGCGGTCTCAAATTAGGTGATCGCCCAGATCGTCAGATGCCTCATCTACCGAGATTTTCTAAGTACCCAGCTGTCAAGACAGTGCGAGATCGCCAGTTCAAGCGGTCTGGTCGTTTTTCTTATTTTTGTTATTTGTATCCCATTTCCCTGCCCCGGCTCTCCTGTACCCCGGGCAGCCCGTAGTTTTCAGTTTTGCCCGTTTGGGCAGCCCCCTCGTCTATAAATAGAGGGGTAGGGGTACCAAAAAAGGACTTTGGGCTCGGAGGCTCCAGCTTACAACCTGTGTAAGCGGTCTCATTTCTTCGTGATCGTCATTTCGTGATCGTTTTCCCTTTGTTCCAGCATCTTCTGTCTTAGTAACCTGCACTTCGCAGTTTTCTCCCATCCCCTTTAGTGTGAATTTTGGAGGTACCATTTTTGGCACCAACAGAACGAACACGCGGCCTTCAGATTTCGAAGTGTCAGGTGAAATCCATAGACTTTCAAGATGGCTGATCGTCGTAGAGGTCGTCCCCTGCGATCTCCCAGCGTTCCCCCTTCCGATCACAACCCGTTAGAAGCGCTTGAGCGCCACTTCGAGCTTCGTGTTGAACAAGCTCTCCGTGAGACCGCCCGAGCTAGGCAGGACGCCACCTCTGTTCAGCAGGAGATTGCGCGGTCTCAGCAGGAGGCCGCTCGAGGTCGGCAAGAAGTCGTCCGGGCTCAGCAGGAGTCTGCGAAGCAGATTGAGGCTATGAACCAGGTTCTAGCCGCGATCTCCCAGAAGATCCTTCCCCAATCCTCTCAGGTCGCCACTCCAGACCGCATGGCAGGCGGTCAACCGAGCGATCACCCCGTTTTTCAGCCCGCAGCTCCTCAGCGATCTCAGCATGAGGAGTTCGCCGCCCGTCGTAATTCTTTTCGAACCGCAGCCCAGGGGCCTCCGGCTCAAACCCTGAATTTTGAAGAAGGGTTTGCTTACCCTCAAGGTCCTCCTGCCCCTTTTCTTCCTCCTCCAGGACCTTCTGTTTTTGGGGAGCCTTCCCCCTTTACTGATGAGATTCGTTGGGATCCAATTCCTCATGGATTCAGAGAACCTCGCCTTCCAGTGTATACAGGAGAAACCGACCCAATGTGTCATCTTCAAGCCTTCGAATCTGCTGTTGCCCTCAGGACCATTTCAGATGGGGTAAGGTGCAAGCTGATGGTCACCTCCTTTGATGGGTCGGCCATGGAATGGTTTTATAAGCTGCCTTGTCAATCTATCTCGAGCTTTGCTGCCCTGAGGCAAGAGCTCCTTCTAAGATTTGCCACTGCGAAGAAAAGGAAGAGTGGTCCTGCGACCCTCTTCAAGATTAAGCAAGGCGACAACGAAACTGCGACGCATTTCGTTGACCGTTTTCAGAAAGAGATCTTGGGAGTTAGGTATATGGATCCCGAGCTCTATATGGTGGCTTTGATCAGTGGTCTGCAGGAGGGTCCTCTGAAGTTCAAAGTCACAACCAAGGAGCCTAGCTCCTATCAGGAGCTGATCAGCATTGCCAGTCGCTACATAGAAGGGGAGATCAACAACCCCACCTATGTGAGCAATTTGACAAACAGGGCCACTCAGAAAGGCTCTGCAGGATTTTATCCGGCTCCGTCCTCCTCAAAATCTCGACCAGAACTCCCACCTCCAGCTCCGAGAGGTAAGAATTATCGCAACGACCGCTTCAATCGAGGTAACCATTCTTTCCCACCTCAAGGTTCATTTCTTCAAACCCCTGCTACCCCTGCTCCGCAAGTCACCCCAGTCCACCAGATCCAGTACGCCCAACCTCCTCTTCTGCCCATTCCTTCGCTCTACAATGAATCCCAAGAGTCTTTTACAGACTTTGGTGTTTCTATGAGTGAAGTGCTCCAAATCCTTCAAAAGCAACCCTTTTTCAAGAAGCCAGCTCCGCTAAACTCGGATCCAAAGACCAGAAATCCTACTCTCTACTGTGAGTACCATAGAGATAGGGGACATTTGACAGAGGATTGTAGAGCTCTCCGCCTGTTCTTAGAGAAGCTTCTGAAGGAGGGTAAGCTTCGAGATCTCATCCAGAAGAATGATTCTTCCAAAGCCTCAACCTCCAAGGCTAAGGAAGTAGCGGAAGTCCATTGGGAATGCGAAGAAGTGGACGATATTGGTCATCTCGGCAATATCGGCTTTCCCAATGAATGCGTGGATGCTGATGACGAAGGCGCCTTGGGCAATCTCTTCTGCATCCACGGAGGTGCAGGTCCGGAATCTTCAAGGAAGGCGAGTCTGAAAAGGGTTTATCAATCAGAGGTTGCTGCCACCTCTTCAACCCCGGTCCGAGGAACGGTCACTTTCGGTGATGAATACCTTCCTCAGACCGCGAATCCCTTTGACGATGCGGTCGTCATCAAAGCTGTAATTGAAAATTATACAGTAGAGAAGATTCTGATTGACACGGGAAGTTCAGTCAATGTGCTCTTCAAACCTGCCTTCGAAGCGTTGAAGACAGGTAAAATCCTCCTTTCAACTGAAGGCCCCCTCTATGGTTTTTCAGGAGAGAAGAAAGAAGTAGAAGGGCTCGTCACTCTTTCTGTGATTCTGGGAGGGATAGTGAAGTTGGTCAAATTTATAGTCGTTGATGCTCCCAGTAGCTACAACGCCATCTTTGGAAGACCCTTCTTGAATGCCTATCAAGCCATCGTCTCCACCTACCATCAAGCGGTGAAGTTCGCCTTGAATGGCAAACAACACCGAATCAGGAGCGACCCAAGGAAAGTTAGGGAATGTTACGTAAAGATGGTCAACACGATTGTATCCTCTCCTCCCCAAGAAATCATGATGGCTGAATCAATCGAAGCTCCTGAACAAGTCCAAGCTGCAGAGGAAGTTGAGGAGGATATAAGAGATGGAGTTCGCTTGGAACCTGCCCAAGCAACTCAAGATGTTCAGATCAGTGAGGAAGATGAGAGCAGAAGCCTCTCCATCAACGCTGAATTGTCTGAAGCTGACAAGGGTCAACTCATCTCTTGCCTTCTGCAAAATCTAGATATCTTCGCTTGGTCGGCAGATGACATGCCCGGAGTGGACCCGGATGTTGCTTGCCATCATCTCAATCTTGACCCAAACTTCATCCCGATCCAGCAGAAGAAGAGGTCTGTTGCAACTACTCTAGCACATCCTATCCGTGAAGAGGTAGAGAAGCTCCTGAAGGCAAAGTTTGTCCAACCAATCCAATACCCAGAATGGGTGTCAAACGTTGTAATGGTAAAAAAGTCGAGTGGAAAGTGGAGGATGTGTGTCGACTTTACCAAACTCAATAAAGCTTGCCCCAATGATTGCTACCCCTTGCCTCGGATAGATTCTTTAGTAGATTCTGCGGTAGGTTATTCTTTTATGAGTTTTTTAGATGCTTTTTCAGGTTACCATCAAATCAGAATGCATAAACCAGATATACCTCATACTTCATTTATCACAAATGATGGTTGCTTCTGTTATCTCGTAATGCCTTTCGGGATAAAGAATGCTGGAGCAACCTATCAGAAAATGATGGATACAGTGTTCAGAAGTCAAAAAGGAAGAAACCTTGAAGTATACGTTGATGACCTCTTGGTAAAAAGTAAACTGTTCTCTTCTCATCTTAGAGACCTCTCGAAAACTTTTGCAACCCTTCGAACTTTTAACATGAGGTTGAATCCGTTGAAGTGTGTTTTCGGGGCAAGTAAAGGAAAATTCCTGGGTCACCTCCTTACTCCAGAAGGGTTGGAACCCAATCCTGACAAAGTGAAAGCTATTCTAGAAATGCCACCTCCCAAGTCCCCAAAAGAAATTCAGCAGCTGGGAGGGAGGATGGCAGGCTTAAGTCGCTTTATCTCCCGTTCAGGAGATAAGAGTGCACCTTTCTTTAAAACCCTCCGGGGAGGGAGTAGGTTCGAGTGGACAAAGGAATGTGATGATGCTTTCACTCAGCTGAAGAAGCAATTGACATCAACTTCTTTGCTCCAAAGCCCGCGATAGGGAGAAAATCTTTTCCTGTATATGGGAGTCGGAGCTGATGCCATAAGCTCTGTTATAACTTCAGCAAGAAGATTAAGACCATATTTTCAAGCTCATTCGATTCTAGTCGTTACTGATCTTCCATTGAAGAATGTCTTGGAAAAGCCAGAGCATTCAGGCAGGTTGGCGAAGTGGGCAATAGAGCTCAGTGAGTTTGACATATCCTATGTTCCAAGGATGGCAATCAAAGCTCAAGTCTTAGCAGACTTCATGGTGGACGCCAAAGAAGTTGAGTCACAGAAGGGGGTCGGAGTGCCCCTTGCCTGGAAAATCTTCGTGGATGGAGCTTCGGGGAAAAATTCTTCCGGAGCAGGAGTTATCTTAATCAACCCAAATGGAGTAAGGCTGGATCAAGCGCTGAAGTTCTATTTTCAAGTAACAAACAATCAGGCGGAATATGAGGCTTTGCTAGCCGGTCTCAAGTTTGCTAGGGAGCTGAGGATTGATGATGTCGAAGTTTTCACAGATTCTTTGGTGATGGCTTCTCAAGTAAATGGGACTTTCGAAACTAGAGATAGTATTTTAAAGCAGTATCTAACTCTGGTAAAAATTGAGGTGGGGAAGTTCAAAAGCTTTACTATCAACCATATTCCAAGAGGTGAGAACGTGGAAGCAGATGAGTTGGCAAAATTTGGACTTCTCTCGGGAGGAACGACTTCGGAGTTGTTTCGCCCGGCGATTGAAGAAGGAGAGGTCATGGAGATTGATCAACATCCGTCCTGGATGGATCCGTTTGTTCTATATCTCTCAACTGGAGAGCTCCATTCATCAATAAAGGATAGGAAAAGGTTTAAACGGAAAACGGCTAACTATTATCTTGTTGCAGGAGTACTTTATAGAAGAACTTTCCTTTCACCATTAGCACGGTGTGTTTCGGAGGAGGAGATTCCAGCGGTCCTTCAGGAGGTCCATTCTGGAGAATGTGGAAGTCACTCTGGAGCTAGAACTTTGGAAAAAAGAATTCTAAGGCAAGGCTATTTTTGGCCTCAAATGAGGAAAGATGCGGAAAAATTTGCTAAGAAATGTGTAAAGTGCCAGAAGTTTGCTCCTCTCCAAAATCAGCCGGCTCAACAACTCAAGTCGATAGCAACTCCATGGCCGTTTGCAGTTTGGGGAATGGATTTGATTGGGCCTTTCCCTATGGCAAGTGGGCAACGTCAATATATTATAGTCATGATTGACTATTTCAGCAAATGGATAGAAGCAAAGGCATTGGCCAAAATTACGACTCAAGTCGTGAAAAATTTTATTTGGGGAGAGATAGTATGTCGGCACGGAATCCCAATGGCAATCATCACGGATAACGGTTCCCAGTTCAATAATTCAATTCTTATTAATTTCTGTAAGCAAATTGGCGTTGAGCTACGTTTCGCTTCCGTGCATCATCCAAGAAGCAATGGGCAGGTAGAGGCCGCCAACAAACTCATCATAAATCTCTTGAAAAAGAAGGTAGAAAATGTCAGGGGCAACTGGGCAGAACAACTACCTTCCGTCTTATGGGCCTTGAGGACAACTCCAAGTTCTGCTACTGGGGAGACTCCATTCAAATTATCACACGGTTCCAAAGCCCTTATTCCGGTGGAATTTGAAGTAAAAAGCCCAAGAGTCTTATTAGCACAACAGAATCAAATTGACTGGATGGAAAGAAATGATGAGGAGCTAAAATGCAGCCTTGATTTAATTGAAGAGTTGAGAGATACGGCAATCATCAGGCAAGAAGAGGTGAAGAGAAGAATGGCGAGGCTATTCAACAAAAATGTAAGAACCAAAGAGTTCACTGTTGGAGATCTAGTCCTGAAGAAAATAGATACAGCAGCGAGAGCTGGTTCAGTTGGAAAGCTTAACCCAAACTGGGCGGGGCCGTTTGTGGTGAAGAGCGTGCTTAAAAATGGCGCTTACCATCTCCAAACTTATGAAGGAAAAGAATTGTCTCATTCATGGAGCGGAGATGATCTCAAACTCTTCTTTTCTTAAATGTTCGTATCCGATTCACTCATTCGTGTTCTCACTTTTCTTCTCTCAAATATCACGCAGGTATTATCAAAGCATTCGCAACATGAGTGATGGGTGACAAGTTTTAAGAATGTTATTTTTTGAAAAGCCAAAAACCTGTCAAGTGAGACATCGACGGATCCTACTATCTTCCCCCTCGACTTGTTAGCTCGACGTGTAATTCTGCCGGGACCACAGATGTCTGGGAGATTTCGAATCTGTGTAGCAGTAGCTCGCCAAGCTTGAGCGGTGGAAGTTTAGGATACCGGGTCCTTGCTGACATCTGGCACACCTCAGCATTTCAAGGGGTTCTATGTGGCTGGCTCAGCTCTGTCATGCGTTAGGAAGGACATTGTTACGATCTTAATGATCTTTCAGGGAAAGCAATGTCGGTATAGCCTCTGCGGCATGACCACACCTGCCCTACCGATCATTTTGGTCCGTAACTCTCGAATACTCGTTGAAGCGTGGTTAGGTAAGGGGCGGTCAGAAACATCCATGACCGTCGCCTGAACCTTAGATTGGCATGTTTGCAGTAAACTCGGTAATCCTTTTAAAAAAAAAAAGGATGTCGGTATAACCTCCGCGGCATGACCACACCATCCTTTTGGATCATTGTTGAGATCCCCTTTTCCCATCTTCTTACTACAAAAAGAAAATCTTACTCATCCCTGTATTGGGATCGGGCGGTCAGCAATTTATGAGACCGCATGTTCTTCTTTCCCCAAAGAGCGATTTGAGTCATTTACGATCGCCAGATATAACTTTTTCAGGATAATTGAGGTCGCTATTCAGAAAGCTCTTATGCCGACATGACAGAGGTCGACCCGGTCTCAGTAAGATCGAGATTCCGGCGGTCTGAATATAATGTGATCGCTAAACTGGAGATTCATGAAGAGTTATTGTTTTTCTTTTCAAGTAATAGTCTTGGTTATCAAGGGGTCATCAGACGGATTTCCAATCATTTGGGCGCCGAACACCCAAAAGTTTAATGAGTTCAAATCAACTTCAAATTGTAGTTTCCTTATGTTACGATTTGTATAATGTGAGACCGCATGACTATTGCAAATAAGTTGGTTATTTTCTGATCACAGTTAAGTTGCTGAATGTCTTTCAATGATCTGATTATCTCGAGATCGCAGAGTGATTTTGTTTATACAAAATATTAGTCTTTCCTTCAAGGTCTTTTGTGTTTTTTCCAAGAGATCGCCACCTGAAATTCTTTAACGGTGATATAAAATTGTAACAAGCCTAAGGCATTGAGATCGAATGCCGAGTTTAAACTCAGAAGAACAAATATATGCATCAAAAACAAACTCATCCACTTAGACAACATAACAGAATCTAATTTTTATATATATTCTGAAATTTCAATTACAACGAGACCGCTCGGTCTCCGAAAGGGAAAAAGGGAAGTTCGTACAATTCACTCTCTCTTTGATCTCTTAGAAGACCGCTCGCTTAAAGAGGAAGAATCAGTTTCTGCAGAAGATTCTTCTAAGCTGTTCCCTGGAATTCTAGATCCAGAGCTTGAGCTCGAACTGGAATCCAGACCCAGGGTATAGCGGCTTCCGCTTTCTTCGTCTTCGATCACGACATCTTCGTCTTAACCAGCGGTCTCATCAGCAACATCCGCGGTCTCTTCAGCAGTTGCAGATTGCTCTTCAATCCTCTGTGCCGCGTCAGGGAAGAGATCGGCAAACGTAACATCCTTATATTCTTCAGTAAATCCACCTCGGCCTCGAACCTCGTTCAGCACCTGGTCGGCGGTCTCTTTAATGTGATGCATCATAGCCCTCTGAAAAGCTGGATTTTCAGGGTCATAAGCTGCTTTTTCAGATTGCTGCAAAAAAGAGATATATGTTAGACCGCGCGATCATAGGTAACGCGTTCATAAGATATAAGTAAAATTCTCACTTTTCTTTCTTCTTGCAAGGCAGTTATTTCATCCAGAGCGCTGCGAAGAGACCACCCCATATGGTGATTTAAGATTGTACTTCTAGCGGTCACTTGGGCACAGAGGTCGGGGAGCGCATCGGTCTCTATATTCAGTATTTCATTTGTATTCTTTCTCCCATACAGAGCCGAAGTGACCGCATATGCGTGACGGGTCACCTTTCCGCTCCACAGGGGGAGATCAGTGGACACCTTCACAGACTTTCCTTTGGCCGCCCATTTGAGGAGAGGTTTTCCTTTGATATCCTTCATTCTTCTTTTGAAACCGATCAAAGGGAAGTCTCGCTCGACGGTCTCAGAGGTAGTGCCGAACACGTCGGCCTCACGCTTCAACCTCCTCTCCCTCTGAGTGAGAACTTCTGCTGCTGGGGAGATGGGATCTTGTGCAGGGACCGCGAAAGTCGCTAAAAGTAAAAAAAAAGTTAGAAAAAACATCCAAGACATAAAAGGAAATTGTTCGAGACCGCAAGAAATTTTTTTTACTTTCAGCCGGGATGATCTCGGCGATCTCGGGCCAGATCGCTAGATAGTGAACAAGATCGATCCTCTTGCCCGCCAAGAAAGCCAAAATTTTCAGCTCCTCTTCTGAGACCGCTTTTATCTTCTTAAAGATGCTGTCAGGTCGCGGAGAGGGTGAGCTTCTGAGACCGCCAAGGTCACCTTCAAAGACAAGGAATCTCTCCGTCCAGAAAGAGACTTTGTTAGGGAGATTCAGAATTTTTATTCCATCTGCTGAAAAATACATCAATCCTTTAAACTCTTCCTTCTTTCGGCCTTCCTTCAAAATCTTTGCAGTAAAGGTTGCGCGGAACAAATTCATTGTGAATTTCACCCTCTCCGATCTCAAGTAATTGATGAAAACATTAACCAGACCGATGGAATTCGGGGCCAGCTGGGCGAGCACGAAGCCATAGTATTCCAGAATCTCTAACCATTCCCAAGGGAGGGGAATCCTTAACCCATTATCAAAGTGATCGATGGGAATAACAAACTTCTTCTCCTCCACAAAGTTCAATTTTTCTTGTTCAGTAGGCGGTCTCACAACTACCTGAGTTTGGATCATATATTTCTTTATGAACTCAATATATTCATCCTTTGATAGGCGACCTTGTTTGTGATCGGCATTCAGGAAGATGGTGGCAGAAGAAGCACGAGCGGACACCATTGTTAGCGATCGCTGAGATCGGTGCTTAGAGCGCATTCAAGAAAGCATAAAATAAAGGTCATGAAGACGGCTATTTATAGAAGACGAAGGGTCATTTCGTAATCATTACCTTTCGCAGACCGCCCAGCGAAGAATGCTCAGACCGTTCGACCTGTGCAGAGTTACATAAAAGCATACAGCGTTTTGCGGTCTCAATCAATAAAACACAGCAGCAACACAGGCAACCCAGGCATAAAGAGATCAAAATCAAGACCGCACAAAACATTAAAATTAAACAACCACACAAATATATGGAACAATGATAATAAAAATTATACAAAATATATTGTTTAAATCCAGAGACCGCTCGGTCTCAAATTAAATGTTCATCTCCTATAAGGCCTGTTTCTCCCTACATGAGCTGCGACATCTTGCATGTCATTCACTGCGGCCATAACCGACACCAGGCTGTGATTGGCCAGCATTGCAGATCGGTGGATTTTCGACATTTCCTTGTCCACCTGCTCCATGGGGATCAACATAATTTCGGGTTGCGGTCTCTCCGCTGGATGATCGCTGGAGGTACCCGGTCGCATCAGCATCTTTCCATGACCGCCCCTCAGCCTCTCATTCTCCGCAGACAGCGCCGCAGCCTTCCCCTTATAGTACTCAACCTCCCTTTCAGCCTTCTTAAGAGCTCGTGCGATCTCGGCAACCCTCAGATCGCATTCTTCAAGGATCCTCTTCTCATTAGAACGCAATTTTTCTTCAAGATCGCGGATCTGATCGTTCTGAGTCCGCTCCCTCATCAGCATAGAGCGAACATCCTCAAACATGGGATTAAGGATGTTGGTTAACTGAGGGGAGATCTCGATGTGCTGAGGAAGCTCTCCCTCCTCGATCTCAACATTTTTATTATCTGCGGTCACAAGAGATGAGTTATTTCAATCATGGACATACGATCAGATAAGCTCTTTAAATAAACAGAAAGAGTACTCGGAAAGAAGTCGAGACCGCAGTCACGTAAAGCTCTTCTGATATCTTTAATGACCGCGGGATCTGCGGTCAGAGAAAGACGATCTGATCCCCTTAAGCGCTCCAGATCCATTCTTTCCAAATCTCTTTTCTGTGATTTTTCTCCCTCTTTTCTTCTCCTTTTTAATTCTTCGTTACTTAAGAGGATATCGTCGGTCTCAATAAAAACGATCTCGTGTTTCCTTTCAGGAGAAGCAAAACGAACTGTAGGTAATGGAAGGAACTCGACTGACTGAGGAATCATTTTATCCTTACCAGCTCGCAAAATCGAGACCGCCGCCGCACGATCTGCTGCACCCTTGTTCAAACGATCTCCCTGAAAAGAATCATTTGGGAGACCGCTAGAGAGTGCAGCTTTCTCCTTAGCGATCTGCAGCCTCTCCGCGATCTCCTCTTCAGTATTTTTGTTCTCCGCGGTCTGCATGACCGCATTCTTCTCTCTCTCTTCAACGATCAGAGCTGCTTTCTCCTCAGCGACTCTGACCGCCCCTTTCTTCATTTCTTCCTCGGCGATCAGAGCTGCTTTCTCCTCAGCGACCCTGACCGCCTCTTTCTTCCTTCCTTCCTCGGCGATCAGAGCTGCTTTCTCCTCAGCGACTCTGATCGCCTCCTTCTCCTTCTCCACCTCAACGATCTTGGCCGCTTCCTTCTTCCTTTCTTCCTCTTTCTTCTTTTTCTCTACTTTTTCCCTCTCCTTATCCTTCCTCTTCTTCTCATCAACCTTTTTCTTCTTCGTCTCTTCTTTCTCTTTCTTTTCTTTCTCCTCTTCTTCTCTCTTCTCCTCTTTCTCTTTCTTCTTCTTCCCATCCTCCTCTTTTGCCTTGATCGCTGCATCAGCGATCTCCTTCTCCCTGTTCTCGATCTCCTTCTCGACAACGGCATTTCTAAGAGCTGAAGCCTTAAGGGGATCCAACACCTGCAACGACGAAAAAGACGAATTGTTAGATGAAACCTCATCAAGATAGGCGATTAATTCGGAATCATCCTCTCTTGACAAAGCTGAGATCGCAGGAGGGAAGAAGGGATCGCCCTTAACGCTCACCTTTGAAGTTTCCGCGATAATCTCCGGATCGGTAGATTCAGACAGTGTGATCGCCTCCGAGGCTATCACGTCTTTTTCTTCCTCATTCCTTCTGCTCCTTTTATAAGTCAAACCAGAGGGGCTCGAATCTTTCCTCTTCTTGTTCTTAACAGCTCCCACTTGATCAGCAATTTTTTGCCTTAAGGATTCCGCCTCGGCTTGTTTCTGGCGCAGACCGGCCAGAATGGTTTCAGTAGAGGCGACCTCAGGAAGTTTGGAAGTTTGATCCAGCGCCTCCAAGGACTTCTGACAATTAAAAGAAATGGAAAAGTCAGGCAATTTTCATACAGGGTCCGAAGAAGTATTAGATGGTTCAGAAGCAACAGAGACCGGCACAATTGAAACCTCAGGAGGCTCAGTTTTCTTTAACGGAGATTGAGCGGTCTCCTTTGAAGCGCTCGCTTTCGTCAAAATCTTCGGTGCCTTCTTTCCTTTCTTTGAGCTGACACTTTCCTTTTTTCCAGGAGAGTTCGCTTTCGATGGGAGAGCTTTTAAGAGATCGAGCATAGTCATCTTTGCAAGAAGATCGCACCTGCCTAATTATCAAAGACCGCTCAAATGGTGGAGTTCCTCAATGTCTTGCAAAATGAAGTTTTCAGCCGGTATTTATAGACCAAGCCGCATTAATGATGGTCGCGGTCTCAGCGGTCAAAGCTTACATTTTCGAAGTTCCAGGCGCAACTTAAAAATGTGCGGGGATTATGTTTGCCCAGAAAGCCCGCGACCTCCTCTCATTGTTTAGTTTTCCTGGTCTCAGCGGTCTCAAATTAGGTGATCGCCCAGATCGTCAGATGCCTCCTCTACCGAGATTTTCTAAGTACCCAGCGGTCAAGACAGTGCGAGATCGCCAGTTCAAGCGGTCTGGTCGTTTTTCTTATTTTTGTTATTTGTATCCCATTTCCCTGCCCCGGCTCTCCTGTACCCCAGGCAGCCCGTAGTTTTCAGTTCTGCCCGTTTGGGCAACCCCCTCGTCTATAAATAGAGGGGTAGGGGTACCAAAAAAGGACTTTGGGCTCGGAGGCTCCAGCTTACAACCTGTGTAAGCGGTCTCATTTCTTCGTGATCGCCATTTCGTGATCGTTTTCCCTTTGTTCCAGCATCTTCTGTCTTAGTAACCTGCACTTCGCAGTTTTCTCCCATCTCCTTTAGTGTGAATTTTGGAGGTACCATTTTTGGCACCAACAGTCTAAATAAATTCATAATATTTTAATCAATTTTAGATTATTTGAATCATATTTCAAGGGATTTAGCTTAGGAAGGAAATCAATTCACAGTGTTACGAGTTTAATTGAATTGATTCAAATTCGATGAATCAATTGTAATTGCTTCTGACTCAATTTAGTAAATTATTGAGTTTCGAATATTATGCTATGTGCTGCTCCATCGCTCATTACACTGTGATGAGCTCTCGTTAGTCGACTAATAAGTAGCTTGCTCCGTGAATTATATTGCGAAATTATTGTGTAAATTAATCACTCGGGAATGATTCTTCTTCTTCTGCTCGACTAATAGACCCAATAAAGAAACGAATACAACATCGAGAAGGGGTAGAAAGGTAATAATAGACAACATATCTCTATCAATAATTTGCTTTAATTCTAGCTCATAACTGGTTTAGTTTGCTATTTAAAGGGAGTTGTAAATTTGAAGGATCCCAACTGTTTGCAACTATTTTAAGGGGGATTTCTAATAAAAGATAGAAATTCTGAAAATAAAGTATCAATAATTTAGTGGTGATAAAATTTATTCTCATTTTTTTGTGGGAACATTGTGATGTCCTCCTCAACCGTTGTTTCTTTTCGTCGTCCCGATTCAGGTTGTGGCGGGGCGGTCAGAGGAGGAGAACCTCTCTGGTCTTCTTCCTCCTCTCGATTTAGCCGCATTGCTGCAGTAGCGTTTAATCGGCAAGAGGGGAAGATCGACCTCGAGAAGGGAGGTGGGTTTTCCATCTTGCCGATTTCTCCATTTGGGTAAAGGATTGGGGCCGGGTTGATAAGTGAGTGCTGGCGATCTGCTCCACCGCATTGCTTGACTAAATTTCGTAGAACAAAGACGCCCCCTTTGGATTTCGAAAGGAGGGAAATGGAGACGATGACGTCGGAATCTTTACGATGGCCAAGGGATGACATGTTAGGGCATATGGGGTTAATTTGGGGTCAGTTGAAGATTCTGGTTATCTTGCCGTTGCTTCGCATGACAACGTTCGTGTGCTTGGTCATGTCGGTAATGCTCTTCGTGGAGAAGATTTACATGTCTGCAGTCATCATCCTCCTCAAGATCTTTGGAAAGCGGCCGGAGAAAGTATACAAATGCGAGCCCCTCTGCGGCGATCTCGAGCTCGGCAGCTCTGTCTTCCCCATGATTCTTGTCCAAATCCCCATGTACAATGAAAAAGAGGTCCTCCTTCAACCTTCTCTTTATATTTCGTCTTTTTGGCACTTTGCGCCTCTGAAATATGGGTTTTTGGCATTTTGCACCCCGAATCTTTAAAATTGGCATTTTGCACCATCAATTACTGATTTCTGGCACTTTGCACCTCCAACACAAAATTTCAAGTGTATTTAGGTCCGGGCAGCACCAAAAATGTTTATTTTGGCACTTTGCACCCCGGATTATTGGTGCTGCCCGGACCTAAATATCTTTTGATGAGCATTTTCGGTGATGCCGGACCTAAATACCCTTGAAATTTCGGTCCGGGGGGTGCAAAGTGCCAGAAATCAGTAATTTGGGGGTGCAAAGTGTCAATTTTAAAGATCCATAGTGCAAAGTGCAAAAAACCTGTGTTTCAGGTGTGCGAAGTGCCAAAACCCCCTATATTTCTCTCCACTTCTCTCTAATCTTCGCATGTAGGTGATGGCTCGCAGGTATACAAACTCTCTATCGGAGCTGCATGCGGGCTCTCGTGGCCATCCGATCGAATCATCATTCAAGTGCTGGACGATTCCACGGACCCACTCATCAAGGTTTGGTTAAGATAATTTATATTATCCTCGTTTTGTTTATGAACGCTCGATCTTACTTAAGGAACTTCGTCTACTTTTATGTTCAAAATTAGTTTTTTATTTTTTTGGTAGCAATCATAATCGTCGTCATGCCAAACATACATTTTATGATGACGGTGTTTTTCTCAAAACTCAACCGGAGCAAAAAAAATACGCCAAACGAAACCTAAATCGATTATACGCGACGGTCAACCCTATTTATTTTTAAGGGCGATATTTATAAATATTATAGCATATAGGTAAATTTATATTTCATGTGAGAAAATACTCTTTTGGTCAAACATTTTTTTTTTTCAATTTTACAGACTTTTCAAGAATTTAATTTCTATATATATTTTTGTTTAATTTTAAAAATGGTGCCCTCGTCTCGTCTTTTTTATTTTTATTGAGTTTTGTATTTGGCATGATAAAATTTGAGAGTTGATATTAGCAGTCCAATTCTCACTATTCGCACCCCAAAAATTGTATAAATTCTAATTATATTCGCAGTCCAATTCTCGATAATCACACCCCATCAAATAACCTCCTCTCCATCTCTCTCTCATTGCCTAAAGAGAGAAACTTAGGTGCGTTTCTCTCACCTAGAACTAGGTGGGAGAAAAATATAGCAGTATGATCTCAGATCGGACGACATATAAAATACTGACATTATTATTATTTATAAATACAAGAGTATTTAAGAAAAATACAACCGTATGATCTGTGATCAACAGCTTAGATGGGCTCCTCTCACCATGATCTTAGGTGAGACTAACTCACCTAAAACTTTTTCTTGCCTAAACCCTAGTCGTAGTTCTATCGGTCGCGTCGTTTTTCCCCCTCTTAGACTCACCCTTAAAAAAGAAGAAAATTATCCAGCGAAAATCTCAAAAAAGTAGTCAGTTTTTTTTTGTTAGAGGAAGGTTTGCACGCCATTTCACTTGGTTTAGAGTTAATTCCTCTATGCATGTCATTTAACTTGTTTTTCTGCTAGGTTTTCAAATTGTTCTCGTCTTTAAGATGTTTTTTTAGATTTCTAGTACTTAATAAATCAACAAAATGTTTCACTTATTTTGGACTGCGAATAGCCAGTTCCAGACTCCTAATATCAACTCTCTAAAATTCTTACCAAGGACGAATGTAATATCACGCGAGAAATCCCGAGCATAGTAATAGAAATGAAATTTTTTGCTGTAATCAAATATTTAGCATTATTAAAAAATGTTAAATAGATATTTACATTATTAACTTTTTATTTTTAAGTTGTTTTTATATTATTTTTATATTGTAAAAGCAGTTCTATATAAATTATAAAACCTGGGATTTTGTTTGGAGCCAGTCTCCTTTCGTAGGTTTTGATGGAAAATAATTGGATTTGGTCCAAAACCAAAAATTCAAAGGTTTTGGTTTTGAGCCAAACTGAATTTTTTTGTTCGTTTGCATAATAATTTTCGTGCACATGAATTAAAAACTGTCAATTTTTCTATTCGGCTGTAGGATGATCTTCAGGCACAGGTTTTTGCGATATTTTTAATCATTGATAATTACCATTACCGTCTTTAAATCACGAAAAATGTTTAAATTGCCTAAAATAGTAATCATTATCAAATAATGCTGATAAAATAGTAATCATTACTTTAAGAGAGAAAAAGACACGATTTTCTCTCAAAACCGACTAAAATGAGAAGGTTTTCGATCACCATAGCATAGACTATTTTTTTAATGGATCCAACCCGGTAGGTTTTGAAAGAAAATCAATTTTCTCCAATAAAAGACCAAGCAAACACTTGTGAATGAAATTGGATTGCCCAAAACCAATTCTTTCCTACAAAATCTACCAAACAAACGGAGCCTTGGTGGAATCCATACCCGCCTAGCTAGGGTTAGGTAGAATGTTAAGTTTCTCGTAGTATTTCTTATAAAATATTTAATAATATTAAATATTTTCTTAAAAAAAGTATATTCTTATTTTACCTAAATAGTGCAATTAGAAGACAAAAACCGGGCCTTATGGCCTGCCCGATTTTCAAAAACCGCATCCGATCTTTGGTTTGTCGACTGACCTGCCCGAATTATCCGCCCGAGGGCCCGGTCGGCAGTTCGACCACTTCAACTGACCGGTCCAATCCGGCGTTTAAAAGCTTGCATGAAGCAGAGTAAATTTTGATCAAATGCACATGTGCATATGTAATTCTAAATAAATTGAAAATAATAATAAAATATACAATTGTTGAAAGAAATATAAAATATACTAAATAAATAAAATAATTTTGAAGTATTAATAAGGAGTGAATAATATTAAAATATTTCGTATGCAATAGGAATATACAGCTGCTCATGAAGATATTGTTCTCATTAGACATTGAGAATATTGTGCATGAGAGACAGAGCACACTTCATAATAAAAAAATAATTCATTACAAGAAAATAACTAATACATGCATGAAAGTGCTGCGGGTCGCTTAGCCCTCTCACGGGCCGTCTTAATTTGAGAGTGAGTCAAACGTGCAGACAGTCAAAATGATAAGTCAGCAGCAGACATCAAGACTTTTACGTAGAAAATACGGGAAGAAAAAAAACAACGGGTCCAAACCTAGTTCTGACGAAATCAACTAGTGATAGCTGAGTATAGGAGTTAGAGTTTTAGAGGGTGACACACCACCTCTCGTTCACAAGTCTTTTGGAGTATCCGGTCTTGAGAAAATCCTAGTGTTGAGGAGCACTTGCTGGAGCAATCACTGAAGTGGAACTGGCGCGCAGGAAGCGCGTGCTCAGCAAGAGATGAGTGATAAGACCTCAAAAGTGAATACACAAGTGGTATGTTCTACTGTCGATTATGGAGTGAAAATCCGTTAGCATAGCCTTAGGCTCCTCAGCGAGCATATCTAGTAGTGGTTGTGCATAATGCTTAAAGGTTGAAATAGCACACCTGGAATTCAGATAATTACCTCCTGTCATTAGCAACATTTTAAATTAAAGATTTGTAAAATATTCAGCCGAAAAACCAACAACATATGGTCAAATATGGATGAAAAAAAGGAATTTGACTAGGAAAAAATTATCTCAAATGAATCTGTAATATAATATGCCAGGAACTACACAAATCATAATGGAAAAGAGAAATGCAACATGAAAATCAGACCAGATCTACACAAATTCGGCTGTAAAAAAAACACTAATGCAAGAAGGAAATACAATATAAAAATTTGTCCGGATGTACATAAATACGATTGTTAAAAAACATGATTGCAAAATGGAAACACCCAAAAAAAAATTCGAGCGAAACTCCCAAATTCAGGAGCAAAAAAAATTTCGACTGCAGAACGTTATAACAACTGGAAAGTAAAACTTACAAGTGCAGTATAACTACTGTAAAGTACTACTTACAGCTTCAGTGCACTTGCTTTATGGTGCCGTGGGTGGAACTCTTCCGCGCGTGATGCCGACTGTGTGGAAAAAACACTAAAACCTTCACGTCTCTTCTTCTTCGTCGTCGGTCGAAGTACACCTTGAAGGACGCCAAGGGAGGATACAAATCCTTCTCAAAATAGGACTTCCTCTTCGTCGTTTCGGCAGAGCAGCTAGGGCGTTGGTTTCGCTCGGGGGAAGGAGAAATTTTGAAACGCAAAGGGAGTCCGACTTTCGAAAATGAGGGGGCGGGAGCCCCCTATTTATTTTCCTCTCACCTCTCAATTATATTTTCCTAAATCTAAATAGAGTTTCTTGTGTACATGACTGCAATATTCTGATGACTGAATTAATTGAGTTTAATATAGAAATGTGATATTTAAAATAATCAAATTTACTTTTTACAATTTGAAAAAAAAAATATTTTTTGAAATTTTTAAGATCGAAAAAAAAAACAATGAAAATATAGAAATGTGAATATTAAATATGTTGAGGATTGCAGGATATGGTGAAGATGGAGTGCCAACAATGGGCAAGCAAAGAGATCAACATAAGGTACGAGATACGGGAAAATCGCAACGGCTACAAAGCCGGCGCGCTCAAGGATGGCATGAAGCATAGCTATGCGAGGGACTGCGATTTCGTTGTCATCTTTGACGCCGACTTCCAGCCCGAGTCCGATTTCCTCGTCCGCAGTCTTCCATTTCTCGTCCACAACCCCGAAGTAGCCCTCGTCCAAGCTCGATGGAAATTTGGTAAACTCCTTTTCACCTTTCTCCTTGGGTAATTGACATTTTGCACTTTCAAATATATTAAATATGACATAATGCATCATAGGCTAATTTTAGAGGGGTAACTTGGTCCGAAAGTTAAGTTATCCCCATTTTGTAATTAAGAAGAAATCCCTTGCTAATCTGAGTATCTGATGCTTGCTTCTGCAATTTCTGCTTCTAGTCCCACACATAGCTTTGTACCCGCGCTTTGTTCAAGTGCTTTCATTAAGGCAGTTGTTATAAGCATACCAGTTTTGACTATTCGCACACTAATTTCTATGAGTTATTACACGTCTTTTGAAAATACGTCTTGTACATGCATTTTTAGGAAAAGTGTTCAACACGAAAACTGTAGATCTCGTCGAGATCTACAACTTTTGTGTCGAATATTTTTCCTAAAAATGCACGCACAAGGCGTATTTTCAAAACTGATCGTAACTATATCGAATTTTTGAAAACGCCTTGTACATGCATTTTTAGGAAAAGTGTTCAACACGAAAGTTGTAGATCTCGACGAGATTTACAATTTTCGTGTTGAACACTTTTCCTAAAAATGCATGTACAAGGCGTATTTTCAAAAGGTGCGTAATAACTCATAGAAATTGGTGTGCGAATAGCCAAAACTGGTGTGCTTATAACAATTGCCTTCATTAAGCCGAGTTATTATTTCTGCAACACTCATTTTGGCACAATCTGACGATGTCAAGATCAGCCGCACAGAAAATGACCTTTTACCCACAACGGATTCACTATCGATCTGCTGTGGGGTCGACCCAATCGTTGATTCGACAGCTTTATGGTAATTGGACGGTCCGAGTATCGTCATCTCCAATAGATCAACGTCCATTATTGCACGATAATTATCCCATTTCCTGGATCCATTTCAGTCATCACCGTCGATTTTTGACAATCCCCACACTGTATCAACACTCCTAGCCAACTCTTCGGAGGGCGGTGGTCCTCCGGTGACCGGTAGCCACCGACTGTTGCTGGAGTTTTCGGAACAACAAAAATGTGTCCGACACCACCTGGATCTCAATTTCTAGGCGGCGCCACCATCTCAAGGGCTCACGGTGAGGTTTATGGTGGTTTGAAGACTCTCGGTTGGCCGGGAAAACTCCCCTCGGATGGATGGAGGAGGTGGTTGCAGATCCTAATTAATAGATCTAGCACTTGAAGAAGAGTTCAGAAACTCACTTTCTAGCAGTTGGCAGAGGTTGTAGATGAAGGAGAAGGAGCTTATCTTCCATATTTCTAACATAAGGGGCATTTTGTAAACTGGGAAAATTTAGAGGGGGAGGTTGTATGAAAATTTCAACTTGTTTGATATTGAAGTTTATTTTACAGTGAATTCAAATGAGTGTTTGATGACGAGAATGCAGGAGATGTCCCTAGATTATCATTTTACCGTGGAACAAGAAGTTGGTTCCTCCATATATGCATTCTTTGGTTTCAACGGTGAGATTTTGTTACGAGCATAATTCTATCTTAAGCTAAGTTCCTTGATTTTATCGATGATGCTGAAATGTTGATGATTAAATTTTGAATAGGGACGGCTGGTGTGTGGCGTGTATCAGCTCTTAATGAAGCAGGAGGGTGGAAGGATCGAACCACTGTTGAAGATATGGACTTGGCTATTCGAGCAAGCCTTAAAGGATGGAAATTTATCTATCTCTCAAATCTTAAGGTACTCTTCAATTTATGCCATCTTTAGTATCTTATCTGCAATTATACTTGCTATTTGTTTAATTACCATAGTTTGGTGCATCATGTCATGAAGCTGGCACGTAGCTTCTTAAGGGGAAGTTCCTAGGCTGTACGGGTCGTGGTGTCAGCGTGTGAATCACATTTTAAGGGAAAAAGTGTGAGATTCAGTGGGACTAAAGAGGGCAATTCTTTATAGTCGTGAACCAGGGCGTTAAAATTGGTATCATATTTGGTGCATGCTGATTAGTCCCACATCTTAGACGGAGGGGATGTTTCTTGGATATATGTAGTGGATTGTGGTGTCACAATTGATGCATCTTTTTAAGGAAAAATTTCATTTTGTTGTGGTTGACTGTGACGCATTACTACTTATAGTTGAGCCAGATTGAAATGATTTCTTCTCTTTCCCTTGCGTTTCATCCCGGCTTGGAGTTTCCGTTACCTTTCGTTTACCAAAATCTCGTCGTTTTTGAGATTTCTCTTGATTGATTACTAATAGATTACGGATCTCGTCGTGCAGTCCCTGCTGAAACTGACAACATCGATCTTCTTCAGTGGTTACAAGAGAATCAACATAATATGCTAATTTCGAAAATTCAGTTTCTTATTGCAGTACTGTTTTAGTTCCTTGGACTAGCCGGAGAAATTGATCATGCAGTGCTCTCTTTTCAGACCTCGGGACAACCTAAGTTGTAAAATCTTGTAGAAAATTAGTCCAGGCAGCGACACCGCGACCTTCGTATTTTCTGTTGACGGTATTATCCCACCAGCGTTTTGTTGCTCCTTCTAACAGAAACGCAGCTAATCCCACCTTTCAATTTTCTAGGCATTGCATCACTTGGAAGATTGTTTCAATTCATAGAATCAAATCTTCTGTGTCTAAGGGAGACAAGCCTCCTCGAAAAACTGACGGTTTTAATTCCAAGAATTGTTTTAAATCTATATCAAGTTGACGGTGTTGTGGTGGTAAAGATGCCACATACGGAATTTCAGGAGGTAGATTCACAGGGGTTGAAATAGAATCAGCTTGAGGGACAGCTGACCCTAATGCAACTAGCATAGGAAATACCATTTTGAATTCTTCAACAATCGCTAAAACAAAATCAGTTGGTCGATGTTGGTTCTCATTATCACTTTCAGCAGATATTGTATCTTTATGAACTTCCGGATCTTCTCACGACTCTCGAAGTCTTCTACTTGAATAGACTTGAAGGGGTTCCTATGAGAGGAGTTTTGAGCTGTTATACTACATTACTTATTCATGTCATTACTTTGTACTCACCATGACTGAATTTATTGAAAACCTCCCTCTGATACCAATTTTGTGAAGACTGGCAATGTGTCTTCTGCACCCAAATAGATTAAACATCTGCACCTAAGTATCTTCTGTATATCTGAAAAACTTGTATAGAAATTGTAAAAAGGAATAAAAAGTTGTGATGTGTTTTACTTTGTACATATTATGCATTTAGATGTCATATGCTGCGATGAATGAATTGAAAACTACACCCAGATATTGAATACACTGTGGAAACCAGGAAAAGGGTCTTCACAACACCATTGAAGAACTTGATGACGTGAATGGTTCCATCCAAAATTGCCTTGATGTGCAATCGTCGATGGATGGGCACTCGATTGCTTACAACATGCCATATAGATCCTATAGATGTGCTTTCACAATATGAAGAAAGAGTTAACTTTATATCGTCGAGCTATGGTCAATGATGAGACCAACATGATTTTGTTTGGTTCACATGGTGCACAACCGAGATGCAAAGGAGGTGGCATCATGATGAGCAACGGTTCAAAGTTGTGTTTAGTATCATTGATCATTGAGGCAACAATCCATGAGGAAGCTATGAATGATATTTTGATATTTTGTGGTTGGGGAGATCATTGTGAAAGCAACCAAGAGCAACCCGCAATGTGGCTACGCCCGTGCTTCATAAATTTGATGAACGCCTAAGACATTACTAGCGGCTACGCCCGTACTCAATGCGGCGTGCGGTCTGCGCCCGCAAGCATATCAAGGGCGTGTGGTCTGCGCCCGCAAGCATATTTGGCATGCGTCGACATTTGGCGTGCTGCGACATTCGGCGGGGCGGCGAGATTCTGCGAGGCGGCAACATTCGGCGGGGTGGCGACATTGGACTGGGCGACGACATTGGACTGGGCGGTGACACATGTTGGTGCGACAACATTTGGCGTGGCGACGACTTTCGACATGGCAACGACATTCGGCGGGGCGCGAGGGAGGGAGGAATTTGATGGGACGGCGACATTCGGCGGGGCGGCGAGAGAACTCCAAAGCAGGAAGAGAAATGTCGCAGTGTGTTAATCCAAGTTTATCCAGTACTTATGGCGGAAACGTCATCTCAATGCAAAATATAGATGAATGGCTGCAGAAAGTAGAAATTCCATTAGAATTTAACGATGTGCGAACCAACAATCTGCTTTTCATTTGATTTTAAGAAAAAATTAAGAGATTTGAGGTAAGAGATGGCTACCTTCGACGTTCATCGCCATTAGTGCTGGCAATGGATCTACAGATGCACCTTTTAATAGACTATTGTCGTCGAACCCGAAGCAAGTGGGAGAGGGAGACAAACAATATTGCCTTTTGGGAGACGAAAGTAACTTCATAATTCATGGACCTCCTGCTCATTCATAAGAAATAATTTAACTCTAATAAAGGGAATCTCCTCTTTCAGGTAACATTATAGGAGAAGATGGAGATTTGAGGGAAATCTCATCTTTCATGCAAAATTTCCAAGTAATTTCCAAATTAGTTACAACTGTAGATATGAAAGAGGAAGAGGGAGGGAATGATGCAGCTTTGTTGGTGATGAGAGTCATGTTTAAGACTCCTTATCAAGGAGGTCTGAGGATCAATCCCCGGTCTCATCAACCTGACGCACTTATACTGAGTGCGAAGAAGGGCTGGGGTGTATGTGTTGCAGCCCTGATGAAAGCCCCTGGTGGATTCCAGTGAGCCCCCTGGTGCGCCAAGGTGGCAGGCGGGCCGGGAAAGGGCTGACAGACCATGGGGAGCCAGCAGGCCTGGACTATCCTGCATCAGGGAGAGAGAGAGAGAGAGTGAGAGGGCGCGCGCGAGAGAGAGAGAGAGAGAGAAAGAAACAGAGGGAGAGAGAGGGAGAGATTGAAGGAAACTCCAAATCAGGAAGAACTCTAAAGACGGAAAAGAAATGTCCTCGTAAAGCAGAGGACAACGAAAGGATCACTGTCGCGGGTTTCTCAAAAGGTTGCTTGCAGGTTGAGAGCTCAAAAGTGCCGCGCTGCATCGACGTTCGTTGTCGCCACAAGGAATTTGAAACTGTCGCCGAGTTGCTTGCAGGTTGAGAGCTTTATGGGAGACTTTTAAACACGTTTGCAGTTTCACGCTTTATCTTCTTCCTTGCCCTCATCAGGTTTGTAGCTCTTCAGTTGCACCTCTCGAGCTTAACCTGTTTTTTTAAGAGAGTTGATATTAGCAGTCCAATTCTTGCTATTCACACCCAAAATTGTAAAAAATCCTAATTATATTCGAATTTTTGCAGGAGAATAAGTTCTAAGTGAAGAAGTAAAAGTGCACATTATCTTAAGAGGTGGTGCACTTCTTAGGGCGCATCATAGGACATGAAACTCTATGATGGACATGGATAGGATCCAAGCGTTAATGGAGTGTAAACCTCCCACCAAGGTGATGAAGCTAAGATCATTTTCTTAGCTTGTTGAACTACTACCGCCGATTCATTTAGGGATACTCGCGAAGAGCAACCCCACTGGAGGATTTGTTGAAGAAAGACAAGACATGGTGTTGGTCTGTTAAGTGCCAACAAGATTTTGAAGATGAATGTGAGCACGAAGCTAGTGTTATCATTGTCTAATTTTGGAAAGACATTTGAGCTGCAAACTGATGCTTGGAAACTTCCATTGGTGGATTGCTTATGCAAGAAGGCCATCATATTGCCTTGAAAATCTGAAGCCGGATGACATGAAGTGATTGTACATTGTATATAAAAAGTTGACAATGACTATTCATTACCTTCATGTCTGGAGGCTTTACTTGTTGGGAGCTCAGTTCATTATCAAAATGAACAATGTTGCTACAATCTACTTCTAGGCCTAAAAGTTGTCCGCAAAACATGCACGCTGACAGGACTTCCTAGCGAAGTTTGACTACCACGTTGAGTACAAACAAGGTAAGGTAAATGTTGTAGAAAATTTCATGAGTCGTAAACCTGAGTTTGTTGAAGTGTTTGTCATGAAGAGGAAACTACTAGATCAACCAACTGTGGTTGGAGGAGTACCCCATTACTAGAGAATTGTTGAAGTTAGCCAAAGATGGCTAGACAACAATTTTAAGTAGAAGACAACTTATACTGCTCCAAACGGAGGTGACTATGCATCCCAAGGTTGGGAAATCTATGGAGTGATCTGACATGGGAGTGTCATGGGAACGTATGGCCTAAATATCAAGGGAAAATGCGAGTGATGCCGTTGGTGGAGCTCATTTTTTTCTAGCTTAGGATGAAAGACAATACTAGAGATTATGTGAATACTTTTCTTGTGTGTTGACAAGACAAAGTGGAGAATAGACAACCCGCAGGTTTGTTGGATCCATTGCAATCCCTAATAGCCTGTGGGACTCGATGAAGATGGACTTCATCGGCGCACTGTGGAAGTTTGAAGGGCTAAGATTCATCATGGTTGTGGTAAATAGATTTTCAAAGTATAAGATCTTCATCCCATGCTTGAAATAGCACGCAGGAGAAGAAGCAGCAAGGGGATACTTTAAGAATGTTCTGCTACATTGGGGATTGACATGAACAATTGTCAGAGACAAGTTCTGTGTTTCACTGGTATGTTGTAGGTGGAGCTATTCAAGTTGTTGTGTTTAGAATTAAGGGTTTCTATAAGCTTTCATTCACATAGTGATGGAAGGAGAGAGTGAAAAATTTGTTGGAGTGCTATCTGCATCACCTCACTAGCACTAGTCAACAGGATTGGGCTAAGTTGATGGACGTGGTACCAGTTCTCCTACAACCACCAGGGCAACGAGTCTTCGGGGAGAAGTCCCTTCTAGTTAGCGATTGGGTGACAATCATTCACTCCGCATACACTTATGGTGATTGTCGACAATGGGAGAAGCCCATGTGAAATTGAAGATAGTCAAGTCATGGGAATAACACATCAACTTGGCGAAGGAATTTTTAGAGAAGGCATGGAGGCACATGAAAATGTGAGCAAATATTAAGAGGAGGCCGTAATAGTATGTTGCTGGGACATATTGATGGACAAACTTCTACCATAACACTTTAACATCTTGTAGGGCGTGCACATACGATTGTTGAGGAAGCAGGAAGGATCGTTCGTGTTGATGACAAATGGTGAGCAAGGTTTCCTATTTTCTTAGCCTGCCTAGAACTTTGAAGTTTCATCTCATCTTCCACGCGATTCTATTGAAGTCATGCCATGAAAATGCAGAGGATGCTATGAAGGGAGAATCACAGAATGCAATGCCAGTAATACTATTTCACAAAGAATTTGACGAAGAGAGTTGCAGAGAAAGGGTGTGCTACCAAGCACCCAATATTTGGTCAAATGGAAAGACTTGTCGAAGGCGTTGTGAGAAACAAAAGAACATAAGACATTTGGAAGCAAATGTAGATAAGACATTTGGAAGCAAATATATGTAAAAAAAGGTAAATTTTTGTGTGTATCTGCATGAAGATAAGAAATAGGATGATGTTACCTAGTGGGGTTTTCTAGGGTTTTATTCCAAGGAGAAGGGGAAGGAAGGTAGAATCCAAGGGCTTTCAATTTCTATCCAAGATAAGCCCTAAGCTCTCCATTTTTCATTCATCTATGATAAGTCCAATACAAGATAGCTAGGGTATTTAAACTCACCTTGAGGTCATTAAAATAATAAAAAACATAAACATTAGATGCAAAGATATATCTATGCTAAAAATAACAGATAACTGATGTTGTTTTATGTGGCGTCGCTTGCTAGTGGGTCTGTCAAGTACTCATCGTGACCTCGAGATCTCATGAGTCGACGCCAATGCCCATCCTTCATATCAATATTCCCTGCTGAAAAATTTGCCTTGACCCCAAAGCAATGCTTCTGAAGCAACGCACAAGGTTGGCGCAAAAACCCTTGAAGCAGTCGAGATGATGAAAGTGGCGGCTATAGGGAACCGACCTCCTCGAATGTCTACAGGTTCTCTTCCCAAAAGAAGGACAATGTCAGTTGGGGCTAGTTGATATAGGTGTCCGCAAGCGACTGAATCTAGGTGATGCCATGTAGCAGAAGAACATAGAAATCTATCGTAACCTAACAGGGACCCAGTTGTAGCTGAATGTGGCGACATAAATTGCCCAATGAGGGTGTTTGGTCTACCCACATGATGACCGTGAGCCTCAAAGATGGCTCAATTTGAAGGTGTAACTGAGCTACTATATCTTAGGATAGGAAATTATGGGTCGACACACTATCTATCAAAATTGGGAGAGTGCAACCCTGAAACTCCCCCCCCCCCCCCCCCCCCCCCCCCCCATTAGTATGATAGGACGGGGTCGCGAGGAGTCTTCAATAGAGATACAAGTAAGGTCGAGCCGATAGAATTGCCCATCTGGGTCGGTGGTCGGGGCGGTGTCTTGAATCTCAAGGGCCTTAAAGTTGGCAATGTGACCTTTAGATCGTCGTCCCCAATCATCACTTGCATCTTCTTCATTGGACACTCATGATTGGGGGAGTAGGTTGTTTGTAACGAAAGCAAAGCCCCTTGCTGCAAGGATCATGGTATTCTTAGTTGGAGAGGCAATGTATAGGTGGAGGCCGAGTTGCTTGGTTGGGAAATGGTAGATTGGGTGACGAAAGGTGTTGGTACGTATGGTTTTTGTATCGACGATAAGTGTGTGGGGTGCAGGAGGGTGTTGATAGTCTTAGCGATGATTGGATAGAGTGAAGAAGGCCTCTAATAATCAGATGCGGTCAGGGTATTGATGGTGAAATCCCCTTTGACAACCTACATGACTTCCATGACATCAACAATGTCCATTGGGTGTTGAGTCTGAATACAAGTGGATGTGAGCTGCATTCCTGGCTTGAAGAAGGTAGTGATCCAGAGGAAGTCCGGGGTCATGATTGATGAGCTCAATGAACTCATCAATATAACAATCAACTATGGTTGCGTGGAGTATGCCAAAAACGATCTTAGAGACGATAGCGGTAATTATACTGCTTGATGAGGGTCCACTTTAGTTCTCGCAATTTTAGATTGGGAGTGGTAATACAGAGCCAGCATATTTAGTGAAGAGCCGGCCCTTCCATGCCCAGGAGGACAATCAATACCTTATGTGGCTCCACTGTGTGCTGTATGTTGAGAAATAGTTCGACTTTGGCGATCTAACCCATCGGTCGAAACCATCGATGTTGGTCACTCCAAGGGAATATTGGTGGATGGGTTAGGTGGTGAACCAAGGATGTAGGAGGGGTCATGAGGTACGGAGGGCGAGACAGAGTACTGTTTGACATGAGCATCCCGGGATTCAATGCGTTGTAATATGGCTTCGGCCATGGCGTGAGCGAGGGGTATGCACCGCGGAAGGCTTGATCTCAATGTGTCCTCACGATCCTGAAAAAATGTTGAGACTGTGATGGGTATGAGCTATGACGTTATATCGTTGAACGAAATATTGATGATGTTGATGCGATGCTCTACGATGACACATGACTACAATGGTCTGCAATGGAGCATGACGTACGCTATATAGATGATCGACGATGGAGAATGAGTCAAGATGCTGCACGAGTGGCACTGGAAGATGTGGAATGGTCCGGATGCTGCTTTGGGTGGGAGGAAGACCGTCAGGAAAGTCGATGCAGCGATGCAACGACTAGAATTATGATCGCCTGTATGTGGCGAGAGTGTTGCAGAAGGAGATTGACCCAGTCAATTTTAGTTGGGATGTAGGATGACACGCGGAGGGCTGGCCGGGTGTCGAGGAGCCAACCGTTATGGAAAAGAGTGCTCCACTGACGGAGACCAGAACAAATTAGAAGTTGGGATGGACATGCTGTTACTATTATCATTCAGGGTAGAGAAAAGATGCGGGGCATGTCTTAAATATGACAATGAATTGCAAGAAGAAACATTGAGGTCGGACCAATGTTACCTAATGTGGATTTCTAAGGTTTTATTCCAAGGAGAAGAAGGGGAAGGAAGGTAGAATCCAAGATAATAATTCTTGGTCCGACCAAGACTCTCAATTTCTCATTCATCCAAGGTAAGTCTAATATATGATAGCTGGTGCTTTTAATCCCACCCTGGGAGCAATACAGTAACCAAAATAGAAACATAAGGTGCCGAAATATTACTATGCTAAAATATAAACAACTAATGCCGCTTTCTGCAGCGTTGCTCGCTATTGGGCCCGCCAAGTGCTCATCACGGACTCGAGATCTCAGGGTCAATGCCATGGCCCGTCCGCCATAATAGATGATGTGTGAGATGATATAGGCTTGTAGATAAGATAGAGAGTCCTATATATGGGGACAAAAACTTCACTTGTAGCTCAACATGAATGCCCACTACAAACTATTATGACACTCTCGATGTTTTATGCTCTCCTAATGTTGTCTGATTATATCTCGGGCCTTTGAACTTTGGAATAAGAATGTTGATTATTGATTATGTCAATTAATTTTCAAATAAAAACTATTCAATTGCATAAGAACCTTTTTAGAACCTTTTTTTGAACTTTTTGTTGTGTTTACATGGTGTATAGTGCTTGCTTATTGATGGGGAATCAGAACCATTCATTTTATGCGGATCGACGATCGTAGCAGTTTTTGTTCTTGTTATTTTTTATTTCGAGTTGTAATTTTATGTATTTTTGAGTCGGGACGTTCGACCAATCATAGTCGTCCGTTGCCCCCTAGGAATCTATAAATAGAGGGTGAGGGCTCTCATTTTAGGCATTGAAGAATGGAGTATTGAAGCCCATTCTTTGGTCATTCGGTGCCGAAGCCGAGTTCCGGGTGCGAAGCCTTGGAATCCCCACCACCTTGACGTCCACCACCATCATCCTTCACCACAAGCCGCCGGCAGCCCTCCTCCCAAAACAACCATCTCCTCCCTCCTCCCTCCTCCCAAAACAGCCATCCTCATTCCTCCACAGAAAAAACAGCCCTCTTTTTCCCTCATTTCCGACTGCAGTGATCACCGGAGAACATCTCTGGACACCCCCGGTGATCCAACACGAACTCCCCTACAATTTTCCCACATTTTGTATTTTCCGGCAATCACTGGAAAATCTCTCCGGCGACCACCACCACCACCAACCATTTCCAGCCGGCCACCTCCCCCACTACCCATAACTTCCATAACCACCCATTACCCCCACTACTTCCACTTCCTTTTATTTAGGAATCACTTCCTACATTTAAGCCCCACCATCTCCTAACTTCCCTCACAACCATCCCCTCAAACCGACTTCCCCATAGCCGGCCTCTTTTAGCCCCACTTCCCCTCATTCTCACGTGAGAAATAACTCTCCACTTCCTCCACTTAATTACTCTCCCACCCCCTCTAACTGCTAGGCGGAAATTTCCCTCTCTTCCCTGCTCCTCATTCTCACGTGGAGTCCAGGTTGCTGGATCCACCAATTGCTGCCACCATCTGCAGCTTCCCCTCCCAATTAAATCCACCAACCAGCCCTCTCCCTGCCTGATCTTCCTCCCGTGGATCCACCCCCCCCCCCCCCCCCCCCCCTCATTTCCCCTCAACCAACAAACCCTTTCCTCGTTACCTTCATTCAGCAGCCCTAAGTTTTCCCCTACACCACCCCAAAAAAAACTGCTGCTGTCCAGGCCTTCCAAACAGCCCAGCATCATAGTCTAGGTTGCTGTCTTTCTCTCTGGACAAACGCCTTCCTTCACGGATTGCTGAATGCTGCCTCCCTGCATCGTCCAAGTTGTTGTCCCAGTTTCTTGACAGCCACACATCATTTGAATGCTGAAAACCTGTCCCGCAGCCCTCCAAAAGTACCTCCAACCCTCCCCTCTTTATAATCTTGGTAATCAAGGTTTGTGTGTTGATTTCTTTACTGTTGGGTCTTGTGTTTGTTCTCTACTAGAAGAGATAGTGGTTTATAAGTTTTCATTCAATTGTTTTAGTCTTTGTAATATCCCATTTAAGTAGTATTTGATTTTCTGGCACTCTTCCACTTATACGACTTCACTTGTTTCCATATTTGAGAGCTTTAACTCTTTGTGGCCAATCAAATTATTAATATTGCTTTATAAATATTCATTGTTGCAAGTAAATCGTCAGATCTCATGTGTGGTTGCATATAAGAGTTCACACAATTATTTCACCATCACATAGGACCGTCCTACGTCACTTATGTTATCCGGATTGTGCTCAGTTAAATTACTTTTTATTAAATAGCTAATCGGAACATACATGGCATATGCAACCTTAATATAGGTAAAGAATGAATTGCCAAGTAGTTTCAAGGCATACCGTTATCAACAACATAGATGGTCATGTGGGCCTGCTAATCTGTTTAAGAAAATGTTCATGGAGATTGTACAAAACAAGGTCAGTCATTCGGGAAAATTTGCATTAACAAATTTCTGTAGACTTGCTTTGTTAATTTGATCAGCTTTAACCTTCATCCTACTGCAGAAAGTGTCTCTGTTAAAGAAAGTGCACGTGATCTACAATTTCTTCTTCGTCCGAAAGATTGTTGCACATATTGTTACTTTTGTGTTCTACTGTGTGGTGATTCCTGCGACTGTCTTTGTACCTGAACTTAATATCCCAAAATGGGGTTCTGTCTATATTCCCTCAATCATCACCATTCTTAATGCCGTTGGAACTCCAAGGTATGTATGAATTTAAATCAGATTGTGTGAGAAACTTTCTTTATTGTGCTTGCTTCTTATGAGAGGCTTGTCTTTTATAATATTTTGATCCTTTTGTCTTGAGGAAAAAAGAGGGCGAGTTTCTAAGGTAGATTGCTTAATAAAGAAATCCCTTATACATAATAGAGGTTACATTCCGTGCGATAAGGACTGAAATGCTAAGATGATAATTTGTAGGATAGTAATTCCATGGTTAAAATAGGATTTTCCTAATCTACCATCTATATTAAAGAAAAATATTCATCAGTAATGACAAAATAAACTAATATGCTAATCGTTAGATATATTGTATTGTATATTCTGGTGGTAGACCATCTTAGGCTCACCTCTGGGTGTTGGGATCACCCTCTTCTGTGTATATATATGTATCCTTAAGTGTGAATAACACATAAGATCTATTCATATTATCATCGTATCAGATCCAACCCTAATTCCACCGCTCGCTCCTCTGTCCCGCTGATATCTCTTCATTTCCGCTCGCCGCGCATCCTCTGCCGAAGGGCTTTTGTGATCATTGCTGCGAAGCTCTTCATTTCCGCTGTGAAGCTCCTCCATCCCGCTGATACGATCGTTTCCTTTCTGTCGATCGAAGCTCGCCGATCGATCCCGCTCGCCGATCGATCCTACTCGATCCCGATCGATCCCCAGCTCGCCGATCCCGCTCGGTCCCGCTCGATCTCCAGTTCCTATCGATCGATCCCGCTCGTCTCGTGGACTTCCTCGATGGCCTCCTCTCACTCCTCCGGCTTCCTTCAAAAGGCTGATGTCACCCTCGATGGGCGGAATTACAATGCTTGGTCCGCCACCGTCGGCGTCATTCTCCGTGGCCTAGATTTGTGGGGCCACATTGACGGTTCTGAGCCTGCTCCTGCACCGATGGTTGCTGCTCATGCTACCGACTCTTCCACTTCAGCACGGCCGCCTCCACCAAGGGCTCCGACTTAGCGCGGTGGCGCTCAGACGACTCTCGCGCGATTGTCGTGATCTGTCAGTCTTGCGAGCTTCCCATTCGGATATCTGTCTACGAGCTCCCTACGACCAAGGCGATGTGGGATCACTTGCGTCGTCTCTATCAGCCGTCCAGTCAGGTCCTGCGCTACTCTCTGTTCCAGACCCTTGGCGTCTGCTACCAGCGTGATCGGTCTGTTCAGGCCTTCTTTGCTGAGCTCCTTGATCTCTGGCATTAGTGCGATGAGATGGCTCCTTCCCCCTGTGCAACATGCCCTCAGTGTGTTGCTATCTCTCGGGATCGCGACTGTCAGCGGCGCTTGTTTGAGTTTCTTATGCGTCTACGCCCCGTGTTCGAGTCCATTCACGCTCAGCTTTTGCACCGACATCCCCCTCCGTCTCTCAACGATACCTTGTCCTTGGTGATCGCTGAGGAGACTCGTCTCCACTCCTTGGACCCCGCTACTTCTCCTAGTGGGATGCTTCACGCTGTTCTGGCTGCTCCCCAGCTTCCACCGCAGTCCTCTCTTGTCAGTGCTCCTTTGCTGCCCTCACCAGGTTATAGTGCTCTGGTGCGCCCTGTTCCTCGTCCTCCGGCGCCCTCTTCGGCTCAGTCCGGTGCTCCCCGTCGCCCATCTGTCCGCTGTCACTATTTTCAGTGCCTTGGTCATGTCAAATCTGAGTGCCGCAAGCTTCAGAGAGCTCAGCAGTCTGGTTAGCAGCGTGTTCCCGGTGCTCCTTTCTTTGTTGTGGCACAGTCTCTCTCTATTTTTGAGCTTGCACAGCAGATTGCTCAACAGCTCTCTCAGGGATCACTACTTCGCTCTACTGTCTCTGTTCTGTCACCGGATGCTTCTGATGCCTCTACCTCTCAACCGGCAGCTTCAGCCCCTTCAGGCATCTCTTCCTCCGACTGGTTGCTTGACTCTGGAGCCTCTTTTCATATGACCCATGATGCCACACACCTCTCGTCCTGCCAGCCCGTTTCCCCTGTCCTTAGTATCATGGTAGCAAACGGTACTATTCTCTCCATTACTAGTCGTGGCCAACTTCATACTAGCTGTTTCCATATTCTCGACGTTGCCTACATACCCAAGCTATCCATGAACCTTATATCCGCCAGCCAACTCACATCCCATGGTTGTCTTGTTGTTTTTGTTGAGTTTGTCTGTCGTGTGCAAGATCATCTGACAGGGACACTCCTTGGAGCTGGCCGTCGCCGTAGTGGGGTGTACGCCCTTGATCGCCTCCATCTTCCTTCCACTTCATCATCTCCGGCAGCTGCCACCTTTTGTCTTCCTTCGGTGGCCTTTTTCTCAGTGACATCACTGTCTTGGTCATCCCAGTGGCCCGCGCCTTGCGTCGCTCATTAGTCATGGTTTTCTGGGCCGTGTTTCTGTTGATCGGTCTCATTCATGCACGGGTTGTAAGCTTGGTAAACAGCTCCAACTCTCATATCCGTCTAGTGAGTCAAGATCTTCGCGTCCTTTTGATTTAGTTCATTCTGATGTATGGGGTCCCACACCTTTTGTATCAAAGGGAGGTCACCGATATTATGTTTTCTTTGTTGATGATTATTCTCGTTACTGTTGGGTTTATTTTATGCATTCTCGTTCTGACTTCTTCCATATATATGTTACTTTTTCTGCTATGGTGCGCACCCAGTTTTCCGCTTCCATTCGTATTTTTCATTCCGATTCCGGGGGGGGGGGGGAGTACCTCTCTCATGCTTTCCGCGATCTGCTGGCTAGCCACGACACTCTTCCTCAGCTTGCCTGTCCCGGTTCCCACGCTCAGAATGAGACCGCTGAAAAAAAGCATCGTCACATTATTGAGACAGCACACACCCTTCTTATCTCCTTTCATGTGCATCCTCACTTTTGGGTTGATGCTGTTTTCACTGCTGTCTATCTTATTAACCTACAGCCCTCCACTTTCCTTCAGGGTCAGAGTCCTGGTGAGTGCTTCTACTCTCGACCTCCACGTTACACTCATCTCCGTGTTTTTGGCTGACGGTGTTATGTTCTACTCTCTCCACGTGAGCGCACCAAGCTCTCTGCTCAGTCCGTACCATGTGTCTTTCTTGAATACAGTATTGAGCACAAGGGCTATCGATGTTATGATCCTATTGCTCGTCGTCTTCGAATCTCACGTGATGTCACTTTTGATGAGTCTCACTCTTTCTTTGTGTCCTCCGTCACCCCGACCTCGCACTCATCTGTGACTCCCTCCGATGTGTAGTTTCTCACTCTTCCCACCGCACTACATCATGTCCCATTCTCTCCACCGGTTTGTCCTCCTCTCCCAGTGCCACCGGCCTCTCCGGTCTCTCCTCCCACCTCCTCCTCTCTGTCACCCACCTCTTCCTCCGATACGCTCATCGTTCCCCTTCCACATCACTACACTCGTCGTCCCCCTCTTGTTCCCTCGCCTCCAGTGCTCCCCGACTCAGTTTATGTCTCCTCCAGCGAGGTCCCTGCGGATGATCCTCCTGCGCGTCACAACCCACCTCATGAGAGACGTCCTCCCGATCGCCTCAGTCTTGCTACACTACCTCTGGACCTGCCTGCCCTTCCTGCTACCGCCCGTGGTACTCCAGAGCCGACGTTCTATTGTGAGGCTGCCCAGATACCTGAGTGGCATGTTGCTATGTCTGCTGAGCTAGAGGCGCTTGAGCATACTCGTACTTGGGAGTTTGTTCCTCTTCCTCCTGGTGCTGTTCCTATTACTTGCAAGTGAGTCTTCAAGGTCAAGACTCGCTCAGATGGTTCTGTAGAAAGGTACAAAGCTCGACTCGTGGCTCGTGGTTTTCAGCAGGAGCAGGGACGGGACTATGATGAGACTTTTGCTCCAGTCGCTCACATGACTACGATCCGTACTCTTATTCCAGTTGCAGTTGTTCGCCACTGGTCTCTGTTTCAGCTCGACGTGAAGAATGTCTTTCTTCACGGCGACCTTCAGCAGGAAGTATACATTGCTCCCTCCTTCCGGTCTCTCCTCTCCTCCAGGACTTGTCTGTCGCCTGAGGCGAGCTCTTTACGGGCTCAAGCAGGCGCCCCGCGCGTGGATTTCACGTTTCAGCTCCGCCATTACAGCCGCTGGCTTTCAACCGAGCCCACATAATCCAGCTCTGTTTGTGCACTCCTCTCGTGACCGGACTATTTTACTACTTTATGTGGGTGATAAGATCATTACTGGTGATGATCCTTCTCATGTTGGGATCACCCTGTTCTGTGTATATATATGTATCCTTAAGTGTGAATAACACATAAGATCTATTCATATTATCACTAATAATATTTGATATGGTAAGCTAATCATGCTATCACTCTCGCAAACTCAATGTTATGCAGAGTATTCTAACTTAAGTTTTGAGGTGTGACTGATAGAGTTGGTAGGAGCGTTGTGTAACACCCTGATCTTTTAGAGATCAAAATAGAGAATCTGAGAGCTACCGCTCCCCGCGATAGCGTTATCGCCCCCCGCGATAGCATTACATAAAGTAGTTCAAATTTACCCACTTCTCTGTTTCTTACCGCGAGCCGCAGTAGTACTACCGTTGGCGGTAGCATTCGTATTGAGAGGTACAGGTGGCCGGGGAGATACCGTTGTGCGGTAGTGCTACGGTCGGGCGATAGCTCCCGGACGAGCCGATCACTTTGTAATCTGTGATCTCGTCTGTTCAAGCCTCTTAAAGGCCTATCTAACGACCACAATTAAGTCACCCGGGGGGGGGGGGGGGGGGGGGGAGGGCCTTAGGCAGGATCAGTTGATTTTATCTCTCCCATCTAGGTCACACACGAGAAGAGGCCGCAAGGAAGGGTGGAAGACCATGAGAGGAAGGGAGGAGGTTTGCCAGAGCTCTGTTGCTCGAATCGACGAGCCGTCGCCGGAGGAGAATTGCTAGTGTCGTTGCGATCGTTCTCCATCCAATTTTCTCCGAGATCCATGGTTCCAAAGCGTTCCCCAAAGGTAACAAACCTCTCCTTCCCGTCAATAGGATTCATATTTACGTTCCACGATTCTTCCTAGATGTCCCTTATTTTGATTTATGTGCGTGAAGCCAAAACCACGACGTTTGACCCGTTTTAGTGATGTTAGTATAAATCGCTCGTGGGGAAGTTTCGCTAGGAAGATACGAGATACCCTGGTTCCATAATAATGCACGAACATGGGGTAGGAAGGCCTTGAGATGTCTGGAATGTGATGTTTCACAGTTTTTGGAGATACCCCTGCGCGGTAGCGTTACCGCCGGTGATGTCACCCAGCTAACTTGACTGAGTGCTTCCAGTTAGTGAATTTCGCTATAGGAACCGTGAGATGCATGTATGACTTGTAGAAACACATGTAAAGAGGCAAGACTCAAGAGTTTAATTTTCCTATGAGGTACTGTCGGGTAGTAGTGCTAACGCCGACGATAACTTCCAGAAAACCCTTGAGAGGTGCTTTCATGCACTATAAAAGAATCATGAGAACTTTGTAAAGTATAATTGATACACAGAGGAATATATGGTGTGCTAAAACCGAGATTTGCATGGTTCCTATGAGGTACCGCCTAACAGTAGTGCTACCGCTCGCGATAGCTCCCCGACAGAACAAAACTGAGAACTCATGACTATGTGGGGAAATATCCCACTACTTGTAGCGGTGGACTCAAGAGAGGTATTCACTTATCTCTTGTACCCTGGACTATAGGAGTTGGGAATAATCCCACTACTTATACATGTGGACTCAGGGAGTTACGACAAGGCTCGCTCCTTGCAGCAGATTGACATGGGGTTGAATGTTCTCACCCTTATGACTCAAGGGTTAGATTTACATGTCTTTATAGCTTGTGACTCGAGAGTTGTACGATTTCCCAAATTTTGGAGCTTCTCCCTTAGCAGGACGAATTCTATTGTATGATGCCACGACGTTTGACCCGTTTTAGTGATGTTAGTATAAATCGCTTATGGGGAAGTTTCGCTAGGAAGATACGAGATACCCTGGTTCCATAATAATGCACGAACATGGGGTAGGAAGGCCTTGAGATGGCTGGAATGTGATGTTTCACAGTTTTTGGAGATACACCGCACGGTAGCGTTACCGCCGGTGATGTCACCCAGCTAACTTGACTGAGTGCTTCCAGTTAGTGAATTTCGCTATAGGAACCGTGAGATGCATGTATGACTTGTAGAAACACATGTAAAGAGGCAGGACTCAAGAGTTTAATTTTCCTATGAGGTACTGTCGGGTAGTAGTGCTAACACCGACGATAACTTCCAGAAAACCCTTGAGAGGTGCTTTCATGCACTATAAAGGAATCATGAGAACTTTGTAAAGTATAATTGATACACAGAGGAATATATGGTGTGCTAAAACTGAGATTTGCATGTTTCCTGTGAGGTACCGCCTAGCAGTAGTGCTACCGCTCGCGATAGCTCCCAGACAGATCAAAACTGAGAACTCATGACTATGTGGGGAAATATCCCACTACTTGTAGCGGTGGACTCAAGAGAGGTATTCACTTATCTCTTGTACCCTGGACTATAGAAGTTCGGAATAATCCCACTACTTATACATGTGGACTCAGGGAGTTACGACAAGGCTCGCTCCTTGCAGCAGATTGACATGGGGTTGAATGTTCTCACCCTTATGACTCAAGGGTTAGATTTACATGTCTTTATAGCTTGTGACTCGAGAGTTGTACGATTTCCCAAATTTGGGAGCTTCTCTCGTGGCAGGACGAATTCTATTGTATGATGCTAGTAATCATTAAACAACTGGATCCTTGTATGCTAAACAAGTATAGTTAGGCTTTCTTCGCTTTATAGATTGCTCACTTGTTCACTGTTTTCTGCTTTGCTTGCTTTATATTATATATATTGTGAAATGCTGACTTGCAGGGTGATGTAGTTCCCTGAGGTCCGCTTGGCTAGCCGGCAGGAGGGGTGTTACATATTTGTGGTCAGCTCATAGTTGACCTATGTTACCTCATCTCTTGTGTGTGGTTGTAGGGCTTGGTACAGATGTGAAGGTCCGCTTGAGTCACTTCATGTAGTTTCACCCATTTTCCTGTTTGTCGTAGTTGTCTGTCTAGAGTCGTCATATGTTGTCCTGCGTGCCAAGGAATTTGGGTGTATGTACCCCCTTTTCTTTAGACTGTCGTAGTTTTATTTGAAAGATTTGTAGGCCATGACGCCAATGCCATTTCTATATGCCAGTTGTGGACATTCTCTAGTTGATAGGTATATATATATATCTTTAACTACTATATATAAGAAGTTGTCTTTGGTGCAACATTCAAAATTGCCAAATATAGCCTCATTCTTTTACTCCAACGACTTAACATATATTATGAAAAAATGGAAATTTATAAAATATAATGGCTATTTGTGTAATTACACAATATCCCTATAATAAAAATAATGGTGGAAATTCATAAAATCCAAAAGTTTGTAGTAGACCTCGTACACCTACTATGGTAGGTAATCATTAGACCTACTTTAAAATGATTTTTTGTTAAAATATAAATGTTTTTGAAAAAAAATAATTATAAAATATTAATTAAAATTTTTGTGCGGTCATTTTGAGTACTCATATGTATATGTTGTGGGCGCAACCGGCTTGATGCGGGCGCATCCCAGAGCGTCATGGGCGAGCCCGCCGGGTGCGGGCGAAGCCCGCCGTCGCGGGCCGGGTACTATCGCGCTTGACCGGTTCGCCCGCCCGCGCGAATCCCGCCGGGGGTGGGCGAAGCTTGCTGTCGCCGGCCGGGTACTGTCGTCGCCGGCCGGGCGAATACCTACATTTAAGGATAGGAGGGAGAGGGGGACATAAGAGAAAGGGAGAGAGAAATTGATTTTTAGGTAAAAATTTACATTTTCTTAAAAAATAAAAATAGTAATATTGATTTATATTTTTTACGGTCATTTTAAGTACTCATATGTATGTGTTTTGAATAAAAGGTTAGTGTTCATATGCGGACGCAACCAACTTATAGGTGGGCGCAGCCCGCTAAGAGTCAGCGAGCACGGGCGAAGCCCGTGCGGAGCTGCTCGTATGTGTGTATATATATATATACTTTTTTCACTGTTTACTTGAGCAAAATATTGCTTGGATGATTAGATGTTTTAGTTTATATCATGTTTTTAATAGTCCGTTTGTGGTCATTCTATATGGCGGGGACCGGCCGGACCCACATCATGGGTTAATTACAATGGGGTATTACAATTTGGTTTCATAGATAGATTTAGGGGTTCTAAATTGAAAAGGAGCAGTTTAGGGAAAACTAGACCATTAGAAAGAGATGTCCACATAGGAATGTCTGTTGGAACCATGAGTGTTCCTTTGTTTTTTGCAGATTATGATCAATAATCTGACTTGTGTTGTTTCCATGCGCTAGGGTATTGCCGGTGATGCGGGGGCTTCGAGAGTTCAAGAAGACCCCTCTGATAGTGGCTAAACTGCTCAGGGTTTCCTGAACGTTAATATGTCACCCGCCGACTTCTACAAGATATTAGCAGATATTGTAGTGGATGCTCAAGCCATAAGGGTTGGAGGTGCACCTTCCACACCATATGGTGCAGTGGAACAGGTTCAACTGTTAGTGCAGCATGTTGTTGGTCAGAGGGACTATCAACTGAAGTATTCCTGAGTTTCCACCCTCCCTCGTTCAAGGGGGCTGACACTCCAACTAATGCGAAGGATTGGCCGGCGAGAGTAAGGAGTTGTTGGAGGCAACAGAGACACCTGAGGACAGGAAGGTACCCATGACCACTTTCATACTGGAAGGTGATGCCAAGTTTTGTTGGGTGAATGAGCTTGGTAGGCGCTTTGTTGGGTGTCCTGCTAATCAGTTTTAGATGGAAAACTTCGCGACATCGTTTCTGAAACACTATCTGCCTTCATCGACGAGACTCTCCCTTCAGGGGCAATTTATGAGGCTGCTTCAACGAGACATGATAGTAGATGCATACCTCCAGGAGTTTGCCCTTTGAGCAGGTATGCGAGGAATATTGTTGTTGACGAGGATAAGAAGACGCACGTGTTTTACGAGGGGTTGCGAGACAACCTAAGACAGGCACTAATTTCTCTCAGTGGGAATCTGTACTCCGAATTTTCAGATACACAAAGAAAGATCCTGGAATCAGGATATCATACCAGAATCGAGGTCATTCTATTATAGAAACGTATTGTGACTCTGATTGGGCAGGCTGCTTAGCCACCCGGAAGTCAACCACATGGTCTTTATGAGCGGAAATCTCGTCTCCTAGAAGAGCAAGAAACAAACTACAGTTGCTAGATCTAGTGCAGAAGCGAAATATCGGGCCATGTCACGCACTGTTGCTGAGATCATGTGGATTAGACAGACCCTTTGTGAAATCGGGTATCTAGTTCAAGATCCCACTCCTCTATGGTGCGATAATCAAGCTGCGATACATATACTAATCTTGTGTTTCATGAACGCAAAAAACACATTGAGGTCGATTGTCACTTTGTGAGGGAAAAGTATGAATGACTTATTTCTCTGAGTCATGTGAAGATCGGGGATCAAGTTGCAGATATTCTTACTAAGGGAGTTACATGTGTTAGAATGAAATTTATATGTAACAAGTTAGGTCTGGGTAGCTCCCATGACCCAACTTGAGGGGGAGTGTTAGATATATTAGTCACATATCATGTAATGTCATGTGTGGTTTTCTCCTACTATATATAAATAACCTCTTGTGCCTCAATTGAGGTATCAAGTCTTCTAAATCCATCTAACAGTTCTCTATTCTTTCAGGGAGCATGCAACTCTCTTTATCCGTGTGTGATCTTACTCGCAACAGTACCCAAAATCATATGGCCTGAGTTATGAGTAAGTAATATGAAAATGATAGTCGTGATCTACCACTTCGTTCTATTATAAACCCGGATAAATCTTAAGACAGTAGAGAAGGAGAAGAAAAATAAAGATTTTATTAAGTAAAGTTTACAACATTCAAATACATGAAGAGACATGATTACGCAAACAAAACAACACATGATAAGCAAGAATTTTAGAGGAGTTGGGGCCGAATCAAGCATACATACTTTAGGTTGAAAGGTTGTATTTATAGAGACGAATCAGTCGACCAAGTTCGGGTCGACACGCCCTTGCGACACGGGCGTGTGGCTAGACTGTGTGCCCAAATTTTTGCGTCGGATGGCTCCAAACTGCATTCAACCGTTAAAAAACCACTTAAACCGGCAACACGCCCTTAGTACACAGGCGTGTCGTACAGCCGTGTAGCCCGAATATTGCATCCCCTCCTTCTAGATGTGTCCACAGACTTTTGGAATGGCTTCAACAGTCCAACTGCTACATGCCCTCAACACCCGGGCGTGTGCCCATGCCGCGTCTTTCGAAAAATGCGCCTTTTCGTTCCAAAATTGCTTTCATGTGTTGGGACACGGATTACTGACTTGTCTTTATGTTTGTGGCTACAAATATCTTTGTTGGTTTTGCTTAACATGCCCAAAAGGTCACCAATCCACATGAAATTGCGCGTATCTGCTCCTACACACTTAAACAAACATTTTAAGCACAATAATCATATACGACATGTATTTTATTCAAATTATAGCACATTTACAAAAATAAAGTGTATATGTTTAAGTATCATCACTAAGTATTATAATGCGTGTCATAGGAGTGTGGAGTTTTTTGTTGGTGATATGGTCTACTTGAAGATCAAGCCATTCAAAGGCGTATTGTGGATTCGACGATTGAAGAAGTTGAGTCTGAGGTACTTAGGCCCTTTTGAAGTTGTTGAACGCATATGCGAGTGTGCTTACCACCTCGCTTTGTCAGAAGAGCTTGGAGGGATTCGTGATGTGTTTCATGTTTCAGCGTTGAGGAGAGCTTTGGTGGAGCCTAGCACTATGGTCGAGACAACTATAATACAAATTAGAGAGAACTTGGTGATTGTTGTTCGCCTAATTAGTACTGAGCCTCAACAACTACAGAACAAGAGCATTCGAATGGTAAAGGTCCGGTGGGACAATTGTGGCCGCGAGGTGCTCTCATGGGAGTGAGAGATAACTATGCACGAGGATTATCCCGAGTTATTCTCAAGTATGATTAGTTTATGATTCAAATTTCGGGATGTAATTTATTTAGGCTGTTGTTATGTGCAAACCGGTTATACAATAGTCATTCAAAGGCGCGAAACATTTCACAATAGTCTCGCGCATTTTGAAAATACGCCTTATAGGTGTATTTTTAGGCAAAATGTTCAACACGAAAGTTGTAGATCTCGACGAGATCTACAACTTCGATGTTGAACACTTTTCCTAAAAATGCACCTATAAGGCGTATTTTCAAAAAGCGCAAGTTTTGATGGTTTGCACGTAGGCAAAACCGGTTTGCACATAACATCAGCCTTTATTTAATGGGGGAGAGTTGTAACACACCGATCTTTTAGGGATCAAAATAGGGAACCTGGAAGCTACCACGCCCCACAATTGCGTTATCGCGCCCCGCAGTAGCATTAAATAAACTAGTTCAAATTTACCCACTTCTCTGTTTCTTACAGCGAGCCGCGATAGTGCTACAGTTGGCGGTAGCATACGTATTGAGAGGTCCAGGTGGTCTGGGTGATGATGCCGCGTGGTAGTACTATCACGGGGTGGTAGCTCCCGAACGAGCCGATCACGTTTTAATCTGTGCTCTCGCCCATGCAAGCCTCTTAAAGGCCGATTTGACGCCCAAGATTAAGTCGCCCAAGGGTTCTAAAAGGGGCGAAGGACTTAGGCAGGACCGATTCATTGTCTCTCCCGTCTAGGTCACGCACAAGAAGGGCGTGCATGGAAGGGCGGAAGACAGTGAGTGGAAGGAAGGAAGTTTGTCGGAGCTCCGTTGCTCGGATTGAAGAGCCATCACCGGAGGAGGATTGCTAGTGCCATTGCGATCATTCTCCATTCAATTGTCTCCGAGATCCATGGCTCTGAAGCATGCCCTAAAGGTAAAAACCCCCTCTTTCCGGTCAATAGAATTCGTAGTTACGTTTCTTGATTCATCCTAGGCGTTTAGAATTCATAGTTACGTTCCTTGATTCTTCCTAGGTGTTTTCCCTTGTTTTGATTTTTGTGTGTGAAGCCAAAACTGCGGTGAAAGGGACGGTAATCACTTGAGATGAACTCTAGAGGAGGTGAATAGAGTAATTTAATTCCTTTTAATTTTTCTTCAAACCGATTAGATCTTATGATCTTTCTTAGGCTTCATTTGGTTTAGCGGTTGCGGTTTGTTGGGAACAGCGCCCTGCAATGTTCCTGATTTGAAGAAAGTGCTTTGCTCAATGATAAATGCAAATTGTATTTAACATTCCATCTAGTTTATGCGTGCAGAGATCAACAACTTGTCATGTACTTAAAGTGATCTTATCGTCGAGAAGGACAGAAGGGATGGTCGGCAAAGTATGCTTATCGCTGTAATGATAGGCAAAGCAAACGCAGAGATACTATCAAAGAAAGGCGTGTCGTCGAGAAGAATGGAGTATCGTCGACATCAAAATAGCGGCCATGTCGACAAGACAATACTACAATTACAACGACACAGACAAAGGAAGCTTATCGTCGTATATGCAGGAACGCCAGCATGTCCCGTATCGTTGAAATACAAGCATCAGAAGCAGAAGCAAGGAGACCTGAAGAATTACCAAAGCACAAGGGGCCGACAAAGACATGTCGTCGAGATACATTCCATGTCGTCGTAACGATGGAATATATCGTCGAGACAAATTCAAATCTCGCGGATGCGTTGTCAGAAATTAATGCCGCCGCCTGATTGTCCAATCAGGGGCCTGCTATGATGGATGGGCGTCTGACAGGAAAGGAAAGCTAATGTGACCGTTATACGGCTTGTCCTCTCTATAAAAGGCAACAGGGTTGCCCTAGAAAAGATAACTTCGCGTGCAATAAAGAACTAGCAAAAAGTATCCCGCCGTTCAATAGAACAGTACATTCTTGTGGAGAAGAAGAAGAAGTTCTCAAGAAGCAGTCATCCTCACTGACTGCTAAGAAGCCAATCCACATCCGGCTAAGAAAAAATTGAAGAAGAACCGTGCATTCAAGATCTGATTCAGAGGCATTCTCTTCATTCTCAAGAAGCCGGTCATCATCAGGCTAAGGTTGCCGATCAACATCAGGCAGAAGAAACAGTTTATATCTGTAATCTCTTGTAAGGCTTGCGGGCCATATTGTCTAGCTTGAGGGCTAGAGAGCTGTGAGGCTTGAGGGCCAGGGCAGTGCACTCGCGGGTGCGATTTGTCGAGCTTGCGGGCTCGGGGGCAGTAGGGGCTTGCGGGTCTAGGCTGTTGGGACTTGCGGGTCCGAAAGGTAGGGCTTGAGGGCCTGAGTGTCGAGCTTGCGGGCTCGGGGGCAGTAGGGGCTTGCGGGTCTAGGCTGTTGGGACTTGCGGGTCCGAAAGGTAAGGCTTGAGGGCCTGAGTGTCGAGCTTGCAGGCTCGGGGGCAGTAGGGGCTTGAGGGCCTAGGCTGTTGGGACTTGCGGGTCCGTGGTGTAAGGCTTGAGGGCCGGAAGATTTTGGCGGAGTTTGCCGAGCCTAGCGGATCGCTGGGTAGGCGCAGAGGGACAGAGGACTACTCAAGACGCCCGGTCTTGAGGAACCTTTATAGATCGATTGTGTGCTTTCTGTGATTAGTTCTTTACATTCTGCAAATCCGTTAATCATAATCGAGAAATACCTAAAGGGGATGGTATAAATTAGAAAAACCTATTCACCCCCCCTAGGTGATCTGGGTAGACACCCCCATAAACAACACGGTTGTAAAAGGAGTTGTTGTAAATGCAGGTTTGTAAATGGAGCGGTTGAAAACTTGTTGCTGGAAATGGAGTTCTGTTTGGTTATTCTGTGTTTGCAGAGCTGTTTAAAACAGAGATTCGTTTGGCAAAACTGCGGTTGCGTTTCATAAATAATTTTTGATTATTAATTTTTTTTATTAAATATTTTTTTAAATTATATTCGAAGAGTATTTGTAGATAAATTTTTTGGAAATAATTTAACGGAATTTTTTTATTATTATTAACTGCCGGTGGTGGCTGTGATCGTGAGCCTCAAACACATACATGAACTCAAGAAACTCCAAAATAGTAGTAAAACTCAAAATATTGAAAACTCGAAATCTCGCGGCGAGCGACTATGCAGATACTGCCAACACGGTCAATCTCGGTGTAGTTGATCGGCAATGGAGTCACGCAATGCCACCATCTCATCCACCCCTACTCGATTCCCTCTAACATGGTCTCCACTTGAGTTTTCGTTACTCTGCCATGTTCTTCTCTGAAGGCCCGCCGGGTAAATGAAATGTTCGTCTTCATCATAAACACGAAAATGAGTGTCTGAGCGGGATGGGTGTCTGCAAATATAATTATGCAAAGTCATTGTTGCTATCATTGTCAAAGGTTCGGTCTGATGTCTTTGGCTTTGATTTGAGGGCATGATTCCGCAAATCCAATGCTCTGGATGCTGAATGAACACGAAAGCCGTGCAAGACCAATGCTCTGGATGCTGAATGAAGGAAGCATGGTTATGTGCACATAAATCAAAATGGATTCTTGGGTTTGCCCTCTCTGATGTCTTTGGCTTTGATTTGAGGGCATGATTCCGCAACAAACATAACGGTATAGGGGGCCACTATTTCAGTGGTAATCTGTGAGCAGCCACTTTGTGCATTTATTGTCAAAGGTTCGGTCTTTCTCCTCTGAGAGAAGCCACTTTGTGCATAGGGCCAAAGGTTAGGTCTGTTTCCAATCTTCCCCCGCCCATACCCCAAATGATTGGGGACTATATGGGTTCTGTTGTTGTTGTTGTTGTATTGTTGCTATCACAATGTCTCGTTGCTTTGTCAAACTATATGGCAGTATATCTCTGAGTATTTTTCACTTCTTCTTTCATACTTCGAATGAACGTTCTATGGCGCTGCGCAAGGACGAGTGAGCCTGGTTGAATATTTCCCGGCGCCCTTGTATAGGTCTATTGCCCCTTCTAAAATCTGGTAAATGATACCGTGTACCTGAATATGGTTTTAGAAAACCACGTTGTAGTGGATATCCGACATCTACTACGTAATATTTGCCTGCAAAATTATACATTGCAATCTACGTGTGAGTAATAACGATCATAACTAATAATCTTACAAATTTCTTTATAAAAGAGGTCTAAAGAAGTAAAAAAGGCTCACCTGGTGGCGGATACGGGAAATTGTAACTGGGGTCCATAAGAGCACGCTGAAATATACGGCTATCATGAGTAGAACCCTCCCAACCTGCTAATGCGAAAGTGAAACACATTGAAATCACAAACTGCCATAACATTCTGTGTTGTTGTGCCATGCCGACCAATGTAGGAAGCTTGTTGATCAGCAGGAACTTGAGCATCCACATGTGTTCCATCAATAGCTCCAACACAGTCTTTAAAGAACGACATGTATCGAGCGTCATTCAATATTTGAGGGGGAATATCATTGAAAAGGTGGTCTACAGGGGTGATGACATCAGAAGATAATCTCTTTATATCAGTGATACCCTTTGCAAAAAATCTACTTATAGTTTCTGTGGAGTGTTGGAATCGTTCGCCTGCAATTTGCATTGGTACATTATGACCTAAAATATGCAATGTAACTGCAAACACTTCTCGTGGTAGAGTTCTCCTGAATCCTTGCAATCCATATTGTTGTGTGAGGAGTGTAAGCAAATCTGCAAATATTACCTTGGACATTCTAAACGCGCTGAAAAATCTTAAAGGGTGTCCATCGAGTAGTTCACCAATCCACCTAGCTCCTGTTTGGCTTGATGTCATGCAAGGTGTATTGGGGAAATCACTAGAGCCGATTAACTGGCTACTTGCTGCTATAGTTTTGCGAATTGGATCCCAGCCCAAACCCGTCTCACGGCCCTTTAGCTCCCTCCATAACTTCCAATCTTTCTTTAGTTGATCTCACTTGTTCTTCATCTGATTTCGATCATACATCTTTCTCGTGCGAGCAAAGAAATTTGTTGTTAGGTTTGCCCACCCATCCCTGCTAAAGTGTGTGGTTGGGTGATTACCCAACTCTATTTCTTTCAAGCACAAGTCACAGAAAATCATAACATCGTTGGCCTCCCAATTTGCGCTAACACCACCTTCTTTATGTTTATCCATAATGACTGTATGTACGAAAAAATAAAATCAAGTTAAGTGATCACGCACAAGTAAAAAATTTGCAAGTAAAGTGAACATCGTTGGCCTCCCAGTTTGTTCTTCTTGTTTGACTTAACTCAAAAAAAACTTAACATACACACACACACACATTCACACAAACAAACACACACACACACACATTCACACACACACATTCGCACACACATTCACACACACACACACACACACATTCACATACACACACATTCACACACACACACATTCACATACACGCACACACACATTCACACACACACACACACATTCACACACACACACACATAAACACACACACACAAATACTTAACACACATTACATACACACACATAAACACACAAATACTTAACACACACACACACACTCACACACACACACACATTCACATACACACACACATTCACATACACACACATAAACACATAAAAAAATACTTAACACATAAACACACACACACACATTCACACACACACATTCACATACACACACACACATAAACACACACACACACACACACACATTCACATACACAATCACATACACACACACACATAAACACATAAAAAATACTTAACACACACACATTCACACAAACACACACACACATTCACACAAACACACACACATTCACATACACAATCACCTACACACACACAAATACTTAACACACATTACATACACACACACACATTCACACAGGAAGAACCATTGGTTGAGATCTTGTTGTCGTGTACCATTGCATTGCACACTCACACATTACATACATGCACACACACATTGCATACACACACATTACTTACAGACATAAGCCAAATCACCAAAAAAATTCAAAAGCTAATGGTATACCTGCTGGTGTTGAATGCTGCAGCTCAAGGGCAAGATCCAAAAGCTTTTTGAGCAAAAGGGAGATCACAGCTGCACAAAACAGGGGGGAAAGGTGAGAATCACGACGTCATTGCTTTAGGTCCGACTAGGGAGAAAATGCGGCCGGAGAAGATGCCGACGATCCTTACCTCCTCTGCTCGGGTCCGAGTAGGGATGAAGAAGAAGACCGGGATTTGCTCAATGAAGGCATGGAATCTGGTCGGGTCCGACTAGGGAGAAGATGCCGCCGGAGAAGATGCCACCGGAGAAGATGCCGCCGGAGAAGATGCCGCCGGAGAAGATGACGCCGGAGTAGATCTGCTAGGGGAAGATGACGTCGGAGTAGAGATCTGCTAGGGGAAGATGACGCCGGAGAAGATGCCGCCGGAGTAGATTTGCTAGGGGAAGATGACGCCGGAGTAGAGATCTGCTAGGGGAAGATGACGCGAGCGTTGGCCTCGTCTCCTCCTCCAAACGTGCTCAACCGGTGCTCTCCCTCGGGGTTTCGGCCCGCAGATGCTTGAGCAGCGATAAAACGTCGTGCGGTTCCAATCTACAGCGGAAAAACAAATAACACGCACGAGGTGCAGTGCGTTTTTAAAAAACAAAACGTGAATAAACGCTTAAACAAATAAGGCCTTAGGTTCGGATTATCCTTAGCACAAATAATCAGTACACATGCTATAGTTATAATATAGAATAGAGAAAGAAGAAAAAGCAGAAAGAATCAACACAGATGACACAGAAGTTTTTATAGTAGTTCCCCAATAAATATGGGTACGTCTACTCTTCTTCCCGCAAGCAAGGTTCCACTATTACGGTGTGGGGATTTTGATAAGATTCGTTTAAAACCGTGGAGTTGTTGATAAGGTCTCTCCGAACCAAGTGAGTTGTTGATAAGGAAGCTCAACCAGGAGTTGTTCATAAGGTCTCTCCAAAAAACCAAGTGAGCTGTTGATAAAGAAGCTCAACCAGGAGTTGTTGATATGAGAAAAAATCACGGGGCCGGATCTATGCCGGCCAAGTCCCACTATTTCTTGGGGTGTTGCAAAAGTTATCACTCGAGGGTGACAGGTCACCGCTCATTACAATAATTCTTCTGGACCTCGAAGGTCGCTTGGAGCGGAGTGGTGGTGAGCATGCTCATAAGCAATCTGGAATGATGAATGCAGAAATGGGGCTCTGAGCTCGAAGGACAGAGCTGGATCAGGTCTTCGAGCTGTCTTCGAGGGGACCTTCAAAAGCGAGGAGATCTTCGATGATCCGAAGGAATTTTCAAAGGCCGAATGAGATCTTCGAACCATCTTCAAAGGCCAATGGAGTTCTTAGAGTCGTCTTCAAAGGCCAAAGGAGATCTTCGAGCCATCTTCAAAGGCCGAAGGAGATCTTCGAGCCATCTTCAAAAGCCGAAGGAGATCTTCGACCCATCTTCAAAGGCCGCAGGAAATCTTCGAGCTCCGAAGGAGATCTTCGTGCGCCGAAGGAGATCTTCGTGCGCCGAAGGAGATCTTCGTGCGCCGAAGGAGATCTTCGAGCGCCGAAGGAGATCTTCGAAGGGATCTTCAAGCACTGAAGGAGAACTCAGGGAGATCTTCGAAGGAAGACTCTGGAGCTCTCTCAGGCTTAGAAGGAAAATGTCTTTTCAAATGAGCGCTCTGGGTTCCTTTTATAGCTTATGAGATGACATTTTGGTAATTGTGTCGCTAGGGAGTCTTGTTATCCACACATTCAACATTGACTCATAGGATGATAGCGTAGGGCGGCTTTTGCCTCTTAATAGACAATAAAACTTCCTTATTTACCGTATGAGTGAATGACAAATATCCTCATAATGAAAGCAATGAAGATGAACATGCTAAAACATTAATAACAGAATAAGATAAAAGAATATGGTGTGCAAAATAAAAGCAACTCTGCATTCACTGAGATGAGCTTTATTGCTCGTTTGAGAAGATGCATATTTTGTTTGATAAGCTCTTTGCATAAATCAAATTATGATATTAGTCTTTGAAAAGCTGAGCACTTGAAAAGGCCTTGATTGTTTAGTGAAAGGGCAGTTTATTCGTGTTCCCATTGTTTAAGCATTGTTACAAGCATTCCTTATCAAAATTCTATATTTTCTCCTATGCAGATCACTCCACTTGCTGGTATTCTGGATCCTTTTTGAGAACGTCATGTCGATGCATAGAACGAAAGCTACCTTTATAGGTCTCCTGAACGCGAGAACAGTCAACGAATGGATAGTAACAGAGAAGCTCGGAGATACCTCGAAGACCAGGGCCGCTCTGAAAACATCAAGAAAACCATTTATTAGAATCGGCGACAGGTACACTTGCATTCCCAACAAAATGTTTTTTTTTTCATTTGCATATGAAACCACTAACAGGAAGGGGAGCCTTGGCGCACCGGTTGAGGTGTCGTCGTGTGACCTTCAGGTCACGGGTTCGAGTCCTGGAAGCAACCTCTTGCAAAAATGCATGGTAAGGTTTGCCTACATTTCACCCTTGTGGTGGGACCCTTCCCTGGACCCTCGCTGCGCGGGGATGCTTTGTGCACCGGGCTGCCCTTTTTGCATATGAAACCACTAACAGGAAGGGGAGCCTTGACACACCGGTTGAGGTGTTGTCGTGTGACCTTGAGGTCATGAGTTCGAGTCCTGGAAGCAGCCTCTTGCAAAAATGCATGGTAAGGTTTGCCTACATTTCACCCTTGTGGTGGGACCTTTCCCCGGACCCTCGCTGCGCGAGGCTGCCTTTGTGCACCGGGCTGCCCTTTTTGCATATGAAACCACTAACAAGAGCCAGGAAGGGGAGCCTTGGCTCACCGGTTGAGGTGTTGTCGTGTGACCTTGAGGTCACGAGTTTGAGTCCTGGAAGCAGCCTCTTGCAAAAATGCATGGTAAGGTTTGCCTACATTTCACCCTTGTGGTGCGACCCTCGCTGCGCGGGGATGCCTTTGTGCACCGGGCTGCCCTATATGAAACCACTAACAGTCTACGCCCTTTCATAAATGCTTAGGGTATGCATGGATTGAGACTTTTCCTCAGTTAATTGTCATATGTTGGACGGTTCTGTAGGAAAAAAACAGTCAAGCAGCATTTGGTCTTTCTTTATGGAAGATTTAAATGCTGAAATATTACTTGATTAGTATTCTAATTGATTTCTACCTTCAGAAGGGGTTGAGGCATGTTCCCTAACAATCCTCTCCTATTTTTTTCTCTTATAAAATGGGAGATTAAAAAATAAATATTTTTGTTCTTTTGAAATGGACAGCTGAGATATATTTCATGACACATTAGAAATATAGTTTTTCATTATAAATTGTAGGGCCATTTACCGGGACCTCCCCTCTAAGTTTGGAAAATTACAGATTGCACCCCTCTTATTATTGAAATTACAAAAACCTCCCCCTCACTGTTACAAAACATAACATTTACCTCCCCCGAGGTTCACATTTCATAACATCCATGCACAAAAATACCTCCCTCGGAATACATTTTCAGAGGAGGTAAATGTTATGTTTTGTAACATTGAGGGGAGATTTTTGTAATTTCAATAATAAGAGGGGTGCAGTCTGTAATTATGCTATCTTCCAGGGGAGGTTTTGGTAATTATTCGTAAATTGTATAGATAATTCGCAAGTTTCTTTCTGTACAGATTACATGTGCTGGAGTTGGGGATGGGAGCCTTCCTCTTCGTATGCGGCTGCTACAATCTGTTGTTTGGGAAGAACCATTACTTCGTATTCCTTTTTCTCCAGTCTTCAGCGTTCTTCGTGGCTGGCTTTGGGTACGTGGGCACGCCCTTGTCCGCCGCCTCTAACAAAGTCTAGAATCCCTCCTGTGGGTTGTAGTTGTCAAGCTTCATTAGTATGCGGTGCCGTGATTGGAAGTCATGCGAGTCCAGTGACTTATTCAGGCATCGAAAATACAACATATAGGATTATAGGATTGTCTCAGAATCAAAGCTGGAGAAAAGTCTCCGAGTAGGATGTTTGTCGTTCATTTTGGAAAGGCGGGGTTTGGATGCTTCAAAACGCCTTATTTGAAACAAACGTTAAACAAAAATCGCAAACAGCCCTATGTTGGTTTTGTGCTTATGTTTGTACATCACCATATCTTCTTCTTTTTTGGTTCAAGAGAACAATAAGGTGACTGTCAAATTGTGGCCTCATCAGAAAGAATGGAAAAACTGAAAAGCCTAAACTGATGGCATGTATCTCTATGCTATCAAATTCCATCATTTTGTTGCCTTCTATATCTTAGTTGAGGTTAGTAGTATTAGTATATTTATGTATGAGCGGGTTTAGTCCCACATCGTGGGTTATGTTTGTGACTCCTTTGTAATTTCTATAAATTAGCCCATATATGAGGAATAATAAGATCGCACCATTATATTTTCCTTTTATCTTTCTACTTTTTGACCACTCTTGTTGTGATTATCTTCAATGCGAAAGTTAAACCGAAGTTAAAATTTTTGGTTTCTGGTCAAATACTACTAATACAACTGATTATGAAGTATAAACAATGCTTAAACTTGATAATTGAAACTGGTTTGTCACAAGTCTGTTGAATTCTCTTTGGTAGGAACCTTATTTACCAGAACAATGCTCTCAAAACATAAAAAAAGTGATATAAGACATCAATGTGTTTAGTATTCTCATGGTATATCAAATTTATTTGTCACTTGTATAGCACTGGTCGTCATGAAATACTCCCAATCTGTTGTACGAACGATGAGGAAAAATCAAAATCACACAACAAACAATAACACGATGCGATATACATGGTTCGGCGAGGAGCGCCTACATCACGGGGATTGGTTATTCTCTAGCACAGAGGGTGCGGGGCGCGGGGTGAGGGGTGCGGGGCATCAAAATAACAAATACTATTAAATCATTAATATCTATTAAAATAACAAATACTATTAAACTGTCAAAAATAACTGTCAACTACTGTAAGAAAATAGTAGTTGAGAGGCGAAACTATTAAAATAGACAAATAATATTTTGCTCTTACACATATATTTCATCCATTTCTCACTGCGCTCACCTGAACCGAATCTGAAAGAGACGCGGGAAGCATGGGCGGATCTGGGGGGGGCAAAGGGCTATTCACACCTATATTCAGCTACTCGCACGCAAAATCCACCTATTCGCACACTAAGTCAGGGTTTTCGCACACCCGCGAAAAATAAACAATGCCCACTTTAACTCCCATGGTTCCAGCGCGCTGTCATGGCTTAACCTCTACGGGGTTAGCCTCTGGAGTTTTCTAGAGAAATCTAGGAGCATGTAGAATATTTTTTACATTGTATTCTAGAGAAGTGTAGAAACACTCTAGGATGGTCTCATGAGAACATTTTAGAGAACTCAGGAAATATATACATACATGATAGTGGTAGAATAATCTAGATATGAGGTAGTCTAAATCCTTTCATCCTTAGGAGGGAAAGTCATTTGAGGCCTATAAAAGGGGTAGGCCTCCTCATTTGCACATCTATCCAAGAATTCAAGCAATCTAAGCATTCTTGCTCTTTACACTCTCTCGCTCTCTCTTTCAAATGCTCACTTACTCATCTTCATCTTGCCAAAGCTGACTTAGCTAGCTGCGAAGGAGCGTGGAAAGGAGCTAAGGCCGCACGCGACATTGTCAAGGGGACAAGTCTGTGACAACGCGCTCAACCCTAAATCACAAACCCTAGCCTTCACTAAGTCGACGGTTCCAGGCGACCAGGCCCTCCTTTCTCCGCTCTCATCGCCCGCATAAATCTCATCTCTTATATCGTTCCTGTTTTCTTACAGTCCCCAACAAAGAAAATAGCATGATCCTGCCTCAGAAATCAGTAACTGCATATTAATCAAATAGAGGTTCTACATTTCATATAATAAGGACCAGAAAAGGTCTACAGCCTCATACAATGTTCAGTACAGCAGGGAAAAACTTAAATAAGAAGAAAGATCAAAAAACAAAAAATATATATATAGGGCAGCCCGGAGCACAAAGCATCCCCGCGCAGCGAGGATCCGCATCCCCGAGCAGCGAGGATCCGCATCCCCGCGCAGCGAGGATCCGGGGAAGATCAAACAAAAAAATTAGATGTGAATAGCAGTCAATGATCACTTCCAGTTATTGGCAACAATATCAGCCAGATCGACGACCCTCTGCGAGTAGCCCCACTCGTTATCATACCACGCGATCACCTTGACCAAATCATCGCCCATAACCATCGTCAGCGAAGCATCGACGGTTGACGACACGTCGGAGCAGCGGAAGTCGACGGATACGAGAGGTTCGTCGCAAACAGAGAGAATGCCATTGAGCTCCTTCTCTGCGCTGTCCCTGAACGCGGCATTGACCTCTTCGGCGAATGTCTTCTTGCTAACCTGCACGACGAGATCGACGACGGAGACGTTCGGGGTGGGGACACGAAGGGCGATCCCATTCAGCTTGCCCTTGAGGGTGGGAAGGACGAGGGCCACGGCTTTGGCAGCGCCCGTGGATGTTGGGACAATGTTGAGAGCAGCAGCCCGAGCGCGGCGCAGGTCGCGGTGGCTCGCATCCAGCAACCTCTGGTCACCGGTGTACGAGTGGGTGGTTGTCATAGTGCCCTTGATGATGCCTGTTACAAATATGCTAAATTTTCATTGCACGCTGCACCGAATTTTGTCAAATTTATATTTTCACACCAAAAATGTTAAATTTCTACTGCTGCCCGGACCTAAATACCCTTGAAAATTCGGCTAGGAGGTGCAAAGTGCCATAAATTTGAAATTGGTGGGTGGAAATTGCCAATTTTAAAGATTCATGGTGCAAAGTGTCAAAAATCCGTATTTCGGAAGTGCAAAGTGCCAAAAAAAAAGCCTCAAGAGTAGGAAGTTATACACTTTTAGTGCCCTACGGATAAAATGACCACGAATTGGATTTCTCAAGCATCAGATAGTTGGATCCGGATCCCCTGGAGTTCATGCGGGAACTCCAGTAATCTAAGGACTGGGATTTAAGTCCTATCAAACAAAATCACCGCATAATATTTTCCTGTTCAACTCTCATGCGGATTCCTATCTCCCTCGCTCCCTCTTTTCTCCGACACCCCGACGGCGGATGCTCCCCGCTCCCTCTTTTCTCCGTATTTTGCGGTGATTTTGTTTGATAGGACTTAAATCTCAGCCCTCGGATTAATCCAAGAGATATTAATTACGGAACTCCACCCGCATGAACTCCGGGGGATCCCCCCGGAGCCCGAATGAAAAATTAAGGATGCTGCCGAATTTATAATAACAGGTACGAATTAGGGCATACCAAATTTCTGGTCAAGGACCTTGACGAACGGAGCCAGGCAATTGGTGGTGCAGGAGGCGTTGCTGATGATCGGCTCATCGTGGCTGTACGCATCGGCATTGACGCCGACGACATAGGTCGGAATGTCGCCCTTTCCGGGAGCGGTGATCAGCACCTTTTTAGCGCCGGCCTCGATGTGCTTTCCGGCACCTTCGCGGTCGACAAAAACACCGGTGCCTTCAATAACGAGGTCTACACCGAGACTCTTCCATGGGAGATTGGAGGGGTTTCGATTGGAGACGACCTGGATGATCTTCCCGTCGACGGAGATGGCGTTGTCGCCGACAGGTTTGACGTCGGCGTCGAAGATGCCGAGGGTGGAGTCGTACTTGAGGAGGTGCGCCGCCTGCTTCACGCCGCCGGTGTCGTTGATAGCCACCACATCGAGAGGCGATTCCTTCCGCCCGTGCCAGCATCGCAGGAAGTTTCGCCCGATGCGCCCGAATCCATTTATAGCCACCTTCAGCTGCGCTTCCACTGCTCCCTTCCTGTAAACCCCGTTATCCTGTGCCTACAAAATTAATTTTCACATTAAAATTAAAATTAGGCGGTTGTTATTCGCAAACAACATTTGTCTATTCGCAGATTTTGTCTATTCGCAAATACCATTTGTCTATTCGCAAACAACATTTGTCTATTCGCAGATTTTGTCCATTTGCAAACAACATTGTCTATTCGCAAACAACATTTGTTTATTCGCAGATTTTGTCTACTCACAGATTTTGTCTATTCGCAAACAACATTTGTCTATTCGCAGCTCTAAAGAAAGTCAAATTTGTTATTCGCAGATATTTTTGTCATCCGCAGATTAGTAAGAAAAATTAAAAAAAAATTGACCGTCATCCTCTTCTTCCTCACCATAAAGAGAGAATAACCTCAGTTATATAAATCTTCCCAAACAAACCGAAATCACATGAATAATGAAGAAATAGTCAACTCGGTCTCTATGCGTAGATATTTTTTGTTATCCGCAGATTAGTAAAGAAAATTAAAAAAAAAAACTTTGGTCGTCCTCCTCTTCTTCCTCACCATAAAGAAAGAATAACCCTAGTTATATAAATCTTCCCAAACAAATCGAAATCACATGTATAATGAAGAAATCGTCAACTCGGTCTCTATACGCAGATATTTTTATTATCCGCAGATTAGTAAAAAAAAAAAAAAAAAAAAGAACTTTGATCGTCCTCCTCTTCTTCCTCACCATAAAGAGAGAATAACCCTAGTTATATAAATCTTCCCAAACAAACCGAAATCACATGAATAATGAAGAAATCGTCAACTCGGTCATTATACGCAGATATTTTTGTTATCCGCATATTAGTAAAGAAAATTTAAAAAAAAAAGAACTTTGGTCGTCCTCCTCTTCTTCCTCACCGTAAAGAGAGAATAACCCTAGTTATATAAATCTTCCCAAACAAACCGAAATCGCATGAATAATGAAGAAATCGTCAACTCGCTCTCTATACGCGCATTCATTTTATGAATCACGATCCGTGCACACATTGAAGTGCTCAGAAGGGCGTCGGAGTTGTTCCTTCGTTGTCAGGCCCTGCTCAGGAGAACAAAGACATCAACGGTTCAAGTTTAAAATTAGTCTGCGGATAACAATTTGTAAACTCAAATAAAGTGGAAAAACGTTAATCTGCGAATAGACATTTATGATCTGCGAATAGCAATTGCCTAAAATTATTTATTTTAGCTTTTTTAAATAGGCGGTTGTTATGTGCAAATCAAACTAATTTTACGGGCAGATCAAAAAATTATAAGTGCAGACTTAATTGTTACATGCAAACCAATATTAAAATTTGTAAGCAATATTTTTAATCTTATACCTATCGAAAACAAAAGTTTGTAATTCATAGTGGAATGCTAGCTTCTTACATGTCGTTCTATAAATGGAAATTGAGTACAGTTAGACCTAATTTGACATTTGATGCACAGATCAAACTGCACATAGCCTAATCTGATTTGCACATAGCATTCGCCTTTAAATAAGAATAGTGACGCTCATTTGAAAATTACATCAACTATGTGAATCTATTCAATCAATTTCAAGAAACTTGAGTTATACACACACACACACCAGTGAGACACGTAGGGGCGAGCGGCCAATCGCGACAGTATCTCAACCCCGACATGTACGGGACTCCACCTCTATTAATTAATTAATACAACTTAAAATGAACACACTATCAATTAATAAATGTGAAAAATCGTTATACATCACTTTTCAATTTCTATTACAAAATTATCATCTTAATGCATGTTAAATCAACTTTAATAAGTTGATGAGTTTAATGGTAGCTCCTCGAAAATATCAATGACATGCATAGTGATAGTTTTGCTCGAAAAGACTGCTGACATGTCTAATGACATCCTACTATAGTAGGTATATGAGCTCTACTAAAAACTTTTCTATTTTATAAATTTTCATCATTATTTTTAATTTGAGGATACATTGTAATTACATAAATGCTTTCCGAAATTGTAAGTTTTGTTTGAAATTAGTATGCGATGTAGCCTCCGTAGCTTCCGATAAATAAAGTTTCATTAGTCATGGTTACATGTAGCCCACAAAGTTCTATTGTAGAGTTTGTACGCTTTAAGAGATTATACCCCCACCCGAAGGATTATCTACGAGACTTCCCATTAGTAATGAATGATTAACCTGTTGGGTTTTCTATAAACAGCACATCACATGTGCGCAACGGAATAAAGAAATAAGAACAACCCGAAACAGTTACAGGATCTTGTGAATTCATGGATCAAGAAATAAAAGAGCAACACATTGCAATATACATGAAAGAGATTGAGTAAAAACTCAATCAAGATGCTCCAAATCTGGATCGCCAAAACCGTGTGGCTGAGTCCCAAGCACAGAAAGTGTATTCGCGCCTCTATAACAGTCCACACGAGTGAATGAGAACTCCAAGCCTCTTGTCGAACAAGATCTTGGTCGGAGAAGAAGTGCCCTCAGCGTCTTCCACGGACTGCTAGATCCGACAAGGGAGAGGCGATGACGGTGGACGGCGGACGGGATCTCGCGGAAAACCCTTTGCGGAACACTTCCGCCTCTTTTTCAGATTAAAACCTTAGGGAAAACCTAATTGGTTCCCTATTTATACCCAGGACATAAAATCAGATATCCGCAGACCCAGTCCTTAATAGGAGTATTCGATGTGTATCGTCGTGATCACTGAATATTGTCGAGACGATCTCGACGATATCTTCGTGATGACCTGTATCGTCTTGACAGTCAAGACGATATAGTCATGATGACCGATATAGTCTTGATGACCTATATCGTCGAGACGATCTCGACGATATCGCCATGATGACCTGTATTGCCGAGACGATCTCGACGATATCATCATGATACCTAAAATATCATCTTGACTATCGTCTTGACAGTCAAGACGATATTCCTTAGCACTCGACGATACATCATAGGTGAGAGTCGGTCATATCGTCGTGATCATTCGACGATATTCACAATATCGTATTGATGATCTCGACGACACATGCAATGTCGTCTTAAACACATGTCAACATGCTCCATACAATATTCATAATATCTGTTGAATATTTAGTCGACTCGACCTAACTCCAATGAGTCACATGATTGATCTTTCACTCATATCCAATATGAGTAAGGCCAACACAATCCTTCCTCCAACTTCTCCAAAAACTCTTATGTGCGACCCTATAAGCTCATATTGCGTTGGCAGTGAGACTAACTGCTTGTTTGCTTTGAGATCACCTTGGAAATACCAACATAACCATCAAACTAAGGGACAAGTTACCATTCCCTTCGACCATTTTGACTATGAGTTTAGGTTATCCATGTTGAAATTGTTCAAGTGGAAGTGGAGGCTTTTGGACCTGGGCGGTCTGGGAGGAGGTCGGGCGGTCTGACGTGACCGCACGACCTGGCGGTCTGCATCCGCGGTCTGGCTGATCTTAGCCTAGCTGCGGTCTCCCGGGTTGACCGCTGGTCTCGTCCAAAGTCTGCTGAAGGTGGAGCTGCGCGGTCTGTGCGTGACCGCGTGGCGTGCTGTCCTCTTCAAGGCTGTGGCGGTCTGGTGTGATCGCACAGGTTGATCCAGGTTCTCTCCGGAATGCGGTCTGGTAGCTGACCTGGCTTTCTGGGGGTATTCGCGGACTAAGGGTCTTAGTCGCGCGGTCTCAGTTCGCGGTCTCAGGAGAAGACTGGTATGCGAGCTGGTTGCTGTTCGCGGTCTCAGGAGGAGATTGGCATGCGGACAGGAGTTCGCGAGTTGATCGCGGACTGACTGTGTTCGCGGTCTCGTGCAAACACAGGTGGTGAATAGCTTCGGGCGGTCTGGCGAGCTCCTTGTGGAGTCGCGGTCTGCTGTGAGAGTGGCGGTCTCTCATGGCGACATTGAAGCTGGCGAGTTCACCAAAAAGAAGCAGGAGTTATGTTGCTGATCGCGCGGGTTGACTGATCAGGTCACGCGATCTGGAGGGTGGTGATCCTATCTCATAGGGTGGTGACTGGATCAGGTCCCGCGCCTATAAATAGGAGGCCACTGTAGCAGCAAACAGAACACACCAAGTGTAAGCTGAGTTCGCTTGTTTCCTGCGGTCTGGTTTATTCTGACCGTGCGGTCTGCTGATTGAATTCCTCTTGTGCAGCTTCTGCGGATAGTGTGGGCGGCAGCGATCACCTCTTCCTCTGAAAGTGTTCGGGCGGTCTGCGGCTTGGAGTTGTGGTGCTGGAGTTCGGGAGAATCAGGAAATCGAAAGAAGGGAGCGGTCTGTGCAGCGGTTTGGTGGTGTGCCGTGATCGACAAGGCGCTGCGGTCTGGCAGTGTGTTGAAGTCGCAGGGAGGTCGCGCGGTCTGGAGCGATCTCAAGTTATCCTCATCTACTTGTATTTCTGTTTGGTATCTGTGCTGGCGAAATCATGTCTCGCCAAGCATGCATTGCCCTGTAATGAAGTTTATGCTATCAATAAAGATCAATTGCTTGCCTAAAGTTTGTTTCTGGTTGTTTGGTTTGTATCTCTAAGTTGCATAATCGATTCCTGCTTGCTCTCACAAGGTCCTTAGAAAAATTTTCACATGATATCAGAGGCAGGTTGGAGTGGATAGAGCAGGTTGCAACTTAGAGTAGCCATCGCCTTTGTGAAGAAGGAACCAGAGGAAAACAATGGAAGGTGGATTTGCAAGGGGTCTTGGTATTGAGATGCTTACATCGACTAACTTTAAGAAGTGGAAGTCGTGTATGCAGAGCTATCTTCTAGGGGAGGACCTCTGGGAAGTTGTTGGAGGAAATGAGACAGAAGAGGTGAAAGCAACGGAAGCTGGTGACAATGGTCCGGCCGTAAGGGCGTGGAGAAAGACCAATGCCAAGGCCGAGTTCACTTTGAAGCGTGCCATTTCACCTGATCTATTTGATCACATCTTAGGGTGTGAATCAGCTGCCGAGATCTGGAGAGCCCTGGATGGGCTGTTTAATAAGAAGAATGTAGCGAGGCTGCAGTTCTTGGAGAATGAGCTGGCAAGGTCGGCTCAGGGCGATCTTTCTATCTCCACTTTCTTTCTGAAGATGAAGAACCTCTGCGCTGAGATATCAGCACTGGATCCTGATGAGCCAATTTCTGAGGCGAAGCTGAAGAGGCACATCATCCGCGGCTTGCGGAAGGAATATGTGGCCTTTGTGACGTCGGTGCAGGGATGTGCAAATCAGCCGTCTCTGTTGGAACTAGAGAACTTGCTTTCTTCGCAAGAAAGCTTGGCAAGACAGATGGCGGGGTTGTCAGTGACTGGGGGAGATGGCGAAGTTCTCTTCTCGGGGAAGAAGAAGAAGTGGGATAAGAAGAAGAAGACCACTGGAGGCTATGGGCCTTCAACTTCTGGACAGCAGGAGAGGGGCTATCCTCCTAAGGCTGAGGAGAAGAAGAAGAAGGAAGGTCTCAAATGCTACAAATGCGGGAAGGTTGGACACTTCAAGAAGGATTGCAGAGTGGTCACTCAAGCAGGGCATGCAGCGGAGAAGGAGGAAGCTGAGGCCAGACATATAGATGGAGGATGGGGAGGAGCCTTCTCGGCTTCTATTGGAGCTTCGGCTCCCATCAACTATTTGGAGGATTGGATCGTGGACTCGGGGTGTGGTCATCACCTCACCGGAGACGGGACCAAGCTTTCTTCTGCACAGCCCTACACAGGTAACAATGCAATCATTACTGCTGATAATACCGTGCATCCAGTAGAGAAGGTGGGGGTTATTTCTTTGGGCAGTGATAGAGGGCCACTTACTTTGAAGAGTGTCTATCATGTGCCCGGAATGAAGAAAAACCTCTTCTCCGTGACCAACGCTGTTGACGCTGGTTATCACGTTCTGTTCGGCCCAACAGAAGTGAAATTTCTACGTAATGTAGAGGCCGTGAAGGCCGAGGTCGTTCATATCGGGAGACGGGCAAAGGACTTGTTCGTTTTATCAACAAGTTCCTACGTCGACAAGATGAAGACGAATGATGGTGCCGTTATATGGCATGAGAGGTTGGGGCATGTAGGAATGGATAAGCTGAAAGCAATGGCGGTGAGAGGCCTGGTCAAGGGCCTGCCAAGTCTATCTTCCTACGGAGAAGGTCATGTTTGCGCAGGATGTCAGTTCGGCAAGTCTCATCGACTACCGTTTGACAAGTCGCAGACAAGGAGTAGTGTGCCGTTGGAATGCATCCACGGTGACTTAATGGGACCAACTGCTACCCCAAGCCTCGGAGGCAGCAGGTATATGCTGGTGTTGATTGATGATTACACCAGATATGTCTGGGTTTATTTTCTGAAGGAAAAGGCGGAGGCGTTTGCCAAGTTTGTGGAGTTCAAGGAGCTCGTGGAAGGTCGGCTGAGACTGCGGGTGAAGAAGCTGAGGACTGACAACGGAGGGGAATTCACCTCCAGTGAGTTCTCTACTTTTTGCAGGAAGGCAGGCATCCGGAGGGAGCTTACTTGTGCACATACTCCACAGCAGAACGGAGTTGCAGAGCGGAAGATCCGTCATCTGACGGAGACCTGCAAGTGTTGGCTACATGCCAAGAGTATTCCAAAGTCCTTCTGGGCGGAGGGAAAGTCTTGTGCTGCCTACGTCATCAACAGGATGCCTCTGAGCCCCATCAACATGTTGACCCCGCATGAGATGATGTTCAAGGAGAAGCCAAGCGTGGCACACCTTAGGGTGTTTGGTTCCACTTGCTATGTGCATGTCCCAGATGCTCTTCGGACGAAGCTAGATGCGAAAGCAAGGAAGCTAGTCTTCGTAGGATATGATGAGCGGAAGAAAGGGTGGAAGTGCATGGACCCGGAGACGCGGAGATTTGTTGTATCTCGCGACGTTGTTTTTGATGAGGTGACATCTTATAAGGGGTCTTCTGGAGTGGAGCTACCAGAGAGCAGGGTGGAGGTGCCAGAGAAAGCAGTGGAAGATCTTCAGGTGGAGCTACCTGTGTCACCAGGTGGTCCATCTCCTTCTAGTTCCGAGACGGGGGCTTCTGGTTCAGGGAGCAGGGGGAGCAATGCTCCTAGCACGTCTGGAAGGGGAGCTAGGGAAGAAGCAGCTGGAGATAATGCGGTTCAGGGGAAGGAGCTGAGGAGGTCGAAGCGAGCAATCGTTGCCCCTGATCGCTATACAGGAGGAAACGCAGTGAGCTTTGTCTCATGTTTCTTCGCTGGTCCCTTGGATGAGAGGGAGCCGTCAAGCTTTGAGAAGGCCCAAGGCGTGAAGGAGTGGGATGTTGCAATGCAAGAAGAGATGGCAGCTCTTGAGAAGAATGAGACCTGGTCTCTTGTGCCCAAGCCCAAGGGCACTACTCCTGTAACATGCAAATGGGTCTACAAACTGAAGAAGAAAGCTGACGGCAGTATCGAGCGTTACAAGGCTCGTCTTGTAGCTCGGGGGTTCTCGCAGCAATACGGTGAAGACTATGAAGAGACTTTTAGTCCGGTGGCCAAAATGACTTCAGTTCGGTTCATCATTGCCTTGGCGGCGTTCAGTGGATGGGAGATTTGGCAGCTCGACGTCAAGAACGCCTTCTTGTATGGCGAGATTGACAAGGACATCTTCATGGTCCAGCCACCTGGCTTTGTGTCTGAAGATTTTCCGGAGCATGTCTGCAAGCTGAAGAAGGCCCTGTACGGGTTGAAGCAAGCGCCGAGGGCGTGGTACGGAAAGATCGCAGAATATCTCCTATTCTGTGGATTTGTTGCTTCAGACTCAGACTCAAGCTTGTTCGTCAAGAAGAGCGGGGAGCTTCAGGTCATCGTGTTGTTATACGTCGACGATATGATCGTGACGGGGAACTCGAAGGAAGAAGTAGCTCAGCTTCGGGCCGAGCTGGCCATCAGGTTCGAGATGAAGGACTTAGGTGAGCTTCACCATTTCCTTGGACTCGAGGTGCAGAGGAAGGAAAGTGGAGTGCTGGTTTCCCAGGCTGGATATGCGGAGCGAATCGTGGAGCGATTCGGCATGAAGGAAGGGAAGTGCATCTCTACACCTCTGGAGAAGGCTATGAAGCTTCGGAAGGATGAGGGGAGGATTATGCAAGATCCGTTGGTGTTCCGAGCTCTGGTTGGGAGCTTGATCTATCTGACGATCACGAGGCCAGATATTGCATATGCAGTAGGCAGGGTGAGTCGGTATATGGCGGAGCCTCGGATACCTCATCTGCTAGCGGCCAAGAATATTCTGAGGTATCTCAAGGTGACCTCGGACATGGGTCTCCTATACAGGAGGGATGCGGGCTTCGAAGTGCATGGATACATGGATGCTGATTACGGGGGAGATTCGGATGATCGGAAGTCGACATCTGGATTTGTCTTCATAGCAGGCCCTACGGCTATATCATGGTGCAGCAAGAAGCAGGATTCTGTATCGGTCTCCACCACAGAAGCGGAATACAAGGCTTCGGCCTTGGCAGCTCAGGAAGCCATCTGGCTTAGGAGGTTGGTGGGAGACGTCCACAAAGAGGTTCGGGAGCCGACTCTGCTACGCGGTGACAACGAGAGTGCTCTCAAACTGGTAACCAATCCAGTTTGTCACGCGAGGACCAAACATATTGAGATCGAGCATCACTTCATACGGGAGAAGGTGCTGGAGGGATCTCTTTCGGTCGAGCATGTGCGGAGTGCGGACAATGTCGCAGACATCTTCACAAAGGCGCTGGCAAAGGGGCCGTTCACACGGCTAAGGGAGCTACTTGGACTGGTTTCCACTTCCCACTTCAAGGGGGAGTGTTGAAATTGTTGAAGTGGAAGTGGAGGCTTTTGGACCTGGGCGGTCTGGGAGGAGGTCGGGCGGTCTGACGTGACCGCACGACTTGGCGGTCTGCATCCGCGGTCTGGCTGATCTTAGCCTAGCTGCGGTCTCCCGGGTTGACCGCTGGTCTCGTCCAAAGTCTGCTGAAGGTGGAGCTGCGCGGTCTGTGCGTGACCGCGTGGCGTGCTGTCCTCTTCAAGGCTGTGGCGGTCTGGTGTGATCGCACAGGTTGATCCAGGTTCTCTCCGGAATGCGGTCTGGTAGCTGACCTGGCTTTCTGGGGGTATTCGCGGACTAAGGGTCTTAGTCGCGCGGTCTCAGTTCGCGGTCTCAGGAGAAGACTGGTATGCGAGCTGGTTGCTGTTCGCGGTCTCAGGAGGAGATTGGCATGCGGACAGGAGTTCGCGAGTTGATCGCGGACTGGCTGTGTTTGCGGTCTCGTGCAAACACAGGTGGTGAATAGCTTCGGGCGGTCTGGCGAGCTCCTTGTGGAGTCGCGGTCTGCTGTGAGAGTGGCGGTCTCTCATGGCGACATTGAAGCTGGCGAGTTCACCAAAAAGAAGCAGGAGTTATGTTGCTGATCGCGCGGGTTGACCGATCAGGTCACGCGATCTGGAGGGTGGTGATCCTATCTCATAGGGTGGTGACTGGATCAGGTCCCGCGCCTATAAATAGGAGGCCACTGTAGCAGCAAACAGAACACACCAAGTGTAAGCTGAGTTCGCTTGTTTCCTGCGGTCTGGTTTATTCTGACCGTGCGGTCTGCTGATTGAATTCCTCTTGTGCAGCTTCTGCGGATAGTGTGGGCGGCAGCGATCACCTCTTCCTCTGAAAGTGTTCGGGCGGTCTGCGGCTTGGAGTTGTGGTGCTGGAGTTCGGGAGAATCAGGAAATCGAAAGAAGGGAGCGGTCTGTGCAGCGGTTTGGTGGTGTGCCGTGATCGGCAAGGCGCTGCGGTCTGGCAGTGTGTTGAAGTCGCAGGGAGGTCGCGCGGTCTGGAGCGATCTCAAGTTATCCTCATCTACTTGTATTTCTGTTTGGTATCTGTGCTGGCGAAATCATGTCTCGCCAAGCATGCCTTGCCCTGTAATGAAGTTTATGCTATCAATAAAGATCAATTGCTTGCCTAAAGTTTGTTTCTGGTTGTTTGGTTTGTATCTCTAAGTTGCATAATCGATTCCTGCTTGCTCTCACAAGGTCCTTAGAAAAATTTTCACAATCCACACGACCAGACTCACAGACATTTTTGAACATTATGGCATAGTTCTCGCACAAGTCAACTGCATTTTTTTAAATCTTCGTATCTTACCTGATTTAACTTAGGCTAGAGCGAGTTCAGTGGAGCTTAAGATTTTTAGAAACCACTTTCTACTCATGGTCTATGAAGGATGACACCTTATACATTGGGGGTAGGCGTATGCGAGTACTAGGACTTCCAAACAAATTCAATTATTGGATAGACCACTATGCTTTTTTCATCGGTGACTTCGGTTCCTTAGTCTACCAAACAACCCCAAGATTTCAGACCAATTTAAGGTAACCACCTCGACTGATATAAAACATGAAATCACAGTCGGTGAAGTCATCAATTTTGACCCTCCCGGCGGTAGTATTTGCTCTGATTTATTAATAGAGTAATTGTGAACATTTTAAATAGGTTTCTAATTAATTTCTTCAATAGTACTTGTGGTTCCACAACACAAGTTATACTACTCGGCGGGTTATCTCGATCCTTCTGAAAATCCAGGTACAATTGCTGCTAGAGAGAAGTTGAGACGGCGGATGGAGAAAGGAAAACCAATTTCCCGTTGTGGGGCGGGTAAAGGAGATTGGCGAGAGCCGGAGCTTGCATAAGAAGCGTAGAACTCACCCGCATGAGGAGAATCCATCTGAGCAGGATTCTCACCCTTTCAAGGATGTTGGAGAGGACTTCAATGAAACTTTGGGGAATCCTCTAGTTGTGTAGGATGAAGAGAATGTTGGAGTCTATGTTCCGTATCTCTTGGTTTGAGAAAAACAAATACCGTGTTGTATTTGATCTTGTATTTTGTGTGTTTATAGTGTTCAGGTCATACAGATACAAACATACATTGAACGAGAATAAATGACGGGTGACATGCTGGAGCTCTGAATTTAGAGCTACCACGAAGTGGTAACAACTACCGCTGGCTGTAGATGGGATAACGATCGAGGACTGACCGCAAACGATTCCTCAGCGAAGAAGTGACGGGAGCTAACGTGGAGCATTAGATCTTACCGTGATGTGGTAGGTACACGATCCGTTGCGGTTAGCACGTTCGCCACGATGTCGGGCACGTTACGACATGATATGCTAGCGCAGCGCGGTAATGCTACTGCTGGCAGTAACTTCCAGAGTCTATTTAAAGGTTGGATCTCTCCTTCTTTTATAAGAGCTCTCACATCAAAAAGGCTACAACTCCGATTCTTTCAAGGATGTTGGAGAGGACTTCTCCAGACTATTATTGCCAATTTACTGATCATTCTAGAAAGAATAACAACTGTTTACCCAGGAGACCGCTACCTAAACAACATCTCTCTCAGACCGGGAGGTTTGATGTGTCAAGTCGCTCAGCCCAGAACCAACAGGTCTCTCGGCCTAACCTGATCAAGTCGTGCAGTCTAACAGTATCTAGACCGCCCCCAAGGAGTGAAGTTTGTCAAGGCCCAAGTCCAGAAGGCAAGCCGCGGTCTCAGGACAAAGGTCGCCCAGGTTGCTTCATCGCCTTGATCGCAGCGCATTCCGCCCCCGGCCAATGCAGATCGGAAGCTTAAGCCGCCTAGTCGCGCGGCTTCTTTCCTTTTTTCCTTCTGTATCCCGTCACCCCTGCCCGATTCTCCTGTATCCGGGCAGGCAGCTATTTTATCCCTGCTCGTTCGGGCAGGCCCCCGAGCCTATAAATAGGGGGCGGCGACGTTCCCAAGACACGCACACTTGAATCCTGAAGCTCAATTGTTAGAGTTGCGGTCTCGAGTTCACTGTCTTGCGGTTTGTCTGACCGACCGGTTTCTCTTTTCCTTGCCCTGTAACCCGTTGTAATCACTTTACTTCAATCAAGGGAAAGTCTGTCACAGGAGTGACATTTGCCGTGATGGGCGAAGTCCGATCCCGACCGCTGCCAGCGGTCTAATTCTTTCTAATCAATAGTAACCGACAGCTCGCGGCCTCCGCTTTTTCCTCGCTTCTCTAGCGTCGATCACGGAGGTGCAAATTCGGATTCAACAGAAACACGCGGTCTTCAAATCGCAGATTGTCGGTGAAATCCTTGATAAAATATCAGACCGCCAGTTCCCTCAAAGAGACAGCTCCGTACACAGTGATGATTCTCTGTGGGAGGCCTTGGAGCAGTCCAAGCGGGAAGCCGAGCGGGCTCAGAGGGCGACTGATCAGCGGTTAGAAGCGATCAGCCAGGCCTTGGCTATGTTAACCGAGCGGCTAGTTCCTCAGCAAGCCGCGGTTAGCCAGGCGGTGACTCTGGTCCCTCCTCCTCCTCCGTACCCGCTACCGCAAGTTGCCAATTTCCAACCGCTTCAAGAAGGTTTTGCAGCTCGCCAAACCTTCTATCAAGAGGCAGCTCAAGGCATGCCAGCCCGGGCTCTTGACTTTCAGGCCGCGACTTCTCATGCAATGCATCACTTTTTATGATTATTATTGCCTTAAATTGAGTTTGACAATCATGCTAGTTGCTTGATTTCTACGAATATGCAACTATTGTTCCCTTGATCTCCTATTGTCCTCCCACTATTAGCATTTCTAATCGATAAAGGCGAGTACCCACACTTTTTTATCTAATAACAAATATCTCGATGCACTCCTCAGGAAGTGATAATAGCCCGCCGACTCTCTAATGGAGACAACATTGGCCTACACTTTCTCTATCAACAACAATAGAGGTAGCCCACCAGACTTAGGCTCCATTTGGGGCGGTATGGAGGTGAAAAAAGTTCTATTCTCACTACAAGCGTTGTTGTAGAGAAGTTTGATTTCTTGGTGGTATAAAAATGTTTGTTTGAAAAAGGTGTTTACAGGATTTTTTTTGGAAAGCAGTGAGCCAGAAAAAATAAAATAAGCTTTCCATGTCTACATATATGCTTCTCTTCTCGTAAATTGACATCTCCCTTCTCCTCCTGCTACTTTTCTTACCACTATTTTCTCTGGCAACTTCAATCCCACCAGTAGAGAAGTTTGATTTCCTGGTGGTAGGAAAATGTTTGTGTGAAAAAAAGTGTTTTCAGGGTTTTTTTTGGAAAGCAGTGAGCCAGAAAAAAATAAAATAAGCTTTCCATGTCTACATGCTTCTCTTCTCGTAAATTGACATCTCCCTTCTCCTCCTGCTACTTTTCTCACCACTATTTTCTCTGACAACTTCAATCCCACCACTAGTTTCCCGTCACTACTTTCTTACGTGCAACACTCGAGAAAGAAGGATAGTGAAGTTCTTCTTTGAAAAGGTGAATGTGATTTTTCCATAGAAGCTATAATCATGATATATTAGAAGATCTCAATCCGACCTATTCAAATACTCTTTATAAAACTCAATAATACTTATCCTAGCGAGTTACTCCACATAGAAGGGAACCAATCCAATACCAACTGCTAAGTCTAGGTCTCACTGTTAGAAATAATAATTAGGTGGGTCATATATGTTAATTATGCGCGTTAATGAGCTGTCATTAACATCGATCAAATTTAGGCGATCTAAGTACTTTTGGTCGATTACGTTTCATATTGTATGAACGGTGTAAGTAATGTGTGGATACCAGACGTCATTTATGATGAGCTTAAATGTAAATGACCGCATTATGGTTTAGTTATAAATAGGTTATGATCCCCGGGTCACAAGATATCACATTCACTCTTATTCAGTTCTAGCATCTCATCGCTGGAGAGAGCCTAAGGAGGAAGAGAATGAGTCGTCTTCTTCGTCAGGACCTTGTAACTTAGAAGATCCGTGACCGCAATAATCCATCTACATGTATTCAGGTACGCTTCCGCTCATATTTTTTTCCCATCTCGATGTTTTGATTAGAGCGAATCCGTCTCCGTCATGGTTTTACGGATTCACTCAAACAAGTGGTATCAGAGATAGGTTTCGATCCTATGACCTATGGTTTATGGTTTCCGTCATGGTTTCACGGATCCTACGCTCGGTCAATGGCACCTCTTGTCTTCATATCATGCTTTCCGCTCCAACGCAAAACCTTCTCCACCTACGGCGACCTCCCTCACTCATAATCCCTTATTCACCTCCAATCACTCTTTGCAATTTTCAGCAACTGAACGGTAGCTTTTATTGTAGCAATCTGACAAGCTAACCCATGAACCGATAGCCATTTTAGGGATTGCCGATCCAAATTCAAAACATTGTTCAAAATAGGAAACGATGTGATTAAAATTTTATAAGAAAATCCATACAAATATCCTAAAATTCACAAATATTAGTCAAGTATTGTTAAGAAACCTCACCGCAGCAGTCTTGAAGGCAATGACAGAGACGAAGTCTTCGCTTGTAAGAACTCTCCTCATGAAAGGCAGAGCAGAGGAGCCCCTGAACCCAGAGAACTCTGAGAATCCCTTGCTCTTCCCCTGCGCATAAATGGCAGAAAACCCATCACGAGCTAGAAAGAGAGAGGGTAGAAGATAGAGAGAGACAGAGAGAGAAGGACCTGAAGAGAAGCATTGGCTACTAGGAGAGTAGCCGACGCCATGCGGAGGCCGGCGGAGGAGAAGGGAACGACGGGTGCTGATAGAAAGCAGAGGAAGCAGCTGAGTGAGCTTAAAGATGGGGAAAGGGAGGGGGAGTGCTCAGAAGAAACGGATGAGATTTCGGATGAGCCTATCATTCAACGTATGGTTACCAGCTGCCGCTCGGTTTACCCATTATTACGCCGCTAGCTTATTATTGGGCTCTCATTAGTAATTTCTAACGGGCAAATTTTAGCTTCTGTTTTTCAAACAGGGAATGCCAACGGTACTATCGGCAGAAAATTATGGACAATGTTATAATCAGTTTTATAACCACTAAAATCAGTTCGATATTGAACTGCAAATAGTCGTTTTAAGTGTTTTCAGGACTGCGAATAGCCGTTTTAGGACTGCTAATAACATCGCCAAAATTATTTGCTTCCCTCAGTAAAGTCGGTCTTGGCGTATATAATTCAGATACATATTAATTCGCATATATCATAGAACGCATCAAAGTCTACATTATTATATGCTAAAATAGCTTATGCTATGCTTACAATGTATGTGATGATTTACATGCATTCTATGACAATGACAATTTTGTCCAAACTCACCGGAGCAAATAAGCCGAGCCAAACGAACCCAGGGTTCGTTTGGCTCGGCTTATTTGCTCCGGTGAGTTTGGACAAAATTGTCATTGTCATAGAATGTATGTTTGGTATGTCAAATGTTACTATCAATACCAAGAAAAGAAACTAGTTATAAGCATAAAATGTTTGGTATGACAATGACGTTTTTGTCCAAACTCACCGGAGCAAATAAGCCGAACCAAACTAAGCCATATGTCTTCATAGGAGATATTTTTAGGTGTGTTCTTTCACCTAACATTACGGTGCTCGTGCGCATTAAATCATTGGTTCCTCCAAAAACAACATAATTGATCGAAATATTGACAATACTGACAGTATTTTTAGAATATTGCAATATTCCGCGAAAACAACTGCGCGATAAGATGTCAGATCGTACGACTGTATTGTTTCTCCGACCTAAAACTAGGTGAAAAACTAGGTGGGAGAAGCACACATAATATTTTTTTCGTCTTGATAGCGTATGTTTCACATTGTAGGTGACGCTTTGCATCATATGCGAAGCTTCGCATTGTATTTTATATATTCTTAGAACTATTTCTTTGCAAATTTTGTAAGTGAAAATATCTATAAAAGTATAAGAATTGATTAGGACACTCCCGCCAAAGCTTTGTGAACTTAATCATTTTCCTTCTCTTTTCCGCATCTAAAACTTGTAAATTGAGAGGTGACATGTCACCCTCCAGGGAAGTCAAATACTTGTAACCTCAAGAAAAATAGTGAATTTCGGCCCGCCGACACCGTTACGGCCAAGTGGGTTTTCACCATTTCTGGGCTTTCCATGCTAAAACGCCTCCGTGTCATTGCTGCTTTGTTCCCTTTAACAGTTTGCGCGCCCGGTCCGACTTGGGGCTAGGATGACCCGATTCTCCGGACTAGAGAAAAATCGGGCAACTCGCAACAATTTGACACCGTTTGTGGAAACTGTTCCCAACTCTGCAACAAAATTTGAGGACCGTACTTGCCCCGCGCAAGCACCCCCGACTAATAGCAATGACAAGGAAAAGTGCACGCAGCACTAACGGAGCAGCACCGGAAGAGCCATGTCGTGCAGGGGACAACTGCAGACACTCAGGCAATCCCACTCCTATTACTTATCATGAAAAATGTAGAGTGCTCCGCTCAAGATAGTCCACTAAGACTCATCGGTGTGGAATGGTCTTATGTAGTATCTCCAGCGTAGAGCCTAATCCTAGTGACACGTAACCCGTCTGGTCGTTCTGAGTCGGTCCTGACACGCGCGGACATATATATTAATAAACATAACAATCTCCTCCTATGTCCGCGGTAAACCCAACGCAGAAAAGGGGTTGGTGTGTGTAGTGTTCAACCAATTCGACTCATTACACAACCGCGTCCGCAATCACCTGTTATAACATATTGGACAGAAAGAAACAGAGGTATGCATGCACGCATAAGAATAAAACATAAACTAAGCAGCATCACATCAAAGTCAAAAGTACAATCAGAGAAATAGGTACCAGAAGACCTAATGTCTCATGATCAACAAAAGAGCAGGAAATAGTCCAAACAAAAAACAGGTAAAGAGAGCTAAACAGTGCTCTAAGTCAGAGAAAGAAAACCAAACAGATACTCTAGAAACCATCATCCAACAGATCATCCTTGTCAGGATCCCAATCTACAAGTGCTCCTCCTGCAGCAGCAACTTCTGTAATTTCCAACAGAGAACTCAACTATGGAAAATGTACATGTATCTAGTTCTACAAAAAGAACGTGGTACTTTGATTAAGCTAAGAGGACATTAAAGAAGAGTATTTTAGGTTCATCCGCGGAATCTATTAACAGTTTCCAACCGAAACGATTTTAGACTTCTGGACAACGCAGCAATATCTGTGTTCCAACATGTGATGTCATGGTTACTATTCTTCTAGGGTTAATTGGAACTCATCAAATGTGGAATGGAACCAATCAACGAGAGAAGGTCCGAAACAAGTCAGATCGTGTTATCAAATGTGGAATAACACTCTCCTCCAAGTTAAGGAAGACGAATCCGGATGAGATTGCTATCATCAAATGTGGAATGAAACAACTCACCAGATTCGTGCTCAACAACCAAAACACCAACGGAGCACAACATGCTAGATTTGACAAAGGAAGGAATCAAAACATTCAGACTAAGGCTGATCTCAAACCGCCTTGAGTCCCATTTCCCCCATTGTTTTGATTGAACGGTCTCGGGGCATTCCTTTTGTCAATGGATCAGCTAAATTATTTTTCGATCGCACATCGACCAAAGAAATAATGTCTTATTCTTTAAGATAATTCAAAAGGGCGTGTCTCAGTTGTTCATGTCATCTTTTAGTGTTAAAGAGGACATTCTTAATGTTGGAACCGGGATCCGGCCCAATGAGGAGTTCGGACCCCACAGATGGGTGCAACTCGCGCTTACTAATCCCCTGGAGAAACTTGACCGAAGACTTAGAACTGAGACCCTTGGCGACAGTGTGGAGGTCCCACCACACACCCGGAAGATCGTAGAGCGCTTCCCCTCCCAAGCCAAAAACTGAAGCCGGGCACCTTGGAGAGCTCTGAGAATGCTAACCAAAGATGACCTGAGGAGAGAGAAGCTAAACAAAAGTCCTCTCCAAAGGTGCCCTTAGGGTCTTATTTATAGTTTTCTTGAACTGGTCTGCTGATAGCGGGGTTACGCCTTTTGGTTTAACTAAACGCATCCCAATTTGGCCTGCTAACAGCCAAACTCCGCTGTTCTGAAGGGCTACTGGCAGCGCACCAAGGGAAGAAGGGTAATTTCACCTCCTTAACCCTTGGGCAAGTGGCCTGCGAGAGCGCCACTCCTAGCAGTTCTCGCGAGTACTGCTCGTGAACCCTTCTTAGGCGAGCGGCTGGCGAAGGCCCTGCTCGCCTCCCTTCTGACGACGACCCCCCCCCCCCCCCCCCCCGGGCCAGGTCTCGCATTCTACCCTGCGGGATCACCCTGGCTCGCCTGGCCTGGATCTCGCGAGAGCGCAGTGGCGAGATGACCACTTCAGCCTAAACCACATCTTTGAGCCTTATTCCCTCAAGCGAACACGGGGTTGTACACTTAACAACTTGGATTGCTGCCTGATTATCATAGTACGAGCTTAAAGAATTGACTTGAAGTCTAGACAATGAAATGTATAAAATCAAATTTCTGATCCAGTCTGCCTCTTCACCAGCTGAAGCTAAGGCAAACAACTCGGCTTCCATAGACGAGAGGGCTATACACTTCTGTCTTTTGGACTTCCAAGTAACTGCAGCGCCACCCAAGGTGAATATGAATCCACTTGTGGACTTGCTGTTTCCAACTTTTGAACACCAGGAGGCATCAGAGTACTCATCCAAAGTAGGAGGGTGACCAGTATAGTACATAGCGTGATCTTTAGTACCTTTAAGGTACCTCATCAGCCGGTCTAAGGCATCCCAATGCTCTTTGCCTGGACTACTAGTAAAGCGACTCAACATGCCTACGAAGAAGATAATGTCTGGTCTAGTGCAACTTGTGGCGTACATGAGACTCTCAATGATCTTTGAGTACTTGACTTGATCAACGCGTATCCCTTCATTCGAACGCAGCTTGAAGTTCAGATCAATTGGTGTTTCAACAGGCCTACAATCGTTATAATCCCAGGTAGAGAGAATACGCTCTATGTAATGAGCTTAACTTAGAGTGACACGTCCCTTGTCTACTCTAACTTTCATACCTAGTAGGGTATCCACAGGACCAAGGTCCTTCATATCAAACGCTTTTGCGAGATCGTATTTAATATCCCTCATAACAGCAAGGTCAGACCCCAAAATCAACATGTCATCCACATATAGGCATATGATGACTGTTTGGTTTGACATCGAGCGGTAATAGAAACACTTGTCTGAGAGACTAGACTGAAATCCAACGTTCTTTACCACTTGATCAAACTTCATATGACACATCTTAGGCGCTTGCTTAAGCCTATATATGGATTTATCGAGCTTGCACACTTTATCCTTTAGATCTGTATGGACATAACCTTCAGATTGTGCCATGTAGATCTCTTCATTTAGCTCTCCATTTAAGAAGTCTGTTTTCACGTCCATCTGATGAACTATGCAGTTCTCGATAGAGGTTAAGACAAGAAGAATCCTTATAATGGATAGGTGACAGACATGTGAATAGACATCAAAGTAGTCAATTCCCCCTGTTGTTTATAACCCTTAGCGACTAGCCGTGCTTTGTATCTGGCTATAGACCCATCACGATGCAACTTCTTCTTTAATACCCACTTGCATCCCAGGACTTTAGATCCTTTCGGTAGGTCCACTAGATGACAGGTATTATTTTGTAGCAGCGAGTTCATCTCATCATCGATAGCTTCTGCCTACATTAACGCATCTCTCGATCTCATCCCTTCCTGATAGGAGAATGGATCATCAAGTGGTAGGTGATGAAATTCTCACCAAAATCCTTAGGGATTCGATCTCTTGTAGATACTCTAAGAGGAATAGGTTCGACCTCTAGAGGTTGGGGAACAGTGCCAGAGGGGCCAGCTTCAGGTTCTACTGTAGATTCTGAGATCATGTCAGTAGATCCAGGGACGGTTAAGCAATGATCTTTGATAAATTTATGTTCAAAGAAGATAACATCTCTAGACTCTATCACTGAATTAGTTGATAGATCCATAAACTGGTCAGCTGCACTGTCTTCTGCACTACCTAGATAGACACAGGTTGTTATTCTATGTCTCACCTAGGTCTTTTAAGGTTTTGTATGCGCACATAGGCGATACAACACCAAATCTTAAGAGTGTCATATCTACAAGGATGGTTGTGCCACAGCTCATACGGAGTAGAACTGAGCTTTGAGTGAGGCACTCTATTCAGAATGTGATTTGCAGTAAGGACTGCTTCCCCCAGAAGGAATGAGACATGACAGCAGTCAGGAGCATAGAATTCAACATATTTGTCAACGTTTTATTCTTACGCTCAGCAACGCCATTCGATTGAGGTGAGTAAGGAGCTGTAGTTTCAAGGATTATGCCCTCAGTGTCACAAAATTCCCTAAACTCAGTTGTAGTGTATTCTCCTCCTCGATCACTTCTAAGTCTCTTTATCTTTAAATTTAACTGGTTTTCTACCCGAGATTTAAAGAATTTAAAGGTCTCGAATGTCTCGACTTTCAATTTCAATAGGTAGACATGACAAAATCTGGAAAAATCGTCGATGAAGGTAATTAGATATTTCCTTCCCCCTCTAGTGGCATGGCTGCGAAAGTCACAGAGGTCAGAATGAATCAATTCCTAAAGTTGTGTGCTCCTAGAAACGGTCTTATAAGGGTTTCTAGTTATTTTGGTCTGGACACAAACCTCGCACCTATCAAATCGAATAGAGAAAGCTAACGGAATGTTGTGACTCTTAGCTGGATCGCGCATCTTCTTATAGTGAACGTGTCCAAGTCTATTGTGAAGTAGCTTTGGATCTAACAGAGATGAACTCACTTGATTTATGCACTCATTTTCTAGGCTAAGTCGATACATTCCATTGATTAGATAAGCGCAACCAAAGTAATGCGAATTACCGTTAGTTTTATTTTACCACTTATGGTTATGAAAGACATTCCGGACTTATCTAACAAACTCATAGAAATTTAATTTTTGGTTAAATTTAGAACTAATTTAACATTTTGCAAAATTAAAATTTTACCTGAAGAGAGGACGAGTTTTGCCGTCCCAGCATGAGTAACGACTGTCTCTCCTCCATTGCAGTTCTCTACTCTGTCTCGAACTGCTCTGACGTCTGTGAGAAGACCTCTGTCATTCATAACATGACAAGTGGCACCGATGTCCAGCCACCACTGAGAAGGCACATTGCGGTGACTGCTCCCGATCATAGCCACAAAGGACTTGGGATCAAGGTGTCGACCACCATGTGTGCCACCTGTTGTGGAGCTTCATCCTTCTGCTTCTTCGGACCCTTACATTCAGCGGCACAGTGACCCCACTTGCCACAGTTGTGGCATTTACCCTTCTTCCTTTTGAGAGAAGGTTTCTTGACCGCCAAATGGGCATGGGTGTCACCCTTAGGTGTCGGGGGCTTCCGAGAAGGCCTATTAGGTCGAGAAACGAAGTTGACAGCCTGTGGGGGTTGAACAACCTTCTTCGTGCTCTTTCCAGCGATGTTCTGGTCCTCGATGTGAATGAACCTTTTGAGTTCATCCAGAGTGATCTTCTCCTTCCGCATGTGCAGCTCTGTCTTGAAGGTCAGCCACTCCGCAGGTAGCTTGCTCTGAATCAGATACACAAACAGATTGTCATCCATCTTCAACTGATCATCCTCCATCTTGTTGCGCAAGTTCTCCAGCTCTATGATCTGGGAAGTGATCGGCAAGTTTGCTTTGAGGCGGAAGTTGAAGAACTTCTCCCCAATGAGCGACTTGGACAATACCTCCTCCTTCTAGAAGTGCGCGTTGAGACAATCCCAGATCTCCTTTGAGGTCTTGTAGGCGTGGTAGGTCAGTGCGAGATGAGGATTAAGGGAATTCAATAGGTAATCCCTACAGAAGTTCTCATCCTTGTTCCACTGATATTCGTCTACGCCCTCGCAAGTAGACGCAAAGTCACTCTGAACAGTGTAGAAAATGTCGCGTTCCTTCCTAGTTAGACTTGAATTTTCCAACTGAGGAAGTCAGAGGCATCGAACGACTGGAATTTGACAGTGTCGAGCGCACTCTTCTTCGACATCGCACTAGATTCAAAACAATGATAAAATTCTAGAACGAGGTCACCTGAGTCGTGCGGGGACGAGTCCAATATCTTCGGATCCAATTCATGAAATATTTGTTCTCTTCCTTTCTAGTTGAGCACAGTCACTGAAGACAGATCCGGTCAGCAACACGATCACCAAGTGGAAGTAAACACCACAATCAGGTAATCCACAATCTCCACAAGTTTTGACAGAAGAAAAAAAATTTCACGGCTCTGTCTTTACCGGGAAACTTGGATATTTCTGCAATTCTTCCCAAAAAAAAATTTACTGCTCTGCTCTATCTTTGCGGCAAGATCTGAGGAAGGATGTTGACTTTCCAGCAATTCTTCCCAAAAAAAGGTTTGAGGAAGGATTGGCAAGATCTGAGGAAGGATGTCCTTCCTTGCAGCAACCACGACAGGCGGCCAACACCGACAGATTTGCGGGCGATCGGGACAGGGAGATCGGCAGAGGAGCAGATCTGGCCGCGACACATCTTTGCAATGACGTAGAATAGAGACGGTGATCTGGAAGAGATCTCCCTATTTCGGATCCAAGATCTGCGGCGATCTAGCGCAGAACAACAGAATTCTCCAAGACCTTCTCCTTCGCGATTTGAAAAAGAACGGCGACTTGCGATCGGCGACTAAAGGATGACTAAGTCCCCTTCCCGATCTGCTACAAATAATAAACGACGAAGCTTCTGGATCGCCAAGGCTTCAGGATCGGTGACCGGAAACCTTCGGGAATCGCGATCGAAAGAACAGAAGAACGGCGCAGCGAGAGAGAGAGAAGAGCGGAAATTCTAACTCGTAATATCTTGAGAATGTAGAGTGCTCCGCTCAAGATAGTCCACTAAGACTCATCGGTGTGGAATGACCTTATGTAGTATCTCCAGCGTAGAGCCTAACCCTAGTGGCACGTAACCTGTCGGGTCGTTCCGAGTCGGTCCTGACACGCGCAGACATATATATTAATAAACCTAACAAAAAAATCAATAAGTTATAGTTCTAAAACATGATTTAAATCAAATATATTATCCGTGTCCCTCAGTTTAGTGGATTAACTAGTCCACGAGTAACGGTGTAAGTTGAAATACGCAGCAGAAAATACTATGTTTTATTCATTTAGTACCCTATATGAGCATGATAATCCCATAATAATACATGATATGCAGACCTCTAGGTTTAGTATAAGTATGAAAAGAGCTTTTTATAACCTTTAAAATAAGGTGATATTCGCTTTAAAAGATGACATGAAATAGTAGAGTAAGTTCTTTTATACTTCAAAATATATAACATGCAATCCTAGCACAGAACTTCCCAGAGAGCAAGTAAACTACTCCAAAAACAGCAAGAAAACAACTAGCAGCTAGCAAGGTGTCTAATAACAATAAACACTGCGGGTGTTAACAGCGTAACACAAAACCCACAGGTCACAATAGTATGTCTGAGCTAGGCAAAACAAACGATAACAACTACCTCTCGACGCGAGGAGAAAAAGTCATAACAGCAACCGCAACGCTGAAACACCGCCACTAGCTCCACAACCCGCTACTGCTCTGAGCCTGAGACATTCAAAAAAAGAACGCCTCGGCAACAAGGTACAAGTGGCGGCAGGAAACAAAACAAAGGTAAACCACGGTCAACGGGGCACCAACCTAAGACCAGCTATACAGAAGGGAAAAGTACAGTAAGTAAACTAAGTAAGCAACAGAAAACACTTACGTGCATAATCACGTATACCTGACTACACCAAGCGCGGTGGAGAAAACAAATGATAAAATACCTAACTATAATATGAGCATAAACAACATTATAACAATTCTAGAAATAAAAAATTTAGCAAACAACATCGGTAAGTATCCGGTGACTGTGGGGGGGGGGGGGATACCTACGCCAGCACACCCACAGAACAAACTCCCCAGGAGCCCAAGGGTAAGGCGGTCTCATAGCCCGACACACCCGTACTGGAAGTAACTGCAGTGGGAGATACCTCCGCCAGCACACCAGCAGTAAAAACAAACAAACAACAAACAACCAACTCGGGTAAACTCCGGTGAAATATTAAATTTAAGTGCAAGGCACTGTGGCGGTGGTTTTAATCCACCAACACCAACAGCCCCAAAGCGACTACCTATAACTCGAGAATGACACGACTAACCTAGATTATTTACCACTAGACTTAAGGCACGGAAATCACCAAGGCAGACATGCCCTGTCACATCACTAACTAGACTCGACGAACAACCTCGACGCACAAGCTTGACTAAAGCGAGGTCCACTCGGTGAGTGATCGACCTCAAGATGGATTCAAAGACTCAATCAAAGGACTTATACAACGAATACGAAAGGACAAATTCGACGAGCGGAACTCGATCGACGAAGCTTAGCACGAACTTTGGCAAGGTTACACGGTTGATTTAACATTAATAAGTCAAAACCTCAATACCTCGACTCGACGGGTGGGAAGAACAAGTGGATATCACACACGTACTAGACGTAATCATCAAAACGAAACGGCCAAAAAGGGTATTTCCATGACAACAAGCGTTCAGGAACGCGATTCAAGTGCGACACACACAATATTAGTAAATGAAAATGGAGTAAAAGACCATACCACGATCAAAATGAGAGGGAAGAGGGGGAAAATCCACCACTTGCCTAGTTTTCACCGGAAACGTTCTTCGAACAACTACTCGTCGTAGATCGGTCCAAAATAAGACACGATGAGGAAGAATCACGAACGCGTCTCTCGTCGACAGCTTTCCGAATCTATGCTCGGTTGAAAATTTCGTCCACCGGAGCTCCGTCGGCGGCGATCGGAAGGTTCGCGAAAAGCTTCTCTCTCCCCGTCTCTCGCTCTTTGGTTCGGCCGGAACAAACGAAGAAGAAGGGGTGGGGGAGATTATATCTTGTAATATATAATAATAATATATATAAACACACACATATATATAGTTTTAATTACAACGTACCCCGAACGTACCCGCATCTTTATTTTTTCGAATTTGTCATACCGACGCACGAGATACGTATCGTGTCCGGTACTCGTACACGCATCTGACTATTGCATTTTTTTTTCATCTTCTTCAGCATGTTGTGCCCGCAATAACTCATGTTTCTTTGCGTCGCAGCCATTACTCATGCTTCAAGTGCTGGAGTTGCTTCGTCAACACTATATTCTAAGCACACAGATTATTGTCGGTGGAATATTAATCCCTTGTAGATTCAGAAAAAGAAAAAGAAGCCGCAATAAAAAAAAGCTGTGCCCTCTGTGATATCTCTGAGCTTGATTCTCCTGAAATGCCTCTCCCCACTTCATACTCTTCTTCTCCTGCACTTAACCACAGATTCCAAGCAATTTTACTGAATACAAAATCAACTGAAAGCAAGAATATTTCCCCAATTGTGAAGACTTTTTAAAAAGGCAATTGTTATAAGCACATCAGTTTTGGCTATCCGCACATCAATTTCTATGAGTTATTATGCGCCTTTTGAAAATACACCTTGTGCTTGTATTTTTTGGAAAAGTGTTCAACACGAAAATTGTAGATCTCGTCGAGATCTACAACTTTCGTGTTGAACACTTTTCCTAAAAATGCACGCACAAGGCGTATTGTCGCTCTGATCGTAACTATAACGAATTTTTAGCGAATTATTGAAAATACGCTTTGTCCATGCATTTTTAGGAAAAGTGTTCAACGCGAAAGTTGTAGATCTCGACGAGATCTACAATTTTCGTGTTGAACACTTTTCCTAAAAATGCATGTACAAGGCGTATTTTCAAAAGGCGCGTAATAACTCATAGAAATTAGTGTGCGTATAGCCAAAAGTGGTGTGCTTATAACAATTGCCTAAAAATTGTATTAGCAGTCCAATTCTCGCTATTCACACCCCACAAATTGTAAAAAAAAAAACAATTTATTATATTCGCAGTCCAATTCTCGCTAATCGCACCCCATCGAATAACCTCCTCGTCCGCATCGTTTTTCCCCCCTCTTAGATTCACTTTTTCAAAAAAAGAAGAAAATTATTCAGCGAAAATCCAAAAACTGTAGTCATTTTTCTTGTTAGAGAGGTTTGCATGTCATTTAACTTGTTTTAGAGCTAACTTCTCTATGCATGTCATTTAACTTGTTTTCCTGCTAGGTATTTAAATTATTTTAGAGTCTTTAAGATGTTTCTCTAGGCTTTAGTGCTTAATAAATCAGCAAAGTGTTTCGCTTGTTTGGGATGGGAGTGGGGTGCAAATATAATTTTGGACTACAAATAAAATTTATGGAATACGAATAGCGATGGACTGCGAATAGCCAGTTCCGGACTGCTAATATCAACTCTCTTTAAAAAGAAGAGATTTAAGCTTTATTTGAGGAGCAAATTTTAGGTGCGATCAACGCATAGAGAGGGTCATTACAATTGTATTTTCAGTAACAGTTGTAAATGATCCGTATTTAAATTATGAATTACAGTTGTAATTTAGTTCAAAAAATTCACTTTTTTGTAAGTCTATATTCACGCTAAAATATATACATATGAGTACTTAAAACGATTGTAAAAATATATGGATCAATATTTCACGATTTTTTATAGAAAATGTAGCGTATAAATGAATTTCTGGATTCTCGTACCTAAAATTTGCTCTTATTTGAGAGAGCTGCGGGAGAGCGGTAAAAATTTGAGCACAATTTATAGAACACGGTTAATGTTTAGGAAATATGAACACCAACGATCTTTTTCCTAAAACGGCGGTTTAGGCAAAACAAAATCGCAACCGTCGTCCGCGCGCATTGAAGTTTTAACTATCGTGACACCTATAACTTAGGCTTTGTTTATTCAGTTTGAAGAAATTTTATTTGGAAACAACAACAACACTCAAGCCTTTATCCCACTATAGTGGGGTCGGCTATATGGATCCTTTGTCGCCATTGTGCCCTATTTTTAGTCATAATCTCACTAATGCCTAACTACATCGTGTCTTTCCTTATAGTCTCGTTGCAAGTCTTTATTCGTCTACCCCTCCCCCCTTTAACATGCCTAGTGATCACTAGACTCTCACAAACAGGTGCCTCTAATTGTCTCCTTTGTACGTGTCCAAACCATTTTAGTCGAGCTTCTTGCATCTTCTCTGCAATTTGTGTCACTCATGTCTTATCCCTGATACATTCATTCTTAATTTTATCCAGTCTCATGTGTCCACATACACTTCCACCTAAGCATTCTCATCTTTGCAACTTTCATTTTTTGCTCATGAACACAATTCACTGCCCAACACTCAGAACCATAGAGCATCGCTGGTCAAATTGCAGTACGGTAAAACTTGCCTTTATGTTTTAACACCGGTATAACTTCACTCTACCGTGGTCTTTATAACTCTATTGAGTAGACCTTATCAAGACGATTGCAGTTAAGTATTGTTGTGGGTCGCTCTACGCTCTGATGAACCGGATTTCTGAACATGTTATTTATAAATATAAATAACATGTTCCAGAAATATAATCAGCGAACGCATGTTCCCCATCCACAGAATGTTCAAATCATCCAACATCTCTACAACTATTTCATGTTTTCAGGAGCCATGCAATAAGCCACGAGTCTTTTCTTGTGTGCACAAATAGCATAGTGACATTTTCAATATCTTAAAACTACATGGGTCACCATCCCGTTTACATCATGTTCCGAGAATCCCAATGGTATAGGGTTAGTCCCCCATAACCACGACGAAAACTCCGACCTTTCCAAAGGACCCCGAGTCCAGCGGACATAGAGGGTATCCCCCCCCCCCCCCCCAAATGTTTTGGGACCGGAACTCGTACGGACATTTTTTCCATCGAGGTGATCTCTTTTTAATCTCCTGGGCTACTTTTGATCTCCTGAAATGACTTTCTTTCTATATCTCCGGCCCACGCGCAAAAAGTGGATGTCAGCCGTCCCCTCCTCATTCGAGATTAGGATCCTCTCCATTTCTGACGAAATGGATAGGATCCGAATCCCCTCATTCGCCCCGGACGGAAATTTTGAAAACGGGCTCCGGTTCCAAAAATCGCTCCCCCACACTTTATGAGTGGTAAATTTTTTTTTTACTTTAGAAAATGCGTACTAGCTTCAATCAGAATATAAGCACGATGCAGGAAACCTGCTAGATACCCTGTACAATGCTCTTTCTCTCCCTCTCTCTCCCTCTGTCATGCATATATACTGTCGGCCAATCTAGAGCAGTGTTAAAATGGCAGCCGGCGGAAAGGGTGGCCGGAGTTGGGTGGCGGCGATCGAGAATCAAGCCAACAACGGCGACTACTCAACCAGAGAACTGGAACTATGGAGGAAGCATTCCATATACCGCGTCCCGGTCTGCATCAAAGAACTAAACCCCAAAGCCTACCGGCCTCAGGTGGTGTCGTTCGGCCCCTACCACCACGGCGCCGACGAGCTGGCGGCCATGGAAGAGCACAAGCACCGAGCGCTCCGCCACCTTCTGCGGCGGGCCAATAAGCCGCTGGAGGAGTTGGCCGACGGGATGGAGGAGCTCGTGAGTTCGCTGCAGAGCTCGTATCAGGGTCTCGGCGAGCGGTGGCTGGGAAGCGGCGGCGGCGAGGAGTTTCTCCGGTTGATGGTCGTGGATGGCTGCTTCTTGCTGGAGATTCTACGGCTGAACGTCGGCAGGATGGCGGATTATGCCGCCGACGATCCGATATTTAGCAACCATGGAATGCTGCATACTTTACCGTATATTAAGAGGGACATGCTCATTCTTGAGAACCAGCTGCCATTGCTGGCGCTCGAGAAGCTCGTCGCCCTCGAGACCGGCAAACCCGCGGTATGTGCATACTCATTTCCTAGCTGTTTTCACGCCGGTGCGGGAGCAACCGCCGCCGCAACAAACGTCGGGCGGCGGCGTTTGTGGCGTTTGCTCCCGCAGCGAAGCAAAAAACAGGGCAGAAAGCACCGTCTCCAACCCCCGCCCCCACCTCCGTCTGTCTCTCGCCGCCTTAACAAATGATGCCAAATTTAGTATATTTACATAGCAATGTTAAGTGGACATCACTTCTTGCTGTGTGCACACCATAAACACAATAAAAAGATTTCTCAATCTCACCCTCCGTAAACCAATGTGCACACCCGGCCCGAAGTCTCGCCTCCCGCCGTGATTGGGAGTTCCACTGCCACCACCCTGCCCGGTGTATGTCCTCGTCCCCATGAGTTTCTCCTCTCAGATTTCGCCCGATCTACCGCCCTTAGATGGGCTCAGTCCATGCGGCCTTTCCCCTTTTGCCGCCCTTTCCTCCTCCGGTGATCGCTCCCGGCGGTTACAAAAGCTCCAGACATAGCAGGATCGTAGGTGGGCCACCGAGGACAAATTTCCATAACAACCTTATTTTAAACTGAAAGTATAAGAACAACCCTCTTTAAATAAACATTCCCATTCCAGCCCCCTTTTGCAGAACAAGTACAATGCACAAAAATTGTCGGGCAGTTATTTATGAAATGATGATTTAGAAAAATTGATCATAACATTTTAAAGTTATAAACTTGAATTACGAGAATTACTTGAATTAGGAGAATTATTGTCTGACAGTCGGACCTGGAAAAATTCATCGGCAGAAAAATTAATTACACATTTTTAAAAGATATAGCAACTTAGGTTAACAATTTAGGAGCAAAATTAAAACTGTAGTTTTCCAAAACGAACACATTTTAAAACCAAAAGGTTGAAAAAAAGTCATCCAAAACGTCTTTAAAGATGTAGTAATTCATTCTTTGCTACAGCTAGCGCATTCCTCCAAAACGCCTGATTATAAACTAACCATTTGAATCATTAAAATACTAACTTGCAGGTTGTATAGAGAGCAAATTCTAAATGGGGGTTATTATTTAAGGAAACGCTAATCGTAAAATACTAACGTAAATGTACCCTAAACAGCAGACAAAATGATGCACATGGGCCCACTTGTCACCTGAAATAGCAAAAGAGGGCTATTATGGGAATGGTTATTGAAAGAGGGATGTTCTTATACTTTCAGTTTAAAACAGGTCTGTCATGGAAATTTGCCCGGACACCGAAAAACTCCGTTTTGGTCTGTCACGGCATAAGAGAATGAAAAACAGCGACGATCTCTCCATCGCCCGCCAACTATTTTGAGGTTTACTTGAGTTGATTCCCACATTGGTCTTTTGGTGTGAGCCTGCAACTTAAAACTAAACGCAACTTTTTTATAAAATAGAGTTTTGATTTATCTGCACTCCCAAACACCTAAATAATTGAAAACTCCGTTTTCGTCAAAATGAAAAGGTGGTAAAATGCATAAACAAGCATAGCTTTAATAAATTAAAGAAGAACATCATTCAAGGATGGCTGGGAGCCACCATCCTACACACGTAGTTTACACGCCAGTGTAAACAGGGCGTGTGTATCATATTTTTGCTCTACAACTTCTAAAATACCACCGAACAATCTCCAATCTTTATGGGGCTTCCTTAGGTCTCTTAGGTACCTCATGGACTCACTTAGGCTTTGATTGGTTGGGTGTTTCGCCTACTCCGTTTGGAGCAAACGCCACCGGACGGCGGGTAAACAAACGGGCGCCGGCGGCGTTTGCTCCGTTTGCACCCGCCGGATAGAGGAAAAGGAGTCTAAATGGAGCGTTTCCAACCCCGCCTTCCCCCTCCGGTTCCAATGCTCCGTTTGGACCCTCTGGTTGCATCCACCACCGCCGAACCAAATGAAGCCTTAGACCAAGTTTCTAGGTTGTTTTACCGATAGATAAGTCATGGAGAAGGACAAGGCCCAGAGAGGACGTTCACGTCAAGGAAGTGGTCATGATGGCATGATGGAGCCGACCCGGGTCCACTCGACGACGCGTCGCACGGCTACGACCTTCGCCCCAACACGAGGAAATCATATCGTGACATGCTCCGCAATTTTTAATATTACCTGTCATTTTATTTTTAACTATTTTCGGCATTTCCGTTCCTTCCGGCTCGACCAAATTGTTAGGCGGTCAAGAACCGACTTTTATTTTATTTTATGCATTTTATTTTGGTCAAGAACGTTTGGATGGCTAGGATTTTGGCACCTTTTGTTGTGGGGTGAGATATGCTCCATATGGGGAGTATATATACCCTCTCTTAATGAATTTAGGGTTAGCTGAATTAAAAAAAAAAATTCTTTTCCTCCTTGCCGCGAGAGCCTAAGAGAGGCGTCCATGTGCAAGCTTCCAGATCCGGCTCCGGCGTGACACCGACAACGATCGCTTGGCGTGACACTGGAAGCAACCCCCCCCCCCCCTCCCTCCCGGCGTGACACCAGCATCCCCCTTCCTACTCCAGTCGGCGTGGCCAGCGATCCTCCTTCCCCTCGGCGTGACAAACGAGGTCGTGGGTGATCAGTCCGGCAAGTCTCATTTCCTCCGGCGACGAGCTTCCCCTCCTCCGGTGAGACCAGTACTGCTGGGATAGGGGTGATGCTCCTTCCCTACCGTCCGCGCGACTCCTTTCGCCGATGCTAGTTGCGATCGACTTCTCCGGATCTCATCCGGTTGGGTAACGCTTTTCTCACTTCCGTCTTGTGGTGTGATTCGTCTCTAAATTTTTTTATCTTGTGCGTGAATGAATGTGATAGTGTACGATCGGAAATAGCGAACGAATCGGAACAAGAATAGTCCGTCGTCACTGTATAACTCGTAATTCGTCGAGATAAGAAATGCCTAAGGAGACGGCTATTTTCAGACCTTGCTAGTAGAGTACTGAACATCCTCAAGGAGGCGAGCATGGGGCGAGCAGAGGCAAGCTTGGGCGAGTACCTCGCGAGTAGCCCTTGTAACTAGCGAGCATAGGCCGTATACACACCTGCCCCCCCCCCCCCCCCCCCCCCAGCACACACACAAATTTCTCTATAAATAGACTCCCAGGGGTACTAGAAATGAAACTTTTTGGAAGTGGTCGAGGTCCCCCAAGCTGGATACTCGCCAAGTCCATGCCCACCTAGTACCTCGCCCAGCTTTTGATGGCGGAGGGGAAGTTTCTCCCAAACTTCCGGGTATGTGGTGGGACCTTCCTGCTGGAGCACTTGAGGTGTGCTTATAGTCATTTTCTCTCTCCTGTTTTAGCTATCCGAGCCGTGGAGTTTGATCGCTGGATCAGTAACCTCCGGCTGCATTGATCCGAATTTTGGAGTCGGGATTTTCCTGGTTTCAACAGTCGCTCTCCAACCAATTGGTCGGGAGGGAAACGCACCCGGTTGTTTAATTTTGTTGGGAATTTTCCATACTCGGAAGGAATCTCTACGTTAAAATTTGTGTCGCTAGTCGCATCGCCAGGATTGGTATTGCATGTGGTAGTGAAACGCCATAGTAGACTCGTTTGGTTGCTAGCTACGTGTTTGAGCAATTGCTTCAATCAAGCGTGCGAGGTAATTATGCGCAAGTCTTAAGCTTGCTACATCATGGCAAGCATCTGAGGCGATGAAAATTTTCGTTGATGCTTCAAAACACCCACAATGAGGGCAAGTGTTGGATACCACTAAAATGTCAAAGTGGTCGGATCAGACACAAAAGATCACTACTGAGATCGGCTCGCCTAGGCGATTCCAACACACCTGCTTCGTGTGATTTCGAGCCCTTTTTACTCCTCAAAGAGTTCGTCACAGAAAGCTCAAGGAAACTTACCGGTACCTGCCCGACCCGACCATCTCTAGTGCGCCTAGTTCAGGATAACGAGCCCTCGCTCTCCGTGCCCCAATACACTCTGCTCCAGATTCTCATCCCAATTAACGTGCCGCTCAACATATCGCGTCCCCGCGCTCCACTCTTATGTGCGCCCTCCACACTCCAATGCCTCCCTTCGTGCACTCGTGGGTAGTTCCCTTGAGCATGTTCCTGGCACGCATCCCGACAAAGAGACTCCTTATGGGTATTTTAAAACGAGTCATGACATGTCACCCTCGCTAAAATAATTTTGCTGTCAATTAATATTGCTAGTAGATTTTCTAATTGGTTCAGACCCCACTATTTTCCTCTTTCTAGGGTTTTCACGTAAAACTCTGGTATCAACTCTAATTTGACAAAAAAGTGTGTATTCAATTACCTCTAGCTAAGACAAACATAATCTATCGAATCCAAGTGATCCACAACCACATCATTATATGATAACAATGTACGGATATAATTAACTTGTCGTATGATAACTAAACCCAAACACCCCAGCAATCAATCTAACTTTTTATATAAAGGTAATAAAAAAAAAGGCGATGTTATTAGCAGTTCTCGATGGCTATTTGCAGTCCTAAAAACATCTAAAACAGCTATTCGCAATTCTAAAAACACTTTTATTAAATGCAATTGTTAATCGCACCCCAGTTTTGGCTATCCGCAACCCATTTTTTATTAAGTATTATGCATTTTTTTTTGGAAATACGCCTTGCACAAGCATTTTTAGGAAAAGTGTTCAACACGAAAGTTGTAGATATCGTCGAGATCTACAACTTTCGTGTTGAACATTTTTCCTAAAAATGCATGCACAATGCGTATTTTCAAAAAACTCTTTATAGTTACGTCCATGTTTCAATTCGAGCAACAATACGTCTTGTGCGTGCATTTTTAGCAAAAGTGTTCAACACGAAAGTTGTAGATATCGTCGTGTTGAACACTTTTCCTAAAAATGCTTGTACAAGACGTATTTTCAAGAAAATGCGTAATACTTCATAAAAATGGGTTGCAGATAGCCAAAACTGAAGTACGGTTAACAATTGCCTTATTAAATTCATTGGATTGCGAATATTAATGGAGGCCTGCTTATAACATTCCCAAAAAAACATGCATTGTATTATATTTATTAAACCCAGTAAATTATTATTAAACCCAGTAAATTATTGGTTCGTTCTAATTGAAAACGCAGAACCCAGATCAGATAAACCGGCTTGTGCTGAAGCTCTGCTCGCCGGAATCCCCTCCGCCGATACCCGGAATCGGTCTCGCCCTCCACCCGCTGGACCTGTACCACCGCAGCCTCCTCCAGGGCCCCACCGCGTCACCCGCATCCAACCTCTTCCCGCGATTTCGCTCCTCCGATTCCGCCCCCGGCGGCATCATCCGCTCCGCCGTCGAACTTTACGAGGCCGGCATCCGATTCAAGACCAGCCGCACCAGCAGCCTTCACGACATCCGCTTCCACCACGGCATCCTCAGCCTTCCCGCCGTCGTCGTCGACGACGCCACCCAGTACGCCTACCTCAACCTCATGGCCTTCGAGCGCCTCCACGTCGGCGCCGGAAGTCAGATCACCTCCTTCGTCTTCTTCATGGACAACATCATCGACTCGGCCAAGGACGTCGGCCTTCTCCATTCCAAAGGAATCATTCAGAACGCACTCGGCAGCGACAAGGCGGTGGCGAAACTGTTCAATTCGCTCTCCAAGGACGTCACGCTCGATCCGGACAGCAGCCTCGACGCCGTCCAGCGGCGGGTTAATGCTTATTGCCAGAAGAGCTGGAACAAATGGCGGGCTAATTTGATACATACCTATTTCAGGAGCCCCTGGGCTTTTCTCTCGCTCGCCGCCGCTGTTTTTCTCCTCGCCCTCTCCGTCGCCCAGACAATTTATACCGTGGCGCCCTACTACCAGAATCAAAATTCGCCGGCGGTTCCACCTCCGCCGCCGATGGCTCCGCCTCCAGCTTTCACTCCTCGCCGGGGAACTTGACGTGTTCAGATCAGAGCGCCTGCGTAATGCTCTGAGTTTAGGGTTTGAGTTTTGAGATTTGTCATTTGAGATTATTTTGTAATCGGCAATATGCACCCTCAAATTGAAGACGCTGCTGTTTTTCTCCTCGCGCTCGCCGTCGCCCAGACAATTTATAGCGTGGCGCCCTACTACCAGAATCAAAATTCGCCAGTGGTTCCACCTCCGCCGCCGATGGCTCCGCCTCCAGCTCTCACTCCTCGCCGGGGACCTTGACGTGTTCAGATCAGAGCGCCTGCGTTAAGTTCTGAGTTTAGGGTTTGAGTTTTGAGGGCTTTTTGGCGCATTTCATCCCCCATTTGTACTTGTTTGACATTTTGCACCCTGGAATTTTAAATATGGTAATTTGCACTCTCATTTGCATTTATTTTGGCATTTTGCACCCAGGTTTAAATTTAAGGGGTATTTGCAGTCCAGATGAGGCTAAAAAACTTTAAATTCAATGGGCTATACCTGAAGGATTTGAGGCGCTGAGAAGAAATCGTGCGTATATGTCTATTGATAAGGAAGTTGGACGAAAATACCCTTCATTACAATGCCCTATGGTGCAAAGTGTCAAAATATGTGCAAATGGAGGGTGCAAAATTTCATATTTAAAATTTCGGGCTGTAGAGTGCCAAACAGAAGCAAATGGGGGGATGCAAAGTGCCAAAAAGCTGAGTTTTGAGATTTGTCATTTGAGATTATTTTCCATTGGGTAATTGACAAGATGCACCCTCAAATTACAGTTTTGCCAAAATGCACCTCAAATAGTTAAATTTGACAAAATGTACCTCCCAATTAGAAAAAGACTTGCAAAATGCACCCCCATCATCCCCTCCAGGGTGCAAAGTGTCAGCCATTTTCTAATTTGGGGGTGCATTTTGTCAAAATCTTACATTTCTAAAATTGCATCTTGTCGATTACCCTTTTGGATTTGTTACGATTGATTTAAATTAAGATGTATTTGATTGAAACAATGAGTGCTTTAGGATTAAGTTTTCTATAACTTCATTAGCATGATTCTCATCCTTTTTATATGCCGGTTGTTAACCGCAACCCAATTTTGGCTTGTCGAACCTCAATGCGGCGTGATTGAATAGAGTAAAGGAAAGGGTTTAGGGTTTTAATTTTAGGGTTGCGGTATAACATAGGAAAAGGTGGCATTTTAAAAAAAATTGGGGTGCTGTTTAGCCAAATGCGGGTTGCGGTTAACAATCGCCTTTTATATTAACTAGCAGTCTCACACGGTTCTGCCCATGCTCATTTACTTTCTTGCGGTTGCACTCACGTACAAACGGACTAGCATGCATACAAAATATATTGTAAAGACTCAGACCGAAGAATGGGCGAACCTGATCGGAGGCAATGCCCTGAACCTTCTCCCCGTCAGCAGTCGTCGTCTTCTTCATCTTGCCTGCATTAAATGGTTGCTCAAGATCATTTACGGTTCAAAATTGTTTATCGTACGTTCACTCTCTAGACTTGCATTTCTAAAATTAACACACACAAAAAGATACCGATTTTAACGAACTGAATGAACATGTTAATCAATATACATGTTGCGGGTTGCTCGACGCTCCTTGGACCGGTCGAGATTGGACCGTCTTAGCTCTAGAGCGAGCCGAACGTCGCACACAGTCAAATCAGAGAACTGACAGCTGACAAGAAGATTTTTTGACATGGAAAATCCAGAAAGGGTAAAAATCATGTGGTCGGATCGGTGCCAGCCAAATTTCACTATATCTCGGTGCGGCCATGCATGGAAGGTTGTCCACTCCTTCATTATGAGCACTTCTCATACTGAATGTTGCATGGCTATCCGCAGCCCCATTTTGGTGGGACTTAGAGTTATTCTCAGCCCGCCTGCCTCCAATTATAAATATTAGAGGTAATTATCAATACACATTTAATAATGAATTAACAATGAAACACTACAAAAATGAGCCTGCACAATATGTCAATGGTATATGGTCACAGATAAAACATGATATATGGTGAGGATTTCAATGTTATATGTCAATGGTACGTTGTCGGATCGATGTCGGCCAAATTTCACTATGTTAATGATTTTTTAAAGAAACAATTAACGGAATATTAATCTATGCATTTTTACAGTCCATATGCATATGATTTAGGATAAAAATGTTGAATATTTTAATATTATGTCTGCGCGTGTCGGAACAGGTGTACAATCGCGGTATTCGCCAGGAGGTGAGCGGAGACTAAGTAATCAGCAGGCGAGAGGAATGAGAAGGAGGGCGAGCCAGAGTCCTAAAGCAGGCTCGCAGGAAAGCGCGGGCGAGCCGAGCTCTAGCTGGCTGCTCGCAGGGAGCGGTAGGGGTGCAACTCGGATCGGTTCGGTTCGGTTCCACCCAAAACCAAGATCCGACCCATGTATGTTCGGTTCCAAACTTTTGGAACCGGAACCGACCCACGGTCCTAAAGTATAGAACTGGATCCGAACCGCTTGCATCGGTTCGGTTCCGGTTCGGTTCTCGGTTCTACCTGTCTCAAAAGAATTAAAAAAATGTCTTGATTATTTGTAATACAACTACCAATGTCTCAAAATAATTGTATCATGATTCTCTATAATATTGAAGTCATACAATTACATGAGTACAATACTTATTCTCTTTAGCCATACGACTATATTCTCAATTATATTCTCGTATCAAGTGATATGACTATAATAGTTGTTTCAAAATATATTTTTTTATCATTGATATTCGGTTCTCGGGTCGGTTCTGGGTACCTGACCCTTGGAACCAGGAACCGAACCAAATTGTCGGTTCTGATATTATGAGAACCGGACCCGAACCGAGCCTATTTGGAACCGACCCAAATCATTCGGTTCGGTTCGGTTCCGGTCCGGTTCTCGGTTCTTCGGTTATTTTTGCACACCCCTAGGGAGCGGGCGAGTCGAGCTCTCGCCAGCCGCTTTCGGGAAGGCGAGCAAGCCTGGATCCTCGCGGGCCGCCCGCAGGAAGGAGGGCGAGCCAGGTCCTCACGGGTCGCGAGAGGAGCCACTGTGGGTGGCTCGCCTAGTAGGGGTCCAGTGTTGTTTTACCTGGAAGTCCGTGGTGGTCTGCAGCTAGCCTATCCAAACAGCAGAGCTTGACTGTTAGCAGACCATGTTGGGCTGCGTATAGCAAAAAAGTAAGGCGGAATCCCGCTGTTAGCGGACCATGAGTAAAAAACTATAAATAGGCCTTGAATGACACCTTTGGAGAGGATTCCGATCTCAGTATTCTGAGCTTCTTCCTCCATAGGTTATCTTGGCTTAGCTCTCAGGCTCTCCAAGGTGCCCAGTCTCAGCTTTGGCTTGGGAGGGGAAGCGCTCTAAGATCTTCCTGGTGTGTGGTGGGACCTCCTCGCTGCGACCAATGGTCTATGCTTTGTTCCGAGTCTCCGGTCGGTTCCTTCCAAGGAATCAGTAAGTGCTAGTTGCCTCTCTTCTTTGAGGGCCCGAGCTCCACAAGAGACCAAGTCTTAGTTTCAACAACCGGCTCGGTAGTCTTAACGGGTTTCGTGTCATCCTAGGGTCTCGCTCTGCGCTAGATATACTATATAAACATATTCCAAATTTGATAGGGTTATGTAGAATTTCTTGAGCAGAGCAGCCGTAACAAAAAATGATAAAAATAACGTCGTAACGAATGTGTGTTTTCTTTAGCTATTTTTCGACTGTATTTTTCGGTAAAAATAGGTCTAAAATACAGTCGTAATTACGTTACAACTATAATTTTGTAAGAAAATACGATCCCACATGAAGACATCATGCGAGCAGCGTACCTAAAATTCTCTCCTCCCATTAAGGTTGTAATATATATTCATTATTCTTCCTAAGCAAATGGTTGTGCAAATTAGAAAACTTGCCAATGGAGAAATAGTATTTAAAATCCCCTTTTTATTTAGGCTAAATTTAATGTTTCGAGCAACTTTATCAGCACTATTCTATGATAGCCGTGAACATAAAGCCCGATCGGGCCGGCCTGGACCGGGCCCGATCGGGCTTTTTCCTGCATCGGGCCGGGCCGGCCCGGTCCTCCCTTGGAATCGGGCCGGCCCGGGCCGGGCAGGCAGCACTAATGTGCTGCCTGCTCCGGCCCTTCAGGCCGGGCCGGGCAGGACCGGGCCGGTCTCGGGCCCGATCCGGGCCGACCCGGTTTTTTCTTTTTTTTTAATTAAATTTTAATTTTTTAATTTTTTTATTTTTATACATAATAAATAATGAAATTTTGAACAAATAAAATTGAACAATTTGAACGAAAAATTTGGAACAAAAAATTTTATTAATATTGAAAATTTGAAACAAAAAAATTAAAATATTACAAAATTTAAGTCGTACATTTGTACAAAATACAAAATTGAAAATACAAACCTATAAAAGCTATGATTCTTATAAAATTTAATTAAAAAATTTACATATTTTAAAAAAAATACATTTAGATTGGACTGCGGATTTAATCATCCTGTAGATTCAAGTTCAACGCGTCCATTTCGTCTTCTATCTCCTCCGAGCTATCCTCCAATGCTGTTATGTGTTGCTTCCTCTTTAAGCTGTCCAAGTAGTCCTTGTAGCATATGCAAACCTCCAGCGAATCTTCGTTAAGCCGGCTCCTCCGCTCGTTCAAAACCCTGCCACTAAGAGAAAAAGCGGACTCCGAAGCT